>OX382198.1:1882500-2507500 GCA_947507515.1 Eulithis testata
AATATGATGTAATATTATGTCAACAAAGGTTGTTTCTAGAAGGCATTGGTCTTAGATCTTTCTCTACTACACAAACCTAAGCGTAGAGAGGCTCAAACACACATCGCTGCGCATATGTTTATGGAATATATAGAAAACTTTTGACTTGGATTATTTCCCTAAGCTACGCAATACAGGCATCCATGAATATAGTTCGATAAGTGAAATAAAATTTGCGAGTATACGATGACACGTTGACGATAATTCAAGGATTGAACGCTTTAAAAGAAAAAAAAAGCCCGAATTTCTCATGCCCATCAATTCGGATTACCAGAACGGAGCCTTCACTCTCTCCGTGGCTTTGTACTAAACTCCTGATTTCTAGAGTACTTCTGATTTTAAAATACTGTTCAGCAATCAGCAGGAATCTTTAGATTGCAACTAACTAAGAACATCAAAAACGCAACTAGTGGCCAACTCTGTTGACGGAGTTTTTAGGCCGCCTTAAGGCCTCCGTCATGGCTTAACGACTGCTAGAGCCGGGACTGATAGTTTAACGTGCCCTCCGCACGGACGTAAATGCCACTAGCGGTCACCCATCCAAATAGTGACCGCGCAGAACGTCGCTTAACTTAGATAATCGGTGATGATTACCAGAAGGTTTGCTAGAAGAAAACTCTTATTAGGGTTAAGCTCGCCGTTGTACATATCTTGTTAACAGTTTTAACTTGTTTGTTCATATTTTTCTGTGTGCAATAAAGAATCTAAGAATCTAAGAAGATTGAGACTAAACAAGCCTAGCCACGAGCGCTTCACTAAGAACATCAGTGTCCTATGATAAGTAACATCGACGCAACGTTATCCATGCATTTTGATCATCATCACGTTCTTGACTCTTCAAGCTGTTAAGCTGTCTAAGCACTTCGGCATCTTTGACCACTAGTTCTCGCGAGAATTTAATTGAGGGATGCCTTCTTGTAGCTTCGGTTACGAGAATAACAATTCAAATATACCTAAACGACCTTAAACCCAAAACACACATACCATAACTAATCTGTCGCATTCAAACATAATAATAAAACGGTCACACACGTTTACGTGATTTACAACCGTGCCGCGAACCTTGCTTAGCGAAGGTTATATCCTGCATGTGAATCACTTACTTCCTTAGTGGAGAGGTACCTTAGTAATAACTGATTTACTATCGGGTTAGTAGACTGCCGCCTTTCTATTCTTTAAATTTAAGGAAAAAATAACCAAATTTGTTTTTTTATAACAAAAGAAGGCAACTGTTTTCGATGAGAGTTTGTTAGACTGAACTAAACCGTAGTTTCTTAGGTAGGTTTGCTTAAAAAGCTATCGCTTAGTTGATTGACAGACTATCTAAACTAGTCCCTTACTTTTACCCTCAAAACTAATTGAACTAGCATAAGAATGATGATTTAGAACTTATTGCTTGAGAAAAAAGTCTCTAGGTCGGAAAAAAATAATCATGTTCAAAGTCGTTCCAAAGTGTATTTTTGTTACAAAAACAGCTTTATGAGCAGCTGTGTGTGACTAAGGGCTTATCTACAATCTCGCAAGATGCAGCAAGATACCACTTGACTGATAATGAGATGCTGGAACTCATACCGAGATGCCGCGGCAGAGATTTGGATGTGTGACTTTGAAATCGGCGAAGGGCGTGCAACTTGCCACGTAATGAAGGTAGATCTCGTATTTCAGGAGATGTCTAATGTATTGCAGTAATAGTATAGATATTCTTTGTTATGTGGTGTGGCACAGGGATCATGGCACATTTGGCTACAAATTGTTTACTTTCTTGCCCCGTAAGAAGCTATACTCTTCTTGCAGCCCGAGCGAGCTCCTATTCCTCAACTATAAGAAACTGCGTAGTGCGTGCTCTTGTGTCAGAGGACACACAAGACTTATGCGTCAAAGGAAATATCCTGATTCAAGACCTCACGTACCAATAGGTGACGACTGTAACCACTGTGTGTGACTGAGACTGCACAATTTTGACTCATCATTTCGGGCTTTGGTATTTGGGCACGTCTGTTGCCGTTTTGAATGGGCCATTGTGAGTTGCTACCGAAACTGGTTCGCAATCCATCAAGTAGTCCATCGACTACAACCTTCAGCACACAATGGGCTGGCTTGCGAACCGAGCTCGTTTCCTCGTGACATTTCCTTGGCTAAACGATACTAGGTTCGTAATTATAAGGTTGGGGTCTTGGAGTCTTCTGTATGTAGGTCCGGTTAATAATGTACCGTACAAAATGTTCGCAAGCTATGGTACTTACATTTTGACGAGTATACTTACTCGTCAAAATGTAAGTATAGATATTCATCGCAGAAATTAGCAGTTTAGCATTCATCTTTTTGAGTAGGTACAACATAAAGCCAGATCAATTTTTCTTGCTTTTTTTCTTTCATGTAGGTACTAGGTACAGGTACCTTATTATATTTTTTGTAAACAGTCCGGTTATTTTAAAGGAGTTTTTTTTTTATATCCGACTTTTCTGCCGGCTGCTACTTGCTAGTAGCAAATATATGAGCACGCGCTCAGGAAATAGCATGATTCATGCAATGTTGATATGAGCTTAACATGGTTCACCGTCTGACCTTTGGTTCGAACATGAATAGTAAATTAGATGCTCTCTACTGCGTTGAAATAAGGTTCAAATTAGCGAAGTCTTGGGAAGTAGGAGCAATTTTCAATGTTACACAATATGAATATTTTAACAGATTTCGGTGCTAAATTGACGAATTGTGATGGATCGGTCGCATTAAAATTCAGGTAAAATTGATGTTTGTCATATAACATGTAAATGGAATATCCACGATTGATTGGGTTTCATTTGAGTTGGTGGTGACAGAGTTCCGAATTCTTCGCCACGACTGTTGCAATCGAGGAGACGTTAGGTAATTGTACCAGCCAAGGCCCTTGTATACCTCCTCTGCGTATGTTAGTTGATTAGTTGCTAGATTAGTTGAACAACTGTCTGGTTACGTATATCACGAGTCACGACAGGTCTGTAAAGCGTGATCGTAAGTAGACTATCAAACGTCGTGTGTTAAAATTAGTAGCGCGCAATCAGGGCTTCGATAATGACGACCTAACTCACCTACACAACCTAACCCACCAAGAAGCTATTTTCAAATGAAAAGTGCTACCCATCGACAGCCGTCCCCTTTCTCGGAATCATCTGCTTCGGACCTCTAGAGTCAGGGGTGTCAGAGGCACGTTGAAAATTATGCTCAGAATTCTCCTTGCACAGTTGCGCCCGAACTGATTGAGGATAGAGATCTAATTACTGACAGTGATGCAAACCTATGGAGCCGTAATGAGACAGCAGATAGACATTCCTGACGCTATATTAGGTAATGATGTGTTTTTCTGCTTCTAAACCCGTTAGCAAATCTTATGCAAGGTTTTTATTATTTGGCTTAGCAGGTACTGTGAGGGTGGAGGATATTAAATAGGTATGTCTGGATGCGGTAATATAAGTAGATACAATATTCCAAAGACACGCTACGGGCGCGAACGTAGTCGTAAAACCAGACAGAGAATGAAAATAATTTAGGCCCATAAGCCGATACGGAAATCGTTACTCAAGTCAAGCATAGATTTCAGTAGATATTACATCATAATCAGGTGAGATTGTGGACGTATTGCATAAAAAAAATACAAAAATCTATGTTTGAGTCCTGATCAGTACTTGAGCAGTAAATCAGCATAGTGTTGCGGGCCTTTAGTGTTGGAGCATGAAAACTCTGGAAGCAACTTTTCATACAGCAGCATGACGTTGCAAAGTAGGTAAGGCGCATGTCTGTTGAAAGTTTATCTAGGCTGGTCGCGTGGAGATGGCAGGTTCACTCTTTTCAAACGATTGAAAGTAATCCCACAAATTCAGTTTGATTTTGATTTTACTGCATTTCGAACCATGTTTGTTGGTATTCCCTGCAGGAGGAGCATTACTATTACTCTTCTGTTTAGTAGTATTGAATTTGTCGGCGACAGTACAATCTCGTCTCATGTGTTACAACCTTCACAGATTCCGATATGTTATCTTAACATTGTGTATCATTTACTTTTCTCACTCCTTTATAATTGCAATTTATTTTTCAAGTAACATAATACTTGCATGATGTCAGAGTATAGGTATGTGCCAGTTGTGTTAACAATGAGAAAACTATGCGTCGAATTTGTTTAGGCATGGTTAGTGTTAGTAACTGAGTGTGACCTAGGTATTAGCCTAGAAAAAAGAAGAAAGATAACAAAACTATTTAACCTAAGCAACTAATAACACCTATGCGTTGAATGAGTGGATAAACTGTACCTACCACTACCTTCAAAATATTGCTAAACGACTAACCAACCTACCTATAAAATAATATTGTCATTTAGGTGACTATTGTCTTTCTGAGAATAAATTCTTTAAACTTAAACCTAACATTTTGAAATAAAAGACTCTAGAATATGCACTGTGACATGTAGTGAGGATAGATACTGTGGGGATTTTGGCTCCATGAATAAACAATAAATAAATGGGAAATCCAAAACAAAATAAACCACATTTTAGGATCTTACCTACCGAATGATGTAACTTAGGGAAGAACGATTGAGCGCGTGTCACAAATGACAAAACCCTTGATTTAGCCAAATATCGCGCAAAATTACGCTGTAGTGGCAACTCCTCCTCCTTCAATCGTATTCCTCATATCTGAGGGTCGTGACTCGTGACCACCTCCAGTCATTATCCTCTTTTTCGTAGTGGCAACTATTTATTACGATATCAGTCTTGAAACGAGAGTAGAATGATTTCTCAAGTGCGCAATTTCAAGCATTTCCTAAGTATCAAGGTCACTGCCAAGGTTAGAAAAGCAGTCGCCGCTAATAAATTATCGAATGAATGTTATTGTCATAATAAAGACGGAGATTTATTCAGAACACGGATTGTGTGCGCGTAAGAAATGCCTAGAGACGCTCCTAGTTCTCCAGCTTTTGTGGTCGGACGACTAATCCCCTCACTCGAAAATTGGGCCAATTGGCTATTCTAATTTGAACACAGCAGAAGCCCTCTCAGACTTCTTGGTTTAAGATTCTAGACATATTGATTTAGACAAGGTACAAAGTACGTCTACTTTTGAACTCATATTCCATACGCGACAGGCGCTCATCGTAAATGCTAGGATACTATGCTGGCTCCTTCAACGGAGTTTATCACTGAGTAACCCTCAGACTTCCAAGCTAATGGAAATCGACCATATTTTTTAATTCGTCTTGTAAATAATTAACGATCGATAATGAAGACTATCCGGCTATCGAACAGCCGACAACGAGTCTGGCGTTCACTATCCGGCCAAAACCAGCACATCTCTATGGATAAATATGACGTGAGGTTGGAAGTTTACCTATGCGTTTTAAAAGGTAAATAGAAGGCAGCTGGTGTTTACATGGACCTGATTCACTGATTACACCTGCTTGATAAGAACTGCTTGGTATTCAGGGTGCGAATTAAGTACCTATTAGGTAGGTACTATAAGTACCTGTATTAAAAACCTACAGCCGATGGTATCATGATGACATTGTGGCATTTTATGGTAGGGCCTTTGAGAAGTTAATGTTTTGTTAAAAAAATGGAGGTAAAAGTGGACCGTCCATTTTTTAATAAATTTTTTACTGCAAGAACTTCTCTATATCAAAGAAACTGCTATTGTATTAGAATATTTTTTTTAATAAAATACCAAATACTATAAATTGACAGCCACTCATTACATTTAAAAGCATATCATGCACCTGGTGGCTGGATCATGGGTTTTACACGATTCGCGAATTCGTGGAGTTGAAGTAAGATTGTATAGTTGTTATTAGACCTAACTAATATTGTGTAATTTTTTGCACGCTATCATAAAATAGTGCAATAATGGATCTAGTAAATTTTTATTTAAAGCAAATAAAAAACCTCTATCTAGCAAAATAATTTATTTCATTTCATTTAATTTATTGATTTAGCTACCTTAGAAGTTTGATAGTAATGGTCAGACATCAGCAAGAGTGGTTGTTAGTGGTAAAAAATATTGAGAATGAGATTGTGACATTCTACAGGACCCTTGATCTAGCTTTGAGCTAGATTTTGTATAATCAGGCATCTCTTAGATCTAATTAGATCATGCATCGCTCTACACTGAATTAATCTAGAATTCTAGTAAATTTACATGTTGAAGGATGGTCATAAATACTAACTGATATTTATCTGCAAATAAATTATTTGAAATTTTGCAACAGTCTCTAAAGTTGCATAATATTATCGGTTAATTAATTGAAATGCAAAATTATTTTATATAAAACTAGGAAACACCTGACATTTAAAATTCAATTCATAATGCAGATTTAATTAATTTGAAAATGAAAGGACATCATCTTATATTCAATATAATACATAAATAAATTTTATGTTATTACTAATTTAATTGCTAAAATATCGAAATGATTTTGAGAAGCACATATTGGTACACAGGTGAGAACTTGCTGTTCCCAAGAAAGATTTCTTATTAAATATAAAATACAACGGCTTTTTGGTAGCTGATATTACATTTATCAATCAAAAACCAACTACCTAATTTAAAACTCTCACTCAATGTACCAAATGTTGATTTTTGGATGTTTAGGGATGTTTGGGGTTGCCACCTCGATGTGAGCTAATATTTACCTCTGTGGTCTGAATCTAAAATCACTCTTGGACGATATCTTAGTCAAGTTAGATCAAATGCCCAGAGTGTAAAATTAGTAATAACGGTCTTCACTCGTGGAGAGATTGGAATTGAGATGTACCAAATGTTGAAGAATAATGTTTTCAAACTTTATTACATGCATCAATACTATATTCTGCATTCATGATAATGCCAATTGAAGAAATGGTCTCACCGGCCAAAAAAAGACGGTTCTATGTACGAGCATGAGCCAAGTCATTTTAACAAGCAATTTATGCGATACTTCAGTCACTATGTAGTAACATTTTGATTCAATAGTTCGGTCACAGATTAATAATTGGGATAGATTTTCTCCTTGGAGTTCATAAGAATAGTGGCAAGCATATATAGATACAACACACGGAATAAAGTTTTGTTAGAAAATGGAGAATGTTTTGAATCTGTTTTTGTTAGACAACCTAGTTTTAGCATGCCTAAATGTTGATTATACAGCAGTCTGAAGATGTAAACAGAAAGAATCAAAACAAAGCTTACCTTGAACACTTCTGAGAAGAAACCCGCTCCAATCTTCTCTGGTATAAAGTCATCAAACGGGTACAGGGCTGCCACGGCGGTCCGCAGCGCCGTGCACGATGAGCCCGTCACCCTCCTGTCTCCCACTCTCTCACCATCCTCACTGACACCAGACTCCTTGTCGCACTCATCATCACAACACACGCGTTTCGTCCTCTCACCGTCCCGAAACCTCCTCCCGACTCTCGAGTGAGGTCCCCTCACGAACCTGCCGCTCTTCGCGGTCTCGTCCAAGTTCGTGAAGCTCTCGGCTATCTTCAGCACCTTGCTTGGCTTCCGCCGCTCGTATCTACTCCCGACAGAGCACTCGTCTTGCATTCTAACTGATGTGCCTATCCCGCGTCGAACATCGTTCAAGTGTCCTCTACCACGCACGGGCCCTTCGCGTTCACCATCTCCGAGTCCACGATAACCGACGGTACTTGTAAATAATACAAATAACCATTTTATTCACACAAAACTTAGAGTCGATTTTGCGACTGTCTTGACACTCTCACACCAACAATTTTCAGTAATGTTGCGTCCGGTTTTGTAGATACTTGAACACGCGTACAAGTTTACTGCGGGTTTATGTGATGATTTTAGTGCGATTATTGTTTTTTCTGCTAAACAACCCGACTACGACGCGCGTTCATTCAGGCAAAGTAAGAAAAGCGGAAAGCAAGCAAGAAGCAAGCAAAGCTACCATCGTCGAACAACACATGACAGTTCGTTTTCTCAAAGGTGGTAGCACTTGATACGGAGTTGTGTTTGTTTGGTTGTCAGTTCTTTAGGAGAAAAACTGCGTTCACAAATTAAAAATAAATAACTGCAAAAGTATGTACATATAATTAACCGAGAACCACAATTGTCGTTATAATATTCTCTTTGGCATAAAACCTAAAGCCCTTACAACAATTTTATATTATTCTGTCCGTGCAACATCACCGGCACGTCCGTCGAACATCACGATTACTACGATAGAATGGGGAAGCAAAATGTATGGGGTCACAGAGCACATTTTATATACCGCGTGCACACTATGCCCATGCCACTGCCGGCATGTATACCGCTTAGTGAAAATAAAGGCGATTTTGCCGTGGCAATAAGTCCGCGGCCATACATTCCGGCAGCGGCATGGGCATAGTGTGCACGCGGTAATAAAAGGGGTTGGGTTATAGGGACTGAGAGACGATTTTATAGTTCCGTCGACGGTACCTATTTATGTAATGCGAGTGATGCATTACGCGTAAAATTACCCGATCGCGTACTGTAGTATCACTCATTACTCGACTAAATTAAACATTACACAATATGAAAAGTATGTAGATATTCTGTGCAAAAATTCTGTGGTAACGGCATCATGATATGAGTGTTGCCAGGGCCGATCTTATCCAAAAGCCACCACCGCGCGCCGAAGTGGTGGAAACGTAAGAATCGACCTTGAATTATTCAAAACACCTAGGGAAGTCGCTTCACATTGTTATAGTAGGTAGGTAATAATAAAACAAAATAATATTTTAGTATATTTTTTATTTCATGCTGACGACTATGTACTTATCTCAAATTGTATCTATGTTTATCACACAATGGAAACTTAACGATGACGACCCGATACCAAATAGGCTAGTCTTGTATTTTTTAAGTTTCCCTACCTATTTGGTTCGGGTAGGCTTCCACAATGAAATAATTTTCATTAGGTATAATATTTTAAAAAACAACAAATCTAGCTCCAATAGTCATTATCCACAACTGTCTACTAACTATTCAAAAATGTAACGCTCAATAGCTATACAAATATAATTATTGCTGTTGCGGCTTTATTTCTAAAACTTAATTTAAATTATTATGTAAATTTTACATTGATCTCAAAATGAGTATTTATCATTCTCTTATCTAAATTCATTCTTATCTATTCATATCTTAATGATAGTATTGCTTGATCAGAGAAAACATGGCTTTCTCGTAAAAATATCATAAAATACGTACGTACATGACCTGCTACCTATTATTAAAATTTATTAAAGCAACCATTAGATGGTGCAATTGAATGAACTTAACTTTAATGCATTTTTATAATTTTAAGCAAATAATACATTGATAGAACAAACTCATGTACCTACCTACTGATTGAATTTGCACTGATATTTTGAGAAAGTAAAAAGCTACCTACTAAGTTATACCTAAGTGAAGTAACAAAAATATACATACACAGCACACTGTTTCTGTCAACTTAAAAAACTACTTTTACACTTTCAATTATAGACTATGTAATGTATACTTGACACGCTGTACTTAATAACAAGCTTATAAAATAAAATATGAGGCCTGTTAATTACTGTTTAAAGTAAGTAGTACAATCTGTTAGTACCTACAATACTATGGGTAAACACAGTAAACAAGGACTTTATCCAAGTTCAAAATGTTTTATACCATTTTACGTGTTACAGCGTGCATTTTTAAATTTTCACTTTAGGAAAACCCTTAAGTAAATAAATAAATTAAAATAAGTAGGAATTACTCTAGCTAAAACATATTAGTCTATTATCTTTGTACAGTAATGTTATAAATTAATTTAACCTAATTTGTCTCTCTGTGATATTTTGCGCAAAATTGATAAAAAATGTTAAAATATTGTTAGTATCTACTATAGAAAATAGTGCAGTCTATAAAACGTAACTAGCTTATTATCGTACTTATGTATCTACTTAACTTGTAAATCACAAATTTTATAAATGATAGATGTGTTCAGCACCCATCTTTGAATATTGTGCTTTCATAACATTATAGCTTAAGCAATCTACGGGGAGATAGGAGAAACTGACATTATGGCCGTTTATACATTTTACAGTGCTAGAAATCAGATTGAATAGGTTGTCAAAACAAAAATTAAAGCATTTAATTAAATGAATAATAATTAAAGTAATCTGGATGCAGCACTATATTGCACTTACGGAATAAACTAAGCAGTAAGGTACTTATTTATTTTTAGAAAACTTTACTATTAGTAGATTTAGTAAAACTTACCAGGTATAAAACTGATGCAACAAGAAACATTGATTCACAACCATTCTCAACTCTATCAACCTTCTTGATCTAATTTAGTATTTCGAATATCCTAAAACCACAATCTGTTTATACCATAAACTCTATACACTCTACACACAAGAGATTACATCCTCCAAAATAGAAAGATAAAAGTAACTTTCCATTCTGAAAAGTGACCAGAAACTTTCATCAGTTTTAAAATAGTATTAATATAGTATAGCGTAGGTAGCGACATGACTTCATAACAGACAATAATTTAATATTTTGAAAATTTTAAGGCATGATTTTATGTTTCGATGTAATGAAATTATTTTGTAAGTTATATTATGTAGGTATGTACTTATTAATTAAATTGTAAACAGTGATATATTTTGTGAACTTAAAAAATATAATTAACTACGGTATTCAACTATTTACATTTTTAGAAAACAACATACACCCTATACTTTGTTTCTTTTTTTACAGGATTATAATCACTGTTACCTGTTGTGTGTATTACCGGAGTGCCGGAAAGAAGCCTCTCCGTGTTGCATCTTGGAAACAAATAGGGCAACGCAGTGTCTTATGCTAGCTAAATGTTAAAATCATAAAACGATTTTGTGACATCGACAAGAACCTTACCAGAGTTTATTAAGTTGGCTCATAAACGATTGAAATAAAAAATACCATTGTCACAGAGTACATTGATGAATGTCGGTAGATAGGAGGTAAGAGTAGGTACTGTTGTTACTGATTCATTACGTGATTTTGCCTATCTATTTTACTTAAACTGTAATTGATTTAGCTATTTCTATTTCTTTACTTAATTTAACCTTTTTAACAAATGTAATAAAATTTTCTACCTGTGTTATTACAAAAATAAAGCACGATTACAAAAGTGCCTTACAATCTAGATTTTCTATATTCTGTTCTAAGCTTCTTATATTTAGCTATACAAGGGTAAGGGGTCAAACAATCCATTTAATATAATTTATGAATCATCTTGGCATTAAATAGTGGATGATGAGAAGATGTACGACGAGATGTAGTGGTATTCGTAGAATTGGCTGACTGTTCGTTTGGTCTTGACACTCACCTGTAATAAATAAATAAATACTACAGCTAAAATTCGCGATGAAAGGTGGATATTTAGGATTCTCGAGTAATAACACTGCAGCAGACTTTAAAACAAATACTCTTTATGTATAATATTTATTTATTTTAATATTTTCACTAAAATCAACCATGGTTTTTCACGTTGAAAATAAAAAAGTATCTGACTTACCAGTAGCGACAGCATCAAATACAAGTTCAGGCTGCACATTCATTCGCTCACAGTTGGTCGCTGAGCGAGTAACAGTTAGTATGCCACTACGTCCTTCTTTTGACATAAAGCAATACCGGCGTGCTGCTGTGCTGTCACGCGTCACCGGCGTCGTCACTACGAATGATACGCCGTTCTCGTACCAACCACCGTGGCACGTATAGGCTGGAAGTTAAATAAAATGATAGTGCCTAAGACGCCTATTCAAACCAATAACTATTAGGTAGTAACTCGAAAAGTTTAATTGACAGTTAATTTAAAATGACTATTAATGGTTTGTGTAAATCACTAAGACAGCATTACACAATCATAGATTAAAGTACTTAGAGATTCTCATACACAACTGTCGAAAAATTTATGCGGAGTCCAGATGAGTGCATACCTATTGTATAGGAAACTCGAAACCGAACTAAGTTAAAAGAATCTCACCTGTAACATACTCCTTATTCTGACATGTGGAGTAAAACTCCATGTTCTTCACTGAGTTGCACCCAACTTCAAGTTTACTGTAGTTATTTACGACACAGCTTATCTCACTTCCATCTGATTGCCTTTTACTCCTCAGCATTGGAACTTCAGACATATTTCTTATATTAAAGTTGAACATTTTAGTGCCAATAACTCTATGATTATGTTCCATTGATTTTCCTCTCTTTCTTTTTACGCTATCTTGATGTGCTTGAGTAGATCTTTTTCGCCTGCTATGCTGGTTATTTTCAATAGCATACTTTCCCGAGTAAGGGCATTCTTTTGATTCTGGATTACTTGCTAAAAACCAAAAACACGTTATATTTTATAAATTAGCCATGGGTATCACATTGTTGAAATCGCAGAAATCCTATTAGGATGGATCCATCATATTTCAAGGATAAAAAAAGCCTAAATCGTTCGTTCAGGAAAGATATCGGCAGATTTATGTCCAGTATGTCCAGCAGCGGATTTCCACAATGTTGATGATGCTTATTTTTATGCTTAAAATAATAGTTTTTTTATATATGGTAATTACATTTTTGACTATAGTGACGATTTTTAGCGTTACATATTGCTAATATGTAACGATATAGATAATTTTGCGAACGCATCTTTTTTTGACAGATCTTGACTTACGTTGACACTTGACAAGTCACGTGTCAAGTTGACACTAGCATATCACGAGCTTGACGAGTTGACGCAGAAAAGTAAATGGAAAATAAAAATACACACACACACTTCACTTTGTGCATTCTCTCTGCATTATTCTGCCGATCGTTGTAGGTAAATAAATTATGGACTAGAAGGGTAGGTAAGTACCTAACTAATAAGACTATAAACACTCACCGACTAAAGTAACGTACGGCGCAGTGACCGCATTGAAATGTCGCGGCGAGCAAGCCTCGTCTGGCCGCGCTGTGGGAGAACCGCGTTGCAGCTCAGCGATGAATGCATCGCGCCGGTACAGCACCACGCACACGTAGCGGGAGGCGCTGGAATCAGAACAATGATGTGTATAGGTCCAGGTCCTTCTTGTTTCTAAACCGCGTTGACACGATCAGAGTCTGTACTGTCCGAGTAGACTCTGATCGTGTCAGCGCGGCTATAGTTAGAATCTTGTGTCAGATTTTTCTCCAACATTCAGGTATTTATGGCTCATTCCACTAATTATCATGTCTCAACCTCGGATGAGTAAGACATGAAAATTTTTCTATGTTCAAAACCCAAGTCTAAATCCATCGCGCTCCTATTTTTATTATTTTTTATACAACTAAATGATGGAACAAGCCGATTGCCCACCTGAATTTACGTGGTAAGGTAACCTTAACCACTGCCTCTAAAGTTAAACTGCCCTTTTGTTAAACTTAAAATTCTGATGAGAGGAATTTAAGCTTTAGTAGGTAGGTACATACCTACCTACATAGGTACCTATGCTGGAACATAAGCAGGTACCAATAGGTTTACTATTGTACCTATTGGGAATTCATGCTAGGAGTCAATGGAAATCGAACAACCTTAATATCACCACACACTCGCAAAGCAATTTAAATAGATATATCATATTTTGCTTAAAAAATGTTTACCTGACTGTACTCAACAGCTTCCATTTAGATTTTCTCCGAAACGTCAGCAAGTCCAATACTCAGTCAGTCCTCAGACCACCTTAGTAGTTAGGAGCTAGGTACAATGCAAAGCTTCTGTTATAATATGCAAATACTAACCAGTGATGTTGCCAATGAGCCACTAACGCCACAGAATTACCACTGGGCGAGCTAGCCTTCACATTAACACAGTAGACCTTGATGTCAGCGCCAGTGCTGTTGGCAATCCTCAGGGTTGCATTTCGCTGGTAAAATGTGTAGTTACTACTGAAGTCTAGCGTGTGCCAGGTGTGGGAGAACGTCATCCATGTCGGGAACTGACAGTTGAAGCGAACCGCCACTGGAAAGTGAAGACAGCTGTTTGAATAATAATATACCTACCTACCAAGAACGTTGCTACTCTTGTACATGTTGTTACATGTTACTCTTTCACGCAAAAGCTACTGATTTGGATGGAACTTTGAATATATTATATTTTCCGTGACCTGAATTAACACATATAGGCTACTTGTATCTCGGAAAATCAACGGAATCCAACGGGACGCGAACCCTACAGAAACGCCTAAAAGATTTCGCATAGCAAATTGCACTTCTAATCCTGCGTAGACGAAGTCGCGGGCACCAGCTAGTATAAGCAAAAGTCTTCTTCCTAGATTTTTCGGAAGTCATTCACCGACCGAATATTACCTCGCTTCAACGACATGGTTCTGGAGCCCTCAGTGGCGCTGAACAGTCCATTGCAGGTGGCGTCCCCTGACTGCGCCACGCGGTACTCCACGCCGGCTGCTGTGGCGGGACCTTCCTTCATGCCGGCTCCTGATGCTGGAATAAGAATTGTTGGTCATTCATTCCATATTCACATGTTGGACGAGTGGTTGCTGGCGCCAACGTTAGGGCCAATGTGTGGAGCCGGCCTTAGTCGTTTACCATATGACTGCTTTATGTTCATGAGAAAAGTAGGCAGTGGTAGGTAGGTAGGCTATGTACTCACTGCCTAGCTAGGTGATAGCTATATTCAGTGGCGGATTAGCCACGTAGCAGGTGTAGCAAATGCTGCGCACCAACGCTTTCTCACCGTAAAACGTAAAATGTATAAACTTTTTCAAATCATATTGCTCAAAAACACAAAAAAAATTCGATGAGTACCCGCTGATCTTTTTACTTGCAGTCGACAATGTAGGTACTTTAAAATCACAATTTTTGGTAAAGCTCAAGCTATCCAAGGGTCCCTTGATAGAAGTTGCTACGGGCCCCGCGCTGACTTTATCCGGCACTGGCTATATTACTCGATTATTTTTGGTCTATGATCATAAGAATCAGTGTCCACTGTCTCTATTGAGTTCGAACATCTTACATGAAATGTGGGCCAAAAAAGCCAGTACTAGTCATATTTTTTTTATGAGAAAAAGTTATGTAGCAAGATTACGGCCCACCTGTTTAGTGGTTGGTTACCTGCCTATAGCAATGCATGTCTTTTATGGACGTGCGTGCGTTAGATTGTTGTTACAAGCAATGTTCTAACTAAAAGGGATACTAATCAAATAAAGCCTTACCAATACCATTTGTCTTTTCGTAGACAAAGCAACGGTAACGGTCTTCGTTGCTGGTCGCGTGGTTGTGATGCAGCTTGCCGACCAGAAACCGGAGGCTGCCTTCCTTCCACGTCGCAAGGCACTCCAACTCTTCAACTGAAAAAACAAATTACGTATCTTACGATGATAGTTTCTTGCGTTTCTTCAGATAATCAGGTACACCACTCAGATCACCATATTCTGAGCTACATCATCGGGCCTAAGATGCGCACCGCGAGATATTTGCCATGTCGTTCTGTCAAAATGTAAGCACTTTGTACCAGTTTAGGAACTATTGCATTATCTGTGGTAATGTTGTCGAGAAACCGCGCCTTTGAATTTTCAACTTTTGACATTTTTGCATGACTATTATCTCGTCCTCGGAGAGGTACGACGACTAAGAAGTGTCAAAAGTGTACATTATGGCGCGTTTTGTCGACACCATTAGGTACCACAGATAATGCAATAGTTCTTAAAGTGGTACAAAATGCTTACATTTTGACAGAACGACATGACAAATATCTCGCGGTGCGCATCTTAGGCCCGCATGGCATGACACGTAAAGTATAATCAGATAGAGGGTGATCTAATTCTAGAAGGCTTGTTACATCATTGGAAGATTTGGAATAGTGTACCTACCACTAGGTCTGGTCTCGGTTACTTACTAAGTTTAATGTAAGGTAAAGTAAAATTTTATTTTGGCAAATAAACGAACGTTCTAGTTTACCAAAACATTACGAACTTCAATGATAACTATTTCAAAATCTCTTGCGTCTCATTCAATAACCACACACCACGAAAGATACTCTTAGTTAAACAAATGGTTATAAATCTAGTAGAGGCAGATTACATTAGGTTTGATCTCTATTGCCAATTCCGTAAATATTTATTTATTTATTTAATTCGACCTTTTTTTACCACATTTTTAAGTGTTTTATTGTTTTGCAATACCGTTACCCAGGTACGTTTCGTATTTATTTACGGTGGTGACTCCTGCCCTCTGGCTGTTGTTTTAGGCCTCCCTTGTTCCGCCATTCAAAAACACACCTTCCGAATCCGAATCTGGGCAATGCTGAGAGGTGCTAATCTGCTTAAATCTTGTTCCATAAACAATCACCCTTTTACCTATTCACAAAATCGAAACGAAGTGAAAGGTCTTTATTGGTTTAGAGTTTTTACCTACACCTACAAAAATTAGGGCGGATTCGTCCAAAAGTCATGATGTTCCTGAATAAGTATTGCCTTGTATAACTTTACTCTTTGATTTTATTCTCAGATAAATTCGTTTTTGTTTTTCCATTGCAATCTTGAGAGTAGCCAATCCTAGGTATTGTTATTCTGTATATACATAAAAACCAACTTAACTCAAAAAACAATTGCTTAGAGAGCGCAACGCAATAATACATGTGCACACAAATTATCCAGGTGTCAAGCTGTCAATATCTATGAAAACCATCAAACAGCTGTTTTGTCAAATGTAGCAGCCGCCATTAAAATATTCGACAGATAACTTGTTTATACCATAGATTTTGGCAGTATAACGATTTATTCTCGGATAGACAAGTTTTTCCTAATATAATAAGACTTGGTAGAACAAAAAGTTTCTTATCACTAGAGTAATTATTGATTTTATTCGCAGTATAAGACTTAAACTGCGTATGAATAGTTTGGTCGAATCCGCCCTTAATGTTATAAAAATATATCTTAGGTAAAGTTACTCACTCTATCCAGGGAAGTAAAAGGCTTATTGTTATTATTGTAGTGATTGCGCATATTTTTCCCATCTTGCGACATCATTATCACTGCCTGTAGAGCCGAACTATTAATTCCAATTTTATAAACTTTCATAATGAAGATTTATCTAATATGCAGATCGTAAATTCCAGTTACGGTACTAGCAAACTGGCGTATGAACCGAAAAGAAGAACTAAAGGTTCCATACCGGTACTCTCAGAAGCATGGACATCGGGACATGCTTGGTAGTTCAGGAGCAGTCTGGAGTCTTCTGTGCAACTCTCGATTGAGGATACGGGACTCTTGCACTCGCCATGTCCTCTGAAATTGAGAAGTATCGAAAATGAGGAAGAATTTCAATATCGATTAATTTAGCTGTCTACCTGTTGCCTTTGTTACCATAATAAAGACTGGAATTGGCTAACAGGATCACCGATTCAAAACAAAAGGTTCGAGCCTTGCTAATCCGAAACGGGCTACAGACAGATCGAATCATGACCCAATATAACTTAGCGCCTCTGTAAATATTCAACGCAGCATTAGCCCATTACAACAGCAGTCCAGCTGGTCTGTTCATATCGTCAGTGAATTCAGGACAGGCAACCCGACAGATGTTCTCTGCAGTTGGGTAATTAAGACAACTGACATGCGTCAACGCGCATGGCAGTTGGTTCGAAATGAATTGGTGATTACACGTAAATTAAGGTCAGCATATCAAGCGGACGAAACCGCAGGACGCTGAGCTGGTATGGTTATCGTATCAACAAGGTTAGGTATCACAGCCTGGCGTCCGTTAGTCAACCTTTCATTCGAAGGTACAACCATTTAACATGACACGAATATCTCCTGTCTAAGTCCCAAGCTAACGCATGTTGTATATAGCCATTATTGGTTTTTTAGACTTCGAATTAGGTTGTAAGGGCCAAGGGTTTGTCCAGTTAGACTTAATTGTACCCTTACAGATGAATGATGTTAAAGTGGCACTCACTAGTCTCACAAGCACTCACTTAATGTTACCCGTTAGGTAGGAGCACGGCAAAGTAATAAACACCACGAGATTTGGAAGTAACTACTTTAATCTAGGGACAACAAGGTTAAGGTTGGCGAATCCTTCTTTGGTGTTCATGTGTTCCCTGTTCGCGGGTTAGAACCTTACTCGTGTATAAAATGAAATAGTGGTAAAAATGCAGCGCGTGCAACCTAAACTAAATTGCCGCGTGCGCAATTGCCAAATGTCGCGGTGAAACCGTACATAGGTACTTTGTTTCCTCCCTGTCTAAAAACCTCATTTTCGACCTAACGGTACAGTACTTATACAGGGTTATCCGCTGTAATACGTCCGCTTGATGTGCATAGCTAGAGCCTTCACGGATCATCGATTGATTGATCAGCCATTTGATTGGAACATGGGGTCGTTGTAAATTAACAGTTTTCGATTAAGTGAAATACTTATCGAATAAATAGGATAGCAATGCTTACTAACACTGCTAACAATATAAGCGAGCCTTGCGTATATGTTTAGTATCTATAGCATCAGTCTCTACAGAGCTTGAAATTCTCTCTGATGAATATCTTTCTGTTCGTCTGAGCCATAAGAAGACTCTATACTAATGGATGTGGCAATCGAAGGTTCAAATATTTCGTAGACTCAATCTTACGAAAAGTTTATACTACAAAAAACGTTGAGCGATCGCTAATAAAATTTGAGTTACACTGCTCGGCTGCCTTGTGCGTTATGCGCACCACCTTGACGGGGTAGTTGCGTCACTTCACGAATAACTCGAAACGTTGAAATAAACCCTCGTTTACTTTCCATAGTACAAGCTCTGTTTAGTTTGGGACTAGAGGGCGTTGTGTGTAATGCCAAGGATATATTTATATGTTATTTATTATTTACTTAATTGCATAGTAGACGTCATGTAGAGCCGCAAAAGTTTAGTAACATTAATAATATAATTATGTTCGATCGAAAACTTACCTATTGTAAGTAAATGAAAAGGGCCCTTTTAGTGGGCAATCCACAGGGTCCGCATTCTCCCTGAACATAGAGTAGAGGAGGGCGTCTCCAGTGATGAGCGAGCATAGGTGTGGCAGCGCGTCTCTTCGGTGGCAGAAAGCTGAAATTGCAATAAATAAAAGATTCCTATAAAACTGTTTTGATGAAAATAATCGAACCTTTTTTGATGAAATACCTAACGGTACCTATATTTATAGAAGTTTATCCTTTAAACCTTAGAAAAAACGAACCATTTCTTCATTCAAAGAATGATAGGTTGAGAATGTTTGAGCTGGTTTTAAGAAACGACCGTACTGTTTGCAGTCGAATATTTACTCATCCATAGTTTGTTGGCACGTACAATGCTCGATAAACTAAAACTATTTTATATCCATCCAGTAAGTTTAGCTATTCTAACTAATGTCTTCTAGGCCGAATACGAGCAGCTGGGGGCCAGCTTAAGTCGTAGCCGACAACACGACAAATGTACTGCGTTATTTACGCTAAAGGACTGAAGTATATGAGACTAAAGGTGTATAACAGGATTCCTAAGTCTATTAGAGAACTGCCATACAATACATTTAAAAGAAAATTACATGGTTAGTTGATAAATGTTTATATAAAGTCAATGATTTATTTTTATAATTTTAACTAATTATTATTGAATCTGAAATATGTTATTATTACCATTTACCTAATTTATTGATTATTGTTATTACACCATATTTAAATTTAAATTATATTAACATAAGCGTAATCTTAATTTTGCATGCTGGGTTTCTCTGGCGAAGTGTGAGAATCAATAATTTATTTAAGACCTAATATGTACCACTCTTCACGCAAATAAATCATTCATTCATTAATACTTTACTACTTGGTTTGCAATGTGTTTTATTCGAAAAAATATCTATAATAACTGATGAAAGTATTCATGTTGTTAACCACCATGCGGGCTCAATGCGATTTGATTTCAAAGGTATTTTGAAATTTTTGGTTAGCCCCATGGTGGGGCGCCACTGTAATTTATTTGTTTTATTGGCGCACAACATGGGGCATCGCAGAAAGTTATATTAGTAACTTCTCATGAATTAATTAAAAAGTAGGCTCACAAAATTTTAACACGAATACGCTAAAATAACTAAGCAATTAGAAATAATCTAGGTAGGAACTTGCTGTAGACGCAGTGCGCATTCATGATAAAAACCTATTTTATTTTCTCTAACAAACTTATTACTCACTTTCTTTATACTGCAGCACGTTTTTGTGTTTCTCGTGCATGACCACACATCTATAGCAGCCTTTCCTGGAATAGAAATACAATTTATTAAGAAGGCGGAAAAGTTTCCCTCGAACTTAAGAATCGATTAGAAGTTAAAACCACGGTGGAATATTACAGTAGGTACTATTTATTTCTAACTACTATTCCAGCACGGATTGGCTTAAAAGGTAGTTTGGTACCTCCATTGTAAATATTTTAACAGGTACGGCTGAGTACATTTCCCTTCATTCAACTGCTTACCTTACCGACTTCTTATACTGCCATTTTACACATATTCTAATAAATTCGGGTAGTTTATTGTATAGGCTCAAAGCATCTACTATTAAGTCTTTCCCTATCATCAGAGTGAGATACACTATATTATAGACTATTACTTACTCATCAACAATGAGGAACTTGTCTCCTTCAGATGACAGGCACTTCCCCTTGTTTGAGAGACGGTCCCCTTCGATCAGGATGGGCTGGATAACTCCCGACTGGAACCAGCGTCCGTGCCATCGCGAGGGGAATGCGCAGCCTGGTGGCAAACGAAATACGTAATATTTATTTTGTGCACTTTGAAATGAAACAATGGGGAGTGTATGACAAAAATAATCATAATTAATAGTTACAAATACCACCTACAACCCCAATAAGTGGCAAAGCGATAAGCTTTACTGCTACTTAACCTGAAAATCCTTAGTTAAAGGAATGCCATAACTGCGCGCTCCCACAAAGAGCACCATGAAAACTCCAATCAAAGCAGCAATATGGCCTAGTGATGTTTACAAACGCAGCCATGCTACTTCAAGCCCGGCCAGTTTTAGAAGTGCTCTCAAAGTCCAGCTGCTCAAACAACTCTGGGTATATTACATTCTGGTGCGTAACCTTATGAAGCACTACCCAGCCAATTTCAGAAGGGTCTACCGCCATCGCCCGCTTGTATACAAAGTAGTGTATTATATTCTGGTGGGTAAGGTTAATTACTTAATTTCTTTAACGAGCCATTTTACTAGTGATTTATTAGCATAATTTGCTGATTATGGCGGCGGCACGCGTGACGTTATGTTGTGATGCGTGGCTCGACACGAATACCGAAGTTTGTTTTAGAAAATTAGAGCCATGTAGCGAGCAGTCGGTAAACTACACATTTCTACGTACCAAAGCGATGTGAGGTTCAGTAGTACGTACTAAAGTAATATATATCAAATATTCGGAAACACTGGGGTTCAATCCTTCAAGAACAAATAATCTATCAGGAAATAACTTTTAGCGGATGACCCGCTAATGTGAAGTCCAATTGTGGCCCTCTGTAGCCCTATTACTGGTATAATGAAGGCCAATAATCCTTCAATTACTACACAATGGCAGATGTGAACGACTTCTGATTCTGACAAGGATGATGAATAAAAATTACTCGCACTGCCGACTGTGGGAAGAAAGCAGTTGGTTGTTCTTTTTAAACTATTATTGTAGTTTGACAAAGTTCAAAGAAATTCTGTTCCAAACAAAAAATATTTAGAAATTCTTTATGAACAAAGTGAAATCTACCTACTAAGAATAAACAAAATGTAAAGAAACACGAGTCCCAATTTACGACACAAAGGTGTCTGAAGTCTTAAAACCGAAATTCATTTGTCACTTTTAACATAAAAACAGCACAAAAACTGCCTGTCTAGCGTCTGGCTGAAAAAACCTACATTGTAGACTACATAAAGGGCGTCCCACACTGTCTATTGACCTAAAGAAAGTAATCAATCGTAGGTCGATGACAGGCGACTTTAGCTTACACTCATTTACTATCAAGTAGACGAGATCGGTACTTCATATGTGATTGAGTGTGTATTAAATTATGTAGAAACAACAGTAGATAGAGGTGGATAATAATCTATTGCTCATGGTTTAGTTAAAATTTTTTCTATAAAAAAGAAACTGGTTGGGCGCCAGTGAATTTGAAAAATGTTTCTAGGCAGTGATCGAAAGTTGACATAGTGAAGTCAGCGGCAATTATGTCTACGTAGTAATTTATAGCATGAGGGCGTTCGGGTTTACATTCGGGGCTACTAAAATCTTTTGTGTAGGTACTTATAAAGTACTTAATAATTCAAATACTTTTTTGTACTGAGATATTGACTGCTCAATAGTACTACCATGTCATACTTTTATGTAAACTAGTGATTACTGGAAATAAATTGACTGCACAAAGGCAGGATGTCATATTTTTGTGCAGGACAATCACAGGCGAAATCAGAATGAGGCAATTTGCATTTTAAAAGTGACTTTGTAAGTAGGTAGTGTTTTACATAAAATTCAATGGTGCACCGCATCTCATATAAGTCAACATTATTTTATGCTGATTATAATTCCACGTAACGTAGGTAATCATTCTCTACGTATTTTGGTTTAAGACAGTCAGTTGGGACTGTTGGGACCTAGGATACTAAATAGAAATAAATGCAAAACCTAGAATTATGCTCGTACCACACCACTTACTTTTTGTAGTCTGTTACTTAGGTCACGCTCAAAACCTTATGTTGCGTTCACACTATGCCGCAGTCGGCAGGGAAGTGGGCACGAGCACAGTGTGAACATGATTGTCTCTGCCTCTGTCCCGGCTCTCGGCCCAAATTCATGCCCTTGCTCCCTAATGAGAAAAAAGGCGATGTTGCTGTGGCAAGAAGTCCGCGGCAGCGGCATGCGCATAGTGTGAACGTGGTGTTATGTACCAGACTGACAGGTATAAAGTTGGATGTTCGCAACATTCGACTTCAGGCGTTGGATGTTTTTAAAAGTCGTCGAAAGTTTTAACCGTTTTCTCAAAATCGTGAAGGCTGATGTCCAGCAGTGGGCCTCTTCAGGATAAGTTTTTGACTATACAAATAGAATATTGAGTACTAAAGATCTGCGGCGATATTTAAGATATCGAAGCTTTGTGAGCTTGAGTAAAGATGGATTTTCTGACTTCTGTATTCATTATACTTTTTATTCATTTACAATAGCGTCATTCAGGTAGATCTCTACTGAAAAGTTCAGATGAGTTTTCACAATTAATTGTGCCGCATGTTGGCACCGACCGTTAAAACTACATTATTTTAAATGATGAAAGCCCGCTAATTAAACAGAAGCTTATTACATTTATTTGATAAATTTATTTTTTGGATGCAATATTTAACATCAATTATTTTGATGGCGTCGCCACATTATTATGTAGGGTTTGGCAAAGTTAATGATCAGCTATATTCATTCACAAATAAATATCAAAAAGAAACTGTTGGTATTATTGTAAATAAATACTTGTGGTGTTATTAATAAATAATTTTTCACTCTGACCGAAAAGTAGTAAGGCTTGCAGAATTGGTCAGTCTCTTTTTATACTTAGTCACAGAATAGATTTAGGAACTAAATAGTTGATAAGTAAATTCACGTACCTTATAGAATAGGACAAAGAGTTTGAAAAACATTGTTACCTATAGGGTTAATTAAAATGTATGTAGGTAGGTACTAGGTAGATAATAATAGCATTTAAAAAATGCCGTTCAAATCAGAAGTAAGAAATGGGAACATGGGAATGTCTACGAATGCATTCAATAAAGTCGTATAGATCACAATGAATCGTTGTAAAGTTAGATGATTCAACATAGTTCCAGTCCCTCATTATAATACAAAGTGCGAGGAGCGGTCGCAACCGTCATACTTGAAGGGCGTTCTACCGGCACAGGAATCCAAGGCCTCACCTAATCATGAGGAATGGCTGAACACAACTCGTAGATAATAAGCCTACGATGTAACACGCAACAAGCCAAGTATTCACCAACTTGGCTAATTTCTCATTTCTCAAGGAAAGCTACCGTGGAGTTTATCTTTAGATCGTACGATTTTGTAGACAATTGCTATCCGTTACTTCCTACTTCATTAAATAACCGAGTAGAATATTCGCAATTCCTTTTGTATTTCAATATCATAGCCATGATCATCACTATCATCTCGATCATCATCACCGTGATCATCATATTACGTAAAATAACTGTCTCCCTTTAGGTATAGGTATCTATTTACAGGGAGAATGATTATAAACATTTTCAATCCACCGGTTTTCCGAGATCCTCCCAATGTCTATCGTATGACAAACCATGTCGTAGATAATCTATATCTATATAATTATATAAAATGCTTTGTTAGTATGTAAATACACAGTTTTCTTTATCACCACCAAACCCAATCAACTTCCCGTTGGGGTGATAAATACCCCTTGGTCTCCAGGTGGTAGTGAGGGAGTTTGGTCGCGGTGGGTGGAAGTGGGTGGTTGTGGGGTGTTGAAAATGTTAAAACATTATATATTATTGTTATATTTATTATTATATTATTATATTATTGTTATATTTGTCCTTTTCTAATGCATGAGAAATTTCCTAATCTCTGTCTTTTTCTATTACCTACATGAAAACCAGAATGGTCAAAAATAAACAAAAAAATTTGAAATGTCGTTGGATAGTCTCGCATCTTCCAGAATGTTCTCAAACGTTCTAGAATATTCTTTACTTTCAGAACGATCTAAAAACATCGAAAATAGTCTTAAAATTTTAAAATGACGTAAGATAGTCTGGGATATTCTCAACTGTCCTAGAATGTTCTTTACTAATGATCTAGGATAGTCGAAGAGAATCTTAAAATTTTAAAATGATATAGAATGATCCGTGATCGTCTAGAGCATTCTAGACGATTCTCAAACGTTCTAGAATATTCTTTGATGTTCCAGAACGATCTTTAGGTAAAGTTAAAAAATGATGTGGGATGGTTTGTCATCGTCTAGACTAGAATATTCTCAATTGTTTTAGAATATGCTAAAATAGTCAAAAAGAATCTTAAAATTTTAAAATGATGTAGAATGGTAAATGTAATCGTCTAGAATGCTCTCAAACATTCTCGGGACAGTGCCGAATGGAGTAAATTACGTTAGTGCGTGATAATATCGAGATCTTTTTTCCAATACATATTTTAGATTTTTACAGAGTGTATTAAATAGAGTAGGTATACCAGGATATTTTACAATTTTTAAAAGGAACTATGAATTTGATTTTAGAATCATTAAGCGCGCGATGTACATATTTTGACCCGAGCAACGCCGGGCTTCGCTGCTAGTCGTTTACTAAAAATAAAAGTGTTTTAAGAGATTCTACGCTGTGCGAACATTATTTCCTGAACTCTCTTCATTTTGAGTTGAGGTGTTTTACTTAGAAGCTTACTCTATACGTGTTTTCTTACTAACCGCGCCCCTGAATAGATGTTCAGGGATTGCTTTCTTTAGTTGGACAAAAGGAAGATCTAAAATTCGCGCTTCTGATACCCAGGATTGTATTGGAGTCGCACCTATAGCCTGTGATATACAATACAAATACAAAATGTTTTAATTCGTTCACTTATAAGTATAGTATTGACAGTGGTTGGATACCTCCTTTTAAGTATGAAATACCTGTATTAGGAGATACCGCTCTTCCGTAACGTAAAATAAGCTATTAAAATTACCAGCAGTAACTAATTTAAAACACTTTTTAACACAATAATAAATGATAAATGTGAGCAGAGAAAAATAAAATGTTTTTTATATATATACTTTTTTTGTTATTAGTTTAGGGTAGGTTTTAATTGTTTGTTTAGTGTCGGTGAGTATAAAATAAGGTGTGGTACAAGTGAATGCAAGTTAGTGCATTTGTGGGTGGATGTAGTAAGGGGAGCAAAGTTCTGCGAAAGTCCCAGTCTCTTGTGAGTTTGATTATCGCAAGCTTTGCTCAGGTGTGTGGTGCGTGGAGTGTGGTGTATAGAGTGTGGTGTGTGAGAGGGTGTGTGGGTGGGTGATATACAAACACTCATGGCAGATCACCCATGCGATGGACTGATCAAATAAAGGCTGCCATTGATATTTCCTTATATGAGTGCGTCAGAAGTGCAACGGTTGGAGAGTAATGCCGCAGGATTGTGTAGCGAGCTACTGCCCCGACATAATGACTCCGACCAGTCTGTCAAGAGTGCTACTACGACCAAGAATAGCGTGAAACAAGTACCTACAATAGAGTTTTTTTATCGTCTCATAGTCGGATCGGCGACTCTAAAACTGAAAACCCAAAGGCTTCGGCTTAATTTGTTTAAATCAAGCTTTACCCCACACTTAGCTTCCGTGAATATTGCGGCAATGGTGTTAATAACGTCACAAGAGACTAAAATTATGCGTTTCGTAAAAAACGGCCACAGACATCGTAATATAGCGGTGATAAGGGATTCGAAAGCTGTTAGGATTGGTATGACGAAGCTATGCGATTCAAGTTTCCGTTTGATAGATTCAATGACTTATAGGTAGGTACAGTCGGTGATAAAGTCCAATATTTAATGACAGGTACAGCTAGTAGGTACAGTACGTAATTATAGTTCGTATGTGTGGTGGTTCTACTATGAGGTTTTAGTAGTGGTCCAAGCTGGTCGCCGCGACGACTTATTCGCCCATAGCGCGATGCGGAGCTAAGTTTCTTTTTTGGCAAGAGTAACTATAATAATATATTATGATCCTATGAACACATAGATACATTATTTAGGATAGCGTCATATCTAAAGATATCTCGTCTGCACATTTTTTTAATCAAAAGAGAGCTTGTCTTCCTCCCAATGATTTATGTCCCGAAATATACCCCGCCCTTCGCTAAGAGGTCTGAAGGGCCTAAAAAGTTTGGAGTTGCTTTTTGTAAGATTTATTTTCGGAAACTTATAAAAATACAGTTCATAAAATTACTTTTATGGTACTTTTTGTTTATAATTAGGAAGTTGTGAGTTCGCTAAGACTTTTTTATTTTTATCAACAACCCTACCATAAGTTTTTCTGGTGAGTAACGGTAACACCATGATAGATACCTCAAAGGTCTCAAAGGTGAAAAAATTGAACCTGTATCCTAACACCTCTCGACTGTCACTGGCCACTACACAGAAAAGAAAGGTTAAAAGTTGTCTTCTAAACTTAGCTGCAATTTAGAGTTTCAAATGCAGTAGTGTCAATGTAGGTAGTATATAAAACCCCTGGCTAGGTAGGTACCACCTACAACATGCACACAAGTTTCCGTGACTTGAGTGAAAATTTTCCGTCACAAGTCACAAATTAGGGCGTTGCGGTGTTGCATTGCTGAACAGTTCTTGCATCCCTTTTGCATACCTAAACAACTGTTAATAAAAGCCAATTTCGCTTATCAATGGATTTTTAAAAGTGATAGCAAAAAAAAGCCTTTGTAAAATTACTCCATCAGAACAATGAACCAAAAATACAACAAAACACAGGATGGCATTATACCGAAACTCGTAAACCACTCAAAAGGCCTCTACAGAAAATAAGAAAAAAGAAAATGGCGGCCCACTTTCGCGAAGTCAGGTGGTCGGGCGCCGGCAGCCATCATTAATTTCCATTCAGTGTCGAATGGCCGGGATATATCGTGTTGGAATCGTTATGGTACGCGGGAATGTACTTAGGGGTATAATCTTAGACGGTCCAAAACTACGGACCTTGGCCCGAGGAGCTCGTATTTCTGGCACTCGATTGGCGCTCGGTAAGCTGAATTTGAAACGTTCAGCTATCTAAAGAAAGTAATATCTCTTTTCACCCTACCGACAAGCGTGGATGAAGAATGTTATGATCGTGGATGAATCAAGAGTTCTGAGCCTGTAGTTTGAGTTTTGATAAGTTGATTTGCGAAAATCGAAAATCAAGAAACTGAAAAATTGTTAGCAAATCTCCAGCTAGAGGCGCTTAGGTAGATATCCAGTTTTCATACGAAATATCTCGCAAGTCTTTCATAATATTCTGGAAGCATAGTTTCTAAGGTCAACTATTTTCTTACCCCAATGACATTTTAGATTTTCCCTGTCAAGACAAAATATAATGTATCGAACAAAACATACCAATGTATACGTACCTACTCGTAGGTAGTTACTTTCCCTATCGCACGCACTATCCACTAAGTTTAGAACACAATTATCGGCTATTTCTATGGCACCTTTGGTGCTTTTCTTAGCTCGCCAATACGAAAGGAAGAATACCTTTATTAATGTCAGTTTCATAAAATTTCCTACCATGTATCTATACCTACCAATGCATCTATACCTTGTACAAAATTCAGCTCGCGACTGCTAATCAGTGCAGCATATTTTTTTTATATCAGTTATCATAGATTTATCTTTAATAGCAATCTACTTCTCATAGCTTTGCTTAGTTTGGGACTAAAGAGCGTTGTGTGGTGTGTCCAACAATATTTATTTATTATATTTATTACAATGTGACAGGGAAATTCGTAAAAACTGTAGAAACAAGAGTTATTTGATCGAGGTATCAAACAGACACGTATTTTCTTTGTCTGTTACGTAATAGCTAGACGATATTTTTTTATTTATTGTTAGAACTTTTTGCTGTAAATTAATCAGCCGCCGTAAATTATTCTTGTTCAAAAAACGAGGGCTTTCATAGTTACCTAATAGACAGTTTGATAAAATTAAATTGAAAAATATTTTAGCTGAGAATAAAAAGTTGAAGAAAAGTTGGATATTCTATTGGTGTGCTATTCGTAGGTAACTATCACATTAACGATGATATAAGGTTTATCTATGTAATAATTTTAACATTGTATTTACTAACCTTACTACCTGCTTATCACACATGTTTCTTCTTCTTGAAATATAAAAAAAAAATAAAAAAATAGGTGAACTTAAGTACCTGTATATAGTTACCTATTACTGTACAAACTTACTGTAAATGGGCAAAGGCATAAGTCAAAGGTACGTTTCACGTGTTTGCGTATTTGGACGTGTCTCTGACTATCCCTAAGCCGCCCTAAGAATCTACTAGATAAAGATTTTTACACGTGTGGCATTTATAGAAGCTGAATTTTTTCACACAAAGTTGTGAAATTGTGTGTGTTTTCTAGAAAATGTTGCCTCTTTTCCTAACGCCATTAAGTTTAGTCGTCTGTAATTTTGTTTCAAACTAACCTTTTTAGACGTAACACCCTCCCAGGAGATTATGTGATATATCCAAGTACTTCGCGTTAAAAATAGCATGCATTAAATTGAAAGTGCTACTGAGAGCTTTGTTTTAACTTGGTTCCAGATTCTTGTGATAAAAATAAGTCCTCAAAGGATTTCTTTCCCAAGAAAATAACAAGCAGATTAGAACAAGAAGATTATTGAGTGTTACAAGAGTTTTGTGAAGTTTAGTTTGAAAATAGGTCAAAAAAACCCTAAGGATAATTAAAACCATGAGTTTTCGATTCGACGAGTATCAGACAAAAATATCCAATCCTAAAATAACATTTCGAAGTAATAATCCCTGAAACGTAAAAGGTTTCAGAAAAATATGTCTCTGATTTATCCCGAAATAAAACGCATTATTAGATTTTTTTTATTTGATAGGATGAGTGGTGTGTTTTGGCCATTTCGTACTTTCGTTTGTTTTGAAAATTTCAAATTTTCTTTCCGGATCGTATCTTCGATCGTTTGGTAGGTAGCACGTAGGTAGTAAAATTCCCCATTACAGAACTCTATACCTGTGATATCAATCGTAATCATCGGCTACTTATTTTTTTCAAATCTACATAAATCAATAAAGATACTAAAAACACTATACGAATTATGCCCTTAGGCTACAACCCATAAATCCAGACAGAATAACACCATCAAATTAACTTTCAATTATCGGTTATACGCAATTTCTCACTCCTACCACCTACGTAGAGGAAAATATTATCGTAACCTACACTTAAGTTTATAATAGTAGTAAACAAATACTCTATATTTTCTATTAAATATATAAAATGTTACCATAGAAAAACAGTTAGACTTACCTACATGAATGACTTTTATTCAATAAAATCACAAGGGTCACCTAGAATCGTCTTTTAAACTTGGGACTATACTTAATAGCTGAATAGATTAAATTCTAGGTGCCAGTTTCTCGCAAGCACTGCCATTATTGACCTACGTAATTCTGCAGTGGGGTGCGGAGACGCAAATTGTGCAGGGCAGAGAGTTGGCTATACTGCACGCCAGAGAGTTGGCTATACTGCACGCCAGAGAGTTGGCTATACTGCACGCCAGACAGTTGGCTATACTAAATATTGTGCTAAGGGTGCATTCATAAGGGTACAAACATTCAATTCGTAAAGGATGCAGCGGGAAGGTTAAGTAAGAAAATAACACAAGTGAAGCAGCAGCAATTCACTAGTCGAAAGTAAATACTCTGTAGGGCTGCCTTCTCTGAAATTAATACCTTAGCAACGTGCTTAATCAGTAAAATAATTAATTACTTGTGTTCTCAATATTAATAAGATTTTGTGATCCGAGTAGGTAAGTAGGTAGGTACCTAGGTAACTTTAAGGGGGTGTTACAATAATTTATGGACATATACATTTTTCTATACCTACGTGGATCAGTGGCTGAGATATTGTAAAAATGTTTACAAAATTACTCATAGATAATGTTACTAGGGTTAAAAATTTACACAAAAAGAAAGAAAGAACAAATTAATTCAAAACCAATTTCAACCGATATATCTATTCGCCACGCGACAAGTTTGAAAAACCTAAACCACTCTAAAACTAATTCGCCGATGGTTTTAAAACGTTCAAATCGCACCCCCAATACATAAAAATTGACAGCTGCCTCTATCAACATGCACTTTATGTTGCCCGGGTGCCAACCCTGGATGGAACATGATGGAATATATATTTTTGCGGCATCGACGCCTGGCTTACCCTACAAACCTAAATTATAGATTAAGACGCCTAAAAACCTACTTGGACTATATAAGAATAAGAATAAGAATCATTTATTGTAAAACTGTGTAAAAAAGAGATCTTAAAGATATTATGTAGTGTTTCAACAGTTTACCCATGCCGGGACGTACAATACTTTACATATAAGGTAAATCTTATAATTTTACTAGCTGTCGCCCGCGGCTTTGCTCGCGTGAAACCCTTATCACTAAGGGGTATGAAAAATAGATGTTGGCCGATTCTCAGACCTACTCAATATGCCCACAAAATTTCATGAGAATCGGTCAAGCCGTTTCGGAGGAGTACGGGAACGAACATTGTGACACGAGAATTTTATATATAAGATTATAAGCTAATGCTATTTTTATAGATTATTATACAATTAACGAATAATATCTTTAGTAACTAACTTAATATTTAGTAGGAATCATAATATTTTTCTAAGCTATAGTATAGTTTCGTTCCTTGACCTTGGAAGAGTTTTTTGTTTTATTAGACGACTATGACACAGAAAAAGGAGGTTTACGATTTTATTTTCAATGAAAAATCTTAGATAAATTATTAAGACAATACCACATAAGCAATAGATAGTTCAAAAACTGGTGCAAAATAGTTAGGTTCATTTTGACAGAACGACATGACATGACTAATATAATATCTCGCGTGCGCATCCTAGCCCGGCAGGTCACTCTTGCCTTAAAAAGACTTATAAGTAAGGCATACCTATAGTCTTGGTTTGCAGTGAAATCCACCTCATTGATAATGCAACATTTCCCGGTTGGCCAGACCTCCTGGAAAGCCCAAGTCCACAATCTATCGAGAAGCTTAAACTCACTTGATCTATTCAATACCTACTTAACTTTACCCGAACGGCAAAGTTGCCGGACAGGTGACAAATCGTGACGGACTAACACGGAAAACATTTTAACCCTTCCACTAAAGCGGTGGTGCGGTCGGACCGACTGGAATCGGCTACGTAAATTGCAGGTAGGTACGGTTGTCACTAAAAAATAAACGTGCTCACTATGAGCTCATCTGTTTTTTATTGGTAAAACACTAAACTAGTCTTCAAAAAGTAATACCTACTTGTAAAATAAAACCTCTGTTAGTCTCCGCCTGCGCCTTTGTAAGAGCAACAAAGCAACCGATGTGCTTAGAACCCTAGGTCGTTTCATCGTCGTGTTCTATCCACCTAGTGCAAGCTAAAAATCAATTTTTGCTATTATTTCCGCCATTAGCGGCATATCAGTCTGAAGTAACCCTTTGCTAAACAAAGGCCTTTTCGATAGAGTTCTAGAAATAATGATTTCGGGCCTTCATTATCCACCGACTTTCCTCGTTCAAACATAAACATTTTTCAGTTAGTTATTTTGGCAACCCTACCGCTGCGGAAGCGTATCCATTGACGCGCAATTCTGCGCTAAACTACGGTTTCGGTTTGCGGTTATTGTAATGATTGTGGATTGTATCGCGTGATATTGGATATTTGAGCGATTTGATTTGTTATTTGAATTAGAATCTGATAATTGCTTTGTTTATGGTTCAATTTGCAAGCTAGTTAATCAATTTTAGCTTCAATTTTCTAATATCACAAGCATATCTCTTTTGTTATAACTGAAAACTTTTCTCATCGTTGGAGTATTGTTGGGCTGCCAAAACGCACTTGACACAAGAATGCACTCCCGAATCCCGAAACAAATCACAAGTCAACCAATTTAACCACTGCGTTGTTTATTTAAGCCCATCTTCCACTTCTCTTATAGTCTATCTTTGTACTTTTTTGGGCCGTAAATAGACTTCCGTAAGCGACACATGTAAACGGCTCCTTAAGCTTCGTGGCCGTTAACAATAATCCTTTTTATTTTTAAAACATCACCGGTGGTTTTGTCCCTAGCTTCAGCGATTCAGGGTTGAATTTTGCTTGTATTATGCAGTAAAAATGTGGAAGCACTAAAGAGATTTTCTACTGCATGGTAAAATAATAGCTATTATTTAAGTCATAATCCAAGGTAAAAGAACGAAATTGTGTTTTTAAACTGTTTTATGGGTGAAAGAGCATGCACAGCACTAAGAATATTTATAGTAGGTAGTTATTATAACAAGCAAAGAGTGGAGTTTAAGGGTAGCTAAGGGTATGTTCATATTGGTCTTCTAAAACTGCACTAGCTAAACTGGCCCTGTTATCTATCTCTTTTCGCTGTTATGCTAGTGACAATGACAGAGCATTTAAAGCCCAGAATATATCTATAGGAAGGTATAAATAAAGGGGTTTAGGTTTCCAAGAGTAGAGTAAAGACTCCAGCCGGCTGAACTTAGACACGCCTTAGACCTTACCGCGGAGGACCGTAAGGAGTGACACAAGTATGTCAATGATGATGATATTATGTATTTCAGAGCTGATGAGTAACGTCATAACTCGGAAACGGCGCCACCAATTTTCACCCAAAAAAGCTAGAAATCATCACTTTTCTTACAAAAAAAAACACATTAAAATCAGAGCTACGAGGGCACAGATAAACAAACAGACAGACGCATAACGCCGTCAAACTTATAACCCCTTTCGTGCTGATCACGGGTTAAAAGTAACAGCTAATTCTATGATTAATTTGATATTTGAAACAGCACTTAAAGTGAGCCTTATTAACTGCACTCCACCGCTATAGATTAATAACGCGATAACTGTCTTAGCTCTTTGATCCAGGGCTGGACTAAGGGTTGTCTATTAATACTGCACCAATTGCAAGTGCAAAGACAGGCACATGTTACAACCCCTTCATGTCTCAGAATCATAGGAGCAGTGTAAAGCTTTGGTCTTGCGATCGTAACGCACAACGCTGCGGGATGCGACATTCGGTGCCGGACACATAATCGTATGAAAAACGCCTAGAATGGTCGCAGTATGCGTCAGCGGCGAAGAGCAAACGCGGTACGCTGCGTGGAGCCGCATACCGCAAGGGTGTGCATTACGATCGCGAAACCAAAGCTTTACAGATAACAAGGCACGACAGAGTACTAAAACTATGACCAAGTTGAAGAAAAAGGAACAAGAATTCGCAAAGCGAGCCAACTTTCGACGTAACAAGGAATCCTTCGACTCCAATGTCAAGAGATCTTCTTCTTCCTGCCCTTATCCCACTAGGTGGGGTCGGCACATGTTCTTTTCTTCCATTCTCCTCTATCATTCGTCATCTCAGTGTTCACTCCTCTCCTATTCATATTATTATCATCTTTTACACAATCCATCCATCTTTTCTTGGGCCTACCTCTTCTTCTATATCCATCCACATTGTCAAGAGATATATCTCCAATGTCAAGAGATATACCTACCTAAAGTTTTAAGCCGAATTGGTCGCGTCCCCTGGTTTGCAACGCATGCCCTATTTTGTGGATATACAGTACTTGTAAACAGTTGGCATTGAAATCCGGTATTTACTGGCTAAATCAATACTTTTGATTTTGAATGGAATAAAACTTTTTTCCGAAATGTTAACCATTCCCCTTCATCCTGAGTCCGCCCTATGTTCTAGGAACAAAGGCTGACTTTCCTCAGTTACGCTGAGCTAGGGTTAATAAGATATAGTTTTTATGAATACCGACGTACTTACATAATAATTGGCGTTGTTACAAACTTCTTGCAACGATGTACCTACCTACTTTACAGTCAAGAACAAATCTGCAGTCATAGAGAAACACTTCTGAGTAAATACCTTTTTTTTATTTGTGATCAGTATTTTCCCCTATTTACTCCAAAAATTTATCTTTACTAATATTATAAAGAGGAAAGACTTGTATGTAAGTATGTTTGTAACGAATCGGCTCAAAAAACTGATCCGATTTGGATGAAACTTGGAATATATATTGTCTGTGACCTGGATTAACACATACGCTACTTTTTATCCCGAAAAATCAACGGGATCCAACGGGACGCGAACGAAGTCACGAGCGGAAGCTAGTTTTGCAATAAATTAATACCACTAATAATCAGCGGATTTGTCACAGTTCATTTCTAACAGCTGTGTAAATCTGTAGATGCTAAACTTTGTGTACGTAGCACATTACGTAGCGCAAGCTACGTTCGCGTAGCACTCGCGTAGCACATACGTTGCAGTTAAGTTGCAGATTAAAATTGCAGAGGTTTTTTGTTCAATATCATCATCAATGTTACAAGCTTGTAGAAGTCCATTGGTGGAAAAAGCCTTCGAGAGCTTTATTTAAAAAAAAACTAGGTATATCGGGCCTATTCCACTGACTATCCGCGAGCTTATTCCTTTACAGCAGAGCATATTTTATAGTACACAATACAAGTTATAGTAAAATACTAGGTACCTACCTACCTACATAATATTATAGGAACGTAAATTTGTTGGTCACCTGGTCGTAGAAAAAATTTTTTTTTTGTAAAATCTTATACTAAAAGCCAGCTAGTGAATTTTGAGGTGTATAGTAAGTTTCAAAGAAGTTAGGTAGCTGTTTACTCCTTAGCTAAGATATTGCGTGCACTACCAACTATGAACTAATCTGTGCGGTCGCGTGTGGACCAACGAATTACTTTCTAGGTCATGCAACGAACTTCCGAACGAAAGCTCTAAGAAACCAAGGAGATATAGACGTTATACCTTTGATATAATGTGCATAGTTGTATAATAGAACGCTTCCAAAACATCGTTGGACCATATTAAATTCCCATTTTATTAAATTTTTATTTGCACATATATTTTAATTTAAATATAATAAATTGTTAATAAAAAAAATTAAATTATATTAATCAAAATTAATTATACTATCAAATTATATCCCGGTTAAATTTAAGCTACTGTATTTTGTTCATTTATGTAAGTGTTTTGGTTATGTATTATGGTGTGAAATAAATAAATTTTTTTTTTCATTTTCAACATGTAAATGAGTATTCTTTGCATCTTTTAGGAAAGTCAGCATAATGGTAAGGTGTGGAGTTGCGCATCTATGCACACCCTTACCTATTTTATACGGATTTCTATGGCTTTTGATACTGTTACACATTCTGTGGCGTAATCTTGAAAGAAGTTATCGATGGAAACTTTCCGGAAGTTCAGAAAGTTCCGCTTTCTAAAGAATGTGGAAATAAATTTCGTAAAGTGGATTACGATTGAGGATTACTGCACGCGCATTGTTGTGGTAATTTCAAAGTTATTTTGCTGATAATAAGATTGAATATCAGACTGGTGGTATCCAAAACCTTTATTTTGTATAGTAAATGTATGCTTTTAGTAGTTTACCAAAACATTTTAGTTCGTATTATACATATACAGATCGCTTTATAACAAGCAGTAGATTAGTAAACAAATAAAGACAAACCAACAAACGTCCCACAACCGATTAAAGTGATATTTTGTTTCTAAACTATTTCTACTATTAGTGGAATGAATTCCGTGATAGGTAGATAATAATATGAAAATATTTTTCATATAACTGGTGTGACTCATAAGTTTTAAGCTTTGATTGCGTGAAACTGCCGTGAATTGGGAATCACCAAATTTTTAGTGGTTAACCCTCAAAATCCTCTCAAAGGGGAAAACTTAAAGGGGATTTTGAGACTAACCCATTATTAGAGAGGTTCTAAATGAACTTTAAAAGATAATAAGGCGTCGATTCCATTAACTCTACATAATAAATTATTGGAGTCTCTACGGTTCTGGGTCAGAAATGTATCGAGTGTGGTCACGCATCGGAAAACTTATCAGACTATAGACACGCAAGAAGAAGAAGTGGACGTCCTACGGCTCAAGTATAAAATAATGATGATTGGAGCCTTCATAAAGCGGAACTGTTATTAGTAAGGTACCTAGTAGGTAGGTACTTATACCTTAGTAGCTGTAGGTACCCATACGCTATGTTTTGGGGTCAATATTTTAACATTGACCCACGTAGGAACGAATCCGAAACAATATCCAAAATGATTGATAACGTCCCACGCTTTTTATCTCGGAAAAGAATGATATTTTTCCCCGAATATAAAATTATCTAAATGCGTGCAGTATTGATAGCGGCTGTCAAATAAAAATGTATCCGTGTAACAATCACTGATAAGTATTATAAAGTATACATTTCCATAGCGAGTCTTTGTGGTTAGATATTTGGTAGAGATTTCTACAAAAAATCCACAAATCGACTGCCGAAGCAGACAGTGTGAGTTTATGAAAAAAAAATCCCCACTGATGGGGATTCTTAGTGGGGATTTCTGGAATATGTCAGATGTACATACCTACCCTTTGTTGTTTTAGGTTATACACGGACTACAGCAGACAAGCAGTCAGCTTCCAGTTGACTGCTTGTCTGGCAGTTCATATTAGAACAACTATACTAATGCTTGTGTTCTTATTCTTTGAAAACATGAAACGCAAATATAATGGACTCCGGATTCGTTTATACGTAGTCGTCCTCGTCGTGTGAACTTTCTCATCCCCGCTGGTAGGGATTTCTTGGTGGGGATTTATGGAATATCACTACATTAGTATAAAACAAAGTCGCTTCCCGCGTCTGTCTGTATGTATGCTTAGATCTTTAAAACTACGCAACGGATTTTGAAGCGGTTTTTTTTTATAGATAGAGTGATTCAAGAGGAAGGTTTATATGTATAATACATGCATAATGTTGTAGAGAAACACTAATAAATTTACAATAATGTAACCCAAGGTGTAAAAAATAGAAATGGTATAGCAAAACACAACTGACACAACTGACAGCTAAACGTAATCTTTGAAAATTTGACATTTGGAAATTGATAAGAGACAGCCGTAATTTCAACTATCCTAGCAGACTTCCTGTTGGCCAAAGGGTAATACGATTGGACTGCGGTCAGGAGACGCAAGATCAAATCAAAGGCAATAAGCTATTTGCAACTTATTACTTTTTATTTTGAATTTTTACTTTTTATTTAACAGGCGTCATGGCTCAGTCGGTATCCCCACCGAGAACAAACATTTGTGTTATAAACATAGATGTTTGTTCTGTGTCTGGGTGTTTCTATGTATTATAAGTACGTATTTACAAAAAAAAAAGTATGTATGTATTCTATCAGCCATCTAGTTCCCATCGTACAAGCTTTGCTTAGTTTGGGACTAGAAGCCGTTGTGTTAAGTGTCCGGGAATATTTATTATTATTTATTATTTAGAGGTTTTTATGGGTTTGTAATTTTCCGTGCGAAGCCGGGGCGGGTCGCTCGTATCCTATAAAATGCAGTAAACTTGTTAGCTATAAGTATAGGCAGGTAGGTACTCGAAACGCATTTCCCTCTACAAGATCGTCAAATCAAGTAAAAAGAATAATGATTCGTGACTAATTTTATTTATCGCCCCCCACCAATCATTGCCCCACCCCAACGCATTTATAACCGCGAAACGGTCGGCCAATAAAACCACTGAATCAAAGAGAAAAAGTGCTCTCCGTTCTATAAATATTTTATTTCGGATAGTGAGAAGTAGTGGCCGCATGGTTTTAGGGAAATTTTGGGATATTCTGTTACCCAAAGAAATAAATATCAATGATAGCGCGATCACACTATGCCGAAGTGGGCAGGGACTTGGGCAGGGAAGTGGTGTGAACACGAACATGCCGCTGTCCCGTCTCACTGCCCAAGTTCACGCGCTAGCTCCCTAGTGAGAATAAAGGCAATGTTGTTGTGGCAATAATGCCGGCAGCGGCATGGGCATAGTGTGAACGCGGTATTAAGTCTCTTGGTTTATCAACTCTAATATTTATACGATTCAGTTATTTTGAACGCTGTGAGTAGATAGATAAATAGAAAGTTTATTCGAAATTACTAACTTCAATAGAAAGCTTTTCTTTTGAATTTAAAATTGCATCTATTTTTCAGTCATAAGTTAAAATATCCGCAGTTTTCTTGTACCATACTCACTCTACATTTGGAGCTCGGGAACTTTTACTAATGTGTGCTAGTCAAATGGACTCTCGAGAGTTTATCCATAGAACAAAATGCCCTATCCCTGTGGCATAGAGTTCAGATTGGATTAGCAATGGCACATATAAATAATACTGCTCGCCTGTATGTCTGGCACCCATGCATATGGAAATGGGACTTAGGTCATGGAGTTCCAACCACCACAGTGGTTTTTTAGTGTGAGTGGATTGTTTCATTTTTATCGAAAATGGAAAGTGGACATGAAAAGATGTGAGCGATAAGGAATTAACATTATTTAGATATTACCTGTAACCGGTAACTGAGTAGTTGTGAATACTTATCGATTTTAACGTCTTCATTTACCATTTCTGTGTACTATAAATAAGATAACGAAGGTAGAGTACCTATGTAGATCCTCTTAGATCTCTTGACTACCTACTTATTATTTCAAATGAGTAGGTGCCTATAAGAAGAGTAAACATAGGTACTCAAATTCAAGCAAGATTACCTACTACTTTACCATAATACTTATTTGTAAAAAAAATATTGGTATATTTACCAATATTATAATGTAGGTTGTACCTAATGATATAAGTAATATAATTGCTACGTACTTAGTATGTTCATTCGTTAGGTATACTCCCAGTTATCACCACCTTCTCTGTTACCGATGTTCCTTTACAGTAATAATGCAGAATAAAAAAAACATATGTGTGAAATTCACACATGGTAGAAGTGAAACCTTAAAAAAAACCAGTGCGTAGTATTTATTTTATGTTCCCAATATGCAGTACTTATTAAGTTTTAGAAGTTTTCACTTCAAAATAAAAAGTAAAAAGTTGCAAAAAGTTTAATGTCGCCGTGGATTTGAACTTGCTCCCTTGTCGGTCTGACCGCAGTCCAACGTTATCACAATTCGGCCAACAGTACATCTGCTGCGATGGTTGAAATTACGGCTATGTCATTATGCTTCATTCATGTCATGCTATGTCATTATGTCATTTCCGTTTCATCTTTTCCGTTTCCTTTCAAATCACAATGGTGCTAAAGAAGTTTTCACTTCAAAAACATACAATCAAATTGAGAACCTCCTCCTTTTTTGAAGTGGGTTAAAAGAATACCGGCCATAATTATTCCCATACGTATAACAACACCTTACAGAAGCTTTTAAAATGAGTTACAACATAACACACGTTAAATTACACAGGCTGTTAGTATTTCGCGCAATAATTTATGACAGTGTGTGTATACAGAGTGTAATATAAAGTATACAGGGTGTTTGAAACACACAGAAAGAAACAAGTGAACAATGAGCGCTGAAGTCATGGCGCTTTACGCAGTGATTAACAGGCGTGCATTGCAATTGGTAAATAGGTGTGCTACTGTGAAACGGTTATACCTACGCCGTGGCGCGATTTGTTGTAAGCTTTTTTGTAGCGTTTAAAAATAAACCATAACCATTTGACGATTAGTCATAAAATACACAATAGTCTGTTGAAATGTTGGTATTAAGCGGCGTAAATCGATAGTCGACACCCTTGCTTGTCGGTTCCATGCGATTCAGGTATGTCATATTTTGTGTGAACGAAGAAAAATATTCTTCAAAAACTATGCAAGTGACCGATAAAGAAGTTTAGGTCCTTTATAGATTTTCTCGGTACTTAAATAAATATTGCATTTTAGAAGCTTAAAGTTATTTGATTGATGATAAGCTATGCCTTCATTCCACAAGTGAGTTCCCTCTACTCGGGAAACTTTCAACTTTCACCACTCGAGAAGCAGGCAGTCAATATGCCTTGCGTAGGTGAAACTATCGCTTCACAGTAAAATTAACCCACGTAGAATCAAATTTAGTGAATTTTATCAAGACTTTAGGAAGTATAAACGGCGACTAGCCCCGGCACGTCTCTTAAACTTATACACTTGCGCAATTTAGTCCATAAAAAGATAAGCTGTGTACATTTCACAAGTAGTCCTGTGTAGGGATTACGCAAAGCTTCCATCACTTTCAGAGTAGCGCTCGAGCCTGTCGATAATTAGTGACGCGTGCCATGTGCGAATTTAATAACTCGTCGAGCTTAGCTTACCTTTTTACATCCTACGGTACGGATCCGATACGATGTAATGGTTCTTTTTGAAACTTTTGTAGTACCTAGGATTTTAGATTCTACATCAGAAGGCAAGACGTCGCGTCGTGTAGCTAGGGAGAGAAAATTAATATATTTTTTGAAAAGCAAGTTTTTTCAAAAGCTTCTTCGTTACAATATGCTTTTTCTTAAAAGCTATTTCAGTTCTAACGAAAGCAAACCGGTATAAAAGTTACAAACGAAAAAAGCGTATGAAGAAACACATAACGAAATCCCTCTTTTGACAGCATACTTTTTCAAAGAATATTAATATTCATGTCACTACGGACACAACAACGACGTCTTGTCGTTGTTGTGCGCCAACGCTAAAAGCCTGTCCACGAGCTAAGAGAACAGCATCGTCAGTGGGCAAAAAAAAAAAAGATAACCAAGCCCTCTGATTTATGAATACACAATACAGTCGCACGATTGTTATCCCTATTACCTTGATACTCTTGAGAATGTGTAAGTGGTTGTCAGAGTCACGTCTTGATACAATTTTGCACATGGAACGTGAAGCAGTATACAACTGCATCTAAATCCCGGTTCCAAGCACTACATACTCCATAAATAAAGGTATGGTGGCTTCTGACGTTGTATAAATAATATAGTAGGTATACCTAGCTAGTGAATACCTTAGTTGCACAGAATTTTCTGTTAGCTGCATAAATTGCTACACTATTTTGCCTTCAAAACAAACGACAGCAGACTCGAATGACTTGACTGATATTATTTCTAATATCTCACTTGACACTGGCAAAATAAAATTGTCTGTCAAAATGGCGGACAGAGGCTATAAATAGAAGACGGAGAAATTGATACACCATTGTACGTAGTGCTTAGGCTGCATAAAGATAAAAGATAAAGATAAAGATGTGCACTTGGCGGCCATACAAAACGACCAGAGGCATGATCAGTTTGGCAGAGATTTCAACCTAATAGAGATGACGTCATATTTCGGCCATTTTTGGTTCATTTTGACGTCATCTCTTTTGTGTGGTATTAGGTCGTATTTCGAAGTTATGACTTTTATGTCGTCGTGATACGGTCCATATTTTAGTCTACAGGCGCGTAATCATGGCAGCCTAGTCTGTGCACGTTCTAATGGCTACACGTATACAAGGTGTATTAGGACCACTCCGGAAAACTTCAGTAGATTTAAAGCATCAAAACAAGATGTATTGTATTATGGAACAGCTGTTTTTTGTCGCGCCAAAGAGTCTGGGGCAAATCGGATGGGGCCCAGGTCTCACATTTTTTCCAAACTTGCAATGATGGAACTTTGAACACTTACAATGCAGTTTAAAAAAATGTAACGATGTCATTCTAAAGCCGGGAATAATTAGTTATTAGACATTTTACTTCGAAAAATGCTTCTCTATCAATGTTATTTATCGTAGTTACAGTTGTTTCCGTGAAAATAATTACATTATTTTTTGTTTTCGTGACTGTTACTGCACAATAGTTTATGATAAAACCAACATATAAATAACAAAATTAATCTAATTATTAACTAACTGTATGCAAATCGGGACCGGAAATGCCCCAGCGCCTTTGATGGTTTCATAAGAAAACAGTACAGTTCAGTTAGTAGATACATATTGATGAGAACTTTAATCCCCTAAAGTTTCAGGGGTGGTTTTATTACATCCTGTATTGTTATCTTGATATGAAGTAGTTACTCGGTATTTTAAACCTAGGTATAACTAACAAAAAGCAAACTCACTCACGGAAGTTCCCTTTAAAATGTAAGCAACAAGTTTTTATTCGTTTCTGGTTACTTAAGGTAATGATTACTCCATGCAAATACTGGCGTGTAGGGTTGTCACTATTAAGATTAGTTTCAAACACATCCAAACAACGTATACGTAGACCAAAATATTCGAAACCAATGATTTATTTAATTTTAATAGTGTTCACCTCCAAAGAGTTTTATAACGTTGTAAAAGTTATCTTTCAAAATAATTTATACAGCGGGAACATTTAATACCCATGCCCTTTCTTCAATAATACAATGATATCTGGTATACCATTTAACTGGAGATTACTTGCCTAGATGTCACTCGGATTTTATAAATTTTTGAATTTTCTTACGTCGGAACGCGGTTCACGAATGTATGTTACTTGGCCGGAACTCAACATAATATGTTACTATAGGGCTGTCAGCTGAACATAATATGTTCAGCTGACAGCCCTATCGTATGGATGAGAGCAGGAGAAACAAAGTTAGTCGCTAAATCAAATAGTGGAGCGAATAAACGTATCGACATTGTAATTTGCTTTGGAGTTTGTATCTCTTTCTGTCTGAGTGCACTGAAGTAGTTTGTTTCTCTTTCTTTCTCTGTTTTATGGTCGACTCCGCTTTTTAATTCGGCCATAGATTCGAGTCTAGTTATGTTCTACTATAGATTTATCTGAAATGAGATCTGATTTCCGGCTCGGTAGACATTTTCTCAGATCTCATTATACCCAAGAACACCTTTAGCTCCAGATCATATTATAGTAGTAAACATTCCATTTGTGTCAAGATGTAAAACCCATAACGACAACCTTCACCGTTCTCGCACATTCCTCTTTCGAAAATGAAAATTATTTTTCCGCCAGATTTGAACACGTGACCTTATGATCAGAAGGCGGGATTACCCCTACACCACTGGTGTAGTCTATTGACTTTACCAATGATGACGTCACAAAATCGCGTATTGTAAAACGTAACTCGTATCGTATTTGCTTACCGCGGCCGCTCGTCAATCACGCGGGGCTGACTGTGCATTTCAATATAAACCTTGTTCTACACAGAAAATATGCTATACTATATCGCCTGTCAGACTCTAGCAGCCGACTCTAGCAGGTGACTGACCGAGCTCTTACTAAAATCAATAAAATAATATATCCTTAATTAAATGTCGATCGGTTGTTTATTTGGTCGCCAAGTGCGCATGAAGCCTAACTTTCAGCCGTAATACAAAAGGTATGTATGTTAAATTAGCCGTTAATAGGATAGTCAATATTAAAAACACTGGTACTAGTTTGGTAGACTACGCATTTTTGGCCTAGAGAGGGGTAAGCACAAACAAATCTGACAGCTGCCGCGTCACGTAACGTATAGTCATACAAGCTTTCGCCCGCGACTTCGTTGGCGTCCCGTTGGATCCCGTTGATTTTTCGGGATAAAAAGTAGCCTATGTGTTAATCCAAGTCACGGACAATATATTATTCCAACTTTCATCCAAATCGGATCAGTAGTTTTTACATGAAAGAGTAACAAACATCCATCCATCCATCCATACTTACAAACTTTCGCGTTTATAATATTAGTAGGATTGAGATAGAACTGTCAAGATGGCGCATGGCGTTGACATGCGCCATCTTGACAGTTCTATGAGCTTGACTGCCGAACGTTGTAGCGTCACTACACAATGTATTTTGGAAACGCTGTCGTTACGATAAGTTTACGATTGTCAGATTTATTCGTGATCAAGCTACAATAACCCTTTCACATAGTGGCTCTATTGCGCCTGAAACACATAGCGTCAAACTACATCAGAAGGCAAGACATCGCGTCGTGTGGCTAGGGAGAGAAAATTATTATTTTTTTGAAAAGCAAGTTTTTTTAAGAGCTTTTTCGTTACAACATGCTTTTTCTTAAAAGCTATTTCAGTTATAACTAAAGCAAAACTGTATAAAAGTTACAAACGAAAACAGCTTATAAAGAAAAAAATACGAAAAACCTCTTTTGACAGCATGTTTTTTAAAAGAATATTTATTTTCATGTCACTACGGACACGACAACGACGTCTTGTCGTCAGGTGTACGCCAACGCATAGGTACAGAAGTGGACAAAACAGACGCTCGTGTTGTTTTTTCACACGAAAAACGAACCTCGTAAGTACAAGTGATTGTGCATGAAAAAAAACCATGCGATAGTATGAAAGTAGGCAGTTGTCAAAAATTTAAATCTAGACGATACTGCTGCCTATTCTGTTGTTGCATTTTTCTAAATTAGACTAATTTGACAGCACTACAATGATAGCTGTCTTTGTTGTTTCAGTTTATAAGAAAGGGATGGCAACACTTTTATTGCTGTCAAATAAGGGTTTTTTTTTTTTATTAACCTATTTCGTCCTACTGCTGGGCAAAGGTCTCCCCCAACATCTTCCATTTTTCTCTCTCCCGGGCCTGCTCCCACCAACTCCTATCAAAGGCGTCGAGGTCGTCCCGCCAACGCTTTTTAGGGCGACCGCGAGACCGACGCCCGTCGGGGAGCCAGGGTGTGACGCAGTTGGCCAGTTGTGACCTGTCGGGAGGCATCCAGCTTACGTGCCCTGCCCAGCCCCATTTAAGCCTAGCGGTCTTCTCTCCCACGTCGGCAATAGTGAACGCAGCATGGTGTTCCGCACTCGGTCGATCCTCTTGAAACCTAGGATGCTGCGTTCCATGGCTCTCTGGCAAATCTTGAGTTTGGACTTCTGCAGCTCGGTCAATGACCACGTCTGTGCACCGTAGGTTAGGACGGACAGGATACAAATAAGGTTAGTTTAGGAAAAAGATACAACAGAATGACTTAGTGACGATTCGGACCAAATATTTTGGGACAAATTCTCCCAATCGTCACTTTTGATTTTAATAATTTTTGTTGTGACGATTCGGACAACTTTAAAAATAGCTGCATTGTACAGTCAGGTAAACAATTTTTAAGCAAAATGTGATATAGCTATTAAGGTGGTTCGATTTCCATATTAATTTATTTTACCAATTTGGGGGAAATTATATTATTATACCTAACAAGCAATTTTTATTTCTTTCTTGAATTCGGGGGCATTATGAAAGTTGGCACTTGTCAAAGATTGAAATCCAGTTGCGTCTATGGTGTTTCATTTAGCTAGGTACGCAGTATTGTTTATTGTGAGTGAAATGTTACCCTTGGAACTGTATATATTATCATCTAGAACAAATGACAGCTTGTGTCAAATTAGGCATTATTAATGATTTACGGAATAGACACAGAGGTTTTCGCTCGCATTGTTAACTAATTTGACGTCAAACGCGACATGAGATATTCATTTTGACGTGGTCCCTACAAATAACCTCGTATTAACAGTAGGTCTCTTACTATAGCCTAAACAGCTTATATACATAAGAAATTTTAAGATTTAGAGTAGTATTTTACTTTATAATTTTATAGCGGACTAGCTGTCGCCAGCAGCTTTGCTCGCGTGGTAGCAGCAAACAAAATCTTTGATCCTAATTTTAGACCCTTTAGGGTGCGACTTTTCAAAATTCCTTTCTTAGTACACCCCTACACTAAATAAAGATACTACCCTCCAAATTTCATACCTCTTAGATTTATAGTTTAGGCTGTGTGTTGATTGTCAGTCAGCTAGAAGAAGAAGGTGATATAAGAAGAAGAAGAAAACCTTAGCATACTTTGAGAGATTTTGTCCGGGCCGGTCGGCGCGACCAGGGCCTAAGATGCGCACCGCGAGATATTTGTCATGTCGTTCTGTCAAAATGTAAGCATTTTGTACCAGTTTAGGAACTATTGCATTATCGGTGGTAATGTTGTCGACAAAACGCGCCTTCATAATGTACACTTTTGACACTTCTTAGTCGTCGTACCTCTCCGAGGACGAGATAATAGTCATGCAGAAATGTCAAAAGTTGAAAATTCAAAGGCGCGGTTTCTCGACAACATTACCACAGATAATGCAATAGTTCCTGAACTGGTACAAAATGCTTACATTTTGACAGAACGACATGACAAATATCTCGCGTGCGCATCCATAGGCCCGCATGACTGCAAATGCGCCGGTAGCCTATACACGGTGCTATAGAACTACCCTCGAAAACTTCAGGGCTTAATGTATCCATCAATATGAACTTTAATATTATAGCATCGCATTCAGTGCAAACATTCACATCGCGCAACTCAAATTAAGACTAACGATTCGACGGGCCCAGACGGTTTTAATTTTAATTTGGAAACTGAATCGCCTTAACGACCACCGGAATGTTTCCACTGTTCTCAATCATCATTACAATTATGACGTCGCTTTACATCTATTTTGGTTTTGAGCCAAGTGGTTTTTAGTTCATTGTTTTAAAAATAATCGAGCCCACTGGTGGGCTAGATGGGGAACAAAATCCCATCGTGCCCACTCATTTTCATATCAAATCAAATCAAACATTTATTCCATTTAATAAATTTCAGGTTGGTAAAGGTCTTAAATTAATTATAATTTCACTAAAATCTGCCTTACAGGCGTATGAATAGGTGTTGTGTAGGTTTATATTAATAATTTTAATTGAAAATAGAATAAATAAAAATGTAATTGGTATCGATTCGCTTGTTGCATTTTTCTAAACTATCCTAATTAGACAGCACTAAAAATGTAGCCGTCCTTTTCTCATAAACTGAAACGACAAGGACGGCTATAATTTTAGAGCTGTCAATTTAGGTTAGTCTAGAAAAATGCAACAAGCGAATTGATACCAATAAGTCAAAAGAAATAAAAATTAGGAAATGTCATAGTGGGCTCGTTCGGATGTTTTTTCCCATCGGCCCCACCAGTGGGCTAGCCGGTGGGCTCGATGGGAATAACTCATTAATTTGACTTAACCGTATGGATGAGATCAGCACAGGACCGTGAGTATTGGCACAGATAAAGAGAGACATATACCCAGCAGTGGGTGAAGTCGGACTGTGGATGATAATGATGATGATTGTGTGTAGGTATATTTAGTTGTAGGAACTTTTATACAATTCTTTATTCCAGAAACTCACTGTAGATAGACATTAGTTGAGTCCATAGATATGCCTATACTTATCTACATGAATTGTGAATGACACTTGTAGACAGGTAGCTTACCTAAAAAAAAAACAAGTAGGTACATGAATTAAACAATTATCGAAAATTACATGATAAAAACAATAGATTTTATAACTATTTTGATAAAATACACAAGCTACAGTTATCCGATTGTAATCGACTATATACCTACTAAAGCATTTTGAAAACCTCACTCAGAAGCGGACGATGACGTCACAAAAATCCTCTAGGCTGAAACACAACCTCGCAGGTTTCCAAAACGATTTGCTTGATAACCCACTACTTACCGCGGCCCGCTATTACTCCTACACGGCTCAGGGCTCAGGTATACATACCTACCTATATACCTACTGTATACGTACCTATGTGTATAGGTACTGTACTGTAAATGATGGAAACAGTTACAGTGAAGTTGAAAGTGGGTTAGCTAGCTCGTACGATCTAAAACACTGTTGTTATCGCTAGCAAATGGAAGTGATCTTCAAAATTTTGCCGTTGTTGTTTCTTTTTAAAGTTTTACCTTAGAAGCACTACCATCATCTCCGCACTACACCCAGGTTAGTTGGTAGATAATGCTAAATAGCATTAAACTCGCCTCTGTACGATTTTTAAAAAGTGCAATAAAGAATTTTCTAATCTAATCTAATCTAATCTAATCTAATCTAATCTAATCTAATCTATGTAGGTCAAGTTTTATCAATATATTTTTTTTATACAATATAGGCAACCGTTTGACCACAATCTCATCTGATGTTAAGCAATGATGTAGTCGACGATGTAGCACGGTTACCTAGAAGATACCTATTCACTCTACTCTTGAAAACTTCCAAATTATAGCCATTCGGGAACACAGACGCCGGCAACGAGTTCCACTCTTTGGCTGTCCGCATAATAAATGTAGACGCAAAGCGTTTAGTGCGGATTGGTGGCATATCAACCATGAACGGGTGTCTCGTTTCCGTACGCCTAGTGGTCCGGTGATGGAATGGGGAAGGGGGAACTAGCTCAAAGATTTCCATTGCACACTCGAAAAAAAAAAAATTTAATAAGCGCTACGGGATGGGAACAGTGGCTCCCTTAGTAGTAGGCCTGCTTTACATTTATACCATCCTCATCGCCTAGTTAGCCTTGTACACGAGAAAGACAAGGTCAATACGTGCGGAGCTGGCTAAGCCCCGGGTTTTTTTTGTTTAATTTGTCTTTAAAAAAACGGTGTAAACGGTCCCTAAGAGGATTTCTGGAACTTTTATCCAATTTTCCCCTGGCGCTAGTCACCGTGGTAGCTAAGGGGATTTTCGGAAAAAAATTCCAGAAATCTCCTACGCAGGGAATTTATTCAGGGAATTTCTGGAATGAGCCAGATAGGCCACTTTCTTAAATCGTCGGAGAAGAGAAAATTAACCTATGCGCCATATATCAATGTAGCGCTCGTCGTGTCTTGCCTAAAGTTCAGCGACGTTCTGCGCGGTCACTTTTTAGATGGGTGACTGCTAGAGGCATTTACATCTGAGCGCGTCGTCGTCTAGGTTGAATAAGTCACACAATTTTCCATACAAACGTGGAAGGGTAACTATGCCACCGTTTGACGTTGACCAACCAAAACTAAGGATTATATCAATTTATCTCGTCATAATATAAGCAGCTTCTAAACTTTTGTATTGAAAGTTTAGAAGGCTTGTATTTTAAATGAATACTTTTTTTACGGTTTGGGGTGTTCCTATACAGACATAGATTATGACGAGATAAATTGATATAATCCTTAGTTTTGGTTGGTCAGCGTCAAACGGTGGAGTAGTTACCCTTCCACATTTGTATAGAAAGGTAGCCAGAGTTGGCCACTAACTCATATGAACTGACATATTTGAAGTTTTTTTTATTGTCTAACGTTTGCAGAATGTCACAAGCAAAGGGGGGCTGCACAAGAAACACTTATAGGTAATTTCACGGAAAACCGAAACATAAAATAAGATGAAGTGTTCGAAAGTACCACACACGTACACAAACAACCCCTAAATTCTTTAAACTGCAATCATTTCACGATCAATTTCAGCCTTTTATCTCCCCCAAAATGCCCCAAATGCAAGATAATTCTATCGGAACAAACACGAGATGGATTCTCAGATTACCAAAATGTTGGATAGAGATTTGTTCCAAATTCAAATGGTGCATTCTACTCTTGCCTCAAAAGAGGTTTATGTCTAAGAAAGGAGTCTAACAAAATAGTACTTAGGTACCTACATCAGTGCTTTAACAACATTATAACCTATTTTTAAAAGCAAGGTACTTCTTCATTCTTAATTTAAAAAAAAATGAATTCGAAAATAAAGCGAGAAGAAAATGCAGTGGAGGTTCCTGTCCTGAAAGTTCTTTCAGTTTTTACTTTTTTAAACCCCATGTCAAAACTGAACTATTTTGCCAAAAAAGTTACGAAAAAGAATGAACGAATTTATGGTCCATTTTTCAAAAGATGAACGAATACTTTGTAAAGTTGCCCCTCTCATTTCATCTAACATTACTATGTTTCCAACCCTTATTTTAGGCACAATGATACTCGCAAAAATATAAAATGGCGGGAAAACGACTCGTCGTGTTTATGTCAATCGAATTTTACTTACGCTTGTGCTGTACAAAACAGGGGGTTTGGTGCAAGTCATGAGACAGAGTGGTTTTTTGTTTATAGAAAAATAGTTTGGAAAATCGATAACTGTTTCTTTTCATGCAAAATGTGAGAACAACTTTTACTCAAATTAGCAAAATAAAACTCTATATACGGGCATTGTCACTGGCATTATTGGCATTGTCTTTTGTGGGTAAGGCCGGCCAGTATGGTATACCTAGGTGCTGGCTATCTAAATAATGTCTCAAGCACTTCAACGTCCCGTTTCATCAGGGCATGGGTAAAAAGTGGCTCTAGACCCTGTCAAAGTCAAAGTCAAAAAGCTTTTATTCAATGAAATCTCACTGATCACTTTGAACTTGTCATTCGGTTTTGTATAAATCATCTAGATAGAACAAATTAATCAAAATGGAGTCCACATTCTAAACGACATGTCACGATAATCGATTCTCACTGATTTTCAGCGGTTTCTAATCTCTAGCCGCTAGGTTCTAGAGGTCTTCTTCTCTTCTACGTAAGTCCTCTGTCCGTCATTTCGACAGACAATTCTCACAGTGTCAAGTTAAATATTTGAAATATTATTAGTCAAGTCAAGTCATTCGTCAAGTCGGCTGTCAAGTATCAATATAATATATAAAACTCTTTTGAAGCTGACATAAAATCAACGCACAGCCTAAACTATAAGTCCTAGAGAGGTATGAAATTTGGAGGGTAGTATCCTTATATAGTGTAGGGGTGCACTAAGAAAGGAATTTTGAAAAGTCACACTCTAACGCGAGCAACGCCGCGATAGACATATTATAATATCAAATTGACTTAAGGCCTCTTATGCCTTGCACCACACTGGGCAACGTCTCACGTCGGTATGACAGCTTTTATCAGGTATTGTTTGGCTTTACGATTGATGGTGTGTGGGGAGCCCCCTAGGCAGATACAGTTGAAATTGCGACTGTCACCAAATATACCTTAAGCCTTGGAGATTTCAGCTGTTGTATTTTATCATAATCAATAGCAATGCAACCTTTTTGGATACCTACTCGTACTTTGACAGTTTAATAGTAGATTGTATCATAAGGGAGCAAAATTATATTTTTACGGCGATTTTTTGAATCCAGAGCGAAGTGAAGGATTCTAGAGTAGAATCCCGAGCGTAGCGAGAGATTTTTTAGTAGAATCCTTAACGTAGCGAGGGATTCAAAGTACTTCGCCCGAGCCAAAAATATATTTTGCGCCCGAGTGGTACACTCTACTTTTCATCACCAACTATGAGAAAATAAAAGGCGCCTCATATTTTATTGTAATATTATTATTTAATAAAACATATATAGTAACAACTAAAATGAAAATAAATAGTATCTATAATGAAAACCACTTATTTCTTATGTTTTCTATTCGTTCGATTTCTTTGGCGCTGAACACTAAGATGTTCCAAATTCAAAAAGTGCGCGGCAAAGTAAATTGCGGCGCACTTATTTAAATAAGTGCGCCGGAATGAACTTTGCCGCGCACTTATTGTTTCTTATAGAAAACACCACCTTTGGGTGCACATAAAGGCGAACCAAGTCGTTCTTTTCGGATGTGATGAAAAATACAAAGTACGTTAATTAGGTACAGCTCAAATAAAAAAAAAACCAGTGCGTGGAGTCCCTACGCGCGGAAGAAGTTATACTTCGAGTGCCACGCATTCACTCTCGCTCTGTGTATAATGTGAAATTAATTAAGTATTTATTTTTATGTACTTAACCAATATGCAGTACTTATTTAGTTAGAAAAGGTCCTAGTCTAGTCGCCATCTAGTTCTGATTTCAGAACTAGATGGCGCTGCTAAGTTTGTCCGGATCCTAGAACGCGCTATCGAAGCGTTTTGACTTTTTTGGTGGAGCAAAATGTAAGTGTAGTAACTAGTAGTAACTAGTAGCTCATCTGTAATAGCGTTAAACGGTTTCACATTTTTCACAATATTGTTGGAAGTCGCATTAGAGTTATAACTTCAAAAATAGATTATTTGCGTTTAGGTAGGTAGCTTTAGTTTAGTAGCTATAAAAAAAAATATTGAACCTCCGTAGGATCATTTTCTATACTACAGTAAAACAACATCAAAATTAGAACAGTCTATCTCAAACTCAAGAGTAATCGATACATAAAAACCCCAATGAAACCTCCTTAGGGCTATCCCTAAGCGTCTATACGCTTGCCAGCTCTTGCGCTATTGTGCAGTATTGTCTCGTCTCGTCCCGTATCGGAAAACGGCTGTAGTTGTGTGCGCTGCTAACGAGAACTAACTAATTGACACTGGATCTTCGTTGGTGTTCAACTGTCTTGGGACAGTGGTATGAATCTTTTTCTAATGAAACTGTTGAGTAGACAGAGAGTTTGGTTATTCTTCTTCTTTTATTTATGGTCTCCGTTCGTCATTGCGACAATTTTGGCAGTGTCAAGTAAGATATTTAATATAATGTAGTTGCGTTGGTTAAAATTCCATGCATGAAACTGAAAAATATTTGGTTGACAACTGTAGTTGTGATAAAGTAAAGTATCTGTCAAACATAAAATATCTTCTTCTATTTCTGGCATCTGTGCGTCATTTTGACAGACAATTTTGCCAGTGTCAAATCAGATATTTGAAATACAGTCAAGTCATTCGTCAAGTCGGCTGTCGTTTATTTTACTGCAAAAAAATCTGTCAAAATGACGGATAAAAGAAGAAGAGACGTCTGGTCACTGGCCATCTATAGTGCACACAAGTTCACTCGATCAAGACGATTGAAGCTGCTTTCAAACGACGAACAAGTAAGCTTAATAACATAAAAGCTCGACCTCAAAATGGCGGCGCTAAGTTATTGCGTCCGTCATTACGGTCGCAGATTTTTAGGAAAGTTGGTATACAGGGTGTATTAAGTCGTACACTCGTAAATATCTAAACTTGATATCGTCAGATTGAAGCGCTCGTGGCGTAGCTTGATAAGTCAATCTTCACTGATTGTCTAAGTTAAGCGACGTTCTGTGCAGTCACTATTTGGATTGGTGGTCGTTAGTGGCATTTACATCAGAGAAGCGCTCAGATGTAAATGCGTGCTTCGGAAGGCACGTTAAACTGTCGGTCTCGGCTCTAACAGTCGTTAAGCCATGATAGAGGCGTTAAGGCGGCCTAAAATCTCCGTCACCAGAGTTGGCCACTGATTCATACCAGCTTGCTTTTTTATCGTCAGATTATAGGACCATTCGCAAAAACTTTGGAGGATTACAGCGCCAATCATATGAACAACTAATTCTATGGCACCTACCTATACCCACCCAACCAACTAGACAAAAATATAATGGAACAGCACATTTTCTTTCGCGGGTTTCACGAGGTTGTTAACATGGAGTATTTAAACCCGGGTTTTCTTGAATGGTCCTATCACACCCTGTATAAGTTGAGCTTTAATTACAAAATGATGGTTGGGTGAAAACTGTGCTTATAATTAAGTAATTTACTAGCGAACTACCTACTTCCGGGTTTTGTTTGAGCGTGTTCCATACAATGTGCTCGTTCTTTATAAAATTGAATTGAATTATCAAACTGAAGTCACAGGCGTCAGCAGTTCAGTTGGTATAGCTCTGCCTTCCGTGCTGTGGGTCGTGGGTTTGATCCCCACTGAGACCATACATTTTATGATTGTTCTCAGTGGGGATGTTCTATGTTCTACGATAAAAGCCTATGTAATTACAAAAAAAAATATGTAAGTATGCCTTCAGCAATCTAGTTTCCATTCCATCTTTACTTAGTTTGGGATTAGAAGGCGATTTGTGATAAAACTTTAGAAAAGTCTTCTATATTTCTGCAAAACTTATTGTTCTATTCTGCACCGTCAACAATTCAAAATTTCAAGTTCGAAAATTTCACAACCATTTTCAAGAAAATACATCCGATTTCATAAATTTTATGCAAATGAATGCATTGAGGTGTAATGTAGGCCGCCCAGTGGCCGATGACCTGGAAGATCTAGGCACAGGCGGTCAGATAACAACCGTATAAAACACGCGCTTGGTTGCATTAAACCTGAAACCTGTGGCATAACTCAGTTTGGCACTGAACTGCAGGTATTCTTAGACATGGGCTAGAAAATCGCTAGCTTAAGTTTTATTGTCCTCGCTAATGCTGTCAGTTTGAATAATGAGTGCATTCTTGATTTTCTTTTGAGAATACCAGGGTATGCCTAGGTTGAATTTAACTATTGAACTAAACAAAACAATTTTTTTCTTATCGAATATAATATAATTTTGCACTAAAATAATAATAATAATAAATAGTAAAAGACTGGTCTTTGCGCTAAAAAGCGAGTTTGTTCAGTTAACGAGGGACTAATTAATGGCAAATCTTTTCTGTCTACATAATCAAGTGCCCTTAGCTCCGACCCTCTTGTTTTGTGTTGATTTTCGAATACGCGAATGAAATTTAATTTGGTGTTTAGTGCAGTTATGAGTACTTACTTAAAAGTGGGGAGATTTGGGTATGCTCACTCAAAAGTGGGGAGATTCCGGGAGTTTTATTTTAATTAGTTGAATAAATAAATAAATATTCACGGACATTTTAACGCAACGCCTTCTAGTCCCAAACTAAGCAAAGCTGGTATTATGGGAACTACATGGCTGATAGAATACATATATACATATATACATATATACATTTTTTTTTGTTAATACATACTTATAATACATAGTAACACCCAGACACAGAACAAACATCTATGTTTGCCAACACACAAATGTTTGTTCTCGGTGGAGATCGAACCCACGACCCACAGCACGGAAGGCAGAGCTACTACCGACTGAGCCATGACTCCTGTCAGATGAGTGTTAATTGTTCGTCAGCTTTTTGTAGTACCTAAATATGAATTGGTTGATTTCGAAAACAAATGCTGTATATTTTACATAATTTTGATTTGAAAATGTCGTATTGAGAAAAAAGAGTAAAATGATGCAAGCATTCCATACCTAAATAAATTGAAATAGACATAGACATATTTATTTCTGCGTTAGCAAACAATACAATACAATACACCATACAGAAAATTAAAAACGAATTACAAAATATACAAGCAGGTAGAGTAAAAAAATATAACACTAAAAAACACTAAATAAGTAGTTACATAAGTAAATAAGTAGTAGTTTTTCTTTGTGAATATATTAATTAATCATTAAAAAAAAGTAGTTACATACAATTTGTTTTTATTACATTTTTTTTATTGAAGGTCTCCTGTAACGTAACAGTTAATTCATAAAATGAATATAATAAATATGGCAACATTGTACATTGAATGTTAAAACTATATTTATCTTACGAATCAGGCAACACAGGGGTTAATATCCACCCCCAAAACCGAAAAACATTATCAACTATCAAAGTATTTAAACGAAAAGACGAACACGCAAAAGGTAGGTATGTTTAGATATAATAACAATAAATTTGTGGTGTAATTTGAGTACTATTATTGTCAGAGAGCAGTCCCTAATGGGCTAAACGTGATGAAACAGGCCCCTTTTTCCGTCATTAGTGTGGTACACCATCTGTAAATACATTTTGATGTGAAATTTTGGTATTTTTTTGGAATTTAAACCTTGTAATTACCGGTAAAATGAAAGCACAGATTTTTTTTTTTTATTTTTTTTTTTATAATGTGACGAAACATAAGACAAACATATTTATTTAAACGAAAAAAATTACTACGTTTGTTACATTTTGTTCAAACGAAAACTTGTCACTAGAGTCCTTTCCATGAAAGAAGTCCCGCAGACGCGGCGCTGTAGTCGACCTTAAGTATTATTTCTCGGGCAGCACTTTTAACAACTTTAGGCATTGAAAACAAGACTTTGATCACAGAAACCAAATAAAAACGCACTAGCATCCGAACACATTATCAGCACCTGACAACTAATTTAAAGTTTAGTTTTAAAGTTTAGTTCCGGAAATTTCCGCGGGACTTCTTTCGTGAAAAGGACTCTAGTCTATTTAAAACCGTCTTTATGTTTACATTTTAGTAAAAAACTGTAATTCAACACAATAAATAAGAAATAACCATATAAAAATATACAGAACGTATTTAATGATCCAAAATGTTTAATGTCATAAATCTTTCAGAGCTAAACTGGCTCTAAAAGTAAGGTGACCAATAAAAAAAGCCTTCAAAAATCCCATCAAGAAAAGCTTGAGAACATACAAAATGCAGGATGTGTTTATAATACGCACTCAAAAACAAGTCTATAGAGTTATTTCTTATGTTGTTAAAGTATATCAATGATAACAAGTTTTGTTATTGATACGATTTCTAAAAAAATGACGATAAAAGTAGTATCGTTAAGATTGGCTTGTGTACGCTCATGTTGCATAGTAAATCGCAGTGTTCATAATTTCAAGGTATTTAAGATAAGGCAATTTTTTTGTTAGGTATTTTAAAAAGTGGAATATTTTGGACCTTTGCCCAGCAGTGGGACGAAATAGGTTAATAAAAAAAAAAATAACAATTGTCGCGTGGGAAAAGCCTTCGCAGATAAAAGCCATGAAAACTTATATGAACGCAGGGGTATATTCATATTGGTCTGTTAAATCTATTGTCATCTCTTTGTCATGCAAGTGACAATGACGAATATGAATAAAGATGTAAGTATCAAATTCGATAAGAACTAGTTACGTAGACGTTACTACATAACATAAACGATTTTTTTGTAATTATTTTTGGAAATATTGCGAGTTGTAAAAAAGAATTATCTTTTACCAATGCTATTCATCTTTTCTAGCAAATAAAATAAATGGTGTCCACTAATGAGCTCATAGCATTTTATTTTATTCCATAGATGCGTTCAAACGTCACCAATTTTTATTACTAGCGATAAGATTCTGTATCGTAAGTGCAATAAATTATGGAAAATATACGACTTTTAAAACAATAAAAATAGATAACAGACTGCCCCGTTAGGGAAACCAAAAATCTCTGTTTACTTAATTTATTTTGTTGGACTCTTTGTTCTTTGAATCTTCCCATTTAGATATATCTAGACATTAAATTCTTTATTGTTTGTGCCGTAATCCTATCCTACTAATTTACTAAATATAGGATATAACTTGAACAGATATAAAACTACGGCCCAGAATGCAAAAGTTTAAGCTTTACACGAAATATTCAAGACTAAAATAAAAACAACAAGGCGCTTAAAAATTGCAATTTTCTTAGTGCGCTAAGTGCAAAACATCACAACGAGAGTGGCTGAAACTAGCTGAGAAAGAACAATTACATTATAAGAAACACTAAATAAGTTCCTACCATAGGAGGCGAAGGATACTAAAGTGTTACAAACAGCAGTTCTTATAAAAATAGCTAATTCGTAGGAACATTCAGTAAAATTAAGATCATTGCCTTTTTTACGTGTAAAAAAACAGCATGGCTCTCCTGTCTGTAACCCCTTGCCGTTTACACAGTTACCGCGTATACATGAAAAGGACTAAGTTCCTTCAACATTACATACTCATTATAATTGCTACCCTCTAATTGATGGATGTGACTCACTTGAAATTATCGCAGTAAGTTCGTACCTGCGGTGGCAATTTGAAGACAGCCTGATTAGACGGTTAGGGGATAATTGGGGGAGTCTTTGAGATGATGGGGTACCGGGAATGTGTGGTGAGGTAATAAAATAATGGGGTACAATTCGAAATTTTCGAAAAAATTACATTCGTATATTTTAAATTTTTAGGATGAGAAGTATATTCGTTTAGTAAAAATCACAAGATAGGAGCGTTTCAAGGGTATGTGCCTAGTGGAAACGCATTGTTATAGGTAAAAGTTATCATCATGTAACATTTGGTAGACCATAGGCTTGTCGTGATTTTGAATATTTTTGTGGCAACACTACTTTGTGTAAAACCAATAAGTTGGCCGGTAATAAAATGTATTTAATTTTGTCTAAGTAATAAATAATCATTTGAGAATTTATCGTAAATAATTTGGTAATTTAATTGATATTGCAATTTTAGGGAAAAGCAGAATAAAGTCATGAATATAGCTGATAAGTGGTGGTAGATGGCGCTAGTGGGGCATACTGCTTTTACCCTAGGTTTGGTCATGGGGAGGGTCGCCAGTTGGTTGTTGATAGCCGAGTTGAGAACAAGACAAGTGTTAAAAGAAGTCAATGTATTGTGGTTCCTGAATAAAGTGAGAGATATTCGAGATAATCCTTACAGGCTTATCCCATCACTTATTAAAAAAAATTAAGGGAAGTCTGTTTGAGCTGTTAGCCGCACAAGACGACTTCTGCGTGCTAATCTATGAGAAGGTATCCAGCAATGGACGATCTACAGTTAAAAAAAGGAGGTTTTATTACAGGCTATGGAACTTAAAGGTATGTAATTAAAAAAAACGGCTTAGTTGACAACAATTCAACTGATATTTCAAACTCAACCGACCGAGTTAGCAACTTAGGCCAGTAACTCTACCTAATTGGATTATGAACCCACTTATAGATTTAATTAGAGGTAAAACTGAATTCGAAAGTACTAGGAATTTATAAATAGCCTGGTTTTACTAATTTCGTTGAAACGGGTAAAGCGAGCTTAGAAACTACTTACAGGCACTCATTCGCTCTTTGCGATCCTATAGGTTCACTCCTCATTTCGCACTTCTCACATACTTTAACATGAGTAATTTTTTTTCTCTCATGGTAACCTGCGAGTATATTTCCAATTTCTTTTATCATTACACTAGACTTGTTTTAAATTTTCAATAAAGCTCTACTACCCATAATTCTACATAATAATAATGAAAGTGAACTGAAAGACAATGACTACTAGATTTCTAACGTGAGTCTATTTTTCACTCCAGCTTCATTCTGACTCGGGCCACGGATTCCATAGCCATGGTTTTAGAATTGAATTTCCCTTTCGCTTCCTATCATTACTTTGGTCTGTACCCAGCATAATGACAGGCTGACATACAAACCTAGTTTAAAACCATCATTAAAACTTCCAAATTCCAAACTCGAAAACTTAACCAAAAACAAACCATTATTCAAACAACATCTGACCCTTACCACGAATATAATATCTCAATGTTTAAGTACAAAGTTCTGTTTGTCTGTCTGTTCAATTTCACCAGCTAGCAGTTACAGGTATTTAACAAAGAGGTAAGTATTTAATGAATGAGATGTATAAAAAAAATATACAAATATGTATCATAAAAAATTTTTACTTGGTAGGTATTTTAAATAAAAATAACTGTCATTGTCACAAAAAAATAATTTTCACTATCGGGCTGAAATTGAAAAAATAATCGAAAGAAGATTTTACGATTGCCAAAGCTGCTTATAAAGGCCGTGCTTTGTTGACAAGATATTTTTTAATAAGGGGTTCAAAATACAACGAAAAATTCGGACATACTAAATTTTTCGAATAATCTCACAGGTTTCATGGCTCAGTCGTAGTAGCAGTAGTAGTCGTAGTAATAGCTCTGCCTTCCGTGCTGTGGGTCGTGGGTTCGATCCCCACGGAGAACAAACATTTGTGTGTGGCAAACATAGATGTTTGTTCTGTGTCTGGGTGTTACTATGTATCATAATTAAGTACCTATGTATTTACAAAAAAAGTAGTGTGTTGAGACCCTCCGCGCGGAAGAAGTTATACTTCGAGTGCCACGCATTCACTCTCGCTCTGTGTTTAATGTGAAATTAATTTAGTATTTATTTTTATCTACTTAACCAATATGCAGTACTCATTTAGTTAGAAAAGGTTCTATGCTCATGTTGCCTAAATCAGAACTATTTTGTGATCACTTTTTTTGTTACAGCCTGTGTGTAACTTTTCTACATTAATGTGTCAGTGGATACAAAATTTCGCGCACAATTTCAACTGGTTCCGTGGTGTAGTGGTTATCACATCTGCTTTACACGCAGAAGGCCGCCAGTTAGATCCTGGCCGAAATCTTAGCTTTTTGCTAAAATTGGCGGAAATCATAGCATTGTCTTGTGGTAGTAAGGAGCTTTAAACGGTTGCGCAACCTTGTTGGAAGCCGCATTAGAAGTATAACTTCAAAAAAATGTATAATATGAATTTTATCAGCAATCTAGTTCCCATAGTACCTACAAGCTTTGCTTAGTTTGGGACTAGAGAACGTTGTGATAAATGTCCAAGAATATTTATTTATTTTCTATAATCTTTCAAAGATGCGATTGAATACGCGTGCAGAAGCCAGGAGGCAAGAAGTCCTTGAGTCGAAGTTGTTGCTCGAAGTTTGGTGTTGAAGACAATTAAAAAGCAGCGAGGCACAAACGTACTTCGAATACACGATGAATACAAACTGAAAGACAAACTTCATTAATTTAACAGCTATTTTATTCTAAAGACCCCGATTTTTTTTTAAATTTGATTTATTTCTATGTCTGTCACGGTGTGGCGGTGACGTTAAAGCCAGTGGAATAAGATTTTGTATTTTGTAATCAATTATGTTGTATAGTAGAGTCCTTTCCACGAAAGAAGTCCCGCAGACGCGGCGCTGTAGTCGACCTTAAGTATTATTTCTCGGGCAGCACTTTTAACAACTTTAGGCATTGAAAACAAGACTTTGATCACAGAAACCAAATAAAAACGCACTAGCATCCGAACACATTAACAGCACCTGACAACTAATTTAAAATTTAGTTTTAAAGTTTAGTTCCGGAAATTTCCACGGGACTTCTGTCATGAAAAGGACTCTATACTTTTGTTTGTAAATATTGTAAAAAAAGTAAACATCTAGACGGGACATTTTACCAAAGATAATTTACAAACACAGTAAAAAAATTGGTAATTTTTTTTTTTTACATTTTTTAGATTTGATCACAAGTTTTGGTCTCTCGCGCGAAGTATGTAAAATATCTTCTAAGCGTTTTACACCATATATATTTACTTATTTATATTTTGCATAGAAAATACAGGGTGCTTCTTTGCCAATATAATTCTCTCCATAATTTTGCGCTGAACAAGTACCAGTCTCCCTAGGGTCGTATCAGTCAGGTTCCGTATCTCCCAGGATCGATTTCAGTTCCATCTGCTCTACAGTAAACTTTACATAAATTGATTAGAATAATGATTACGAATTAGCTTTTGTAGCAAAGAGCTTGGAGTAACTAGGTGCTGCAAAAAAATTACATGGTAAATGTACGTATTAGTAAAGCTTGCTTTTGACCATTTCGTAAATTAATCAAATTGAAATTCAATTTTTTTATTCCTTAATAAAATAACATAACAGATTACTTCAACGCTTTATTCTATTTAGGACAAGAAAATAAATAAAAAAAATTACATTCAAAAGTAAAACAAACAAAAGAAATAAAGATATGCTTAAGACAAAAGAGATTATTATGCTTATTGACCAAGGGATATCAGGGTAAAGCCCAAGTGAATGAAAGTTTTCTCTAAATTTTGCTTTTTGACTTGCGCGTGTAAATGGTTTTCAATGATTCACACAATAGAAGTAGGTAAGTATACTCGTAGGTATGTACTAGGTTACGCTTTGTCTCTAACCTTTTTATAGTGCCCAGTCCCGTTCATTATAAGTCCATTATAACAAAAACAATAAAAAAAAGGGGAAGACCGATGTAAAAAGCCCAAAACAGACACGAGTGGCGTTTGAAGGAGGAGGCTTATGCCCAGCAGTGGGTTACTATAAGCTGCCTATGATGATGATGATAACAAAAATGTCATTGATTATTTTATCAAGACAGATTTTCCTCGTGATTATTGGACTTATTTAAAAGTGCTCTACGAAAAATATGTTCACTGTTCAAGTCTCAAGTCCCTCGGGTCGTATCCGTCAGTTCCAAAATCGATCCAAAGTCCTTACTCACTAAGAAGCAGCGGATACACGCTGGTAGCTACAGTGGTGGTCAACCGTTCAATTCACATAAGTGACTTAGCCCTGGTGAATTAAGTCGACGGCATTTTAAATAACCTCTAAATTCCGTACACGAAGAATGTTGAACTTAGTATTCCAATATCGCTCTTGCTGGAATAGCAAACTACGTCCAGCAGTGGACTACAGGCCGATATGATGATGATACTTACTACTCGTGTCAATAAATTCTACATGATCTTTGCAATTTTACTGAATAAAAGATTTTTGACTGTGATCAATGAGGTTTTTCCGTTTGCTTGGATAGCCCCGTGGCGGCTGCCGCTATAACTAGACTATTTGTTGGTTTCTTTAGAGCGTCTCTTTTCATCATTATAGTGCGTTCACACTGAGGCCATGCTGCGATTAATTCCGGACTTACTGCCATTATTACCATCAGAAGCATGATCATGTTCGCACTATGCTTATGTCCACTTCCCTGCCCAGTTCCCTGCCGACTGCGGCTGAGTGTGAACGCACCATTGGCGACGAATTTGTGCCTGACAGGTGCGAGTGTGCCTGCGAGACGAGACGGCTGAACCGTGCGCAACTTACGGCAATATAATTTATTTTGAAAACCGAATAAATTATACTACCCTCATTACTGGTGTATTGAATAAAACTTTGTACCTTATATCCAAAGAATAACAATAAAACTAACTCATTTCTTTTGCTCTATTTGCAGAAATCAATCGAGTTTTGACTTAGATTGAGTTTATTCTGATTTTTAATTTCCCGACTGTGGTTTTTATAATAGCCTTACTGACGCCGCTTGTTTGTGAATAAGGGTGATTTGGTTCCATACTCCTTTGTACTTTTTCATCTCACGAGGATTAGGTAAACTTCGTCGGTTAACTTTTAACCCATATTGTTTCCCTGTGTTTTATTTTAACTGGTGGATTTATGGTCAAAGTAGAACTGGATTAGACGTAGAATCCTTAGGAGATAGGCATTTCAGTCTAGTTTCTAGAATACACATTGTTATTAGTCTGAACGTGCCTACGTGTATTTTTTTTGAACGGACTAAAATGCTTGTGTAGTCATCTGGCTATTTTTTATTAACTGACTTCAAAAAAGGAGGAGGTTCTCAATTCGGTTGTATATATATATTTTTTTATGTTTGTTACCTCAGAACTTCGTCATTTATGAACCGATTTGAAAAAATCTTTTTTTATCTTCCAGATTGTTCCCATAAAAATGTTATCAAAATCGGTTTAGTAGCAGTTAAATAAGAATAACTGGAAAAAACACGTCATACGCGTACACGATATTGCATATTTTGCTTTTCTGTGACTTTTCTGTGACGTTTACGAGCAATAGAACGTAAGTACCCACGAACAAATCTGACAGTCGCCGCGTTAGCGTATTCGAGTTACATTGCGCGTCACTGCCAGCTCGACTGCCAACCGTTGTAGTGTCACCGCGCAGTGTATCTCGGATACATTGCGTATTTTGCTTTTCTGTGGTGTTTACGATCAATAGAACAGTCTCAATGAACTGCCATCATCATCATCATTTGATGATGAAGGCGTATCAAATTGAAGACGGTTTTTCCAGTTTTTTAAACTTATAAATTATTTTAGGCCGCATCATCCCACTCACGGTTTGCCCTGCAGTGGGATGAGGCCTCCCTTTTTTCCATACTTCTCGATCTTTGGCCACAGTGGGCCAGCCATTCTTATAGCTATCGAGATCGTCCCACCATCTTCTTATATCCTTACTTCCTAGCAGCAAGGTAGTCAACAAACCAAACAGCATTTAAATATCAAAATATTAGGCATTACCTAAGCTTTAAGCCACCCTGAGATAGCATTATTCTATCGAAGGACGGTTTGATTACAACTGTCTATTTATAGACCTGCGGGCCTAAGATGCGCACCGCGAGATATTTGTCATGTCGTTCTGTAAGCATTTTGCACCAGTCTAGGAACTATTGCATTATCTGTGGTACCTAATGGTGTCGACAAAACGCGCCGTAATGTACACTTTTGACACTTCTTAGTCGTCGTACCTCTCTGAGGACGAGATAATAGTCATGCAGAAATGTCAAAAGTTGAAAATTCAAAGGCGCGGTTTCTCGACAACATTACCACAGATAATGCAATAGTTCCTAAACTTGTACAAAATGCTTACATTTTGACAGAACGACATGACAAATATCTCGCGTGCGCATCTTAGGCCCGCTGCGCGATTGTGGAAACTTGGAATTCAGCATTTGCAATTTTTAGAGTAAATAAAACTGTTTGACTTTTACCCTCAGGCACGATATCCCGTATCTACGAGTACTTTATGTATTTTCCAAACAGCAATTGGATATTGGATATCACAATCGGCGATATAAGCTGTAAGCCTCAGATACCATTGTTCCATTGAAGGACGATGCAACTGCAAATGCGTATTCATAGCTCGTGGATCTATGATTGGGGAAACCTGGGAATCGGTAGCTGCATGCAATTTTACATTACGATGTGATAAGTCCCAAATATATCTATATTGTCAGTGTGAGTGCATATTTGTCAGTAAGATTTTGGAAGGTATTGAGCTAATGCCGTTTTGAATTATTTAAAAAAAAAGTACTTTAGAAGCCGATGTCCCACCCGATGTATAGGTGTAGGTAATAATAATGAATTTCATTTCATACAGAAAACTTTTGCCATAGACATGGTCCATAAGATGTTTTTATTGTAATGAATAAACGACTTTTTGTAATTTCTGTCATATATTTTGACTCATTATGCTACGCATAATTTCGTAAGCTAATCCACCCGTTTCAGAGTAAAGCCAGGATTTACTTAGGAGATACCAATAACTTTTTGATAAAATGAAACTCATGAAATGTCATGTACCCCATTCCACTCGGACACAACACCGGACAGCAATTGGTGTCGTCCGGCCATCGGCGATCGGGATTCAAATCTGCATGGCAAAATGTATAGATCTGTTACAGACAAGATTATGTATACGGACCTAAGATATTTTTACAGTACTAGACGTGCTACCCGCGATTTTAAAACGGCAGACGAAAAGTAAGGCAACTGCCCGACTTCTAATCAGGTGCATATCAACCCGCTCAGTGTAGCGGCATATAATAACTTCGTATAAGAGTGTTTTTATCTCTTTCTGGCAACAAGTGTGGCGTATGAAATTTTTTAGATTCCCCTTTTTTCGCAAGTAGGTAAAGCGTACCTACTGTATAGATCAGTCATCATCATTTCCCTGTCCTTATTCCACACTAATTGAGGTCTGCACAACATGCTTCGATCTTCCATGCTGTTTAAGATCGGTTTGCAATTTCAATCATATTTATTTACACAATCAAATTCAATAATATTGTGAATATTGCAAATACTGTATTAGTCTTAATTTTAGTTGTGATTTTTTTTCATTAACCTATTACGTCCCACAGCTGGGCAAAGGTTTCCCCCAACATCTTCCACTTTTCTCTCTCGCAGTCGCCCTAAAAAGCGTTGGCGGGACGACCTCGACGCCTTTGATAGAAGTTGGTGGGAGCAGGCCCGGGAGAGAGAAAAGTAGTTGTGAATATCTAAACGAAATGATATGTTATTTACGCCATATTTTGATGCAATATTGTTGTACAACGTGTCTAGTTATAAAACGTTGATACGGACGGTACACAATACGGGATGCATACTGCTCGAGTGACTATCCTCTGGGCGCTATTGAGGTTCCCGGTTATAGGAGGGTTCATTTTGAAATGTTTGATTTGTTTATGTACCTACCGTTTACACCGTTGTACCGTTGTACCGTTTTATTTGTTATGTTGGTAATGAATATTTTTGCCTGTATGCATGAAGGATGTTTAATAAAAATGTTAGCGATCTTTACATTCCTCTTTACATTTACATCAGAGCGCTTCCGTATTTCGGAGAGCACTTTAAACTCAGTCCAGGCTCTAGCAGTCGTTTAAGCCATGACGGAGGCCTTAAGGCGACCTAAAATTCCATCACCAGAGTTGGCCACTAACTTATACGAGCTTACTTGCTTTACCGATCTTTAGGTCACGCAGTCATTAAGCCATGACGGAGGCCTCAAGGCGGCCTAAAAACTCCATCACCAGAGTTGGCCACTAACTTATAAGAGCTTGCTTGCTTTACCGATGCTTAAGTTGGGCGAGATAAGTTTTAAAATATAAATTAAAACTGCTAAGCCCCACTTTGGCAAATTGTAGATAGTTGGAGAAAAAATACTTACTTCTGTTTAGGAGCCCTCGCAAACTGCAAATTTTCTATCGGCCGATAGTTTGGTTGGGCTCTTAATCATAGTGAAGATGTATTATTTATCAATCGATACTTTTAACAATGCTCTGTCGTTGTCCCTGGCATGACAAGGTAAAGAGATGATCTAGCAGCTCTTTTAGCTAGTGTCGCTTTAGAAGACCAATATGATTAAAGCCTCTACCAACTAGAATCCTTCTCTTTATTTTGTAGTCAGTTAAATTACCCATCATAATAAATAGCTCCCATATCGTAAGCTCTGAACTGCTTTCGCTGCCCAGGATAATGTCAAGCGATGTGACTACAGATATACGAAAACAAGAAGCTTTTGACGCGCTGAAGCGCGCTAATGTCACTATTTAGTCACAGAATGCCTACGATTTAGTATGGAAACAGCTCAGAAAACCTGCCAGATTTTTATGAGACAACAATTGCCCTCAGATCACTTACATCCTTCCAGCAAATCTTACCCTTTTATCGCTTTATGCTCCATCTATCAGTAAAACTTTTTATATTTTACCACATTTAACGACATCTATAAAAGGTTGACTCTATGTCCCATACTGACCGTGGTCGTCGGCCGTCGACCGTCATCACGGTATTGGCACAGAATAATTCATAGTAACAAGTACACAAGGCTCACTTCATCTAAATAAATAGCTACTCTGCGTAGATGCAATAAAGTATCATTTAATTTATTCAGTTCGTCTATACATTTATCTACAAAGAGCATTCATGCTGCCACGTTTATATTTTCATTTTTTAACTGTCATACCTGCCTGCATGCATAGCATACCTGTCTGCATACTTGCCTGCACACATACCTGCCTGCATGCATATCTGCCTGTATGCATACATGTCCGCAGCAAACAACCCTGCTCAAAAAAATACTCAGAGAAGAGAAGAGAAATTGATATTGGTATCGATTCGGTTGTTGCCTTTTTCTAAACTAACCTAATTTGACAGCTCTAAAATTATAGCCGTCCTTGTCGTTTCAGTTTATGAGAAAGGGACGGCAACATTTTTAGTGCTGTCAAATTAGGTTAGTTTAGAAAAATGCAACAACCGAATCGATACCATTACCTAAATATTTTTTGACACCTCTCAATGAAAATCTGTCAAAAATATGTGCTTGAATCTTAATAGAATGGTCTTCCAAGGCTTGAGTTTTGACTTGAGCATTGTTTCAGCATACGATCCTTAAAATGACGAGTGCGTCAGGCCCTGGTTTCGGCAGATTCGGCAGCCATGACTGTCCGCGACAGATAGTGTATGTAATCCTGGGCCTTTTATCTTTCCGAACAGGGTATTTACTGGACTGGTCTGTTTAGATCGTCTTCCGGGATTGTCATATAGTAGTATACCTACGTGGGCTCTTGGCGGTTACCGGGTTGTTTGACTAATATGACTATTCAAGGTCAAAGTCCATAAGTTCTACATTTTATTGCTTGGCCACCAACGTTTTCGTCGGCAGTTCCATTGGGATGGTGGGTGGTGGTTCCATTGACTTATCGAACTTTCCCCCTCTCTGATCACGTCAAAAAAGTTATAGTACTAGAGAAATTTGTTAAGAGTGTATGACTCAACCTAAACATGTTGCAGTGGCCTTGCAGGGTGTATGTATTTACCCTAGAGCTACCTAAGCAATAAAATGTACATGTAAGCAATGAATAAATGAAATGGAATAAAAAATATAAAGCGTGTAAAAACAGGTTAGTTTCTACTCACAAACTATTCTACTTCTAAGGGAACAAATTGAGTTTTTGTCGTGATTTTGTAATTTTAAAAACACCCATTTTTATATATATTTTGATAGGTAAAGCTTTCAATAAAGATAAAAAAGTAGTAAAGTTTTTGTCTGTTGTTGTCTTTCGTTAGTTTTTTGTGAACATAATTTCACTTTGTTAAATAAAAATGCATTCGCTTTAATTTTAACACAAAAGCAACCATTGTACTCACTTAAATCCGTACAATATTTAATTGAAGCACGCGAGGGGTGAACCCCCGAACTCATGTGTGAAGTTAAACGACTCGAAGGCAATGAGGCTGTGTGGGAGTATCGGCAAATTACGTGATTATGCTACTCGCAGGATGGAGTAGCTAATAATGTTTTCTTGCGAATTGCTAATTTTAGATTCGCGGTTTTAGCAGATTTGCACCCGTATCTTTTGTTATTCAGCAGTTCCTACTTTAAGGGTGATTTTCCACCATAGCTAAGCTACGTTGCTAAAGTAGGTGCAAAATAACACCGCAATACAGGTAATTCACCCACCTTCACCACAATGTCGCAAAATTCAATTTATGTATGGTTAACAAACAGTACTACGAGATTCGAGCGATACCGTCTTAGCGACAGGTTTGTATGGTAAGCGACAGAATTAGCCATTCATAAATTGAATTTTGCGACATCGTGGTGAAGGTGGGTGAATGACCTGTATTGCGGTGTTATTTGGCACCTACTATAGGGATGTGTTTGATTGACATCCACCATATGAAAACAAACGATCCCTATTGGTCGATTTCAAACAGATCCTTAGCAACGTGTAGCTTAACTCTGGTGCATAAGCACCCTTAGGGTGCTGTGCCAAATGTGCTCATCAGATACGTCCTTTGGTCTACTACTATAGACCAAGACAGACAAAAACTTACTATGCATTAAATTCTGACTATTTGCGCTGTTTTTGGTGCAACAAATTGATTGAAGCTAATCAGATGACTGGGATGACCTATAACAACAAAGTAAAGATTAAAAAAAAAACGATAAAATGATAAACTAAAATGAAACGAAAAATGAAAAACTAAAATGAAATATTTTCTACTGTAAAAAAAATAAAAAAATATAATAATAATAAGTAAACTAAAGTTACCTAACTATACTAAGTAATTCGAATGTTATTAGTCACAGTTATAGGAGGCTAATACATGTAATAAAAAAAAAATCAGATGACTAATTGTAGGTAATCGTCTCTACCTTCAGCGCTTTAGCTCGTATTGTTCAGAGGTCAAGAGAAATAGACAGTCGAACTAACACACTTGTCTATCAGTCTTATTCCAGTGCGTCACTAAAACCATTGCTCTATCAGAAAAGGTAAAATGATCCATTTCCTCAAAAATGTCGGTCAAAAACAAAGGAACATAGTCTCTTAAGCCCCAAAACGGGCATCACAATCTGGTCGGACCTCGTCCCGCAGTGAATAAGACTGGGAAACTCCCGTGACAAATTGATTGGGGTAATCGCATAGAGTGAGTAACGGGCAGACCGGGTGATAATTAAACTAGCTCGACGTGACTCGTCTGGTAAACAGTTGTCTGTGGACTGGATGTGGCTTTGACTGAATAGCCTATACATCGAACACTAGACGAGTGGCATGGAGTCCTTGTCAATCGCTTATTTGTTGAAATTTCCATGTGGAAGATCCATTAATGGCATTTATACTGCCGTAATAAAAATACAGCCATTTTTTTATCTGACCTTTCAGTATGTCCTCCGAAGTAGAAAATACTCAAACACTTAAAAAAAGTGTGAGCTAAGCTCTTTAGTCTTTTCTACACCAGCTGCAGGTACGTATAGTAGAACAGGATGAAACTTTCAGACTTCTACTAGAGGGCTAAATCCGTTTAATGGACGTTTTTAATGTCGATTATGAGCCAAAAATCATACCATGTTCCATTACATTATCCTATCTGGAAAACTCGAAAATAAAGATCAATTACTTGTAGGTGAACAAATACGCGCAAAAAATCAATAGGGCAGCTAAATTCCCTGGAGAGAAGGAAACCCCTTATTGCTCTTCCGAGAATAATATAAAACATATTAGATGGACCCACGGTACCTTCCCACGCTTATCAAAACAGCATTTAGGTAGACTTTTTACAAATGTATCGGGAACAATAATTTATTGCAAAAATATGGACCAACCTGGGGCTAGGTAATCTAATATAAAACCTATACGCTGGTTTTGGAAAAACCGGTGGCCGCTATGACGGCTCTAAATACACCAGCGACATACTTCACAAACGTAATAAAGTTTCAAAGAGTTTTTTATGACATTTTTTTTGTGTAACTTGATGATGAATAATAAAATAAATAACAAATATTAATTTAGAGCATGTTTGAAACGCACAACTTTTTTTTAACCGACCTCAAAAAAAGATTTCAGTGACAGCAAACTAGAGTCTATCCTTTTTAAAACCACCGTTTTGTGATGTTAAATTATTAAATAGTTTTCTCACAGTGCAATGAGCAATGAGCTATTTTTGCAACTTAAGAAATCCCAACACAAATAGTTAAAAAGTTTTATTTTTGTTTTATAGGACGTACAGGGGAAGACGGATGCAAAAGGCCCAAATAAGGCACGAGTGGCGTTTGAGGCTTATGCCCAGCAATGGACCACTACAAGCTGCCTATGATGATGATGGTGATAGAGGGACGTATGACACAGCCGTGATAACAGCTATGTAGCGTTCATCATTTCTCAAAAACCAATTGTTCAAGCAGGTGTACCGACCCTCACTTTTAAGCCCTTGGGGAAAGCTTTGTCTTGAAATATAATAATGATGCAGCAGTTTTGATCAAGGTAGGATTGGTTTTCGGTATAGGGTGCACAGTTCCTATAATATTCGATTATGGGAGTTCGGCTTTCAGATGTCAGGGACACCCTATGGATAGTATGTTTTTGTTTTTATGAGTATTTTTGTGGTTTCGAGGTGTGGAAACTACAGGAAAATATACAAGCAGTAATACGGTTTTTCAACAGCGCTTAAAGTTTTTTTTTATGTAAAACATTATTCTGAATGAGACTGGGTTTCATTTGGGCTAAAAATTCCGTGCAACAATAGTTAGGTACCTACGTAGGGTATAAGGTCCTATCAAGTTTTTTTATAAGAAAGTATATAAAAAAAATTGATAGGGCTAATTACTAATTATTATAACAGTACTCAATAAGAAAAAAAATATCGAATAAATCATACTAATATTATAAAAGTGAATGTAAGTTTGTTTGTTACGCTTTCACGCGAAAACTACTTAACCGATCATCATGAAACTTTGTACACATTATTCTTGGAGGTATTAGAAGTAACATAGGATACTTTTTATCTCGGAAAACCAACGGAATCCAATGGGACGCGAACAAAGTCGCGGGTATCAGCTAGTATGAAATATAACTAAGTACCATTTTCACGTTTCCCGGTAAAATACTCTGAAATGTAAAAATGTCAAGAGTTTTGTAGAACCAATAGAATTTAAGGTACTTTAGGTATACCTAATTAAAGATGTTGAGCTACTTAGCCTTGTTTTTGAGAGCAAATAGGTACTTTAGTCTATCGTCCTCTAACAATCATTGAGGTAGGTATTATAAAATAATCATCCAATTAAAATGTATCTTGTTACTTATTACTTGGAATCTCGCTTATCTCAAGTAGGTTCCCGAATCTGAAGATTCTGAAGTTACAACGAACAAACACATAGCACACAACTCAAAAACATTCCCAATAAATGCAAAACTAAACCTAATAGCCTATGCCTTACAGTCGAATATTTCGGTTGCCGATTCGCAAGCATATTGCTGTATTCGTGTTTTTTTTATAACATTGTACAATACTGTAACGTTCGATTTTGTGTTGTATTGTGTTGGGTTAGGGTTGAAGAGGGTGGTTTTCTGAAATGTAAGCGTGTTTGTATTGAGTAAACACTTGTATCGCTAGAGACCCCTAGAGGAGACGTCAAAAAAGTGCCGCGCAGTTTGCTAACGAGAAGGGAAAACTTCCCTTAGCACTAGTTTTTGACATCACCATAACCAAAAGCTTGCAAAGAATCGGTCTTATTCCAGAACGGGGACTAAAGAAAGTCAAGGTTTAGGCTGCGTTTCCACCAGAGATGTGCGAGGATGCGTAGCGAAGGATGTGTTTGTAATGAACCAATAGGTACTATCGTTTCATTTACCTCGCCTCGAATAATGAAGCGATAGTATTGGTTCTTTACAAACACATCCCTCGCTACGCATCCTCGCACATCTCTGGTGGAAACGCAGCCTAAAACTGTGACGTTGACGTTCAAACCTTGACGTTTAAACCTTGACTTTCTTTAGTCTTTGTTCTGGAATAAAACCCAATCCCCAAAATTATGTTTCCAGATTTATCTTGGATCTAAAAAAAACCGCCAAAAACCGCGTGTGTTTTGGACTTAACCCCTGTCAATGTTGTCAGATTTATATGTTACAATAAATCAGACAACTTATTGATAGGAAACTAAGTCCAAAGCACGTGGTTTTTGGCGGTTTTTGTTAGATCCAAGATAAATCTGATAACGTGGTAAGGCCGAATGAGTTTTACTGGGAAGCACCGGTACCGTAAGTATTTCTTCAAAAAACTGTGATACCTAGGGATGAAACCAGCCAATGGCTCACATGGTGTTAAGCGGTTACCTCTGCCTATAACAACGCAATGTCTCACTGAGCACGTCGTGCGCGTGCCTTGTGATGCATTGCACTACGCCCATCATTTTTAGACAAGGGTTTTATTTCAACGGCCTGTAATTGCACCGGCACCCATACCCTTGAAACCAGAACACAGCAATGCGAGCATCAATACTTGAAATAAGTAAGGTGGTAGTACTTCTTTCGACGAGGTCATTCCCAAAGAGCTTTACTACTACTAAACCACCAGATGCAAGCCTATTTAAGACTTTATAACGCTAGAAACTAGTGCTAAGATACAGTGTGTGTTCCGCTTGGTCCCGCATTAAACTGGCAAAAGTTGAAAATACCCTTTCGGTAATAGAAATTGATAGCTTGGTTGTGCAAATATCTATAAAATACGGTTGAGTTAAAACTTCAACGGAGTTTTAATTAATATTGACGAATGGATTACGGAAGGATTATGATACGAGGAATGTGTTTATATTTTGTTTTCTGATGAATAATCTCCTTGTGGATTCACATTAATATTTGAAAGTAATTTTCGGTACATCGTGGTTATTGGTGACTGAGGATTTACCTACTAAAATAAGTCCAAAAGTTCCTTAGAATACTTTCTAGACTAATCTGCATATTTGACATAGCATGTACCTACATAATAGCTGCGAAAACATTGATACATACACATTTTGTGGCTAGTAGGTACCTAACTGCTAAACCGATATAGATGAATCGTTTAATAGTTTAGAACTAGATAGTTTAAAGATTATTGTCATTACAAGTCAAACAAAAATATATCGAGAGGTATTAATAAGAACAATCTCAATGATAACAATCTCAAATCCGACTAGCGAATGCTAATGTGAGCTCTCGATAACGTGCCTCGTTACTGAAAATTCGTTTTTGTTTAGCGAAAACACGAATGAAGATTTTATATTTTGATAATGTGTCACGAACAAGAAGACGAAGTTAGAGGCGGCCTCATTTGATAAATCTACGACATTGGTGGATGGAGAGAACTCTAAAATAGTTCTTACTAGCTTTCGTTCGCGGCTACGTCCGCTCTCGTTTGTTGATTTTATTGGATAAAAAGCAGCCCATGTGCTAATTCAGTTTACGAACGATGTATATTTCAAGTTTCATCCAAAGTAGTTATAGCGTGATTAAAACACAAATATCTAAACTTTGACATTGATAATATTAGTGAGATTAATGGGCTGGGATAGGATTGAAATGCAAACAGACCTGTCCAACTGACTGATGATGGTGTAACGCAAAACCTGGGTTTAAGGTTCGACCTAGATATACAAAAATATATTTTATATTGTTAGAGAAAATCCCGATGAAAAAAATGATCACGTGACCCGGTGTATAAAAAGAGGCGGCAAGGCGGGCTGTCAGCAATCGTCAGTCGATTACAACAGCATTTTAGTCATAGAGTAAGGGAAAAAAGAATAGAGATGACATACCTACGAAAAAAACGTGCATACCTAATCTGAGTCTGGCACAAAGATGGAGGCTTGCCGTAGAGCTGCGCGCACTATTATCGATATCGATAGTTGAATTGCACGGTGTTTACAGAATTAAAAAAATTCGCATATGAGTTTCTTTTAGATTTCTTCATAAAGGCTTCTACAAGTAGTACACACACACAGTGCCGCCGGCTTAGGTTGCCGCGTGCGGCTCAAGGTTACTTAGCTTATTGATTGAGTTTCATGCGGACTGCCAGTTTTTGCTGCTTGTGCCGGGGCATATGTGTAGCAGCCTTAGTAGAGTATCACTATTACTGATCAGCATACCACGCATTCATAATTACCAATGGAAATAATAAATAAATAACTGCTACTACAGATTTTTTCTGGTTTGTCGGACTATACCTACTTATTCTTTATTAATCTATCTTCTATTATTTTTCTATATAATATATCAAAATGAATCCTATTTCGTTGTCACTCAATAGCTCGAGAATGGCTGGACCAATTTGGATAATTCTTTTTTTTATGTTTTCTAACAGTTCGTAGATGGTTCTTGCATTTAAAAAAAAACTATGGTGGTACGTAGTGCGCCCGTGTCAACTTGTTACTAATATTATAATACTTAAGTGTAAAGGGAAATTACTCAGGTATAATTATTTATGAACTACTTGGCACGATCATTCCTAATAAAACGAAAATTATCATTTCAAACAGGTTTAATAAAAACTGTAAAAGCCGTTCCGGTTATAATCAAGTTCTAAAAATGCCTTTTACAAGTAAAATAATTATGTTCACAATAATCAAATATAAGGGTTCATCAAACCGTCGATCCCACTCATAATCAAGTTCGAAAAATATTTAAAGTTCGGTTAAAACATATCTCTTCAAAATGCAGGGAACAAATGAAAATATGTTTCGTTGATCTATTTAAGTTTTCCAACCCAATTACATCCAGCCACTGTTCTTTTTTTTTTAGATGTCGGCAATCTAAAATAATAAAAAAGAAATCCGAGTTTAATTATATTCACCTGTCGCTAAGTTATCGATATCGATAAAAATGAAAATGCCGTACTACCGAAACTCTATTTACAAGGGAGAATTATTTTCTTATAAAATCACATAATATTAATGGTAAAACAGTAAATGATTACAGAAAAGCAAGAATATCATTTTAAACATTCCCACTAATAGCAAAATCTTTCAAAATAATAGGAAAAACCAGATATTTTGAATGAATTCGGTAACTTGCCTGTGCAACGTTATAATGGGATGTTTTTTATGGTGTTTCATGCGGCAACCTAACACACTGCACCTACCCATAATAAATGCAGTATTCTGCAAGTTCTAGCACTACTAACAAGCACAATTTTCGCGTAGAACACTAAATTTTCTTGAGAACACTGAAAAAAACAAGTCGCTATGACAACTGATGTACTTGATGTTGGCTGTGCTAAAACATGGCGACCGGCCGCAGGGAGAACTGTTCATAGAGATGTATAATGCCTGGTCCATAGATTCCTAGGTTCATGATTTTAGTCCATTCGAAAAAAAAAAAAAAAAAAAAAAAAAAAAAACGCGCGGTCACTTTGCGTTTAGATTTCGACCAAGACGGACGTCTAGTATTGCTTAGAAACTTCATATTTTTGCTTCGTATTGAAGTCATGTTACTCTGTGTTGATTTCTTGAGTTCAATATTAAGTGTTGGTTAAGTGTTAGTGTTAGGTGAATTGCTTGTTTTTTTTTTTTTAATAAATCTTTGTTGAAGTTCATAAAAATTTATTATATGTTTTTGTACATTATAAATCTTTTGTAATTAATTTTTATATTAACAGTGACAGAGATGAGAGTTCTTTTCCTATTGATTCTCAGTTGGAAAAAATATTTGTATGGTCGGATAATACTGTTTGTGGGATGGGTGTTGGTTACAATTACCCCTACTACTCAGAGAAACGTAGTATAGAGTCAAGACAGGTGACTGTGTGACTGTCGTGGGAAGTGACACATCTGAATTACGTAGCACTTTACTTCACTAACATATCTGTGCATTATATACGCTAAATACTAAATTATCTAAATTCAAATTAGTAACTCAACACCAAGTATAATAATGGAACAGTTTGCATAAAGTGCTTTCTGGTGTCCCCATTCATCATTCATATCACTACATTAATATTAGACGCATAGTATTGCTGTCTCTTTTTAAGAGGGAGTGGGGGAGTGAGATGTCACGTTTAATGGATTCTTTTCCGACTACCCTCTTTGTCGCTAATTTGGGATGTGATCGGTAATGGTGTCCGTAAACGGTGTTGTTTTACTGAAGACGTGTGGGTCTATTATTATTTATATCAGTCTCTTTTGTCTATGACATCACGTTTAGCGACAGTGCTTCCGAGTATTGCTGTGATCATATTATTTTTAAATGGGGCATTATATATTATGTAATTTACAATTAACTAGTTTTTGGCATTTTAATTTGATTTGACTAAAACATGACTATACTTTTGTATATTAGTAAGTATCAATACCTACTTTTTTACTAATACTTTTCTATACATCTATACAAATATTATAAAGAGGAAAGGTTTGATTTTTTGTTTGTTTGTTTGTTTGTATGAATTGAATAGGCTCCGAAACTACTGGACCGATTAAAAAAATTCTTTTACCATTAGAATCCTACATTATCCCTGATGAACATAGGCTATATTTTATCCCGGAATTCCCACGGGAACGGGAATTACGCGGGTGAAACCGCGAGGCGCTGCTAGTTTAATAATAAATAGAAATCTGAATTTAAATCTAGCATCCACCGCTTTGATATCAGGTAACTAACTACATGAATTTTTTTTGGGTCAGTGATCTCTCTCCAACAGAATCTGTGGAGTTGAAAAATTATCTTGTAAATTATCTTTTTTATATGTTGAGGTAAATAGGTTACTTTACTTACTAACCTCCAGAATTCTAGGAATAGAATAAAGTATTTCGCAAGTAAATCCTTTGACTAACTTCGGAGAAGTGAACAAGTTGGCTTCAGTACGATTTAATCGAGATATTTCCTAAGCTTACAAAGTTTAATTTTTTTTTTTAATTTTTTTTTATGCCATAGCTGGCAGACGTGCAGGCGGGCCACCTGATGGAAAGTGGTCACCGCCGCCCATGGACACCTGCAACACCAGAGGTGAGGCTAGTGCGCTGCCGGCCTTTTAAGAGGAAATAAATAAATTAAAAATTTAAATAGCAGAATTTTTCGAAAATATCCAACTATGTACAGATGTCAGCACTATTATTCAAAAATTCTATAGTTCTGACCACGCTTAGTCTGCAATATAAATGGGTAACCTAACCCGAAAGGATTTGTACATGCTATCATTTCACCTTAACTAAAACTAAGTAGTAACTTAGTAACTTTCGTTGTCGTCGTGAAATCGTTTTTGCAGAGAGTGCTTGCTGTAAGTGCAGATTTAGCGCTGTCAAACTCTACCAAATATTGAAATTCGAAGTGAAGTTGCATGTATTTCAAACGTTATATTTCTTAACTCTCAAAGAGCAGTAACTTAATTTCCATCGAACTCGTGCTGTAAGTGGTTTTACACTTGGCTTAACTTAGTTAACTTTTATATTAACTTAGGCTTCAGCTTTGCTAGCGTTTTACTCAAATGTTTGCTAAAACGACTAGGTATTATCGTTTGGGGAATCGATAATGGTTTTAGTATTTTTTTCAAAGCCTAAGAAATACTATAAAATTTAACGGTCTTAAAGATACGGAGTTTCGGAGTATATTGACCTTAGATCTTTCCTGTGGAGGAACCAACTAGTTTATGTGGATAATATAGGTTTTGGGCAAAACTAGTTCATCTAAATCATGTCCCAAGTCCGATAGCGACTTTGATTTTTTTTCTTTATTCCTAAAATCAACAGCTTTCAAACATTTTTCACCGCTTTCGATGTTTTTGACTGCATTCTGAAACTCAATGAAAACTTCCGATAAACAGTCCGTCATCAATCTTTCGTAAGATAAAACATGCAATAGATTTTCTATTTCCCCGTCTCGAGTACCATTAGAGCGGGCAAAAACCGAGGTGCACCTGACATCAGTAATTGATATACAGTACCATTAATCACTTTGTATTTTGCCGTATAAACTTAATGCTTTATCGTTTCCCCCCTGGAAATATCTCAGTTGCTGTTTGATGCAGGGAAAAGTAAATATTGTGGAGCTGCGAATAAATTGTGACTATATATGCTTTGAGAAATTCTACTTTTGGACTAAATTAGCTCTTGAAAAAGACCTGCTAAAATGGTTTTACAGGTAATAAAGTCTTGGGATCCCAAACTTATAGCTTTTGGCATTTTTTGGGAACTCAACCAAAAATTCAAAATTTGACCATGCCATTGTTATGTTCTTTTGATATAATAGCTCAAAATGTAGATTTAATTTAGTGTATATAGAATGTTTTTTACTATTTTGTTTACCTTTTGCTAATCTATTCTTGTGTACTTTATTCTGCAAAGAAACCACCAGAAATTTTACTCATAGTTTCTGCAACATTTTGAACTGTACCAATTTTCAATTTCAATTCAAGTTTCAATTCAACTCAAGTATCGATTCAGCATTTGGAGCGTTCTGCCCCGAAGGGTTAATAAGATATCAGTTATGCACCGAAAATGAATTTCTTATCTTCAAAAACCGGTAGATGCTGAGAAATCAATCGCTACAATATATAATTTAAAAAACGTTTTATGGCAAATGTTTGATATAGAGGTACACTCGTATGCAGCAAGTTGACTCAAGCGTGTCATAGAATTTCTTGCAGATTTTTGAAAAGTGTGAAAATATTAACATAGGTTTTTTCTTCTCGATCCAGATTTAACCTTGTAGCACTTCGAGCCTCAGACATTCCTAAAGTGCTTAAGTAATTTGGTGATAAGTACTAAGAGATTTGGGGAAGATGACTCCGTGTCAGAGATTACAGTCGTAAGCCTATTTCATTGAATTTATTATTTTAGAACTTCAAGCCGTTCATAGGGTACCAATTTCAGAACTACTTAATTTCTGGAATTGCATTTACCACACCAATTGGTTTTTTTGAATAAAATACATGCTGTTTGGTCTCAGATACTCTGTTAAGGCGTTTATATTATTAGGCGCACAGTGCAAAAATTAGGCCCGCATGGGATAAAGTACTGTTACTCAAACCTGGATCGAGATTGAGACTAAAGCATCATATTTTAGGACAGTTTTACACTGAAAAATGTTAAAAGTCCTTGCATAAATCTCGCAGAGCGTTAAATATAACCGGTACATTAATGGCTCTTGTAATAGATATACATAAATTGACATGGACGTCTTGCTTCAATTTGTGCCGTTTTGTATTCAAGAAGCTTATATCATTTAAATGGCGCTTAAGTCTTTATTCAACTTGCAGCATACGAACCAAGTGGTATGTTCTTCAATATTCAATATTTCGGGAGTCTTCATCAAATAACCAGAGCGAGTTAGAAACGAGATCTCGAGTAGCCCCGAACCGAATGTAAGGCGCATTCCTCAGTTGCATCGAGGACTGGTTTGATGAAGCTGCAAGCATTGTATGTATCGGACAGTGTTCTTGTAACTACATAGATAACGGTTTGATATCACACGATTCGACTTGACTCCGAAACGATAATTGATATTTCGTAAAAGCTATTTTGTTGAAGATCAAGACAGAATAGAACGAAATAGAGATAAGCAATCGATTTATAAGCCAACTGGGCTACATAAGAATGAGAATAATATTTATTTGTGACAAATAAGACAGGTTTACACAAAAGGACACTACAAAAAAATAGTAATGAGAAATAAAAACAGCACACGTAGAAATAGCACATGCAGATTATTGTAGATGAGATAACATACGAGTTTGTAGATGTTATATGTATGGAATACTAAGAATACCAATTACTGGCCGGGTTCCCACTACGCCGGACCGGCAAATCTGCCGGGAACCGGACACCGGCAGAGTGTTCACAATACATTATACCGGAAAAGTAGAATTTTAGTAATTTTTTTTCCGAACGGGATAATGTGAATAGCTCTAAGTCAAAGTCAAAGTCAAAAATCTTTTATTCAATAAAATCTCACTGATCACTTTGAATCGTCATTACGTTTTGTATGATTAGGTATGATTACATATATTTTTTATTGGATGAGTTGGAGCTAGTTCGTCCCAAGCTTGTTTGTCTTCTAAATAATCAGATATTTTATAGTATGCTTTTAAAAGAAGTCTCTGTTTTATTACGTTTTTGAACTTGCCAATCGACAACTGAGACACATCACTTGGGATTTTGTTAAAGAACACACATTGCCCTTTGAAAGATTTACTAATTTTTGTGAGCCTAGTGGTGGGAACAGCGAGTTTGTCTTTATTTCTAGTGTTAACATTATGATTATCACTTTTTTTGTTGAATAGATTGATATTTTTTTGAACATACAATAAGTTTTCATAGATGTACTGGCAAGGTACTGTCATTATATTTATTTCCTTAAACTTATTTCTTAGTGATTCTCTGGGACCCATGTTATAAATTGCACGAATAGCCCTCTTCTGCAACACAAATATGGTGTTTATGTCTGCAGCACTCCCCCACAACAAAATGCCGTACGACATAATGCTATGAAAGTAGCTGAAATAGACTAGTCTCTATATAAATTGTACAGCCACTAGCCCTTCCGGCAGTTTTACCGGCCCGGCAGATTTGCCGGACCGGCGTAGTGGGAACCCGGCCTAAGCTGAGACTATTTTGCGTCAAAGATTTGTACGTATTCGTCACCTGCTTAAATAATTTAATCACTCAAAGCCATAAGAAGGGTAGTTATCAGGTCCAAAAGATTTAATATCATGCCGACTGTGCTTGAATATACCAATCGCGTGACAATAATAAAACACGTAGGTAGGTACTACGCTTATTGATTCTGTAATTCTATTTCTACCAGACAACCTCCCAGGATTCAATTATTGTATAGACAGTCTGCGAAGTTCCGAATCGTGTGATGTGGAATCAGGGTGCTAGCCAGAGAATTGATTTGATTAATCTGTAGTTCAACTTTGGAATACGGCGTCGGATGCAAAAGGACTTGCGTAGTTTATTGTTTTAGGGACTTCTAAACTGTCTTCTGTGTTGGTAGTTTCTTGCTGTATGTTTACTTTACCTATATTTAAGTTAAGATTGACGTTATACAGTAGTGCAGTTAATAGGTGCTATCAATTACTGGTTGAAGAATAAGCATTTAGTTATATATAAGCGAATTTAAAAATTCCTCAGAACTGGGTTATAGAGCTGATAAATAAATGATAAATGGCTGATCCAGGATTTTGGTTAATGGACGGGGGGGGGGGGAGGATGCTTACTTAAGCTATTAAAGATTTTCCCTGATAAATCTTGGTGTACTTTTCTGTAGACCCCGAAGAAGTAAGTATTACGTACTTTTTTGTAGTGTGAAATATCCATGAATATTATTTATTGACTCTTATTGTACTTAGTTCCATATAGCATGGCATTGGGACGCACTGCCTATAGTATCTACCGATCTACCTACTTGTGGATGCTTATAGTAAAACGTTGGCACAGCATAAACTAATTACCTAATTAATAAATGTCAGTTAACAGAAGGGGACCCTGTGAAACAGACTGGGGCACATAATTAAAAATATATTTCCTGTTTTCACAACAATATCCTAACTATTTTAGGGTATTATAGCAGAGCAGGTGTGACTCGTTATAGCTCTATTAGTGTATACTTGCGTGCACTAAAAGTGTTAATTATCTACTGGGGTAGAGTAGTGAGAGCACAGAGAGTGCAATAAAACTGGATGGAATTTTGGTAACGATAATGCTAAACTTGTAGAAATGTACATTGCTCTAGGTTATATTTCTATAGTCAGTAAATAAATTTAGGGTTTTAGAAAAGCTGTCCATGAAAGTTTTTGTGTAGAAATTGAAAATGAGATTTCATCAGACTTCATTTTCGTGGCCTCAAGTTGTAAGTATAACATATTATAGACATTGACAGGCGTCATGGCTCAGTCGGTAGTAGCTCTGCCTTCTGTGCTGTGGGTCGTGGGTTCGATCCCCACCGAGAACAAACATTTGTGTGTGGCAAACATAGATGTTGGTTCTGTGTCGGGGTCTCTATGTATTATAAGTATGTATTTACAAAAAAAAGTATATATGTATTCTATCAGCCATCTAGTTCCCATAGTACAAGCTTTGCTTAGTTTGGGACTAGAAGGCGTTGTGTTAAATGTCCGTGAATATTTATTATTTATTTATTTATTATATATAGCTGTCTGCTTTATACAGAAGTGCTAATAACAGTGTGCAAAAAATACGCCAGCATTACATTCTGAATAGCATCTGTTTCAATGTGCTATTTATTTTTTTGTGGTAAAACATTATGTCATTAAATACTTTTCCATTCGTCTCAGTGTAATTTGAGGGTTGTCTTCTCCATAAGGTGTGTATCAGATCAGTCGCAAGCGTTTTATTTATAGAAATATATTCAAAAATAAGAGTAAATATAATAGGAGTGTATTCACTCCTATTATATTAACTCTTATATTATAAACCTTCAATTTTCACACAATTCAAAGTATTCTTTGAATTGTGTGAAAATTGAAGGTTTATATGGTAATAATAAAGTATATTATCATGTTCTGTACTTACATAATAACTTAGATTTCCTAACTGTTATTAAAAGAAAGTCTCCCCAAAAACAATAGGCTTTTTTTTTTTTACAGTTTTTGGTTTAAAAATACATAATAACTTATTTTGTACTATAGCACTAAGGAAACCACAAGGTTTATAGGAATAATGCTACATGAGTCTTAGCATCGATATCCTTACATAGGATATCGGATTATTAGGTATTTAATTTTGTTTAATTTTAGGTTTTTTATTTTATTATTTTTCAATGTTTTTTATTACCCAATGTAGGCAACCCTTTGACCACAATCTCACCTGATATTAAGCGATGATATGGTCGACGATGATATTTATGACAGATGACTCGATTACATCAAAGGAAAACAATTTTTATTTAAAAAAACGCCGAGTCATCAAACCCCAAGTATCACAACAATGAGCTGGAAGAATCGCCTGATATTTGGCGGTCGATTTCTTTGGCCAGCGGTGTATAAAGGTGGAATAAAACATTAATTGCTGTCAGAGCGGCTAGGGGAAGACAAAGGGCTGGTTTTTTCGTTACTATTGTGTAGGGAACCCTCAGTCACGCTCTGGGGACGACCTTGTTTTAAATGTACCAAAAGTTGATCGATAAATTTGTTTTAGCGGTAATATACGAATAAGGTTGTTATAATAACTACTTAAATAACTGCTCAGACTGTAGGCAAAGCTACCGACGAGAGCTGTGACGAACTGCCTTGTATCTATCTATCTATCTATATCTATACTATTATCTTATATATAAAATTCTCGTGTCACAATGTTCGTTCCCGTACTCCTCCGAAACGGCTTGACCGATTCTCATGAAATTTTGTGGGCATATTGAGTAGGTCTGAGAATCGGCCAACATCTATTTTTCATACCCCTTAGTGATAAGGGTTGCACGCGAGCAAAGCCGCGGGCGACAGCTAGTAAGGCTGTAAAAAAGCCAAAAACTGAAATTAAAGATATGGATAAACGAAATATGCAGATCTACTGAATAAACGATTCTGATTCCGAAAATCGAGTTTTCTGTTTGTGTGTTTGTCTGTTTGTTTGTTCGCTTTTTCCGGATTGAATCATAGGCTGTATATTTTATTGAAATCAACGACGTGTATTCTTAGATACAGCTTGAACTCTCTAAATCAAAAGCAGCCATTTGCTAGATGGTTCATCCTAAGCTGGTTGACAGATATTTGGGTGGAAAGTTTCGCACGCGTGCGAAGTCAGTATCAGCTAGTGTCAAAATACGTTTGATTGTCTCATATAAATAGAATACTACAAAAAATCCATTGTCCAGATCTGTCTGTCCATTCAGGAAGTCATCTACCGTCCCCGAATAAATGTCAAGCAGCTCTCAACATTTTACGGCTTGACGTTAAACTAAACGCTATTTTATGTGCCGATTATGTCGCAAGAAACAGCCTGATCGTCTGCAACGTGCTTTAAATTTGAAGAACTTTAGAGTTCTGTAGATACTGATCTTTGGGTTTTAATTTTTTGTTGAAGCTATGCTCCCTACATTTTGTTTATATTTGTATATTTACATACATTGTGATAATATGCATTTGTTATGAAATCAGTATATTTTAATATTAACCCTTTGCTGAACCCTATAAAAAGCTTACTGACCTAAATTTTTATACAAATCACAACAAAACTTTTGTGTTTTTATTTTTACCGACCACACTGTTCTACAGAACCCTGTTATTTGAGCGTTCCAATACGCACTTAGCCGAGTTGTTTTTATGTTGTTTTTATTGCGCTTCTTAGGCAGTAACATCTGATTGTTGGCAGGTTCTTGTAATCTTATTCACGTTATAAGATTATGAGAAAATATTTTGTTATCGTCTTATCTGTTTACTCTACAAATTGGTTATAAACTTTTTTATAGGCTTAAAATAAAATAATAAGTATCTTTACGTAGATACCACCACGTACAGAATGCTTTAGACTTTTAATAAGAAGGTATATCATCTTCTTAGAAAATCCCACTAATATTTTAAACGTGAAAGTTTGTATGTATGTATGTTTGTTACTCTTTTACGCAAAAACTACTAATCCAATTTGGATGAAACTTGTAATATATATTGTCCGCAACCTGGATTAACACATAGGCTACTTTTTATCCCGGAAAATCAACGGAATCCAACGGGACGCGTATGACGGGCGGAGGCTAGTTATAATATAAGTTCATGACAATACACTAAGGGCTGGAATACACAGACTACGTAGTAGCCAATTTTGGCTTAGTGTTGCTATCTTGAAGGTTCTTGCACACAATGTAGGTAGCACACTCAGTGACCGTGCTGTTATGTAATTGAGCATACTACATAGTAGTACACTATTCTAGGCTTAATTCTCATGCACGGTATTTATCCTCCTAGACAGAGAGACAGTAAAAACAGTACAGAGAGACAGTAAAAACAGTACAAAGAGACAGTAACTAGATACAATTCTATTCTATATAGGGGCTATGTACGGATTACCAAAGTGGCATATTAGAGATCCAATTTAAAGGGCCGGCGGTCATCGTATTCCAAGCAGACCGCAACTAATGGTGCTAGGTAATACTGAGACAGGTGCTACTGTTTCAGTGGCTGAAATGCACTAGGCACAAGTTGTGGACCAGAAATGGAGTCGCAGCTTTGCTCTTGTAGTTTATCTGTTTGAATTCTTCTTCTCAGAAGTATTGTAAAGCTTCAAGGAAGGATTTTGGAAGGAACATTTAAAACCCAGATGACCATTTTAAAAAGTTGGGAAAGAAAGACGGTCTCTTAAATTGAACAATTTTCTTCACGTTGCACTTCTTGTTATTTCGAAATGATCCTTGTATGTATAGAAGTAAGTTTCATTTTAATCGAAACTACTAAAGTTCCATTCTATAAATGGTCTTAGCCTAGAATTACCCAGTCAGTAAATCTGCTAAAGAGGAAAGTCTTGTAGTTCAAAGGATACTTCAAGGGCACTTCAAGGCACTGACTTGGAGATATGAAACAGTTCTTTCACAACGTGTCAGTCAGCATCTTATCTATCAAACTGCTTGCTATATATATTTATATATTATAACTAATACAGTATTTACAATATTTAAAAAATACACATGAAACAGTTGAGCTATCTACAAACCGTTGCAAACGATTTATAGATAGCTCAACTGGTCCAAATCAGTACCAATCGGAGGCGTGCCTAAGACGCTGGCTGCATTGCCGCGTTTCGGAACATAGGTCATACTTTTACAGTAGTTAATTCAGTTATTCATAAAATTCAAGAGATTTAAAAAAAAAACGCAACTTTGATGGCATAACTGGGTTAGTTTTGTTTGTAAAGAGTGGACGCGGCGGCAGATGGATTAAATGTCGGGTTAAAAGTTACTCAACGATCGATAGACAACTTTGAACTTTTATCTTACTGACAATCTACCGCTATTGTAAGTTTTGGTAGATACCTTTCATCAAAAAAGCTTTCTATCAGGCAAAATGACCACACATTCGTCAGATAGTCAAGTTGTACAATCGCTTGAGAATAAAAACCTAAATAAAATTGTTATCGGCTCGGATTATCAAAAACTAATAAGTATTTTAAGGGTTAATGGCTGCTAGAACTAGTTGAAGAGAAAATCATTAAATTCTGTACAAGTCAATATTATGAGTGACCTATCCACTGAAAAATCATATTTCCGTAGTTCAGACCTAATAACGTTGTGAAAATTACGTAAAAATACGGTAAACACCTAGAATGCAGGTGGAGCGTAGCTTTGTAGTACGTTAGTTGGCTTCTAGGAACTAATGTGTTCAGTGCCTAGATATAGAACCAATGTGTAAAACGACATAGTAAGCCACTTACCATCTTGCTTGCTTGTATCGCCCCGGGGTCCACAGCTGGCCAGCCACACTAGCAACACCCACCGAAGCATGAGGCCGAAGCTGCCTCCTCTTCGCAACTCCGGCTGATTGTGGAAGTGTCTGACAGTCGGCGTGTACGCGACTGTACACGGTCGCTCCATCTTGGTACAAGTACACTCGCACTTACTGTCATTTGAAGTACGCGACAAAAGTTTTGGTACACGATGACTTACAAGTACAGACACTCTTGGTACAAAGTGAGTTTAGTCATATTTATGTTCGCACTGTCGTTTTTGAAGTTCATTCTTGGTACGCGACTAAAGTTTTGGTACGCGGCGACTAAAGATTCACTTTTTGTACAATAACTCTGTAAATCAGTGCATTGTGACTTCTCTGTTTTTATCTGAAAATATTAAATGTAATTTTACTCATACTCAATGTAGAGATTGGTTATAAAAACAACAAAATAATACAAATAAGCTTGTAAGTAACAACATCTTCAAATTCATTATTTACCTTGAACATTCACGATTTATTGGAAATACTTTTTCCTGTTAGTTTAATAGGCTATTTGATATGTGTAGTAAATCCTATCGTCGATGAGCATTATTTTATTTCACTGAGACATAAAATTCTATTAACTTTTCGATATTTTCCACCCTCTTACAAGTTTTATACATTTGGTCAGTCACATTATTTAAACAACTGTTTTCAGGCAGTACCTAATACTGACAAAGTATCTAGAGGTTATGAATGCGTATAGTTAAGAAGTGCTCGTGGCACAGCTTGCTTTGCCAATCTTCACCGATTATCTAAGTTAAGCGACGTTCTGCGTGGTCACTATTTGGATGGGTGACCGTTAGTGGCATTTACATCTGAGCGCTTCCGTGCACCCCTACACTATATAAGGATAATTATATTTATAGTATAGGCTGTGCATTGATTGTCAGTTAGCTTGAAAAGAGTTTTATATACCTTAGATAAATAGAGAACTAATAGATTTAATTGTACAAAGTCCAATAGATGAGTCAGTCAGTGACTACCTGGCTAATAAAACACCTAGGCCACCTCAATAAATCAAAGAGATCAACGATAAGCTTCAGCTAAAGTGGTTTTGATTTCCAAGTTTCAGTCGGACCGTGAAACATTGCGTGAATACTTCATCTTATACAAATAATTTCTTCCACTTTTAGAAATAATTTTAATACATATTATCAAGCTTTCGTTTCGGTTGAAATGTCGGTGGAGATTTTAACCTGATTAGAGATAACGATCGTACCTAAATTCTTGGAATCGTTAAATACGAGTAGTTACTGCTGCGTTCGCATTTTGCCTAAATTGCTACAAAAAATCAAACTAGTTTCGTAAATTTTACTTGAATTTTTAACGTATCTATGACGATGAAAACATAAATCAATAAACAAGAGACTAATTAAAAAAAAAGAATTCAATGTATAAAAAAAAACAATTTGAAAAAAAAACCATAGAGCCTCCAGATTCTACTAACAATTTGTTTATTAAATTGAATCCACCATAAAAGGCAAAACCCCGAGTAATAATGCTGTATCATTATTCCTCCGCAATTTAATTTCAGAATTTCACGGACATCGCGAACTTAATTATCGACTTTTGCGATTATCTTGCTACCTTGACCCAATCTCTCTGGCGAGGAGCATCTCCCCCTGGATATCGTTTTAATCCGTGCCAAATACTAGCAACGACCTAAAAGAATGGCTTAGTGAGTCTGTTTATCTTGGAGCCACAGAATATATATTATAGGAAGTACTTTTAGAGCATAAAATGAAAACTGAAGCTCAAGATAATAGTATTTAATGTCTGTTGAGTTTTCAGCATTTTCCGTGAGATATTTAGATCGTTATTACATAGCCGCTGTCGTCGGGTTACGTTACTGAAATTGTGTCTAAAGTCTATGAAATATTTCACGAAATTTTACACTTAGCTTGTTATGTAGTGTCTACTAAGTAGACCGTATGTACCTAAGCTGACTCGCTTAATTTTTCATTCAGTAAATTTTCTTGCTTCATACATGTGTTATTTTCAACGTTTATTGTCTTACCTACTGAGCAAAGCTTTCCCGATTTCAATCCAGAATTCACGCTCATACAATAAATAAATAAATTTTCTTGGACATTTACACACAACGCCCTCTAGTCCCAAACTAAGCAGAGCTTGTACTATAGAAACTAGATTGCTGATAAAATATAAATACTTTATTTTTGTAAATATTTTTTTTGTAAATACATACTTATGTTCCATATTAACACCCAGACACCGAACAAACATAATATGTTTGGCACACACAAATGTTTATTCTCGGTAAGGTTCGAGCCCACGACCCACAGCACGGAAGGCACAGCTACTACCAACTGAGCCATGACGCCTGTCAAATAGTTTCAAATTATACGTTCGACACGTCATATCCAAGAGAAGGTACATTGTGGAGTGACTTTGCACGTTTCAGGTTTATAAAACCGACCTCGAGAGACCTGACCTCGCAGTAGCTCATAATAAATGCCGTGAAGAGGAAGGTGCACTGGAGGACCGTAAATTGTTCAACGGCAAACGGGGTTGTGGAGTATTCTGTTCAAGGTTGTACCGTTTATATAGCTGAACTAGCATTTATTGTACTGCTAAGTCTGGGCCATCCCCGGACATAATGAGTGTTTAAAAAATAGATGAAAGACAGTGGAAAACCTTCGTGCACTTTGAGAACAGATAAATCAAGAACAAGACCAAAAATGTAGGAGTAAATGCTACATAGATGATTGACCAAAACGATGACTGGAATGTTTCAGAGAATGTCTGAAATGGTTCTTTATAACAATCTCTGAAAGCCCAAGTTTCTCGGCGAGTCAGCCGCGCTCGACCCACTTTCAGAGAAAACACAGTAAAAAATGTTACAAAACGAAAATTGGAAAACTACGACTTCAGCCACGCAATACGGAGCATGGGCGTCTCAAGCCGTCACAAAAGACAGTCCACTAAATTACTCCCCGCTATAACAGTCAAACGCGAGCTAAAAACGATCACAAACCCGAAAATTTATCGTCCTAATAGTAATATGATTGAGCACACCATGCTCGTAATTTCCAGCGCGGTTCCATGTCTAATAATGTTATTTTTGTTCCCCAATAAGGTGATCGCGTGTCTATGCGATCTTGCAACTCATATTTACATTGACCTGTATTGCAAAGCCGTAAGGTTGAGTCTCTTTCTGTATTTTTATCAGAAAACTTTGTTGGTAGTATGGAGAATTATCGTGTAGTCATTGTCCCGAAATGTCGCTTTGATCGAGTGTTTTATTCGTTACTGGCACTTTAGCGGCTCGGAGTCGATGGTATTGCTTCGACTTAGATGGAATGGGCTAAGTTGAACAGCTGTAATGGCAGTCGAGGTGGAAGGAATATAGATGGGGTTGTTTCTTCTTCATTCGACATGTTTGTCTTTTTTAAAAGCTGACATCAGTAAGCGTCCCTTATAGTAACAGACCCACGTATGAGACTTGATCTTCAAGAAGTATCAATAACAAGTAAATCGTTTTATTTTCGTAAATAAAAATGCTATCATACAAGACAAACCTTTGTCAAAACATAAAATACCTCAATCAAAGAAGCGAGCAAAACTAAAAACTCCCATCATCTCACGGTGTATTTTTAAAATGCACACCACAATTTAATTGGATTTTATCAGCAAAAGGTAGAAAAAACCCATAGGGGTGGAAAGACTACTGTGCTCCAAATAGCCAGGTAGAACGACTTTATGGTTAGCCTAAAAACCCCATTGAGGACTGTCAAAAGAGCTTGTTGAGTGGACGATTCGGCCTCTTAAGTTCGACTATAGTTCGTTCTGTTGAATTTGCACCTTTTGTTGTATGAAGTGTTTGGGACTTTTGAAAGGTTTACTTTGAATACTCAGATTTTATTGTGATAAAAAGTGAAAAAGTAATCAGTAGAAATAAAAAACATTGCTCGTAGTAAGATTTACACACTGCTTTGTCGTGAAATGTGCTTGCTTGCATGTTATATGACATGAATCACGTCAAATTAATATCTTCTAAATGCAAATGTTTCTATTTAGAGAACAAACATTTGTGTGTTGTAAACATAGATGTTTGTTCTGTGTCTGGGTGTTTTTATGTATTATAAGTAAGGATTTACAAAAAAAAAGTATGTATGTATTCTATCAGCCATCTAGTTCCCATAGTACAAGCTTTGCTTAGTTTGGGACTAGAAAGCGTTGTGTTAGGTGTCCGTGAATATTTATTTATTAGATGAACCCTTCGTGATTTTTAATCTTAGTGAAACTTTATATTCCCGACCACGCAAGGAGTGATACCGCCACAATAGAATTTTAAAGACCAATAATCTTTACATATTTTAGGTGAAAGCAAACGATAGAATAACGGCGCTTTGGTCGACACTCAACTAATACGATACAAAAGCTCAAAATATTCAAAAACTCTCTATTTGTGTGTTTTGTAATAAAAAGGTTATCTAAGCATCGTATAACAAAGAGTATGGCTGGTTTTACACTGACGACGACACGACATTTACACAATATCGTGCCCCGTTACACCTTACACAATATGTAAGATCGCCCGTTGCGAAAAGTGGAGCGAGTCTGTTTTGTATGAAGTAGGTACTGTTATTCTGAGGAAGTACCTAGGTATCTAATTTGTCTTAAGAAAAACCATAGTTTTTCTCCTTTTACTTGGTGTACAATACATTTAATGTTCGACGCGTTCACAGTAGTTCACACCGTATCGGCGCCGATATTGATATCAGTATCGTGTAGGTATATATCGGAGGGTGTATAAACGCTCTATGTTGCACCTTGAGCCCAGTTTCTGTTCATTTTTATTGTGTTGGGACAGGCAGGTGTGTTGTGGTTTTTGGGTTATTAGAAGCATCCATTTCAAATGATGTCTTATTTATCTGGTATTCAGTTTTTGTGGCTATCATAACCATGGACAAAGAACCACTTGAACTGGTTTGAACTGGTTTCATCTCATCATCTTCCTACCCTTGTCCCACGCTAAGTGGGGTCGGTACAACATGTCTTCGTCTTCCACTCTACTCTATCAGTCGTCATCTCGGTGTTCACTCCTTTCTTACTCTTATCTTCTTTCACACAGTCCATCCATCTTTTCTTAGGCCTACCTCTACTTCTACATCCGTCCACATTCACGTCTAGCACTCTTCTCGTAACATGGCTTTCTTCCCTCCGCATGACATGTCCATACCGCGCTGACCTATTACTCCTCAAATTGTCCGTTATTGGCGCTACTTTCAAACTTGCTCTTATATACTCATTCCTTGGTTTCATCTAGTGAATCAAAATGTACTGTTTTGTTATGTTTGCATTTTTTTTTTATAGCAAGCAAGCTCGTATGAGTGAGTGGCAACTCTGGTGTTAGAGTTTTTAGGCCACCTTAAGGCCTCCGTCATGGCATAACGACTGCTATTTTTTAATAAGATAAGACAGTGTTCTTATAGCGGAGTCTGAAGAATATAATAACCTATTTTTATAATTACTTTTTCATGTGCCTATTAGAATGTTTAGCTCCCACTAATCAGTGCTTATCTTCTTAGGTAACCTGTGTTAGAAGCCTGAGGGGTGTAGGTACTATAATTAAAAAATACAGTGTGACCTTTTCTTTCATTTCACTAATAAAAATAATCGTATTCACTATTGTTATTTTTATCCTACAAAGCGCATGCTAGCGCGAAACACACATTACACGCGCGCGCTGGTTGGTCGCGGGTCTTTTGTGCGTTTATTCCCTTGAATTTATATGGACGATAACACACAGAAAGCGTGCGCGGTTCGAGCGCGGTTCGGGTGAAACTTATACAAATTCAAGCGCCTACCAGCGCTGATATACGCACGTATTCTGTGTGTTTCGGCTTTAGAATGTGGGCTTTAGTATGATTCCGGTTGAAATAAACGCACATAGGTAAAGGCACGGATACTCTTTGTTTGCATGAAATGTGCGCTGAATTGTCTGAACACAGACAGGATGTGAAATATTCTCGTCATTTTTACAGTTGATTTGTGACTTTATTTGTGACGTATAGCAATTTGTATTTCGAAATAGAGCGCGTCGATTCCAAATGCCTTCAAACCAGTATTATTCAGATTGTTCTATTTTTAAACCATTCGTTATTTGAAATCATAGATAACGGGCTTTTGAATTTAGATTTGGTTGGAGATCTGTTATACAAGACGTGATTTATTTCAGTAAGAGTCAAACGGTAATATCTGATTTTGGTTTCAGTTTATTTGTTCTATAATTATTATTCAAATATAAATACTTCTTATCAAAATATTCTTGTCTGTTCTCGATTTTACATTTATGTAACGACTAACTAAAAGTTGCATTCAAATGTAGAATGTCAGTACTTATTCCAAAGCTTAAACTACCCCCTTTCAAATTATGCATTTTGTTTTTTTCTAGATTTAAGTAATGTATAGAGGTTACATTTTTATTTTAATCGATGGAAACGTGACTCATCGTGGCCTAAGCCCATCGTAAGCTATAAGTATTACAATACTAAGAACCTTTGTAGCTTTATAGGGTAGTGTGGCTGTTCTAAGAATGGGTTCGTGAAACTCATGGCTGAACGAGAGATATACAAAATATATACGTAAGTAGAGTCGCAGAAAGAATAAACGAATTTTGAAACATGTAATTACACAACCAACATTTTGAGCTATCGAAAAATATGTTGGCCATTATTATAAAATTTTTCACAAGCCAATCTCCAGATCCCCTTACATTCCGCTCGAAAGCCCTTGGCAGAAACGTGCACATTTGTTACCAGTTATGCAAGGGTCATGACAGTGACAGCTGTCACGTGACAATGACATCTGTCAGTTAAGACGGCGCGCGGGTGCCGCGGTCTGGGGACGTCAATCAACTCGTCCGATGGAAAGTAGACAGCAATCGGAAACAGAGACATTACCGACTTTATTAGTCTTGAGTCAGCGGCTATTTTTTTTTAGAATTAGTTTTCTAAGAATACAACATGAAACAAACAAAGAAATATGTCTTTGTAGACAATTTATAGGTCGATCTATTGCCCGCCTGACGCGTCCACGTCAGACTCGTTGGTTTTGGTAGCCACTAAAATATTGACTTTACTACAGTGATTCGTTTCATTGGTTTTATATTCATGTTGAATTTTTTTTTGTATCTGTTTGTTTTTAGCTAACTAAACCTTTACATATTAGTTTCCGCGGCTTTGCTAGAGTGGTACCAAAGTATAAAATAGCTCAAAGCTAGGGATTTCAAATCCTCACCACTTACCATAGCGGGTGAGGTTTTAGCCAGTAGAGTCTGAGATAACCTACTGCTCTAACACCTTTGTTTACATTGTTATTTTTTTTGTGTATCCCTAACCCATGCTGATCCTTCTTCCTAACCGCATGTCAGATCACGCGCTGTTTATAATATATATGTTTCCCTAATTTTTTACGCAAAATGACAAATGCACAAACAGTGCGACGCCAATAACAAAAAAGGAAGCAGCAGGTGGGTTACTCTCGAACACAGTTCCAATCCGGATCCATAGATTTTGACAGAAGTCGTACCATTTCTCAGTACAAAGTGACACAAAATCTCAGGTGGGTTAGGGCGGCCGTACACGGACTGCTTCAAGCAGTTGAGACCGACTGCTTGAAGCCGTGACCGCGCGGTGAACTATAGTAACTGTTAACTGCTCGAGCAGTCCGTGTACGGCCGCCCTATAGTTCACCGCGCGGTCGCGGCTTCAAGCAGTCGGTCTCAACTGCTTGAAGCAGTCCGTGTACGGCCGCCCTTACTCTCGAACACAGTTCCAATCCGGATCTATAGATTTTGACAGAAGTCGTGTCATTTATCAGTACAAAGCAGTACAAAGTGAGTTATTCGTCAACTCGCGAGCGTGTGACACGAAATCTGTCAAAATCCGGATCCAATTTGGAACGGCGGTGGTCAAGAGGTACCCCTACAGGTATCGACGATGGATTTCCGCACGTAAAAAAAAACTAAAAAAAGGTATTTCAAATCCAGATTTTTATCATTCAAGCCCTTTTAGCTGGTTAAACTGAGTGTATACCAACTGTTTCGTATTGCGTCAAAAATACAGTCTAGTTAACCGGTATCTCCCAAAATTGGGTTTCTCCACAACCCATCTGATTCCTTGTTTTACGCTAACCACCAACATTCGTAATCCCTTCCCAGTGAGCTATCCTTCGTCCCTTTTAATACTATTGTTAAATATATCCATTGTTGCGGCCGCAATATATCGGGATCCATGTTTAGTTTGCGCTTTACTTATTTGTCTGCCGGGCTAAATGGTCGCTCGTTTTATTTTATTAGTTACGCCTGTGAGAACTGTATTATATAGTTTCTGTTTGTAAGACTAATAATAGGACTGTTGAATTGCTCGTTGAAACTATGGTCTTTATAATTACAGTTTTTAAGTTGGCTTTCAAACTAACAGTAAAACACTCAAGGAAATTGGTCCGGTATTTCCAGCTGGACTGAAGGTGTTGTAGCATTAAATACAATAATTTACAACTTATTTGAAGCATGGCTAAGAACATGGTTGAATGCACTAACATTACATTGCTTTTATGTTTATAGTAGTTTTTCTAAAATGTTTAATTATCGTGAGAACCAACTAGTAGTTTTGAATCCAGACGATTGGGCAATAAAACATTTACTGTTCATAACTCTTCACCTGCCTTCGCTTGGAATGCTCTACCAGTCAAATTGATACTATACGGCTAGCAGGTTAGATACGCTGCCAACTGATAATGAGTTGCTGGTTTTTTTACACTTTATTTAGATATGGTGGTACATCTATGAATTGAAATTCTGAGAATTTATTGTGTTTTGATTTTTCCTCAACATCAATTGATCTTTGGCAATATTTCTGCTCTAGCCTTTTAATCTAGTCCATTGTTCCAGTATTTATGTTTCGTATAACACCAAATATCGCAACTAGAAAAGGTCTTGGATGAAAAATGATAGGTACTTTATTCTACGATAAAAGATCTGATTTACACAGAAATTTAAAAGCCTATGGAAGACTAAAACCACATCAGTAATCCCACAATCGTCTAGACTCATAATGAAAAGAAACGTCTCTGAGTATGGATGTTTTTCGAGATACCTATCTCCGTACCTTCGAATTTCATTGTGATTCGGAGAGATTTTTATCGCACAATAATCATGAGCATAAAAACGAGTTTATTGCTCGAAAACATATAGAATACCCCTTTTTGTTGGGGTGAAGATGGAATAATAATATTTTATGAGACGAATCTGAAGAACACATTGTTGTATTTTTGCGGCAATAATGGCTCATTTCGTATTCATCTTGGATCCAAACTTTTGCTTTGAAACAAAGCTTTGCTTGATGCGGAGAGACAGTCTGATTGGTATTCTATATTTCTGGAGTTTTACATTTTGTCCACAAAGCCTTTTTGAGTGTCACGAATAGTTTGTGCAGCGTTGTAGGCAATGATTTTATACGTCAAAGAAAAATATTCATCAGAGTGTAAAAATACTGATTACTACACAATGTTCGATAAATAAGCATAATGTCCTAGTCTTCTACATAATTCATCCGGCGTTAATGTTCTATGCATTTTTCTCGTAAAGTTAAGAGAGCAGCGCAAATCATGCGAGTAACAATGTTTCATGCCTCGCATGTCCTCTGTAGTTTTGTATTTTCAATCTTCTACAGGAGACGCCACGTGTCGTTCCACCCTATAATTTTAATTACACGCATTGTCACTTTTATCGCCATAACCATAAGGGTGCTTTTGGTACAGTCAAATGTGTTTTAGTCATGAGAGTATCAACTAGACGTGTATCCACTTTTTCGCATGATCGCACACATGTTTAGGGTTAAATAGATTTACGGCGAGATTTAAACTCAGTGGTAATGTTAACTGTGTTAAACAGGGGTTTTGTGGATGACAAAGTTCGACAGTTTTGAAACCTTGGTTGATCGAAGTTTGGTTTTGTAAATTGCTAGCTACCTTACTCAGTAGAAAGTTGTGATATAATTGTACAAAGAAGTATTTTCAATTTTCGAAGCGTTGGTAAACTGTGTCACAATAACAAACAATCTTATAGTGACAATAGAAATAGCTGAGTTCATACTCATCAGTCTCACACTGGGATTTCAATTCCCCTATATTTTGTTCGCTGTAACAGCAGGGGGGTATATTATAATCCAAAGCACAGTTAGGTATACCTACTAACTGTATTATCACTAGTGGAAAGCCTGCTGCTTCATCTGCTTGAATTCATGTTAAAAGAGATTATCCAAATAATCATAACTTATTTGTAAAATTTTATTGACAAGTGGCTAGGTAAGGTACCTATATTTTTATTTAAATCTTATAAATCAAGATTGAGTACCACATCTCCCTTAAACTTAGTTTTTTTGTCTGCTTAGTTTTGGTCCAGAGGGCGTTGTGTGACATATTTAAGGATATGTATTATTTATTTAATATATAAATACAAAATATATTGATTCACATAGAACGGATTTACTTATCATAAAGTACAATGCAGCTTCCTGCTTTAGCTTGCACTGTATTGCTGGAAGGAGATAAGGTAGATAATCATAGATAAAAACCAAGTACTCCATTTAAACGTATCTATTTTTCAATATATTTAAATCAGTTTTATGCATTGAGATTTAATAACATAACTTCCAGCAATAAAAACCGTAACATAATTACAAGTACAATTTCTTTTCGGCTTTGAACAGACGAATATAATTACAACAAAACTACGATACCATCTTACGAAATGACTGCACTAGGTACTTCACTTGATCGATAGCTCTATATTATGAATCCAAATGAATAGTTGGTTCCCGCTTGTCTAGTAGCTAATACAACACGAAATAAAAGCCTTTTCACAGAACGGTTCCGTTGAATCAGACTGTGAGTCAATACTAGTGAGTAATGTTTAATTATTCTGTATTCTTTTACTTTATTGTGGCGAATGTTGCATCTGTGTTTTTATTTAAAGCAACTGTGTTTTTTTGTAGCTACAGGCTTAGTAGTTGAAGTACTATCAATGAGTGAGAGAAAGCATGACGAAGAAATACGTGGTCTAAGTAAACTCCGCATATTGTCCGCATATCTTTCCTGGTGCATCAGTCGACAAGGTTTTAAAAATAACATACTTTAGGTCTATAATGTCGACTGCAGCGTCTTCTAACCAAAAAGGAATGCGATTAAATAAGTTATCGTCGACCTTCTGAAACCTTTTCCCAATAATTGATAAGACCTATTTTATCGTCTAATCACCATTGTTTTTGAATGATCCTATCAAAGTAGCTACCTCATCTAATTACTAGCTTTTGTTTGACGCGTCTATGAACTCTCTTGGAATCATTTCGATATAACTTATTCAATTATAATCGTAACTGGACCCAACCACTCACTGGATCAATGTAAATCCGCCCTCTAGAACCAGACTATTGTTGTGTACAAACCGGTCGAAAGGCTGATAACTTCCTGAGAGAGAAATAAGTCGTAGACGAGACGTACATAGTTTCTATTTCTTATTTTGTTGTTCACATGCCTCGTTCCTTTGGATCGAGCAGCAGACGTATTGGTTGGTTTTTCTTTGGGGATTATTTTTATTAGTACAAGCTTATTGTTCGTTGCTTGCGTTTTTGTTGCGGTTTGCTCTTTTACAGATATTGTTTTCGTTTAGATGCTTTTTCGGTTCATTGTTGTCAATATTTCTAATAGTTGCTATTTTTATTTTTAGTTTGTCTTGAGGTTTGTATCAACAATACATCACATTCAATATTCAGTATCAATTGAAAATGCTACAGAACGTCTAAATATGAATATGTATCTATTTTGTAAAAAAAATACTGTTTGTTTGTGTACCTTGTAATCAATTTCTGTATTAACCATAATCCCCTTCAAATACATATCTTTACCAGGACCAGATTTTTTAGGTTTATCAGAAACAAACAAATAAGTTTGAACCTTACCTATACATATAAAGCAAATCAATGTAGGTACAGTTACTGTTGTTTAGTCCTCGTTTCAAAACGAACTGATAATTACCAATTTAATTAAACTGATTCCAGTTCTAAAATTCAAAAGCTAGATTCTAGATAGAAACGAGACAGGTGAACTGGAAAGCAGGAAATTAGCGCAAATAGACTATTGGCACAAAGGAAATAACACTTAGCTCTATCACGAGGGAAACGGGCATTCCACTCCAATAGCAGATTACTGAGAAATTATCGATGCTGAATTGCGAGAAATTCTCAACTTCATTTAGTTTTATTCCATAGATAATAGTTCAGTATACAATGTGAATGTAAAGAAAATAATGAATGAAGATGTTGTTGATAAAGCGAGAATAAAAGAATATTTCTGTTCAGAAAATAAAGAGTCTATTATAGAGAAGGATATAAATCGTGAAAATTTGCAATACAAATCGCACTGCAGAGTCTAGTGCAGAGCTTTTTGTGTGCGGGTTAAAAGAAACCAGCTTATTAGCATATTCCATAGGATTCTCACCCCCTTTGCGGCAAAGAGGACATATACAACAAACCACACTTTCGGCGATATCCTATACAACACATTGGCGATTAAAACACTCTGTTACACCCGATTTATCAACAAAATGTTGTCTCATATCATTCACGATAGTAAACCGCTGTTCCTTTGCGGCCAATTTCGTTTCATAATCACATGTTTTTTTGTTGGTTCACATGGTAACACATAGATGCACTTGTGTAGGTCGATTGTACGTTGTTTTTGAGGTTTTGTGGGTCTATTTTGTTGTATATTGTGTGAGCGTGCAAGGAGCGAGAGACGTGCGAACGCCTCGGGATCGCGGTGTGTACTGTACTGTACTGACTTGCCTTGCCAACCCAGGGCGAGGGTTCCTGAGTGGTCCCGGCCGGCGATGGCCACCGTTCCATTTTACGGAAGCTTGACAACTTGGCTATGTAAAATGTAACAAAGAGATTGATAATGGGTGTTTTAAAGTTAACACTATAATTATTTTCAGCTGGATTAAAATACAGTACTGACACTAGCTGCTTCAATTATATTTTGATGGTACTTCGAGCCGGATAACAATAATAATTATTTTATAAATATTTTATTCGTGTAAAAATTCAAGTATGTAGGTAGGTATAGTATATATTTTATAGCCAATGTTTTTAATAATACGCACCTAGGTACAAATCCACATAACGTACCTACATATTTTATTTAGGCATTCATTTTATTGCGTTTTATAATTCAAGTTTTTAATATGTGTAATTTCTAGAGCTTCTAAATAAACGACAAAAATAAAAGAAATGGCACTGCGTGGAATGAAACGTGAACAGACATAAGCGACATTATTCCTTTCTCGCTCTTACAGTTACATCGTCGCGGTTGTTCCTACCCCGAATTCACCCTTCTCATTGCAGAATTCTATCGCCCAGTTTAACGTGGCCTTTACGAATCCCATACACAGCAGTTTGGTTACGAGTAGCGGAGGTCATCTTACGCTGGTCTTGTAGGCCTACGATTTTAGGGCTAACAAATTAGAAAGGGGAGAAAAAACGCTCGAACGTCAGGTTTATTGACATTTAGCCGGGCCATAATTAAGGATTATCGGCTCACTAAAGTTATCGACACACCGTAAAATTTTAGCGATTTTTTTTGTTTGAATGGGGAACTGGCTATTAATAGTTCATTACCGAACAACCGTTTTAGGTAAGTGGTGCTTAATTTCACTGCTTCGATTGTGTTTAAACGAAAAATAATACATAAATAGTTAGATTTAATAAATGATACAAAAATTCTGGATCTCTGTAATAAGAAAAGTAGTCGTTATAAGTACATAATGGAATGTTTCACCTAAGCTTTTGACAATATTTTTTTCTTGTTTCCTTGAAATCAAACCACCATAAACAAAAAGTATCTAACTTTGATTTTCATAACTTGAAGGAAAATTTCAACGCCATCTCTTTTCAATAAAGGTAGACCAGTTATAACTTAACCTTTAGACTGCGAGTGGCCGCCATTATGAATTTTTTTTTGGTTTCCTACTCGTCGGTTTTAACCAGTACTACGTTTCGTAGAAAGTTCAAGGTAAATTCGCTAGATGGCCCTACTACTTGAAAATACTGGTATTGCCAGGTATACCTGTGATACCCGTTCATAATTTTCAAGGTCTTATGCATATTAAACTTTCTAAGTAACATAGTTGATTACTTTTGTGTTTAAATTCCTAAATCAAGCTCATCTTGAGTAAATGATAGATCAGTGCAGTCAAAACACAACATAATTAAAATCATAACGCATCGACTTGAAACGTTTACCTATTTTGTTCCTTTGATGTTTTTTTTTATATAATAAGAGTATTCATTTTTTTTCTAAAGCTATATTAATCACTAGTGACGCGGGACCCGAAGGCTGGTGATTATCTAGGCCAGCGTATCAGCATTGCTATTCAGCGCGGCAATGCAGCCAGTGTCTTGGGCACGCTTCCGATTGGTACTGATTTGGACCAGTTGAGCTATCTATAAATCGTTTGCAACGGTTTGTAGATAGCTCAACTGTTTCATGTGTATTTTGTAAATACCGTATTATTTGTAATATTTTTATTTGTGAATAAAATAACTAGTGAAATATTTTCTTAATAGTTCGACTGAGGAAATTCCTGATAGAACTAATGAGAATGACAATCTAAACAACAGATTTATTTTCGTAACCCTTTTAATATTTTACATGATTATGCCAATTCAACATGGATTAATATTCATCTTATAACAAAAACATTATATACACTTATTATCTACTGTATAACCTTATGAATTAATATTATTTATTTTATTTTATACAAAAATAAAAAAATCACTAAAACTGACTTGGTATACAATTTCTGGAATCACAAATTGAAAATCCACTGGGAGCTATAATTAATATTTTATTAAAAAAAATTATAAGTAATTTCATTAGCACAATATATTGTAAAACTGTATATTATAATTTACATGTAAAAACATTTTTTATATAGAAATTATTCCAACTTTTGGGCTTATTTTTGTATTTAACCTTTTACCAAAGAAGTCGTGAATTAAGACGACCAATAGGTTTGAAAATAAATGATCACTGATGATGAGTAATATTTTTTTATAATATTGTACATATACACCTTAAAACTAAGTAAAGCTCAGAATGGACGGAAATAAGAACATCACTTGTCATAGACAAAATAATGTTAAGTAGTATACTCGGGTAACAATTATTAAAATACCTCCTCTTTGATTGTATCGATATCATTACTGCTGATGTGAACAATTTTTTTTTTTAATTTTTGTTATTTTTTAAATGTCCGAAAAGTCATTCAAGAAAAGGGCAAGATATCACGTGAGGTAGATTAAAAAGTAAAAAAAGTTAAATTAACAGTACTGAAACGTAAAGATTAATATTATTTACAACAGCTAAATCTATTTATAGCTACGCTCGCAGTGGAGGGTTGGCTTAACAGAGCCCCCAGTCTGTGCATTTGTTTTGACTTTCGACTCGAGTATAGAACACGATACGCATTCGCAAAACGAAAAATTTTGGTTGCGGGAACTGCACAATTTCCAAATCTCCCGCTAGAGGCGTTTACCCGGGTTTCATACAAAATTTCACTCTTTGCGAATGCGTTTGCGTGTGCTATATACTCCAGTCGAAAGTCAAAACAAATGCACAGAGTCGAGGCTCTGCTCTCGCTGCACAATAATTGGAGCTTGAGAGAATTTTCTCAGTCTCGAAATAATAATAGAAAGTAGAAAATATCTATAGGCACTTAGGTATAAAATCGATGGTCTTTTCACTACCTATAATAATTATTTGAGCTAGTTTTTGAGCTTTGAACTTGTATTTTATAAAGACTATTATAAAATACTGAGCGATTTTTTTTATAGATTTTTTCTAAAAACCACGAAAGTTAAAAAAAATATGTGATAAGTAAATTTTTGATAATTTTCATATACAATACTCATAGTAAATCAGCTAATTTTCCACTTCATAAATCTAACAGCCTCCATTTCATTTTAACACCAATTGGTCGGTAACTTATACACTCTTAATATCCCAATAATCTCGACTACTAGTACCTAATATTTCGACAATAAAAATAATGGCCTATACGAGGGATTCCAAGAGTTGACTGACATAATTTTTTCCCGTGCGTTCTACCACTAGTAAAGTTAATGGGACAAACGAGAACATTTTTAACAATTTTTAGACTAACAAGAAATAAAAATCCTGTGCATAATACGGATCTTGTTAGCAACACGTGTCACATATCAGCAGTAGAAACTTTTCTTTGAATAATATCGCTCTGAGTAGTAATTTTCATTGTATTACGGGCCGTACGTTTTACCGACGGTTGGCATGTTGCTGACAAAAGTGGTAATCATTCCGCTGCTGGTCGGACGAACGGGAATAAAATTTACGTTTTTTCCAAAGTAAGAATTCTTTGGACTTGCGTTGGTCACCGCTCCAGGAAGCCGATGCTTTACCAATGGCTATTGTAATTTTTCTTTTTCTGTTCCACTGTGTACGTGACCATTTGTGTAACCATTCTTCAAGTAACCGTTTTCACTTATTGCATATCCGTTTGTGAAGTAACTATTTTCGGAAACCGCGTGACAGTTTTCTGGAACCCCGTGACCATTTTCAGCTATCACGTGACCGTTATCGGCTATCACGTGACCGTTAGTCATTTTAACGTGGCCATTTGCTATCCCGTTTTCAGTTATTCTGTGGTTTTCAGTTGTGATGTGACCGTTTTCGTTCATGACATGACCATTTTGGATGTGACCGTTAGCCGTGGTCAAGTTGTTGTTATTGGCCTCTTTCTGCTTGGGCTTCCGATCCTTGTACGCTTGGATGTAGAAGTTTGTGAAGAGGACTATGAAGATACTCGAATGGAGGATGAGGCCGCCAGCGATGAATCTGAAGAAAAAAAAAACAATTTAAAAATTATTTTGCTGTCTATAAACGAGAGTCTTAACTGCTGTCAATTGTTTCGCTAAAGGCGATTTTTCATGGCATACAAAAACATCTTCACCTTTTAAGAATGAAGGCAAATAATACTCTGACTCGGCACTCTAGGTTATCGAAACCCCTCAACCAGGCTCTGCGGGGTGACCATCTGGCTTTTGATACCATCCGTCTGTCAGTATCTCACAAATTGCAATCCAAATGATATCGGTCGCTAAATTCCGTTAAGTTGTCATTTGGAACTGTGATTTAACAAAAAACTTATGGTATCGAAATCAGGAAGCTAACCAGTCCATTAGTAGGGACGTTGGGAAAGAAGTCCTAGCGTCCCAAAGGCCTCAACTGTCTTGGGTGGCCGAAGAAAAATATTGCCTACACTGTTGTGACCAGTGTGGACTTAGATAACTAAGATAAAAGTAAAAGAACGCTGGTTATATCGGGTTAGTCTGGCCTGACCCCATACTGGCCTGTCCCCGATGTTGATTACCAAATAGTTACTACGTCGTCAATGGACGGTACAGCAGTAGACAAAAGTATTACTTTATCGTCGCACAATGCGAGTAATATGCTCGAGTTCTGTATTACCACAGAAGAGTTGTTAGTTATTGCGCATGATTCGATGTTGCGCTGCTAACGTGTATCTGAGTGCATTTCGACGAAACTTTTGCAATTTGCTTTTTGCGGGATTGGAAGTGCAATTTAGGTACACCTCGTTTTTTTACTGGAACTTGAGCTAGAATCAAAGTTTTTTTTTATCTTTTGCAAGCAGGTTTATTTCACCAACATAAAGTTATTGGAAATGGCAACTTAAGGGACATTTTTATTTTTATTTTTTTCATAGGCCCTATTCTTCTTAAATATTGATTTTGGCCAATAATAATGTATTCTTCAAATGAGATTGCTACCGATATTATGAAATTGGTGGTTAAGAAGTATGGTTGTGACAAAATGAGTATCAGTAGGAGACTAATTTTCTTTACAAGTTAGATATTTTGAACACTAGAAGTTACACTGTGCACTCTATACTAAGCTTCCACTGCAAATTTTCCCTCTTTAGGATTGTAGCGTTATCGATTGTCAAAAAAGTGGTGTTAAATCTTACTTTGGATATCCGCAATCGTAAACCAAAGCGCTGATCGAGTGGAACAGCACCATGAAGAACTGGAGCTGAAAGAAAGAGAACAAAAATGTTTAGAAAATCTCTCTATACATAGGTATGTACTAAGTGGTAGCTATACCAAGTTTAGTGTGTGTAACTGATGGTTTGCATTCAACGAATAAATGTTAGTGTGGTACTCATAGCGGGAAATGGAATCAGCACCCTTTCAACTCAGTTTCGTCAGTCAGTCATTTACCACAATGGTTATGATATATATATCCATCTTAGGCTATAAATCCAATAAGAAACTTCATTATCATCACTCAATTAATTCTTCAGTTCCAGTAGCAATCTTAACTACGGCGTCACAGTATGCCATTTTGTAAACTAGCTTTCTCCTGCGACTTCGTCCGCGTCCCGTTTGATCCTGTAAATTTTCCGAGTTAAAAGTAGCCTATGCGTTAATCCAGGTGACGAACTGTATATAACGACGTTCGGAGCTTCGGTCTAGAGGAGAGTACCCGCCACCAGCAGAAGAGGAGCTAGCTTGGAGGCGCTATCTACGTGAGGCGATAGTAGAAGAGTGGAGGGAGCGGCTGGAAGAGCCCAGTGCTGGCCGCTGGACTATAGAGGCTGTCCAACCAATTCTGAGTGAATGGCTGGATAGGGCACACGGGTCGCTTTCCTTCCGGCTGGTACAGGTACTGACAGGGCATGGCTGCTTTGGAAAGTACTTGTGCCAAATAGCCCGAAGAGAACCGACTACCGCGTGCCATCACTGTGGTTGTGACGAGGACACAGCAAGCCACACACTGGTGGAGTGTGAAGCTTGGGTGGGGGAGCGCAGCGCCCTCGTCGCTGTTGTTGGGAGGGACCTCTCTCTTCCAGCACTGATTAAATCAATGCTGGAAAACGAGACGTCATGGGATGAGGTGGTAACTTTCTGCGACTCAGTTATGTCGCAGAAAGAGGCTGCGGAGCGGGAGAGGGAAATAACTTCCAATCTGCCAATCCGCAGTCGGAGAGCCACACGTGGAAGGAGGTGGAGACAAAGTCTCCACGATATCCGTCCACCATAATAGGCTTGGGCGACGGCACCGTGGTGTATTTAATAGCCGTCGCCCACTATCAAGCCTCGAGGTGGAGCGCGCGGGTGGTCCGCGTGCCTCTCGCAAGAGAAAGGTGGAGCAACCAAGAAGGGCCTTCAAGGGTATGGAGGCAACACCGTCGGGCCATGGAAGAGTGCGAAAGCGTGCCCACAGCCCCGGCAAGAGGTGTAAGAAGGACCCCCGTTGGGTTTTAGTCGGTAGGAGTCCGACATAACTCTTCTGTCACTCACCACGGCAGAAGAGTATCCATGAGGATTTCCCAAAGTTAAAAAAAAAAAAAAAAAAAAAGGTGACGAACTGTATATACTCCAAGTTTCATCCCAATTAGACCAGCAGTTGCAGCGTGATTGAAGCACAAACCTTCAAACATATAAACTTTGACATCATACTAATATTATAAATGCGAATGTAAGTTTGTTTGTTACGCTTTCACGTGAAAACTACTTAACGGATCATCATGAAACTTTGTACACATATTCTTGGAGGTATTAGAAGTAACATAGGATACTTTTTATCCCGGAAAATCAACGGGATCCAACGGGACGCGAACGAAATCGCGGGTGGAAGCTAGTTTATAATATAAGTGGGATGGGATATTACATCCCAACAAAAACCCAACGATATTTTTATTATTGAACCCTCTCATCAAAGTACGATATAACCGCTTCCTAATTAGTCAGTGTAGGTCCAAAGATCAAGGCGGAGACTGGTGGAATAGATACGTGTTGCATTTGGAGAAAGGATACGGCGGCGTTCCGCAGGGTGTTGAAATCAATGCTGCCCCTGCGCAAGTATAGTCAGTTACAATCTTTAGCATTAGTATTGGTGTTCCATGTTTAAACGTAACTAGCTTTTTATAAAACAAGGTAAATAAGCGTACGGTTCGCAAAGGGGTTACTGTAGCATATGGACACAGATAACAGATAGACGATCCAAACTACGAGATGGATAGGCCCAAAAGGCAAAAGAAGCGTAGGCCGGCCAAATAGGCGGTGGGCAGATGACATAACGTCTATAGCTGGAGAAGACTGGATCAATGTAGGAAAGAATAGGGAGACTTCTGGAGGAGGAGGAGGAGGAGGCCTTCACCCAAGGAGGAGTCCTTATTTGAACAAGCACTTAACATCAAAAATCTAATACCACTAAATTTATTTTTTTATTCTGCTTACTTTTACTTTTTAAACAATGTTTTTTAGAAATATGGCTTTTTATTTTTATTTATTTTATATGGACGCCGTCAGCACCAGCGGTTTTGACAGCGACGTCTTTATAAGTAAAAGAAACTGTGATCATTCTTAAAGTAAAGTGTTGCAAGAGATTAAAAAATTAAGCAATAAAATGAATATAAAACACATCTTTAATTAAAAATTGACAAGCCAGTTATGAAGAATATTGATAACCCTGATTTATTTATTATTTAGTGTTGCCACAATACAAGCTCATTTATTTTTCTATGTAAGTTTATTCATATTTTCTGTTTCCTTTAACTTTTATCCAACAATGATCAAAAATATATTTTTTTTATCTTTTTTCTAACCCGCAGTGTACTCGTAAATTGATCCAAGTATCGCAATCCTAGGAACTTGCGCAAGAGATCCCGTCTCTAGGCATTCTAGGCGTGGCGACCAATGTCCTTAAATGTTACATTCTGCAAAACATAAGCCTATCTACGGAAGTATTTCGTAACTATGTATGTACCTACTTAGCTATATTCAAATCCCTTGCGAAAGGATTCATGGTTTTACGAAGAACGACTCTATAAAAAAAGAATTTACACACAGTCAGCGTTAGACGTCAGACTAGGATTTCTAGTGCGTCTCTGCCACAGAAAGAAGAAAATAAAAGAAAAACATACCATTTATTTTAGATTACACACATTACTTATAACTCAGACTGGATAACAAACACTAAGAATACAACGGTTTCACTCAAATTCATATCAAATATTCATCCATCGTGCATCGTGCAAAAATTTTGTAACGTCACTGTGTAGTAGAACCGGTACTTTTTGCGTTGGATAGACAGTTACCATATTACCATAATATTACAACCATCATCATCCACAGCCTAAATTCACTGTTGGGTCTGCTTGGAAAGGCAGAAACTTTGTCTTACAAGAAATTAATAGTTTATTCGATCGAATATAATGACAATGGATTAATGTCATCGCTATGTATTCTATTTTTACTTTCTAATCATCAAAATACAATTTTTAAATCTACCACGAATCTAAAATGGCTTTCATTTCAGACTAAATATTTAACTACAATGCTATTTGATCAGTTAAAAAGGAATTGCGAAAGAAATATCAAATAATTGAGCGGCAGTTTACATTGAAACGTGTGATACTCATACATTCACCAATAGCAGCTTACGAAACTAATAGCTAGGTCACTCGATAGCAGATCTAATAGAACTAACAGATGTGATACATTCTAAACGTGTATAGGCTCGTATTCGCATTTACTGCGCATTCACTGATCCAGACTTAAGCAGCGACATTTTTGTATGACAATCTCTATTCAAATCTATGCTTGCGTATTTGCTTCGATATATTAATCAGAGTACGACCCGTATACCCCTTGCAGGCTACATACTTTCTATCGGCCGATGGTTTGGTCTCATCTCATAGTGCACATGCGCACTATGAAATGTGTAGTTGAAATTCCTCAATACGCTATAGTTATAACGCCTTGTATTTTATTCCTTCAGTGCCAAAAAAAGTGTAGAGAAATAGTCCTTTCCGTACCACTTGCTCAAAAAAGTGACATTCTATGCCACAAAAAGCGAACATAACAATAGTCATTTTTAATCTGTTAAAAACAGGGAGAGAAAATTGTACTGGATTTCTTTCATCCTCTAGAGGGAGAAAGTGATTTAAATTTGGAATACAATTTATACTGAACTACATCTGTGTTTACACCATTGAGTTTGTATATAAAGCATTATACATCTTTTTAAAAAAGGAATACGCATTTATTATGCAGGCCGTATGAGCTTGATGCCTTTGCTTTTCCGACAAAAAAATATTAGTCTAGGAAAATGCCGCGTTTTTGTTTTCTTCAAATACATAAACGTTAAGTTTATTTTAATTTATTTTTATAAATAAGTTAATGTTCTAAAATGCTATCTCATATTATTATTGTGTTAATTTTTTCGCAAATGGTACGAAAAGTAGAGTATTTTCCTCGGTGATGAAGCTGTCTTAGTCTTGGGTGAACTTAAATCCCTCGCTACTCTCAGGACTCGTCTATCTGCCGAATTTTGGGCAGTAAGTTTTGCAGTTCATAGCTTGCGTTTGGTTAGACGAAGCATCCTGAAGTTTTTCACTTCAATGCCTTAATAAGTTTATCGATACAGGTAGTCAGGGTAAAAATATTCGATTTGAGACAGTAATTATGTCAATAAAGAAATATTCTGCCGTTTATAAATTGCGACGTGTAACACAGTCCATATTTTCCATTCACAAAAACGACAGTCATTAATATACTTAAAGTACATAAGTGGACTGCAGACAGAGGCGTCAGCACGAAGAGATGTGATAATCGCAAACGTATCGCAACGGTAGCGTATTTGAGATACACTGCGCGGTGACGTTGCAACGTTCTGCGGTCGAGCTGGCGTGACTGCGCAGTAAGACTGAAATACGTTAGGTTTACGTTACACGGCAACTGTCGATTTGTTCATGCTTACCCTATAGAATTACGTACAAAGTACAAAGCAGTGTCGCGTCGCAGAGTGAGTCGGCTGTTTTCATTGCAATGGTGTTTATTATACAAGGACTTCTTTGAGTCATGATGAATTGCCATCTCTTATGTGGCCATTTGCAATGCAATTTCACTTTCGTTTGAAAGTAATTTTGATTTGTGGAATTTGTTTCTCTAAAACCATAGACAAATTGAGTTTTGTTTAGAGCTTTTTAGTTATCATTCTGTTTGATACAGGTGATAAGAGTATTCGTCAAAATGAATAAATCTTCCTATGGACCATTCAGTGTTAGCTAAATGTTTTTCGCAAAAGCGCTGTCCACATATCGTAAGCTCTGAACTGTTTTCGTTGTCTAGCATAATGTCAAGTGACGTGATTATACAGATATACAAAAAAAAGAAGCTTTTGATGGCATAAAACGCGCTGAAACGCACTAATGTCACTATTTAGTCGCAGAACCCCTATAATTTAGTATGAAAACAGTTCAGTTTTTATGAGACAGCGATTGCCCTCCTGGTGGTTTCATAGAAAACGATATTTATATAGTATAGAATAGAAGACGCATGAATTGGACTCTCTAATTGCTCCGTCATTTTATTATACTCACTAGCTGAAGAGTTGTAAGGTGCTTCTTCCACCACAGGTACTTGTGGTACTTAGGCCCCATGGCTGCGACCATGTAGTACGCGTACATGATCACGTGGACCAGGTTGTTGACGATGTTCGAGAAGGTTCCGTGACCACCTGGAATCGAGGACAGAATATTAGTGTAGAAAAAGCTCTGGATTTTCTTCCAGATCATTAAAAACTTTACCACAGCTTAAACGGGGGGAAGGAAAAATTCATAGGCATGGTGACAGTCGGCTTCCCTCGAATTTGGAGCGATGGACATAGTGCATGCAGTCTCTCTAGACATGTTGCCATTACAAATTTTAGAAACACTAGCTGTTTGACGTTCTATTCTCGAACGTCAAACATACAGCTTAGTTTTGGACTAAAGGGCGTTGCGAGAAATGTTTAAGAATATTTCTTTAGGCGCTGTGTGAAATGTCCAGCTGGCCTAGGATGCGCACCGCGAGATATTTGTCATGTCGTTCTGTCAAAATGTAAGCATTTTGTACCAGTTTAGGAACTATTGCATTATCTGTGGTACCTAATGGTGTCGACCAAACGCGCCATAATGTACACTTTTGACACTTCTTAGTCGTCGTACCTCTCTGAGGACAAGATAATAGTCATGCAGAAATGTCAAAAGTTGAAAATTCAAAGGCGCGGTTTCTCGACAACATCACCACAGATAATGCAATAGTTCCTAAACTGGTACAAAATGCTTACATTTTGACAGAACGCCATGACAAATATCTCGCGGTGCGCATCTTAGGCCCGCAGGTTAAAAAAAAAATATTATGAGACTTCGAGCTTCACTTACCAGCGATGAACTTGACAAGCAGCCACGCTTCAAAAGGCGTCAGTGAATGATGATACAGATGTAGCCACGTGATCTGACTCTTCTTCTTCCTCAGCACGAAGAATATCGTATCAGCGAACTCTGACAGCTTCGAAAAGTAGTACACCCAGCAGAGGTGTAACATCTGGAACAAATTTATTTGTTAGTTTCTAAGCCCTTTCGTTTTTCATTCAACGTGAAACAACATTCTAATAAATGTAAATATAATTTTTTTTAACTGTTAGTAAAATTGGTATAATATTATAGTGCACTAGCCGTCGCCCGCAGCGTTGCTCGCGTTCTAGACCCTTTAGGGTGCGACTTTTCAAAATTCTTTTCTTAGTGCACCCCTACACTATATAAGGAACCTAAGGAACCCTAAGGAACCTAAACTTCTATAAGGAACCTAAGGAACCCTCCAAATTTTATACCTCTAGGAGTTATAGTTTAGGCTGTGCGGTGATTATCAGTCAGCTTCAAAAGACATAGACATAGACATAGACATAGACATAGACAGGCATTTATTTGCTCAAGAAGGTAAAACACAAAATACACCTACAGAACTAAACTAACAACACTACAAAGAAACAAAAATTACACAGAAAAAAACGAGATGAGTGGATTGAGTATAGGTAGGTAGCTAGGTAAGCTGGCAAGTGCTTGTGTGCTACAGCAGCAAAAGGGTTTCGACTCAGCGTATGCCTCACCACCCAAAGGTAGTTAGGCGCTGTTATTCTGTCGAAACCATCAGCCAATAGACCCTGTGAAAAACCATTGTGTAGTGTTCATGAAGTAATGTGTGTTGAGGTATGAAAAAAGTGTCAGGATGTGAAAAGTTACAGTGTGTCTGGAAGGCTGTTCTGGTACGCCAGTCTCTTGAGAGTCTGGTTATAGAGAAGAAACCTCCCAGGGTGTGTTAAGGCATGGTATTGGAATGAGGGCGAGTGTGTGTGTGTGATTTGTGTAGAATAGAGAGAGAAAGAGATATATTTAGATGACCGAGTAAGTGCTTTTTAGATTTTTTTTTTCTTTGTAATCGCCTTTAGCTTCCTAGACTATGGTATCTAACCGTTTTTACATTTAACAAAATTACATTTAATAGTTAGGTTACGTCAGCAGTTCAAATATACCTACACAACACAGGTATGTTTTAACTTCTGCTTTAGACTAGACTAGGTGCATTTTCTCGCTATTCAAGGATAAAAAATTTGAAACCATCAGAACAATTTGTTGAATTTTAAAGTTAAAAACATTATGTTGTTTAGGTATATAAAAACTTGCTATTTATTACCTAAATGAATCGATAGTGTCAATGACCCTACGTCTTGGAAGTTTTTTTACCACGTGGCAATTACTTTTGGATAGAAAAAGACAATAGTTTGCTATAACGTTTAAATTGATAAAAGCAATCAAGCAATAAAACTTTAGCAATTCGGTAAAACCAGTTGGAGTTGTCAAAAAGAAATGCGAAAAGCATGTGCTGTTTTACTGCCGAATGTTTTGTTTTATATTTTTTAAATAGATATTTGGAACAACGCTTATACCTACACTAATTAAACAACAGGTAGAGAAAAAATGTAGAGAAATATTTAATCGAATAAAAATAGCTCGATTTCAACTTCAACTTTTTTTAAACAACACAGCATTTTTATTTCAATAGTTTTTCTTGTGTTATTGTGAGTATTTTTGTTTAATTTTGGTGGAATTTTAACCAATAATACTTAGGTGGTAACATAAAGTGTGAGCCATTGGAATAAATGTGTGTAAAGTGGTTTTTTTTAATGTGAAAATTCGATTCCGGTTTTGGAGGGAAAATCCACCATGTTCTCTTCAAAACAAACGACAGCCGACTTGACGAAGGCTTGACTTGAGTTATCATTTACGCAAGACAAACACCTAAACAAACGAACTTAGTATGGGAAAAAACATAACGTAAGACTAGGCGGTATGGTTTTAAAACTATAGCCTGGTCTGAGGAGCGAAAAAAAAAATTGACAAACAACCTAAATGACAAAAGAATTACTTGGCGAAATAATGTTGCTAATATTCCAAGAAGCACTCATCGAAGATGATATAGGATTGTATGCAAAGGTATTGGAGGACGAGGGCTAGGGATCAACGTGCCAATTTTTTGATTCTTTGGTTTAATTTTTTTAAAATAAATACTGTAATGTTTACATTTTATTTTTATTTTTGTTGTTTAACATCTTTATCGTGCAAATATGAGTCATAAAATTAATTTGGCATCCTTAAGTCATACAAATATGGTACCAAACTTGGAATATTAGCATAATTACTGCATCTATACAGATTGAGAACTTATTTTCTTCCAGGGCAGAAGCTGCCAAAACCTCAAAAAACTAACATCAAAAATCGCGGTGGCTCCACTTCTTAAATCCATCCTTAGGCCCTAAGGACCAATCCTACCAAAGAAAAGCTTTGGTTCAGCAATAGCCGTATAATTTACCATACAGATGCAACTATGACGGACGTAGTACCAACAAAAAAAATAAGATATTATTTTTTTACAAAAAGATCCTTATTAGAACTAAAGATTATCTTGAGTTTGGTAATGTTCGCTATTTTTCAATGTCGCAGGAAGGAAGCATCTTTTTTTGGCTTATCAGTTCCGAAGATAATCCTTATGTAGAAATTCTCAGATCTCTGTTATTGAGTTGAAACAAATAGAAGTGAAAAATCCCAGGACTTGAGTTCTGTGGTTTGACAACACCTTTTGTGTATATTTTTATGAGTCTCGGTTTTCCTGTTTTTACTTTTTTTTTGATTGCGTAAGACCTTCATGGTGTATGATCTAATTAGCTGCTAAAAGAAAGTAAAACCGTCAATGAAACAGAGCGGCCTAGAGTTTCTGTCAAAGCCTCCACATAGGAGTCAAATTGATTCAAATTATCATAAATTCGATTGATTGATTTTCTTGACTTAAAAACATCGATGAATAAATAGTGTATCATTTAATACAGTACATTTTTATGATAAACAGCACTTAACAAATTTGTATCAATAAAAAATCTACTACCTATCTAAAGCCCTCAAAGAAAGCGTACAAGCGCTTGCTCACCTTGCTTTCGACTTGTACAACAAGTCTTCTGACGTAAAGTGACCTACAGCAGCTACGCACATTGAGATATAACTTTCACTATTACGTAAGCAAGTTCACTGCGACGGTCAAGTGCGAAAGTATGGGCTTATTGATTTAATACTGATTGAGGAGTGACAACTTCTGATTGCTAATTGAGAACATAATGATGGTACGGTAAAGACTTGTTTCGCAACGAGTTATCCACTTAAAGGTTAAGGGTCGTTTGTGGAATGCTTTTGTTTTTATCTTTTCTTTGATGTTAAATTTTGTAACTTGTAGTTGTGACGCGTCGGAGTAATTTGAGATGCCTTAAATAAAGAAAGGTGACTATTGTTAGGCGTGATTTTTTTTAAATGCTGTCTTTTTTCATGTTGGTTCTGACCGTTACTATAACCACAGATCATATAATACTATACCTATCACACAATTGTAAAAAATACCTGTCAGGTTTCAATGACAGTAAAAATATGTCTGATGATGGCGCTGGTGCGAGTCGGTGAAAACGAAAGTAAATAAAACTCAGACGTAACTTAAATCGGCATATATTTGTGTACATACAATAAGAACAATAATTTCTTTATATTATAAAATTTACATTTGCATAAAATTAATGTGAGAAAGTTTTATAAGTAGGTACTTGTTATATCATGACCTCTTGTCCTTTTCTTCGACAATATTGTTAAAAATATATTATTATACTTAGAGATTACACACAACGCTCTCCACCCTTCAAACTATAAGCTGAGTTTGTACTTTGGGAACTAGATTGCTGATATAATACTTATATACATTTAGTATAACTTCAGCGTACCTAATTAACAGTCTACATATTTCAACTGTCTCTTTGGCCTTGGTAGTTTGGTACACGAAATAGGACCAGTTAAGAAATAAGTTCAAAAGTTAAATGTAAAACCGATTAAGTGCTCCAAATTCTTCGGGCTTCTGGCCAAAGCTACCCCTGACCGAAAAACATTAACAGCTAGAGTATTTTCGTACAATTTTAGTGCGATTCGAATCTAGGTTAAACTCGTAAAGTTATCAGAACGAAGCGCTCGTGGCGTAGCTTACTTAGCCAATCTTAACCGATAATCTAAGTTAAGCAACGTTCTGTGCGGTCACTATTTGGATGGGTGACCGTTAGTGGCATTTACATTTGAGCGTTTCCGTGCTTCGGAGGGCACGTTAAGCTGTCGGTCCCGGCTCTAGCGGTCGTTAAGCCACGACGGAGGCTTTAAGGCGGCCTAAAAACTCCGTCACCAGAGTTGGCCACTAGCTCATACGAGTTTGCTTTATCAGAGTGTACTAAGATGCAATAAATGGAATGTACTTATCTATCTTCTGTTCATGTATCTTTTCAAGCCCACCCACCAACCACACTTCACTTGCAAAAGCACTTATTATTAATTATTATAATAACTCATAAGCAGTTAAGCAAATGGCCTACATGGTTCAATTTCATTTCACGAAACGCAATTAAATGTATTAAATACACTGTGTGATTGAATTGTTAATGAAAATAATGATATAAATGAACTGAACTGCATTTTTGACCTCCCGGAGATTTGTAATGATTTTGTTAGTGAATTTTGGATTATGCAAGTTTGTATCTACGTGCATTGACATTACAGTGCCTATTTCCTTACTTTGCGACTCTTCAGGTTTTTTTCTGGATAACTTAATTAATAACCATAACATTACTTTTTAATCGGATGTGCTAATGTTTATAATAATTCACACACACTTACATAATCAATATTAGCATTTCATATTAGTCCTTTCTTGCAATAACTAGATGTCGCTAGTAAACAGTCCATAGTCCTAGAACGCGCTATTGTTAGATGTTTTCCCCAAATTATGTTTCCAGATTTATCTTGGATCAAACAAAAAAAAGCCAAAACCTCGTCTGTTTTGGACTAACATATAAATCTGACAGCTTTGACAGGGGTTAAGTCCAAAACAGACGCGGTTTTTGGCGGTTTTTGTTAGATCCAAGATGAATCTGGAAACATAATTTGGCGGTTTGAGTTTCGGTTGAGGTATCCGAGCCGAGTGTGAAATAAATGTTGGTTTTATATGTTCTGATAATGATAATAATATTAAAATAATGATAATAATGATAATGAAAATGTAGGTCTGCTCCACAATCTTCTAATTATATTGGTAAAAACTCTTTTGAAGCTGACTGACAATCAACACACAGCCTAAACTATAAGTCCTAGAGGTATGAAATTTGGAGGGTAGCATCTTTATATAGTGTAGGGGTGCACTAAGAAAGGAATTTTGAAAAGTCTCACTCTAAAGGGTCTAATAGAACGCGAGCAACGCCGCGGGTGACGGCTAGTCGAGTCATAATTGCTACAGAATGTAACTCTTCCGCTACTTGACTCGTCGCGGTACATGAATGTGTAAATGCTGTTTCACAGCCCTGCCAAACAAAACCTAGCATGTAGGGCGATACTTCGCGTATTCAATAAAATGCAAGGTAATAATTAATTAGGAATTTCCTGCATTTTGAGAAACTTTGTGTTAATTTGTAATTTATAACTAAATGCGCAATAAATTAGGTATTACATAAGTACTCCTGAGATAGGAACGGGACGTCCGTATTGCACTAAAATTACATCAGATTTTTGGTATGCCCTGTGTGTTATGTATAATTTATTCAGTTCTTGAAATTACCAAATTTTAATAATTTTGTAAATGTATATAACTATTCTATCAGCAATCTAGTTCTCATTATACAAGCTTTGCTTAGTTTGGGACTGAAATGTACAAGAATATTTATTTATTTAAGTGTGGCTTGGTCGTTAGATTCTATATAAAAAATATAATAAACACAAGTAATACTTTGAATACCCAAATAAAATAAATTATGTAGTAAAAAATATACACCTCATTTGATGAAATGATGATATTGTGATAATTGATTATCAATAGATAATAGATAATAGAAAATATTCATAGTTGATACCCAATAAAATACATTGACCGATTATAACGTTGGACAAGGGCAATTGAAATTGTATCATAAAAGATATAAAAATTTCAAAAATCCAGTTTTGTACGATTTAAATAAATTATATAACATTTGCTAATTTGGAGGTCGTGAGGTTGTTGGCATTACGGTTATGTGAGTGAAATATCTAAAGAAATTTTATGGATTTTTGTGTTTACGTCTTACGTGCACTGTGAAGTTAATCCAGTGTAATATGCAGAAGCCGCTTACATAGTTAGGAGCAATGCCCTTAACCTCCATCAAAAGGTCGAATAATACAAAGGTTGCTACTAAATGCCTACTTCTAGGAAAATAATAAATAATAGCCTGAGGAGACGTTACAAAGTGATTATATAGTTAAGTGACTCATGATTTCAGATTTAAGTAAATAATTTTCTGTGTGTCCGTGGTTCCCATAAGTCCCTATAAGTGTTCAACCTGTTATCATGATACATGCAACTGTCGGGAAATAATCAGACTAGCGAATCCGAAATATCCCGTTTTTAGTCGAAATTATATTCATAACCATGATAGTTTTGAAAATTATACCTATTGGTATTCGATACAGACGTTATATTCGAATGAGAGAGATCGGTGGAAAACAATAAGGTACATTGAGATACTGAAAAAACTAGTATAAGTTCGAAATATAATCTTCTCTTTTCATTGACAGTCATCACTATAAAATTACGAGGGGAGTGAATATTTAAAAAATACAACCGAATTGAGAACCTCCTCCTTTTTTGAAGTCTGTTAATAAAATATTAAATATTTTCGCACACTATCTAAATATTTTTATAGTACCTAATTCTAACATAATGATGCAGTGCGTTTGAAACTTGTAACTAGACTTGGCCATTAGCTGAATTATGTAACTAGCGACAATGTGTAAAACCAATATGTCATTAGGTACCAAAGTATATAAAAAGTTACATCCGCATCGACCGCACCTCTTCCTCGAGGCTATAAATAAAAAAAGCTTTCGCAATACCGACTGACTGACAATCGATTATTTTGAGCTTGTTAGACAAAACGAGATGAAAACCTTGATAACAAAAAGAGTCTTGATATGATGTTAACTAAACCATATTAACTCGTTCCCTGTCATACGAATATATTCGTAGTAAAACAAATCTATACCTATTTCCATCCATACAATATCATGATCCCGAGTATATATACGTAATTTTTTGGTTGCCATGAAAAAAATATATATATGGTAGAGTTCTCATTTTATTTTGAAAGTTTTATTTCCAACTAATCGATTCTCGTCCTGTTTACACTGCCAACGCTTCTAATTTTGTAGGTAGCCTCAACTAAACATACGCTACTACGTATATTTTCGTAGTTGGCAGGGAACGTGTTAAGATATGGCCGTATCTTGATTTACTGCTCAAGCACTGATCCAGATTTAAGCATACATTTTTGTATGAAAATTTCTGCCTTAAAAAATAAAGAGGAATGATTTATTTTTCAGCATACGGGTCTATAACTGGAAAGTCTAATATCTCCTTCGTTTTATCTCTGTTGTGAATATTTATATTTTATTTATAGTCGGGACGGGGTAACTTTGGGTCATAATAAAAGTTTGAATATCTTGGAAACTATGACGACTAGCTTAGTGAAAGAAATTGTTTTTGATACACAATCTAATACTTAATTAAATATAAGTAAAAAAATTTGGGTATTCAATTGCATTATTATCTTGCATAACTTCAATAATAATTTCGTTTATCGTTGGGTTTCCAAGATAAGTTTTATCCAAGATATTTAAGTGTATTTTACAGATGACTCGGAATCACTTGATCTCCGAATATATTGCCAACGCCTTGTTTTTTAAGGGTATCAATCAAAATCTAGCTGGTGGTGTTGTATAACAAATCCTACAAAACCCTAAATTGCTGTAATAATATAATTTCCCCCAAATTGGTAAAATAAATTAGTATGGAAATCGAACCACCTTAATGTCACCACACGCTCGCAAAGCAATTTAAATAGCTGTATCATATTTTGCTTAAAAATTGTTAACCTGACTGTACTCAACAGCTTCCATTTGATTTTGTCCGAAACGTCAGTAACAAAAATATTAAAATCAAAAGTGACAATTGGGAGAATTTGTCGCAAAATATTGTCTCCGAAACGTCAGCAAGTCAAGCCCAGCGGGCCTAAGATGCGCACCGCGAGATATTTGTCATGTCGTTCTGTCAAAATGTAAGCATTTTGCACCAGTTTAGGAACTATTGCATTATCTGTGGTACCTAATGGTGTCGACAAAACGCGCCATAATGTACACTTTTGACACTTCTAAGTCGTCGTACCTCTCTGAGGACGAAATAATAGTCATGCAGAAATGTCAAAGTTGAAAATTCAAAGGCGCGGTTTCTCGACAACATTACCACAGATAATACAATAGTTCCTAAACTGGTACAAAATGCTTACATTTTGACAGAACGACATGACAAATATCTCGCGGTGCGCATCTTAGGCCCACAGGTTAGGTTTGCTATGTTCTAGACTTTAGTCGCGTGAGCTCACTAACGAAGAATAGCTGAATCTTCCAAAGTGCCCCAATAATTTTGATTTCACTTCATAAAGTACCAGTATTGTCGCCCTTTTTTGTAACGGTCTGTAGTTTTATTGGAAGAAAAACGTAGCGTGATCGAATTCACGGTGTTTTCATAGTGTATTTATACGTTTGGATAGAATAAGTGTCATTTCACTTTCTGAATAAACAAACGTTCGAAAGTTATAGAGTCGGTGCCGTTGTGATCTTGACCACGGCACAGACAATCTTGGTAGAGATGAGACGAAACGAAGCATCATTGTATAAAATAACCTTACTAAGCCTGCATAAAGTACCTACCAGATCAAGTAGTCTGAGTTTGGTTTTGTTGATCGAAACGAATGTCGAAACGATTTAAGAGATATTGTGTATGAAAATCCGATAGGCACCTCTAGCGGGACATTTGAAAATGATTTTTCTTCATACAAAACTGGGAGTTTCTCGATTTTCACTTTTCAATATAACTTAAGACTAACACTATATCAATGCTGAACGTTACGAAAAGGAAACCCGGATAAAATTGCCGTGTAAGAGGATGTTAGTAGCTATTTTTACAAAAAAATAGAACACAAGAACCCGAAAACTTCTTGGTCGTATATCTTTTTTGAATCAGATTCAATTTCAATTATTTTATGTCTTTAGAAATGTTGAAATATGCAAGCGAGAAGTTGTTTGACGCTTCTGCAGTGCAAGTACCATTCTTGTCGATCGCATAATTTGACATTTAGAATCGTCAAAGTTCGATAAAAATGGTTTTATCGACAGTTGCGGGTACGCTACCAACTTAGTCGATCGGTAGACAAATTATTGGCAATGGTGTATGTTTACTATGTTTTGATTCTGACAAGCTAAAGTGATTAACAGTGATATTGATAATAAACTAGTAATTCATGGCAGCAGTGAACGAATGATTTTGATAAACTCTGACCTTATTTTTGGGAGTACGGATCTTTGGTCGACAAGAGATCCGTACTTCCATGGAACGATACGATTCGATACGTTTATCGACTTTAGCGATCGACCACTAAGCGATCGATAAGAACGGTACTTGCACTGCTGAGCCTCTTCATTTTATCACAGCGATACCATACTCTATGGTTTACCTTGTATCTTACGGTGCTGTTATCGCTATGATTATACGTACCTGCCATCTGTGGGCCTAAGATGCGTACCGCGAGATATTTGTCATGTCGTTCTGTCAAAATGTAAGCATTTTGTACCAGTTTAGGAACTATTGCATTATCTGTGGTAATATTGTCGAGAAACCGCGCCTTTGAATTTTCAACTTTTGACATTTCTGCATGACTATTATCTCGTCCTCAGAGAGGTACGACGACTAAGAAGTGTCAAAAGTGTACATTATGGCGCGTTTTGTCGACACCACAGATAATGCAATAGTTCCTAAACTGGTACAAAATGCTTACAATTTGACAGAACGACATGACAAATATCTCGCGATGCGCATCTTAGACCCGCTGGTTCTCTTACTTTCTATCGCTGCAAGACTACATTGCAAATTTACTTTTATTAGATAGTCGTAGAGTATAATGTCATTTACAAGTCACTAATAGAATATTTTTGTTAGGTTATGTAAATATTCGTAAGCCGCAAAGGTATTTTAAACTAATAGATAGTGGCTGGCAAAAAAACTGCTACATATTACTGGCAAAGGTTAACTGAGCTTATTTTTTCAAAGCTACAGAGAGATAGGTATAAGCCCCGACACGGTTTAAGAGCTTTGTCTTGAATGAGGGAAAGTGGAAGGGTGCTTAGCGCAGCCGAAGAGATATAACACTCGAGTTCTGCGCGTCAAAGTCAGAGCTATTTAGCCGTGTCGGGAGTAAACTAAAGTTGGTAGATACTCACTCTTCTCGCTGAGTCACTATTGCTGTAGTCCACTGGCTGGCACGTGAGGCTGTAGTCATCCCACCAACCGGAAGCTAAGTGCTGTAAAGAATTTTTTTTTAAACAAATATTAAAATATCCAATAGTCATAGTCATAGTAATGGATATCTCCTGCCGGCAGTGGCAGGGGACGCTAAGGAGATTTACAGACAAAAACTCCAGAAATACCTATCGCGGGAAAACTTGCAGAAGATTTACAGAATACGCCTTAATTTTAGTGTCGGTTGTAGATTTAAAAAGAAATCGGTCTTAGATAGTACGTGTGCTGAGTCTTGTAGATACGGAATCGATTCCAAAAAAGAACGACTTATTGAGTAACAATAACAAAATTTTAAAATAAATCTTGCACATTTCACACAACTCTCTCTATTCCTAAACTAAGCAAAGCTTGTACTATGAGAACTATCCGTACAACTACGTACTTTGTTATAAATAATTATCACTGAGTAAAACAAGAAAGTTGCCTTGACCCTATTGCATTTTGCAAGCGGTTACAAGGAATCCGCGGTTTATTGAGAGCAAAACAATGTTTACCTACTTTATCAATGATATCGCCGATGTAATTGCTTCGGCAGAAGTGAAGCGTGATAAATGAACGGCATAACAAATATTTTTTTGTAATTCGCGTGGGCCGTTCCTAGGCAAGTTGTGCCTAAATATAGCCTGCTTTGGACACACACACGATTTAAAGTAGTTAGTTTACAGAATATCCAAAAAGTGGAATTTTTGACTTCTTTTTAACTGACTTCAAAAAAGAAGGAGGCTTATTTTTTTTTTGTGTAGGGCCATCAGGTTTTTTTAAGTGAAAACTACTTTAGCATCGTAGTGATTTGAAAGTCGATGAAACGAAAAAGCGACAATTCGACCCCCACAAAACGCAAAACACTTCGATAGCGCGTTCTAGGATCCGACCAAACTTAGCAGCGCCATCTAGTTCTGATTTTAGGCAACATGAGCATAGAACCTTTTCTAACTAAATAAGTACTGCATATGTTAAGTACATTTATTTTTATTTATTTAATTTAATAACTAGCACGGTGATATACCAATTACACTAATTATCATAACATTAAATTACACATTAAATTATAGAACTATATACATACAAATTTACAAGGTATAATTATTAAAACAAGTCAAATTAGGTACACATAAGTCATAAGCAATAGTAATACAATCCAAAATTCATTCAATTAATTATTAAAAAATAAAATGTCAAAGAGTCAATAGAATGTCAAATACAAAAATAATTATAATATTATTGCCTCGCAGTATTTTAGGCATTCCGCCATAATTTGTGGCCAGTTGTCTGCGAACACATCACAGTTTGGGTTGGCCTTGAGAAGGTTGTTAAGGGCGGTGAGTGTCCGAGGTATTGGAGAGTTAGCGCGCGCGACTGTTCGACTCGACGGTGGAGCAAAGAGTTTGTGCATCCTGCCTCGTACATGATTATTAGGGACAAAGAGTAGAAGTGACTCATTCAGCAGATCGGGTGCGTCTATTGTACCACGAAAAACCTTACAGATGGTAGCGATCTGATCTTGTGCTCGCCTTGTTTCCAGAGAGTTATAGCCCAAGCATCCCTGCAGAAATTTTGTTGGGTACATAAATAGGTAATATCCCAACTTGTACTTGTACAGGAATCGGAGAAACGCCTTCTGCACCTTCTCTAGCAAAAGTGCGTAAGTAACCTCGTGTGGGTTCCACACGCATGAACTACATTCAAGCTTGCTCCGAACTAGAGCACTGAAGAGGAGCCTGATGACGTGTTCACTCTGAAAGTCACGCGCATTCCTTAGAACAAACCCAAGTCTCTGGAAGGATTGCTTAGCAACAGCCAGAATGTGGTCATGAAAGGTTAGCTTTCGGTCGAATGTGACTCCCAAGTCCTTCATCACGGTAGCTCTAGGAATAATATCATTGTGAATTTTGTAATCAAAGGATATGGGATGCCACATCCGACCGAAAGTCATAACGGAGCACTTAGTGGGGTTAAATTCCATTTTATTAATAATGCTCCACTGATAAACTGCATCAATATCTCGCTGTAGTGAAAAACAATCCTCCAGAGAGTTGATAGTGGCGTATAGCTTTAAGTCGTCTGCGTAGAGCAAAGATGTTGCCATAGTAAGGTGAGTTGGAAGGTCGTTTACCATAAGTAAGAATAGCAACGGCCCTAGTACGGAACCTTGGCTGACACCGGAACGCGTATGATAGGGTCTAGACTCGTAGATTCCAAGCCTGACATACTGCTGGCGATTACGCAGATAGTCTGCGATAAGTCGAAGTAGATCCGGTGCGAAGCCTATGGCACTAAGTTTTGCCAGCAATATATCATTATTGACCCTATCAAACGCCTTCCGGAAATCAAAGTAGAGCACGTCCACTTGCCGGCCTTGGTCAAGTTGCGTAGAGATATACTCTACAAGAGTAAGAAGATTCGTGTTCACCGATCTCTTACGCCTAAATCCATGCTGAACATTATCTAAAAATTTCTCAACCTGTGAGAATATTATTTTGTGAAGTATGTTTTCAAAAATCTTAGCCGGTGATGATAAAATTGCTATAGGACGATATTCCTCTACGGATAATTTGTTTGAGGTCTTCGGTATGGGAGTAACTCTTGAGACTTTCCACTGTGGAGGGTACACGCCAGTTTTTAGAGCTAAATTGAAAATATGATGTAGTGGAAAGACAAAAGCTCTCTTAGCTCGTTTCAAAACGTTCGAAGGAATACCGTCCGGGCCAGCCGAACCACTAGATTTCAACTTTTGGATACCATTCACAACATCTTCGACTGAGAAATTGAAAACATTAATATAATTGCTATGAAAGCTACTGTCACAGCTATTGATAGTATCAGCACTGAGTAGAGGTACGTCCGGAAGAAACACACTTGCAAAAAAGTTAGCGAAAGCCTCAGCTGCCCCGACTCCTGTACAAGGTTTACCCTTGTATGCAACATTGGGTTCAAATCCACCCTTAGCCCGCAGACTCGAAACATGACGCCAGAACTGACGAGGATTTAACGCGATATTGTTTTCAATACATCTCATATGTGAACTGTAAGCGAATGCTGCGCGAGCCTTTAAAGATGATCTGAGCTCAGAAAATGATTACTAAATTACATAAAAATACATAAAAATAAATACTAAATTAATTTCACAGAGCACAGAGCGAGAGTGAATGCGTGTATAACTTCTTCCGCGCGGAGGGACTCGCTTCTACCACGTGTGAATGCACTCAATATGTTTTATTTTTTTTCCACAACAAGCCTATATTGGGCCTGTCAGTGGGCTCCTTGGGAGTAAGTGGTATTTTCCAAAAAATAATTTAAATGATTTCTAGAGCATAAATTCCATAACTATGTTCTTGGAGTGGTCGAGAACATTATACAATAGGTAAAATAAGTAAGAACTTAAAATATAAGAAATTTTTATTACAATTTGGACCTAATTCTGTCAAGGTGTTTAAGTTTAATAAATACGTCAATGACCAAAATAATTTAAGTAATCTTACCGCAATAGTACCTTAAAACAATAACTAAATTCTCTGCACTCCCAGTGAGCTCGCAAAAACTAGAAGCGATAATACAGACCATTCTCGCCCTTACCACATAAGTAATAAGAGTCATTTGGCAGTCGTCACGGATGCCTGATCCATACAATCGTTGACGCCTTGACATGAGGTGTAACGGAACTGACGATGCGATTATAATAATCGATTGATGATCGATGTCATTGATGTGAGGTCTTAAATCGATGCGCTGTATTTTTTCATTGCACTCAAGAACTAGCAAGCAATTAGCTCGTATTAGTTAGTGGCCAACTGGTGACGGAGTTTTTAGGCCGCCTTAAGGCCTCCGTCATGGCTTAACGACTTCAACTGATTTTGATGAAACTAGGATCATATATAGTTCCAAAAAATTTGTATCCTGTAAAATCAATAGGACCAAACGGGACGCGGACGAAGTTGCAGGCGAAAGATAGTTTGTAACTATTTTTAAATAACAGAGCTCTATAAGTAAAGTCTCTTCTAAGTACTCACCTCATAAAACATATAAGAAGACAGCGCGACTTGAAACGCGTTGTACCCGACTAGTGTGTTCTGCAGTTTGAATGGCTTCCGATTCCCCATCCAGACAGGACCAGCCACTAACACCGCGGCGAGGTAGACCAGCACCATGGCTAGTGTGGGGAGCGGTGTGTCGAAGAGGAACCATCCCTGTACTCTGGGATCTGAAAAGAAAAATATCTTAGTTTTTTTTAAATAGTCTAAATGGTTTATTCCCATCGAGCCCGCCGGTCCACTGGTGGGTCAGATGGGAAAAATTCCCAACGAGTCCATTATGCAAATGAGTGGGCTCGATGGGATTTTTTTTCCCATTTGGCTGACCACTGGGCTCTGTGGTGGTCACCTGATGCTTACAGTGCTACCCGATAATGAAAGAAGCTTAGCGAAAATATTTTACCAGATGTGGACCGACATACACTCGAGAGCATAGAAATCGCACATAGAGGCATTTTCCTACATTTTAATTTCGACCCTTATTTTTTTTTTAAATTAATGTGATGTTGCAAATATAACTTAAATTAAATTGAAGTACACACTGTTAGCTTCCTAAAAACACAAAATGTCTAGCCTTGACCTTCGAAATCATAACAGTGGCAACTAAACAATAGAATGGCCTAAATTAGCTCGTTTCAGGTAGCGCGGTTTGTGGGACTTTGAGCAGGTATAAAACGGTAAGGGATGATTGAAATGACATCATTTGCATACCAACTCCCAGTCAGAAAGGTCCTTTAACGAATACGTCATCTCTCTAAACAAGAAAATGGATACCACACCAGAAGCAGCGTCTCAAGTGGTTGTACTTATCGAAGCTGGACAGAACCAAAGTCAAGTGGCTCGTCAATTAAATTTGAGCAGATATGCTGTTGGACGTGTATACCAGCGATATCAGCAAACTGGTGGCTATACCAGGCGACCAGGAACAGGCCGAAAACGTGCGACAACACAGCGCGATGACCGTTTCCTTGTGAATACATCACTACGAAATCGCCGGTTGAATGCAGTTCAACTCGGACAGCAGCTCCAGGAAGTTAGAGAAGTGGAAGTCAGTCGGTGGACTGTTAGAAGAAGACTAGCCGGAAGGAGGTCTGACAGCGCACAGACCAGCAACTGGCCCAAAATTGACCCCAGCGCACAGACAAGCACGCCTTCAGTTTGCTCGAAATCACGTTAATTGGACTATGGATCAATGGCAGGCAGTCCTCTTCTCCAACGAGTGCAGGATGTGCCTTCATGGTAACGACGGACGAGGTAGAGTCTACCGAAGATCCGGTGAGCGTTTTGCTCAATGTTGCATCTCCGAACGGGTCGCATACGGCGGTGGTTCGTGTATGTTCTGGGGAGGCATTTCTCTGGAAGCGAAAACCGAACTTGTCTTCATCACAGGGCCCGATACCGACCGTCGATCGGGTGGATTGACTTCCCAACGTTACGTCGAGGAGATCCTGGAAGAACATGTTGTGCCCTTTTCTGGATTTATCGGCGAAAACTTCGTTTTGATGCAGGATAACGCTAGACCACACACCGCTGCTATAGTACGCCAGTACTTGGAGGAGGTTGAAGTACTCGTTATGGCGTGGCCTGCTCGAAGCCCAGATCTCAATCCCATTGAGCACTTATGGGACGAACTAAAGAAACGAGTAAGATCCAGAAACGCAGCGCCTACGAGTCTCAGAGAGCTCCAAACCGCGATCAAGGAAGAATGGGACAGCATACCGCAGGATTTCGTCAAAAAATTGACTTCTTCAATGAAACACCGAATGGAAGCTGTTATTCAGGCTAGGGGAGGCAATACCTCGTATTAATAAATCGATGCATTCACAAATTTATTGTTTTTTTAACCTTTTATACCTGCTCAAAGTCCCACAAACCGCGCTACCTGAAACGAGCTAATTTAGGCCATTCTATTGTTTAGTTGCCACTGTTATGATTTCGAAGGTCAAGGCTAGACATTTTGTGTTTTTAGGAAGCTAACAGTGTGTACTTCAATTTAATTTAAGTTATATTTGCAACATCACATTAATTTAAAAAAAAAATAAGGGTCGAAATTAAAATGTAGGAAAATGCCTCTATGTGCGATTTCTATGCTCTCGAGTGTAGTTTGACGATGATGACGATGATAAGTTAATGTTTATTCATTTTAGTGATTTTTACGATTTTAAGTGGTAAGTAAATAGTTTCACACACAGTTGTTCGAAATTAAGTTTCTTCCATTGAATTATTAAAAATGCATTAATAATGTTAGTTCTCACGACTAGCACACCATTTATAAGTTTGTAACTACAAAGTGTCACTTTTTCTTGTACATTATCAAATGTTGCTCATGTTCGTGTGAAGTGAGAAACTAATTGAATCAAATAGTTGAGGAATAGTAAAAACTACCATGTGCTATATGATAGTTTTTTTCTACAGTAAACCCAGCCCTGTGTATGGCAAATTATAATTTGTTTACTTTTACGTATAGATATGCCAAAATTGTAAAGTAGACAAGGAGTCCAAAGAGTCTAAAGAGTTCGAGTCTCCCCTCGTCAGGGTGGTTTATTATTATTATTATTTATTATAAGCCAATTTATGCCCCAATGTTTTTTTTTTAAATATTTTTCTTTAGTTGCTTATTTTCGGACAAAGACCTCCTCCAACCCTTGCCAGTCTCCTCTGTGTTGGGCTAATCGTGTCCATGTGGTCAGAGTGGTAGAAAAAGAAATTGCGGTTAAAACATTTTGTACCCATAATAATTTAACCTTTATAACGTAACCCCAAAATGGTTTCGGTACTTACACGAGCTTACTATTACTAGAAGCATTATTCATAACCAATTTGCTAACCACTAACAATTTGGTTAACGAATTCTGGTTAGAACGCGTTGATGTCTTTTGTATGAAGAACGTGAAATATTTTGGTACATACATTATGCTAGGTATTTATTCACAAAGAAAATTACAACTAATACAGTATTTACAATATTTACAAAATACACATAAAACAGTTGAGCTATCTACAAACCGTCGCAAACAATTTATAGATAGCTGAACTGGTCCAAATATTATTAACTGAATCCTTTGAACTTAAAATAGAAAAAAGTGGAGCTTTCTGTAGGCTTCATCCCGGACGACCACGGTTTAGACCGTAGTTATTTACACTACCTAAATTCAAACTTAAGCAATGCAGCTTTTCTAAATAAAACGTAATTCGTTTTAATAATGGTTTTAAAACGTAATAGAGTGAGTAGGTGTCTTCTTGGTAAGCGTGCTCCATCGTCGACCACATCATCATCAAAAGTTTGTGACGTTTCATAATAATATAAAATTTATTTTATGAATTTTTTTTAAATGGTAGATACAATCTTTCTAAAACTGGCACTAGGTTAACGGTTGATGCAATAACCGAACATCGTAGTGACCGTCTAAAGGTCAGCAAAATACCGGATCGAGGAAAATTTGACTGCAAAAAATAAGTTCTTTGTATCATCGAAATCGTGTTACATGTAACTGACTTATACAATTTCTTTAGCAGTATTGACTTAATAAGTAGTGGAAAGTAAATTCTGAAAAAATATCTTTCAAAGAATTTCGCACAAAGCGCTTTGCTTCAACATTTAATTTAATTATGAGGACCGTTAATGAGTGTTGCCGACGTGTGTGTCGCCGGGAGACGAGCCTAATCCTAATGATAATGATGATGATGGCAGTTAATTGGGATTATTCTATTGATCGTAAACACCACTGAAAAGTCACAGGAAAGCAAAATACGCAATGTCTTGTATGTGTTTTTTCTAGTTATCCTTATAAAAGAAATTATAGGACCAATCTGAAAGGATACTGATTCAGATAAAAAAAAATTCAAATCAGGTTCTAAATGACGGAGTTCTGACTTGAGGTAACAAACAAAACCAAATACAACCGAGTTGAGAACCTCTTATTTTTTTAAGTGTATTTTTTTTATTCCGTTAAAAAGAGCTTTCTTTAATTTCATGAAATTGTAATCGATAAAGAAACATTACACAGTCTTACTCCCAACCCAATTCTGACCCATCGGCGCGGGATTGTTATTTAAATGTAACGTTTTCTTGTAAAAAAATTAAATGAAATACATTTATTCAACTCATTGGGTCCAAACACTCTGATACAATAGAGAGAAGAAAAGTAAGTCAGACAGGAAGGAGCAAAACAGAGTAGGCAGGTAAGTGGTAGGAAAGTAGGTACAAAAGTATAGCAAATATTTAGTATTTTGTACAAGTGCTCTTGTAAACATAATGAAAAATTAGTAGAAATATTGCACCATTCGGATATCGGGATTTCCGCGCAATATTAATAGTTATTAAAAGCAAATAAACTGGCCAAACCTATTAAACCTACAATGATTTATTTCTTACTTTGTAAAGGAAGCGAATCATAAAAATGTACTTTTGTAAATTACTGTTGTCATAATCATAATAATTATAAAACTAAGTGCATCGTCATCCATATTTATATTTGTATGATGAAAAATCTACTGTCGTAAAATAATTATAACGCCTCTCTGCATGTTCATTAGAGCTTATCCAACCAACCAAAACACGTCTGGAAGAGATTGCTTTTAAATATTTTTTTTGTTGACGATCAACAGAAAAATTCTTACAAACTGCCATCATCATCATCTGATGATGAAGCTGTAAGGTAAGGTAAAGTCGGTTTTTCTAGCTTGAAAACTTATTACTTTAATACCAATTTAAGTATTTAACACAATCTTAACCAATTTGCCTAAAATTGATAATAAAAAGTCTCTAATTACGCCAAATTATCCCAGCAAACGTGTGCCGTGGACGTATGACGATGAAATCAGTGAAAGTAGTATATCATTGTCCGCAAGTCGAGTACTAGCGTATGGTGACTGCTTTCTATCACTGAACGCTGACTTCATATTAGATGTGGCTCAACGGTCCAAGTGCCGGACTATGCCGGAGTTAAAAAAAACGGGATATTTGATATTTACCAGTCTTAGTAAAACAAAACTAATCAACCAAAACGTTCAGGCGTTATCTATTTTTAAAATAAAACTCTTTTCGTAAAAAGATATCCGTCCAACGCTAAGTCCATTGGACTAAGCACTTCATCTTATTTTTTTCCAAATAAGGCAAAACAAAATTTAAATGACTGAATATTCTATCGGTAATCAATTTTTAACAATAATTTATTTTATTAAATTTAGCTTTTTTTAATTTAAATAATTTTATTTTAGTTTAATTAATTAATTTATTTTAATTTTAATAATTTCGTTATTTTCATTTAAATCATTCAATTATTTCCCTCGTTCATTGTTCACAGTTTTCAATTGACACTCCCTCAAAAAAAAAAACTGCGACTGTGTGGACGGTCAACTTGGCCGGTTAGTAAATTATCGACATAATATATCCGGGTTTTTTCTTTTGAGCTGCCGGATTTAGCAGCTACTATTTCTATGAAAGCCGGCCCTTCGAAGATACCCACTTATTAATACTAGCACTTATTCACACACAATGGTTTCGTTTATCCCATTCTTTAGTATTAAGATGTTTATTCAGTTACGTAGTGACATAAGTTGAAGTTTTACAACCAATAAAACTGTCCACGCTCGGACTCAAGATATTATGATTTCGCATTGCAGTGAAATTTTTGTTCAAAATTATGGCGGGTAGGTAAAATAAATTATATAAATTTAAAGATCCGCTTCGAGTAATGAAATATATAAACTCATTTATTTCTTTTTTAAAGATCCATTTTTCACGAGATAAAAACAATTGATTTATGTACTTATATTGATAAATGTCTGACTAAGTTGTAATTAAAATATTATTTAAATTATTTTAATTGTTGCAATTTAATAATATATGTTTTATTTCTTAACCATCTTTAAGTTTTCTCAATACACATTCGTTTTTTCACGCAGTCCGATTTTAGTGGATTTTTTACTATTGTGCCATAAAACATTACCTACTTATTTATAAAAACAGTGGTTTGAAATTACGGAATCTTTTTTATAAATAAATCACCCTTGCTACAAAATTCGGCACATAGAAATGTTTTTTATTATTACTAATTGAACAGACAGAGATGCACCGCAATGCTAAGCGGTAACCTCAGCATCATGCAACTGCAATAAGGTCTAGGACAAGTTATGGCATCGCTGGTTTTACGTGTTTCTTCGGTACGTCTACCAAATATGGGTAAAGATGCGAGTAAAGATTGAATGTACCTCTGACTATAATTACCCTTGTGAAATTATGAATTCAACTATAAAAAAAGGTGCTGATGTTTTCCTTAAAAACGACAAAAAACTCTAATCCCGCACTCAGCATTTAAAAGAAGGGTTATTTACCCATTTAAAGGGGTCAAAAAAGCTTACATAATAAAATCGATGTAGAGATAGAAAGTATGTTGGTATGATCATTCGCACTGCGTCGAATCGATTCTGCCGCGATCGGATCACGCGACCGTCGTCATCGTTAACGATCGATTATAAAGGTCGACCATGGGTAATAATTATTTAATTTTCATTGTATTCATAACTTCTGGGGAATGAATTGCTTTTAATTTTTTGGCACTTTGACGGCACCAAAATGTATTCAATGAATTTTATTTTCATTTTTGTAACTTTCTTGATCAGAGACTCATAATGAACATGAAAATACAAGTAATAAATAACTCGATACCCGTGTAATAGTATGGTTTTTAATATTATTTATATGTTTGTTTATTTATTAATTACTATAATAAAATTTCAAATGTGATAAGATATTGTTTAAGGACGTAAATTAATTATACGAGACATACTGCTCAAGAAACATGCCAACTTAAAATTAGATTAAATAGTAAATTTTAATTTTGAGAAACAATTCTGGCTTGCTTGCACTAGCAATGGACTAAAAATTAAACCAAATTTTTAGTTCGATATGATTCTTGCTTCGAAATTCATGAATATGCAGTATAGTCATTTAAAATGCAAAATATGCAGTTTTCAGTATCACGGACCCTAACTTTCACAGTTTATGAACAGTTTCCAATCGATGAGAAAGTTCGCTTTGTTCATCGTTTAGTAACTGTCATGTCAAAGTCTTGTTTTGCCTCAACTAATATATACGTCAAACATCCTTCTCACACTCGTGTGTGTACATACTTTCTTGAATGTAAATACTTAAAAAAAAACTTAGACATAGTTTTGTAAAAATAAAAAAAAATATATGCTAAATACTGGCCATACAACTCTGGAGTTCAAAATTCAATTCTATATTTTTAAAACTATTTTTATATCAAACGTGTGTAAGTTTCAAAAAACGCCATAGATTTATTTTAAAATACTTGTACGACCTCATCTGGTTTATGAAAACAACTGCCACGAAAAATGAGTAAAAACATCTCATACAAAGAAAAAATCTAAAATAGGTTACAAAAAATTCTTAGTCTTGAAGCTACTATGTTGAAGACTGCTACGAACATCCTTTGGCACCCGGAAGGAATTATTTAATAAGCACGACTTACTATAGACTAGGTTTTTTTTATTCCTATATTTTGGAAGAACTTTGAGTCGGTCAGCCCTGTTATAACTTACAATGGAATTTCCATCTACAATTTAACAATATCATATACTAGTGTAAAAAGAGCCCGAGCTGCTTCGCACAGTGGGAATGGAAGTACACTTATAAATGGGCCAACATCAAATATATTCAAATTATAGCGGCTACACATATGAGATCTCAGAGACTGGCTTTGCACACATTCGTGCAGAAGATGGTGAACGTCTTATCTCCACAAATAGAAAATAGACTAGGGTTAAAAATACAACCTCGCTAATTTGTCATTTTGATTGTTATGTTCCTCAAAGATTGACTATCGTCTGTGTTGCACACTGAAAGCATGTAATTATTTTTATCTGTTCTCATTTTCTCATCTATACTTTCTTTTAATTAATAAGTTTTCTAAATAATTAGCAGAACAGAGCTCTTAGGCTTTTAGTGTTTATTTGTACATTGTATTAATAATTAACAAAGTAAATAGAGCCATATAGATTTGCGAAATTGAGTCGTATAGAAAGTAGGCACATTTGTATTGTATGGCATGTGCCTAAAGTTTGAATTATATACAACCTTTTGTATTTGATGGTATTTATGATCAATACCAAGCTGTGTGCTTTTTATCAAACTCGGCTCAGTTAATACTTACTTTCATTATTTTTTTTTGAGTTAGAGTTAGAGTTTCTTTATTTGCTTGAAATAGGTACACAACAGGTGGTGAACAAAATTATAACAGGATCCATTTTTTCGCTATTTTAAAATTATAGCATGCAAAACATTTTTCTATATTAGTTAGGTAGGTCTAATAGCAACTATACAATTTTACTTTAACTCCATGAATTCACGAACCGTGTAAAACCCATGATCCAGCAACCAGGTGCGTAATACGCTCTTAAACTTTTTAAGGGGCTGTTCCTTTATAATGTGTGGTATTTTATTGAAAATTTTTATGCTCATGTCATAGCAGTTTCTTTGATAGAGAGAAGTTCTTGCAGTAAACTCGCTCACGAGACGTTCGCCATTTCTTGTATTACGCAAGTAAACATCGTTTGCTGTTTTGTATAGATAGTTATGCCGCTTCACAAAACATGCAGTTTCATATACGTAGAGACACGGAAGAGTTAATATTTTTAGCTTTTGAAAATGGATTAGTTTTTATCAGTGTTTTAAGTTTTAGTTATGTTATAGGTTTTAATGTGTACTTATTTACATTACTTTAGTCAGTGTTAGCCGCTGTTCTTATTTTTATGTATTTTTTAGTAAACTTTCACACCTACTTATAGTTTCTAAGTTTACATCCGCACATCAACTTTGGTTCTAGCGGAAGACCAGCGTGCAGGGTTGTTACCAACCCGCTATATGCTGAGCTATATAGGGACCGTTTTGCAGCACCACTGCACAGTTACTCTATAAGCTGTATCTATCTAAACCCATGCTTGTAATTTTATGTGTGTTGCAAATAAATGATTTACTTACTAACTAATAAAATATGGATAAAATTGTAACAATCTAACTAATATATTTGACCACGCTGTGGAAAGGTGTGTGCTACAATAGGTTGTATAAATTATGCAAGCATATCATTTTTAAATTAATAAATTAGTAAAAATACTAAAGGCTGAATTACACGATACCATTTTCTTGTACGTACCACTGCAATAATTGAATGCAATAGTTGAAGCGCAAGAATTGACGTTCAAGAATTGTAAGCAACTGTTTACACGCGGATATATTAAACAAAGTTGAATACAATTATTGACCACCACCAAGGAAAGTTTGAAGCAAAACTTGTATACCAGATCAAAAATGTTACGAGTTGTTTAGACCATGCAATTAATTTATTGTATTCAACTATTGCACTGGCACGTGCAAGAAAATGGTATCGTGTAATTCAGCCTTAAGGCCCGTATACCGATACAGAAATCGTTAGCATAGTCACAGAATATTAGCAAGTAAGTTTAGATTTGAGTAGAGATTTTCAGCAGTGAATCAGCATACGGGCCTTAGAATGGTGTATAGTATTAATTAATTAATTAAATTAATATTCACGGACATTCAACACAACGCCTTCTAGTCCCAAACTAAGCAGAGCTTGTACTATGGAAACTAGATTGCTTGAACTAGATTGATTGAAGCGCTCGTGGCGTAGCTTACTTAGCCAATCTTAACCGATAATCTAAGTTAAGCAACGTTCTGTGCGGTCACTATATGGATGGGTGACCGTTAGTGGCATTTACATCTGAGCGCTTCCGTGCTTCGGAGGGCACGTTAAACTGTCGGTCCCGGCTCTAGTAGTCGTTAAGCCACGACGGAGGCCTAGAGGCGGCCTAAAAACTCCGTCACCAGAGTTGGCCACTAGCTCATACGAGATAGAGATACTAGATTGCTGATATAATACTGATATACTTTTTTTTTGTAAATACATACTTATAATACATAGTAACACCCAGACACAGAACAAACATCTATATTTGCCGCACACAGATATTTGTTCTCGGTGGGGATCGAACCCACGACCCACAGCACAGAAGGCAGAGCTACTACCGCCTGAGCCATGACGCCTGTCATGTATTATATAATAATGTATGTATATGATAATTATTATAGTAATATGATCTGTGGAATTGTGTTATTGGTCATACCTGATACTCTCTCAGCCAGCAGCCAATATTTATTGATGATTGTCGTCCAGTTACTGTCAGAATAGTAATCGTCTATTGCTATTTTCACGAACCCCGACATTTTGAGTTTTTTTTCTATCACAGAGCACTTTAGTTTGACACTATCACTTGACACTTCACAACGTTTGAAGTCAGTAGCATTCGATAACTCGATTCGCTATCGAATTGTCACCTGAAACAAAAGAAGATCGAATTAAAGTTATTTTTTTTAAACCTTTATTTATCATTGGAGGTTTCGTCACACAGTGACCATGCCACCGTCAATGTAAGTAAAATTGTTACTGGAAAGAAAGAAAAAGGTGAAAAAAAATAAAAAAAATCATTCAAAAATGTAAGCTAGCAATTCAATTCGATCGAAAAATCCCTATAATTATTATCTGGTGTACGTATGTTAAAACAAAAGTTTTTTTAAATAAAATAATATTTATTTTAATATTGCGTCTAAAAAAATATAAAAGCGTTTTTTATGACGTAAAGAAAATATTATGATTACGGATACAACACGCAGAAAAAAAAATTCCCTAGTGAAAGTATACTTAACGATTAATACGTTTTTTTTTTAAATCTGTGTCATATTTTGAAGATAATGGTTATGTCTGAACTCTATATAATAGTCTATGGCTTAGGCACTTTTACTGCGTCAGTAGGTACTTTCTTTTGTAATTTAGCAAGTTCATGGTTACTAATGCTTAAAATTCCGAGTTTTATTTAAATATGAAAAGATTTGAAGATTATTTTAGTAATTGGTGCGTGTGGAAGCCAACAGTCATGCCGGTAATATTATTTTATATAAAAAAATATTTTATAAGTAAAAAAAAACAATATAATATGCGCAATAGTAGGAACGGAGAAGGTAAATATTAAATATTAAAACAGTAAAAAGATCGCTCATGGAATATCTTTTTACTGTTTTAATTGTTACGTACAGTATGCAGTCGAGAGTGATTTTTTTTTTAATTTTAAATTAATAATAATCAAAAAGTTAAGGCACGAATTTTATTTGTGGATTTTATATTTATTTAATTGCATAAATGTAATTAAATATTAAATTGATAACCATAAAAAAATCATACCAGTAAATCCCGCGAGTGCTTCCTCATTTTCCCACAGAAAAAATAAACAATAAAATATCACAGATTAATCACCATTGCATTTCATCTCGTGGGAGGAAAGCGAAAACCTGACTGAGGCTAGCTGAGCTTCGAAAGTGCGCGCGCGTACAAATCTCAGCCGCAATTGAATCGCCCGCGCTCGCTCCACCAATCACAACCGACCTTCTCCCACGCAACTACAAGGACGTAAGTCAACATCGCGCGTAATAAGTCCGGACTTTAAACTGTTGGGGTAAGACTGGTATTTCCGTGAGATGATGTAGTTCTGCAGATTTTCCAGTTGTGTTTTCATTTTTAGGGTTTCGCTGATTTAAAAGTAAATAAATAGATGATTCATGAACATTTCACACAATATTTTATTTCACCTAACGTAAATAAAATGAGCTTCTGAATTTTTATAGTTTATTCCTTATTATACATTTATGTATTTAAAAAAAACTTGCAGGTAAAGATATCCAAAGAAAAATTTAAAACCTAACAAGTATTCAAACTATTATGTCTGTCTTTTTCAAAAACTCATTAGTAATACGTCACATACTTGGCATTACGGGACTTCCCCGCAATTATTATGTTTAGATTGAACATTATATTTACATGACAGGTTAATTTTTATAAAAAAATCAACCATTTGTCGTAAACCATAAAGACGTAAAAACTGTGATACTTATAAATGAAGTTGCAACGTGTTCATTCATCAAAATGAAGAATTCAATTGAAATCATAGTGCACCATTTGCTGAGCTTAGTTGTATGGATCTAGGTTACGGCGGCGGTGAAAATGGACTTTTTTTTTTTTGTTTGTGGAATCCATTATACATAGGTACCTTGTACCTTCGGGTAGGTGAAAGGTTGTGTCAGACTCGCACTGACTACATTGTCCCAGGCACTACAGTGTCCCGTTAAGTGTAGGCATAGGTTGCCTCCTGACGCTGTATAAGTCATCTTCAATTGATGTAAAGGCTTATGTAACTACCTACTGACTAAAAACCTCAAGGTGTCCTACGGGACGCCTCATTGCGTCGGGGCTGCGGCTACAAATTTGTATTGTCATCCCCACCAGCCAGGATTAAATATGACTTATTCGCCAACTCGCGAACGTCAAACTTGCGAATAGGCGCGAGAGTGGGGAAAACGCCAACAACTTTTTTGAAGATTGTCCCCGCTGGTAGGGACAGCTAAGTGGAGATTATGGCAATAAACCGTGAAACTGGACCTAAAACCATTTAGAGTGGATTCAATAAAATCACATTTAGAACTGACTCGTTGGGTGGACCAAGTGTCGGAGCAACTGGAAATGGCAGTGCACCAAGCTCTTCATTAAGCCACCGACCGCTCCGAATGGAGAGCCACAGGACCTTGGCAGGGAGTCACGATCCTCAACAATGAGGGACCGATTATGGAGGAGCAGAACTGATTCAGTAAAATAAGAGAGAGGAGGATCGGAACCACCACATGCCCACTCATTGAATGTTTCCAGGAAGAACAATAATCCATCCGACTTCCCGCAATTTTTACTAACTAGCGTGTAATTACATCTTCATACGTTGTAATTAACAAAATATCTAATAGTTACGCAAAATGCACTTGAAAATGGCGCACACGGTATTTCGATTCCGCAACATATCGTCGGGCCTTCGAACGGCCTTGCGATCTGGGGCTAGTAACGAGTGGACTCGGTCCGAGTTTCTGATTTATTGCGTTTTATTTAGTTCAGTGTAAATGTTATTTCTTTCATATCTATGATGAGGAAACTGCAAGAAACCTCAAACGTGAGTGGAGCATCCCAACTAAAAAGATAGATTATTTAACACAAAATATTATTACAACTTTTAGGCTAAGTGGCTTGATTTATTTAGTTTTATATAGTTTAGTTTTACTGCTGATAATTTGGTTTACAAGTCCGCGCCATATTTTGCAGATCTTCACCCCAACAAAGTATAGTATATCTCACTAATACTATCCAAACACAATCTCGTGATCATAAATCTATAGGAATAGTATAACAAATCATTAGAAACTAAACTATTTAATAAAATAAATAAACTAAACGATGGCATTATAAGATGAAAGATATATATATCTTTAATTTCTAGACAGGTCCCTACTCTCTCTTTCAGTCCAAATGCCATCATTTAGTTTATTTATTTTATTAAATAGTTTAGTTTCTAATGAATTGTTATACTATTCCTATAGATTTATGATCACGAGATCGTGTTTGGATAGTATTAGTGGGATACACTATACTTTGTTGGGGTGAAGATCTGCAAAATATGGCGCGGACTTGATAACAACAGTCGAAAATAAATCACAGTGGGACGTCTTGGAATGCCAATTGATCAGTTTATGTAGAAATTTACATACATAGCCATTCCATTGTATTTATGTAGTAACTATTCAAAGTCCAGCTATAACATTTTGGTCTAGTTTCGTATCCGCAGTGAGTTATTTCAAGGTACATCTCTAAATTCTTTCACCTTGTGCGCACGCACACGTTAGTTCCTCAAAGCTCATCCAGAAGGCGCCACTAGTTACTTTCACCATTCCGTATGAACTTGGACTACTTTTTCACAGTCAATGTCGTTATGTCAGTAGATACACGTTTGCTATGTAATTTAATTATAGATTGGATTTTGGCACAAGTAATGGTTTTAAAAAAATACGTCAATAATCATTATTGGTTTGCAGTTTAAGGTTGTAATAAATCATTTGATCTTTCTACATCGATAAAATATTTATGACTAAATTTTTTAACTTACTTTCTGGGTAGTCAATCCAGTCGTTTATATTTTAGACAATATTTAACCCTTAGAATAATGTAGTGGGGTTTTAAATTTGAAATAGTGTCCAATTGTTTCATTTAAAAGTTTTTGTGAATTTTTCCTAAAACTCTAACTTTGTTGTGGTTTTTTGTAAGTATTCCCGATCTTAGGACTAATTTAAAGAACCTGCTTAATCCAACCTGTATATAAATATTACATTTTTCGCATTTTTATTACTTATATTTTATTAAAATGTAACTTAAAAACTAAAAAAAATTGAAATTGCTGTTGTAAACACCTATCGAAAAGATTTTAAACAAAGATAAAAAAATAAAAAATTAACATTATTGAAATTGCTTTATATTAAAAAACTTAGAAATGAACTGACTCAGTGAAAAAATACACATTTTCACTTTTAAAAACCACTCAACCTTAAACTCCTTCAAATTTTTACTATCCACACATCTCATTCATGTCATTGCCACTTTAAATAAAACAAATATTACCACACTATGTCGCGTACCACACATTTTCGACTCTATACATCCGGACGCTATCGTCTTTAAGGCCGTCAACGTTAGGTAGTCATTTTGTAAAACTGACCCAATACAAATAAAAAACTGAATTAAAAAAAGTCACGTTGTATATTTTTGACTTTATACAACCGCACGTATGCATCTTTAGAGCCGACAAACATAGGAGGGTTTCTAAACTAACTTAGTTTGACAACACTAAGAATATTGCCGTCCCTTTCTCATAAACTGAAACGACTAAGACGGCTATATGTTAGAGCTGTCAAATTAAATTAGAAAAATGCAACAAGAGAATCAATACCACACACATCACATATATGAGCCAAGTGTTCGACTGCCTTCACTGCGTAAGAGCACGAATGGGTACGTTATAGTGCGCTCTGACCCGCGTACAATGTTTTTTTATGAAAAGTCGTAATAATAGTGGCATTGACCTACTAAGGGCTGACATGAGCATATTCTAAGAATTAGGAAAGCGTAACCTTTGATCGTGAATATTATTTGATGATACTATACCTTCATACCGTGGTAATTTAAATATTTATATTGCAACATGCTACACGTCAAATTTCGTTTCGCCCACAGCCAGATCGGAGGCTCGAGTCTTTGTTTTGTTTATACAACGAATATCGAAAAGCAACTTGCAAGATATTTCGTATGTAAATCGGATAAGCGTCTCTAGCAGGAGGTTTGCTAATGATTTTTCTCAACAAAAACTGTCAGTTGCTCGATTGTCACTTTTCGAAGATAAAAAAAAGTAGTGCGTGGAGTACCTCCGCGCGGAGAAGTTATACTTCAAGTGCCACGCATTCACTCTCGCTCTGTGTATAATGTGAAATTAATTTAGTATTTATTTTTATGTACTTAACCAATATGCAGTACTTATTTAGTTAGAAAACGTTTTATGCCCATGTTGCCTAAATCGGAACTAGATGGCGCTGCTAAGTTTGGTCGGATCCTAGAACGCGCTATCGAAGGGTTTTTTGTGTTGGTCTCCGTATGGGGTAGCTTTAAACGTATAACGCAACCTTGTTGGAAGTCGCATTAGAAGTATAACTTAAAAAGAAAAAACAAAGTAAAACTCTGACTACGAGCACAGCACGAAATTAGTTTCCCGTAGCAAGTGGCAATCGATGTCAAAACTTTTTACTGATAAACTTTTTGACCTTTGACATTATTTATGCAAATAAATAAATACGTATGTAGTTTTTGTACGTTAGCATGTAAGGTATTTATTGATATAGGCCTTAAATTAAGTTTAATTTCCAGGATAATCAAGTTTTTATAGATGATCCGGAATTTTTACTTTCAACTGCATTTAATAGAGTTAGTTACTGTTGCTAACCTCACTTTTACTTAAACGTTTCAGAAGATGAAACAACGCGATGCGCAAGCGCATGCCTCTAATCGTGAATGAACACGAAATAAATAAACTATCAGACAACTGAATCTATTACACAAACTCAATGAGCGTCTGAATCTGCATGTACTGATGTAATCCTACCTTATGATTTGTAAACACACGGTTATTAGTTGTGAAATAATAATTTAAATGAAGTTTGCAAAATTTGCAAATCTAAAATCGCCCACTGCATTTAATTTGATAAATCAATCAAACCGCGCCCTCTTTTTGGACAGTACCCACCAAGTGTGACATAAATATTACCCCCTAGAAATCCTCAAAGTCTTGAGAAATATACAATATCTGGAAAATAGTTTTTATATAGTGCTAACTGGTTAGAAGTGCAATTTGCTATGCGAAATCTTCTGGGCGTTTCTGAAGAGTTCGCGTTAGTTTTCCGGAATAAAAAGTAGCCTATGTGTTAATCCAGATCACGGACAATATATATTCCAAGTTTCATCAAAATCGGATCAGTAGTTTTTGCGTGAAAGAGGAACAAACAAACAACAAACTTCACAAACAAACTTTACAAACTTTTTTTTTTTTTTTTTTTTTTTAATTCACCTATGTCGTCCCACTGCTGGGCAAAGGTCTCCCCCAAAGACTTCCAATGTTCTCTGTCCCGAGCTTCCTCCCACCATCCTCTTTCGAAGGCGTCTAACTTAACAAACTTTTTTTTTTTTTATCCATACAGACTTTCACGTTTATAATATTAGTAGAATAGGATCTTTTAACCTTAGAACTGACGGACCTTTTTCTCATAAGAGCAGAAAATATTAGTACAAGTAGTGGTAGAAGCAAGAGAGGTAAAAACTACGGATTATCACTTCTTTCAGAAGTCGCTTCCTTGGTCGTTCTACCAACATTCTAAAGCTTCGGTCTCGCGATCGTAACGCACTACACAGCGGTATGCAGCATGCAGCGCCGGACACATAATTGTATGGAAAACGTCTAGTATGGGGCATTATTCTGTATGACTTTAGGAGATTCCTTGCCGTAACCGTATGACGTCACCGTAAGGAATGACATTTATGGCATAGGAAATACGGCATAGGCATAGGGCGATTTCACGCCGCTGTCTTGTCGTGCTGCGTAACGCGCTTGTATTAGTCATAGTGAATAAGGCCCATGGTCTTTTGTTACGTCGCAGTCTGCGTCAGCGGCGAGGAGCAAACGCGGTACTCTGCGTTGTGCCGCACACCGCAGCGTTGTGCGTTACGATCGCGAGACGAAAGTTTAGGCTTGTTTAGCGGCTAGTTCCTATGACCTCGTCTTTCTTTAAAATATGTAGAATTAAACAGGTCAACCACCTTCTATCTATCTATCTATCTATATCTTCTATCTTATCTTATATATAAAATGAAAATGAAAATTCTCATGAAATTTTGTGGGCATATTGAGTAGGTCTGAGAATCGGCCAACATCTATTTTTCATACCCCTTAGTGATAAGGGTTGCACGCGAGCAAAGCCGCGGGCGATAGCTAGTACTATTATAAAACTGTAAAAAGCCAAAAAGTTAAATTAAAGATATGGATAAACTAAATATGCAGATCTACTAAATAAACGATTCTTATTCTGAAAATCTAGTTTATCTGTTTGTTTGTTCGCCGATCACGCTTAAACTACTGGACTTATTTCAATGAAACTTATACCATTTCGAACAATTTTTCCGGATTGAAACATAGGCTATATTTTATTGAAATCTAAGACGTGGATTCTTAGATACAGCTTGACCTCTCTAAACCAAAAGCAGCCTTTATCACGATTTTCATCGTATACTGGTTGACAGATATTTTGGTGGAAAGTTTCGCACGCGTACGAAGTCGCGGGTATCAGCTAGTTATTAATACAATGTTGAAATAAGTTTTAGACATGTTTAGCCATCTAATTTAATGCAAAGATTGTGCTGTAAAAAGACGTTTGCAACATACTATAAATGCAATGAACTCGTGTGCATACCGATTTGCATATTAGCAAATATCTGCCAGTGAGGATGCAAGATGAGTTTTTGAACATAGTCGGTCGTTCGTAGTGAGTTAGTGGCCAACTCTGGTGACGGAGTTGTTAGACCGCCTTAAGGCCTCCGTCATCGCTTAACTTACCCGAGACCGACAGTTTACTGAATAATGACTTACGAAGATTCGGTAGCGTCGTTTCTGTTACACTGCGCAATGACGCTGTCACTTCGCAAGAGCCCACGTCATCGTTCGAGATGACCGCGCAGTGTAACACAAACGTCACTACCGAATCTTCGTAAGTCATTATTCAGAGTAGAGGCCCTGATGTAAATGCCACTAACAGTCACCCATCAAAATAGTGGCCGCGTAGAACATCGCTTAACTTAGATAATCGGTGAAGATTGACTAGGCAAGCTCAGCCACGAGTGCTTCGAGATTTGCTCAGTTTGGCAGACATTTACTCTGACAGAGATGACGTCTTCACAACACCATCGGGGATGCTGGAATATTGCTGCCATCAACCGAAAGTCCTTCTCTATTACTTCAAGGAGTTGGGCTGGCTGGGGTGAGGTCAGCAGGGGGACAATGCACAATACACCCCAACGCGGGACGTCAATGTAGGTCTCATTCGCCCACGACGAATTGAATTAGAATGAGATGACGTCTAAACGCTTTGCGTCTACATTTATTATGCGGACAGCCAAAGAGTGGAACTCGTTGCCGGCGTCTGTGTTCCCGAATGACTATAATTTGGAAGTTTTCAAGAGTAGAGTGAATAGGTATCTTCTAGGTAACCGTGCTACATCGTAGACCACATCATTGCTTAACATCAGGTGAGATTGTGGTCAAACGGTTGCCTATATTGTATATATAAAAAAAAAAAAAAATCTAGGCCAAAAACTTGATTCACCTACTGGTGAAATTAATTTAAAATAATCTCAAGTGATGAAATTTTCAATGCATCAACAGACACGATCTAAAGATGACCTCTTTCTATAGTATAGTCTAGAGTCTAGACTTTTAAAATGTCACGCTATGAAAGACATAAAAGCCTCATAGTGATTAATTAATTCTAACCTTTTCATACTTATTGTATGTGATTAAAGATATCGTTAATCTCATTGTCATTCATTTTGTCTAATATAATGAACACAACACAATCGCTTAGTTTTTTGCACGTACCATTTTGTTCTAAGTTGTTGCGAATAAATACATTTTATTTCATTTCATTTCAATCTTTTGTGTCAAAACCGCGCAGAAAAAAATCTGCATGGTTTTACTTACACACAAGTTTCATTTTATGGAACGATAAAATGAAACTTGAACGATAGCTTTCTTTAGGAGCTACGCTAGTAAAGTGACTGCAGGTAATTACAAGCTTCTAAAACCACAATTTGTTAACCATGTAAAGTTAATTATAATCAAGACTACTGCAGTTTTCCGACCTAATTAGCATTTGGGTCAGAATTCCACTATGCTGTCCCTTTCACTCTTATCTTGTTAGATAAAGACGAGAGATAGTAAGCAAGGCTGTTCTTAATAATTGTCTAGTTTAAAGTAAACTTCTTGTCAGAGATGAAATTGTCGATCGAAATGCATATACATAAACTTCCTCATATTTTTCATTCACTTCAAATAAATGGGACATTCAATAGTGCGCTAGCTTCTCTAGTACGAAATAATTAAACCGTTTTATGTATTAAATTACTTTTTTCATTTTAAAGATAACCTTTTTGTTGAATCGATGGATTTACGATTGCAGAACCCAGTTCTGTGGTTTGATAGTCATTCAGCGTCAAACCAACAGGTTAAAAAGCTGTATATCAGTAAATATTTTCATATCAAGACAAATAAAGGACTTCGTGTACCTACAAGAAACCAATGGCGGACCATATGTGGCGGACAAAGGATTTTGGCTTGAAGACCGCTCTGTTTCCCCCAAAGGCTCCGACTTCGGCTGAACCAGGGTATTTAGGGTTTCTCTTGAAAAATATTGGCTCAGCCTGGTTCAACCTTAACCTTTATGGGAAGAGAGGGGTCTTGAGTTTGCTTGAGTTCCGTTTGTGGCCAAAAATGTTCACAGCGAATAGAAAGAGTCTCAGAATAGTAGAATTAGAACCTGACCTTCATAATAATAATTATCATAAATTACTTTCGAACAGAGCTGTTCTCATCGTTGCAACTGGGCGCAGACACCGTTGCGGGTGTTATGCAAATCGGCCTTGCAGAATGTACGGTCACTGTCACTGCGTCTGATGGAAAGAAGTTATTTTACCAGTTTTTATTGTGTTTACCTGAGGTGGATAGACTGTGTGGTAATGCGTAAAAAACCGGACTGTGCATGAAAAGAACAAAATACAGCTGTCACCATAGACGAACGAATAGAATCTTTTGTCCATGGCTGTCACCCGGGCTGTAAAGACGTGGTAAAGACGCTATTTTACACCCCATTTGTCAAAATCTGCTAAGTAAGTTTCTAAATGAAAAGTAGAAAGAAAGTTTGGTCGGAATATTTGCTTGTATCAAATTATCTTTTGCTTTGTGTAGTCGTGTAGAAATGACAAGTAAGTAACAGTAGAATGAATACCGGACGTCCAGAACCGAATAAATCCAAACAAGAAGTAGAAAATGTGTTAAAAAAACAATGTTGGTCGGAAAACTTGTTTAAGTCAGATTTTACTACGAATAAAAAAGGAATGAACACTGAGATAGGTTGTGGTGATGATGACCTAGGTAGTAGCTAATTCGTCCAAGCCTAGGTACCATAGCGTTGTCAGTAAATAGCAGTTAAACCTAGATTTTACAATGGATTATTGGTCTAGTTAGATTAATGTTCGTAAGTGTCTTTGTTATAGCAAGATTTATACTCGTGAATCTGTTTATTCTAAAACGTAAGTATTTACAACTAACATTACTAGAACACCTGTACCTAAACAAAACTAAAAAAAAATAAAAAAAAAAAATACAAATATACAATTTTATATACATACAAACCATGCTAGCACACTTTACTACCTACTTCACTACGACACTTCACACGACTAACTCCGTATATGTATTCCAAGTTTCATCTAAACGGCTTAGGGCGGATTCGCCCAAAAGTCATAATATTCCTGAATAAGTATCCCTTGTATAACTTTACTCTTTGATTTTATTCTCAGATAAATTCGTTTTTGTTTTTCCATTGCAATCTTGAGAGTAGCCTATCCTAGGTATTGTTATTCTGTATATACATAAAAACCAACTTATTTCAAAAAATAATTGCTTAGAGAGCGCAACACAATAATACATGTGCACACAAATTATCCGGGTGTCAAGTTGTCAATATCTATGAAAACAAACAGCTGTTTTGTCGAATGTAGCAGCCGCCATTAAAATATTCGCCAGATAACTTGTTTATACCATAGATTTTGGCAGTATAACGATTTATTCTCGGATAGACCAGTTTTTCCTGAAATAAGACTTGGTAGAACAAAAAGTTTCTTATCACTAGAGTAATTATTGATTTTATTCGCAGTATAAGACTTAAACTGCGTATAAATAGTTTGGTCGAATTCGCCCTTAGTAGTTTTGACGTGATTAAAACACACACAAACTTTCAAGTATACAAACATCTAAACTTTATTTAGTCGAAATACTTAGCTGAAAAGCTAATTTCCTTGTCAGGTTTCTTGTAAATTGCTGTCAGGTTCAAAGTTCAAAACTCATAATTTTTTATTGTAGGTACAAAAGATCTTTTACGTAATAGTTTTTTTTCAGTTATCACGGTGTTTCCTTAACCACTGTTAGTTACCAAAGGAGTAGTTGCATAATAATACATGAAATCACCTGTGGTCCCCGCACTAGGTCTAGCCTGTGTCGCGGGAGGCCGAGAACAAAAACAGATTACCTTACTTATACAACCACAAAGGACAGTAACAAGTGTCTGGAAGAAATCGCTCTTTAAGCGATTAGACCGCCCATTGTACATATTATGTTTAGCTATATTTCTTTTGTATTTTTTTAATTCTTGTTTTTAGTGTTAAGGTGTACAATAAAGTGTTTCCATTCATTCATTCATTCATTCATTCATTCGTCCACTGTCAGGGTTCCGAAAATCAGTTAAAAATGTGCAACTTAACCTTTTAAAAATGATCATTGTCAGCAGACCTGAAAGTACATGATACACGGCCACTATCGCAATATATTGGAATGAGGCCTATTATTTTGACTATGATTGATAGTCCATTTGAAGTATTCCGAGGTCTCGGTCGATTGAAGGCGTGTCTAACTCGCCTTATGAGTAACGATTCGCAATACGAAAATATGCCATTATAGTTATACATTCCAAATATTGCTAAACACAACGCATGAAAGGTTACGTACTTTCTTTTTCTATCAGATTAATACAGGGAAAACTTTGATGTTCGCGGGCGGTTGGTGGATAGAGAAAGCTGAAACCTTAAAAGTGGGAGGCGTATGTGGATTTTTTTAGCTTTTAAATACAATTTTTTTATTCGTCAATGTTATCATGACAATTTTTAGTTAGTGCGAAAAGCACGACTTACGAAAGATAATTTCTTTGAACATTATCAAACTAGTCCATAAGTAATGTGTGTAAAAAGAACAAAGCAAGTATTAATGTTGTGTGATGCATAAACCAGTGGTATTGGGCACCACCGCCCATAGTTGTGCAACCCATACCACCTAGTCACGCAAACTGCAGGATGTTGCGCCAAGGCTGCGCGAAACTAGCAGTTCCGAGTAACTTACTCACTGCCCAATCAATGGATCACGGTATACGCGGTAGACGAAGATACGTTATTATGGTTTAGGTTACACCGCGCGGCCTGTTGGTGAGTTCTATATGGTTGCTAGGAGTTTTGCCGTGTTGCCGCGCAGTGGAACGCAAAACGTTATAAGAATCTTTGTGTATCGTTTTAAGGAAAATAATTTCATAGAGATAGGTAGCTTATGTCACATATGAGAAAAAGAAAAAATGTAGTTAATTATTAATAAAATTATGAACGCACGCGATAACTTTCCGTTTCTTGCTCAATTCTCTTAAATACCGATAAAACGATAAAACGCAGTTTTGAATCAAAAAGATCAGTGACCGATGGCAAGATTTTAAACTGACCTTAAAATATTTAAAATAGTGAGAAATAAATTACGAATATAATTTATACAAACGTTTTGTTAAGGAAGTGGTATATATACGTTTAACTTGACATTGACAATGAAATTGTTTGCGAATGTCAACTAGTAATTCTTAAATAATTTATGCACAATTCACGTAAACAAGAGTCAATTATAAAATTAGTAGGTCATCTTTTACTGTCAAAACTTGACCTATGTTTGCTGACAGCGTAACTGACAAGTTATTATACTTAGCTAGAAAAACAAAGAAAACACATGTCTATCAAAATACTTCTTCTTCTTCCTGCCCTTATCCCACTAGGTGGGGTCGGCACAACATGTTCTTTTCTTCCATTCTCCTCTATCATCCGTCATCTCAGTGTTCAATCCTCTCCTATGCATCTTTTACAAAATCCATCCATCTTTTCTTGGGCCTGCCAAGAGGCAGGAAGACCTCAAAATAGAAGATTTAAGATTTTTACATCTCAGAGTGATGGACGCAGTGCATTGCCTTACAGGGCACGTCCTCATTGGACTTGCTCTGTGCGGTAATGCATTGTTATAGGCAGAAGGTACCACTTAACATCAGGTGAGCTATCAGCTTGTTCCATTACTTTTATCATAAAAAAAAGATATAGAACCTATAGATAAGTACATTATTTAAGTAAGTGCGTATATAATACTAATTATAAAACTCTCATGATAATATACATAGATATAGTTATATATATACTAAACTTGATTTTTACAGCATGTTATTTGGTGTAATAGATTAAGAGATAAATGTAAAACAAAATAAAATTCATCTTAGAATCCTCGCAAGCAAAGCTGCGGGCGGGGTCAACTATGGTGACCAATAAAATGTATTTATCTTCAAAAATTTAGAAAACTGTGACGTTGCACATAACACATAAGAAGATATCTACCTTACATTCGATAGATATATATTTAACATGAATAATTTCCGGGAAGATTTCCTAGAGAAATATTTCTGATCTTTTTTTGTCTTTCGTATTTAAACCAGGCATTGAAATTACAGGCCCACTTTTCGGCTTCATCCCATTTCGGACGACCACGCTCTAAAAATACCTAACAAAAAGTTCCGCTGGACACGGTTTGCTTGAGTTCATACATAAAAAATAGGAAGTACAGTCGACAATTAATCATTCCAAGACCAGATCATGATATTATGATTATTATTGATGTAATTACTAGTGTTACTTAATTAGTTTTTGTGTTATGTAGTACCTACTCAAAACATAAGCATAGCAAAGATACCCCTTCTCAGATGAGATACTGGGAAAGGCTGCTCTTCAATGAGTGAGTCCTATGTCCAGTGGACTTCTACAGGCTATGATGATGACGTCATCGACGTGACGTAACATTCATAACTATTCAGGTGATTTCACCGTAAATTAAAACTGGTGAAGTTTGATGTGAGCATATTAAAAAAAACTATAGAAAAAATATTAAGGCGAGATTATCCAAGAAGTTTAGGACGAAGACGTCTAGACGGGCACTGGGCGCGAGCGCCTGAACGGTTGAACGTATAGATTTTCATAGTTTTCTTTCACAGAGATGAATAATAACTAAATTATAATAAAAAGAATTACAGTTCCCTAGTAAATAATAAGCGCTATCTTTTGATATAACTTTCACATGATTTCAAGAAGAAACATCGTAGTATGAACCGTTTGAAATATCGATTTAGTGTCATCTTTACGATTTTTTTTTATCGAGAAAATTATTATTATTTACGTTTCTATCCTTGACAAAGCTCTAGGATATATGTTCAATTTTAATAAAAATTTTTTTTTTTCGTGCCATTTTTGCACTTAAGTAGATACAGTTCTTAAAAAACCTAAAAGTTTCGGATAACCCCGCCTTAAATTAACTTTTGATGTGAACTTGACATTTTGCGTACTAGTGTTGATTTTTTGCGTTAATCGTGATAAGTTTTTTTGGCTTGAGCTACTCGATGCATACAATGTTAATAACATAGGTAGCAATCAACATAATTAGATCTAGGAAACACTGAAGTGGTTGGAGGTCATGCTGCGGGCAACATTGCAAAATTCATAGACAAGACCCTTTAAAGAAACTAAAGAAACAATGAATTCTAAAATAGTGCTCCTCACCGTCATCAGAAGACAGAAAAAAGTGAAAAAGTGAAATGTAGTGAACAAAAAAGTGACAACAAAAAGTGAAAACAAAAAAGACTTGGCAAAAGGACAAGCCTCAAATGCCAGAACAAAAAAAAAACATAGACAAGAATTGAATTGAAAGACTACTAACCAAAAGATTGACCTGTCTTCGGATGGTGAAGCATAATGCTGAGCCGTGACCTTTTCGCTGCTATAGCATACTTTTTTTTTATTATGTAGTATTTTATGTTTAAATTAATATTATATTATGTTATCCAATTTAATTGTAACTAATCTATTGAAATGATTTCTATATAAAGAGAATAAATGATTGTCTATGTCTATGTCTAAATTGGCCTTACTTTGATGTTTTGACTGTCATGTATTGCTTTTCTACCAGGGGCATTATTCTGTATGACTTAGGAGATTCCTTGCCGTAACCGTATGACGTCACCGTAAGGAATGACATTTATGGCATAGGAAATACGGCATAGGCATAGGGCGATTTCACGCCGCTGTCTTGTCGTGCTGCGTAACGCGCTTGTATTGGTCATAGTGAATAAGGCCCCTGAGCTAAGGTAAGCTACGTGTTAAGGATGTGTTTGACATCGACCAATAGGAATCGTTTAATAAAATAACGAACGATCCCTATTGGTGGATATCAAACACATACTTAGCAACGTAGCACTGTTACGTGTGCAGTGTGCACGTAAAGTTGTCTGACAGAACGTTTTTTTTTTACAATTTTTACTAGGTAATCCCAATTCATGGCCAAATCTATTGTGTATTAACAGTTCCATGGACCAAAAGTTCTATAGAACTAATGGAAGTTACCAGATATTATTAGTTCCATAGAACAAATGGGCTATAGTAGGTGCCAAATAACACCGCAATACAGGTCATTCACCTACCTTCACCACGATGTCACAAAATTACCAAATCTGACTGATGTGTCCTACCTATATCAAGAAAAATATTTTGTTTTTCGTTTATTTTGAGTTTTTTTTTAATTTAAATATCTAAATGGTACGTACCCGTAAGAAAAAAATATTTTACACAAACTGAACTCTCACTAACTTAATCACAAATTAGTAGAATCCGCAAACTTGGCACTGCGTTATATTACGCCATATTTTCATAAATTCAACACCATATTGCTCAAATACTAATAATTTTTTTTTCTTTTAATTTCTTAATTAAATATTTATAAACAAGTACTGAAAGATGCTTGCATTCGTTAGTTATAAATAGAATGGTATTTTGAAGTTCTGACGTTGCTCGTAGATCTAGACATAGATCTAGACAGTACGTCTCAACATAGAAGACTGAACTACTGGAAATGGCAACCGATTAGTTGAAGTTAAGGTGGGGATGTATCGGTGCGTATGACTGTTCCTGTAACTTATAAAATAATAGTTACACTACCTATACAGGGTGTCCCACGGCCATGCCACATGAAGGGAACGTATCTTAAATAATGTAGATAGAACATTTTACTGAAAGGAGACTTTATTTTGATTCTAAAAACAATTTCAACTGCATTCAAAGAATTTTGAATAATCGCCTGTCTGAACCGGGAATCGAACCCACCAAATTGTAAAAACGAAACACCCGTTATTTTATGATACCAATTAAAAAGCTCAATCATAAGGATAATTTTTTTCCAAGTAACATAACATGTTAAATAAAAAGAAGTCCATGAAATTTTACATTTATAATTTAAAGAAAATTAACCTTTCCTTTTACTTTGCCATGTAACAACCGATTTGAACATTTTAAAGTATATTACTAATAAGTACCTTAAAAGTGTACTAATAAGTACCTACCCACTTGATACATACATATCATAATCACATTATTATTTTATTATGTATGTATATATAGGTATTTAGCATGTATGTATATTATTATACTATTATTATTATTATTTTGCGTAAAACTATGTGTGTATAAAATATATTTTTTCTTCCAATCTCTTTATTTTTATACAGCACCCCTTGTATTATACCTCAAAGTCCATTCCGTCCCTGGTTGTCTGGAAGAGATCGCTGTATAGCGATAAGACCGCCCATTGTACAATAAATTTAAGTTTTGTTTTTTATTTTTTTCTTGTTATCCCTAGGTTAAGGTGTGCAATAAGGTATTTTCTATCTTCTATCTATCCATCTATCTATGCTCTTTAGCATAATAAAATAATAATGTGATTAATAAATTAAATAAATTGTAAAGAGTTGCATGCAGTATGCAAATCTACACGGCAACTCTACCTGCCTACTTATAACTTTGTAAAACTTAAAAAAAAACGGAATCAAGAATCTCATCTTCTTTTGAAGTCGGTTACAAAATTACAAATAAGCGATCTATTAAATGCAACAAAAACTAACGCACATTACAGTGTAGGGTTAAAATGAACAAACCATTGTCCTAAATAACCATTATCATACGATTGAGACCTTGATTCGTCCTGTTAGTAGACCGGAAAGTTATTACAATCATATTTGTATAGCATCCGTTTACAATTAAGTAGTTTATTTGATTCATTGCAAGATTTGTCTGCAACCAGTTCTTTTTGAAAACGCATGAACAAAATACGTTTCTTTTACAAAATAAAATTAGAATTTTAACAGTTTTATTATAGATTCAAATTGAAAAAAATATAATTATCTATGTTCTTAAATCCGAGCGAGCGCGTTCAAATCTTTTGTTGCAAAAATGTACCTAATTGCTTTTAAGAATCATACTTATGTACTCTCCACAATGTTTTTTTTTGCTAAATGATTTCGTTTGGTATTCATAACGCGTGCTAGTTCATAACTAGCCATCGCCCGTGGCTTTGCTCGCCTGGTAGCAGCATACAAACAGTTTTTACATTTTTTAAAAACCCTGAATCACGTGTCAAGTCAATTTATTTGAAGAATCTATGTACCAATTTTCAAGGGCTTCTACACTATTTTATAAGGATACCTCCCCTTCATATACCTCTAGGACTTAAAGTTTAAGCTGTGCGTTGATCGTCAGTCAGCTTCAAAAGAGTTTTATGTTTACAGGCGTCATGGCTCAGTCGCTAGTAGCTCTGCCTTCCGTGCTGTGGGTCGTGGGTTCGATCCCCACCGAGAACAAACATTTGTGTGTTGTAAACATAGATGTTTGTTCTGTGTCTGGGTGTTTCTATGTATTATAAGTATGTATTTACAAAAAATGTATATAAATGTATATAATGTATTCTATCAGCCATCTAGTTTCCATAGTACAAGCTTTGCTTAGTTTGGGACTAGAAGGCGTTGTGTTAAATGTCCGTGAGTATTTATTATTATTATTATATATTTAGAAGATTATTGGGCGTTTTACAATTCCATGATCGCAAGTCTTGTTATCTCATATTATTTCACTAGCATAAGAATCTTTACGCCTTAAAAACAAAACTAAACTTACACTAACTAACAGAGTTATAAGAACTATAGAGTTATTTATTTTTGAAGTTATACTTCTAATGCGACTTCCGTTTAACGCTCCTGGGGAGGGGAATAGAAAGAGACAAACCCCCACAAAACGCAAAACACTCCGATAGCGAGTTCTAGGATCCCACCAATCTTAGCAGCGCCATCAGTCAGGACAATTTTTTTTAATTATGTATACAGATTAAAAAATTGCAAAAACGAAATAAATGATTACTTGAATCTAGATTCCGGCATCAATAATAACCGGGATCATATTTTTTGTGTTGCTTATGCTTTGATGATTTTGTATTTGGTAGGTAGGTATTGAACTCAAAAAACAAGGCGGCGTTTTGACTATTGACCAAACATAGAACGAACATTATTGGACGGAAATAGACTAAAGTGACCTCAAGCCAAATTAGTAGCTAGATTAGAGTTGTCATTGATAGACCTTTATAACATTTACCACGCCATCTATCGAATTCTTGAAAAAAATAGTTTTTTCTTTGTACAAAAACGTCTCAACATATCAAAACCTACTGAGTTATCCAAAAACGTACTTACCAAGGTTGCGTCGAGGGTTCAAAATAGGTCGGGCCGTTGTTGGTAGAACTCATACTCCTCTTCTTCAGTAAGAGTACACTCCTCGAAGCACCAGAGTCCCGCTATCGCCAGCAGGATGGTGTATGCGGAGTAGTATACCAAGTAGACTAGAATACTAAGCCACATTGCGTTCTTTGAGAGACGACGATCTAAAAAAAAACAAATATGTATAGAGCTTATAAACGCTACTAAGAATTCTAGGTAGGTACGTTCTAGGTAAGTTGGACGTTTACTGCTCTTCTTCCTGTCCCACTAGGTGGGGTTGGCACAACATGTTCTTTTCTTCCATTCTCTTCTATCATTCGTCATCTCAGTGTTCACTCCTCTCCTATTCCTATCATCTTTTACACAATCCATCCATCTTTTCTTGGGCCTACCTCTTCCTCTTATCCATCCACATTCATACTTAGCACTCTCCTCGTTACATGACTCTCTTCCCTCCGCATGACATGCCCATACCACGCTAACCTGTTGCTCCTCATTTTCTCTGTCACTGGTGCCACTTTCAGACTTCCTCTAATGTACTCATTCCTAATTTTATCCATCCTTGTCACTCCGCACATCCATCTCAACATTCTCATCTCTGTCGCATGCACTATTTTTTCATCCGTTACCTTGGTAGCCCAGCACTCAGATCCATACAGTACGAGTACGACAGGTCTTATGATCGTCTTATATATTTTCCCCTTAAGCTTAAGGGGCTTACGCGGATCACATGTTGTTCCAGTGACCTGTCGCCATTTCATCCATCCCACATTCAAGTTTGACGTTTACTACAAAGTCACGTAAACTATAACCCGATTCGAGTTTTGACATTTTTTGAAACGACACATAGCACTTATTTTCTTACTTTTTCTTGTGTTATTGTGAGTATTGTTGTTTAATTTGGGTGGAATTTTAACGAATAATACTTAGGTCTTAACATGAAGTGTGAGCCATTAGTATAAATATGTGTAAAGTGGTTTCTCTGAATGTGAAAAGTTGTTTCAGGTTTTGAAGAGAAAATCCACCATTTTCTCTTCAAAACAAACGACAGCCGACTTGACGAAGTCTTAAGACACTGGCAAAATTGTCTCTCGAAATGACGGACACAGGCCCTAAAGGTTTAAAAGAAGAACTATAACCCCTTTATTCATATTAAACTGTAATTTTAGCGCGGCTTTAAAAAAATCTCTATCATCGTCATTTGCATGACAACGAAAAGAGATGACAACAGATTTAGCAACCATTTTAGTTAGCTCAGCTTTAGAAGACCCCTAATATACCCCTAATTTTGTATCAAGAATCATCGGCTTAGTTAACTTTCCGCTAGGGGCGCTGCTCAATCTCTATACAAAAATAAAAATATAGTTTACGTGAACTTCGTAGATACGTAAAACAAACTGGACTGCACACCAGCGGGCCTAAGATGCGCACCGCGAGATATTTGTCATGTCGTTCTGTCAAAATGTAAGCATTTTGTACCAGTTTTGGAACTATTGCATTATCTGTGGTAATGTTGTCGAGAAACAGCGCCTCTGAATTTTCAACTTTTGACATTTCTGCATGACTATTATCTCGTCCTCAGAGAGGTACGACGACTAACAAGTGTCAAAAGTGTACATTATGGCGCGTTTTGTCGACACCATTAGGTACCACAGATAATACAATAGTTCCTAAACTGGTACAAAATGCTTACATTTTGACAGAACGACATGACAAATATCTCGCGGTGCGCATCTTAGGCCCGCTGAAGTTACAAAGTTTTTATTTTTGTGGAGAATGGAAGGAAATAGGGAGAGCAGTGAAAAAGTAAAGATATAAAATAAAAAATCAATGAACGTTCAAACAATATTGAGTGATAGGTCCAAAATGGATTTTAATATTCAAAATATTGTATTGCGTGTTTACAAAAGCGCTGGTAGTTCTTATTTTTAACGTAAAAAGAACATTTACTTAAATAAAACATAGATAAGAACATTAAATCAGATCCTAAGTGTGGACTTATAACACATCCCATTTTTTATTAGCATGCACTTATAGTTGAATTAACTAGTATACCGATACAAAAACTAGGAACATGAATTAATAAATGATTTATCTTTAGATTTTTTATGAAACGACGCCTCAACACCTAGTATTAGAAAAATAGAGCGTGGAGTCCCTCCGCGCGAAAGAAATGAAACTTCGAGTGCCACGCATTCACTCTCGCTCTGTCTCTTCCTATTCCCCCTCCCCAGAAGCGTTAAAGGTTTAACGCAACCTTGTTGGAAGTCGCATTAGAAGTTACACTTCAATAAGTTTGTAATTAAAAAATCTCCTCTAGGTAACCTAATAGGTAATTTACAGACCAAATTAATGTTTTTGCATTAGTGAAATCATCATGAGTGACTTGACTAATACATACTAATGTAACATTATCATGGAAAATACCACAAGGAATAATTATAGGGAAAATTATAAAGACGATCAAGATAATGAAAATCTCTGCCACAGTAGAACCAGTAGAGTAACTTCATACCTTGACAATTACAAAATATTGTATTGGTTCGTATAAGTTACTTGCTTAGCCAATCTTCACTGATTATCTAAGTTAAGCAACGTTCTGCGCGGTCACTATTTGGATGGGTGACCGTTAGTGGTATTTACATGCGCCTCCGTGCTTCGGAGGGCACGTTAAACTGTCGGTCCCGGCTCTAGCAGTCGTTAAGTCACGACGGAGGCCTTAAGGCGGCCTAAAAACTCCGTTACCAGAGTTGGCCACTAACTCATACGAGCTTGCTTGCTTGCTACAAAGTTGATGTAAACTTGCACCGAGCGGGAAGTTTACAAAACTATAGTTTACGTGACTTTGCAGTAAACGTCAAAGGTACACTAAGTCTTAGTGACTGAGGCCTTAGTCACTAAGGCTAAGGCCTCAGTTGGTAGCAGATGGGAACACTGAGAGTAGGGTCGGTCCACAAGCTGCAAGTCGAAGTAAAAGCGAACAAATTTTCTTTAAAGGTTATAATCCGAAAACAGGTTATCCGACAAAAAAAAACATTGTGTGAAATTCACACGTGGTGGAAGTGAAACCTTAAAAAAAACCAGTGCGTGGAGTCCCTCCGCGCGGAAGAAGTTATACTTCGAGTGCCACGCATTCACTCTCGCTCCGTGTTTAATGTGAAATTGATTTAGTATTTATTTTTATGTACTTAACCAATATGGAGTACTTATTTAGTCAGAAAAGGTTCTATGCTCATGTTGCCTAAATCAGAACTAGATGGCGCTGCTAAGTTTGGTCGGATTCTAGAACGCGCTATCGAAGTGTTTTGCGTTTTGTGGGGGTCGAACTGAGGCTTTTTCATTAGATCTCTTTTTCGTTCCATCGACTTTCAAATCACAACGATGCTATCGATATATGCGATGTCCAAACTGACGTCGACGAGTTCGTCAGTTGTCACAAAAAGTATTCATAACAATCTATCTATCTATCTCGTATGAGCTAGTGGCCAACTCTGGTGACGGAGTTTTTAGGCCGCCTCTAGGCCTCCGTCGTGGCTTAACGACTACTAGAGCCGGGACCGCCAGTTTAACGTGCCCTCCGAAGCACGGAAGCGCTCAGATGTAAATGCCACTAACGGTCACCCATCCATATAGTGACCGCACAGAACGATATTCATAACAATAATTAGTACCGAGGTAATTTATCTCAGACATAGTTTTTGCTGCAATGATGGCAGCCGAAACTTGGGATTTTCTATATTTGTAGTTTTTTTCCTCTCTTAACAATCAAAACATATTAGGTAGGTATGTTTGCAAAAACGCCAGCATATTATGAGTAGATCATAGGTACAGTAAACATTACAAGTACGCTGAAGCCAAGTTTCAAAAGTGCTCTAATTGTAAAAACTAGCAACTTTTAATCCCTTTACGGGTTATAGCCAATTTGTACCTTCTATTGTTTTGCTAATTTCAAATTTTCTTCCCAATTCGTGCCCTAAGTAGTGCTGTTGTGTTATTCTGTGGCACAACGCAGGTCAGTACAGTCGAAATAAAAAGCCATTTGTGAAGATAAATTTTTTTATTAAGCTCAAGGTTTGATGATGATGATGATGATGATGGTGGTGATGGTGAGGGTGATGATGATGATGATGACGACGACGACGACGACGACGATGATGATGATGATGATGATGATCGGGATGGTTTATTCAAACACATCTCCTTACAAAACAATCAACAAATTTAATCGCATTCTGCCATCGAGTGTACATTTCTTTAAGTTTTTCTGTTTAAATTTAAACCGTATAGACCAAGGTACGAATTGGAAATCAATGTATGGGATTTTCAAAATTCGTTTTTGTGATTTGCATAACAATTGTAGGTACACTATTGTTATGCAAATCACAAAACCTAAGCATTTACATTTTTTATAGTTCTTTTAATACTTGAGGTAATTAATTATTATTATTATTTTATTCTTATTTAAATTAATTTGTATGTGACCTGTAGCTAAAAATTACCAATAAATGCTTATGACTTATGACTTACAAATTGGCTATAACCCCCTTTAAGACTATAAATGATTTAGAAGAAAAATATTTATTTCAACAGACTACTTTATTGTAATATTTTTAATTATTTCGTCAACATTCTATACATTATCTCTATAAGAACATGATTGCATTAAAACTTCAAATTAATCGACTCAATAATGTGACAGTATATTTTTAATACAGAACTTCTCTTACTGTTTTCTTGCACTGTAAGCCGATAGTCACCTTAACAAAACACTATGCAATTACACAGGGTAATGATATGTCAGGAAGTATACACGTGGTGCATCCTGTACAGACTAGTAAACAAGCTGAACAGGCAAAAACTATCTGATTCATACAAGTCATACAACCAAGCATAAATATCAACTGGAAAATCTAAGACGTATCATTCTGTCTCAAAGGAGGTTTACACACTCGCCGAACGACACGATACCGAATTGATTACCAAGTGCAAGAGCCACTTTTGACATGTCTCTGACAACAAGTCGAAAGGGGGATTCGAGTTTTGACATTTTTTAAACAACATACTTTTGTTTTAGCAGTTTTTCTGTGTATTGTTATTTATTTAAGTGTGAGCCACTGGAATGTGTGTAAAGTGGTTTTTCTGAATGTGAAAATTCGTTCTCAGGTTTTGAACACAAAATCCACCATTTTTTCTTCAAAACAAATGACAGCCGACTTGACGACTTGATTTGACTTATATTATTTCAAATACATCACTTGACACTGGCAAAATTGTCTATCGAAATAACGGACCGAGGCTTTAAAGGTAGAAGAGAAGACGAAGAACTTGTCGAAGGAAATGTGCGCCGTGCGCTTTCGTCAGTGCGATTCAGTTTTCTTATCATTTTAGCAGTGACATCTAGTTCTTTTTTTTTGATAAATCGTAGTTTTTGCCTGAAGCATCTGACGTAGCGTCGCCCTCTCGTGGTGAAAACTGTAGCGCCACTAATCCCGTTTATTTATTTAAACCTGTAGGTAGATCCTGTTAATTTTTCGGGATAAAAAGTAGCCTGTGTGTTAATCCAGCGGGCCTAAGATGCGCGCGCGAGATATTTGTCATGTCGTTCTGTCAAAATGTAAGCATTTTGTACCAGTTTAGGAACTATTGCATTATCTGTGGTAATGTTGTTGAGAAACCACGCCTTTGAATTTTCAACTTTCGACATTTCTGCATGACTATTATCTCGTCCTCAGAGAGGTACGACGACTAAGAAGTGTCAAAAGTGTACATTATGGCGCGTTTTGTCGACAACATTAGGTACCACAGATAATGCAATAGTTCCTAAACTGGTACAAAATGCTTACATTTTGACAGAACGACATGACAAATATCTTGCGGTGCGCATCTTAGGCCCGCAGGTTCCGTGCTTAATGTATGGGATTAGCTTTCCACCGATATCGTGTCGGGTTGGTGTCAGTGTGAAAATTGCTAAAGGCTAGAAACACGTGGCAAAGGCTACCTGATCAATACATCATTAGTAACTAAAAACTATTTGTTAAATCAGTCTTCCTTAGTCAATAAATGTTAAGGTCAAACTTTAGCTATTCTGTATTTAAAAAAATATACAGGGTGTGAATAGCTGCTTCTGAAAACAAGTGAGCAGTTTGCACGAATCATGACAGAATAGTTTTAATTCGAAATTTTTAATTATGACCGGAAGTATGAAGGTTTGAATTGATTAAATAAAAAAGTTCTGCTTAGAACTTTTTTTAACCGACTTCAAAAGAGGAGGAGGTTCTCAACTCGGTAGTTTTTTTTTTTTTGTTTTTTTTTTTTGTTTTTTTTTTTTTTTAATGTTTGTTACTTCAGAACTCCGTCATTTATGAACTGATTTGAAAAATTCTTTTTATATCTGAAAGGATATGCTTCCAGATAGGTCCCATAAATTTTTTATAAAAATCGGTGTAGTTATTAGGCAGTTAAATAAGAATAACCGGAAAAAACACGTCATACGCGTACACGATATTGCATATTTTGCTTTTCTGTGACTTTTCTGTGACGTTTACGAGCAATAGAACGTAAGTACCCACGAACAAATCTGACAGTCGCCGCGTTAGCGTATTCGAGTTACATTGCGCGTCACTGCCAGCTCGACTGCCAACCGTTGTAGTGTCACCGCGCAGTGTATCTCGGATACATTGCGTATTTTGCTTTTCTGTGGTGTTTACGATCAATAGAACAGTCTCAATGAACTGTAATCATCATCATCATTTTGATGATGAAGGCGTATCAAATTGAAGTCGGTTTTTCCAGTTTTTTAAACTTATAAATTATTATGAAACTTTTTCGTCCTAAGTGTCAGCTTCTGGGTCAGGAAAAACTGATAATTAGAATCACAATTTTTTTTTTTTCGTTTATCCCGGTGGTTACATACCGAGAAGCAAGTTGCTTCTAAGAAATAGTTTTTTTGCACCTTACTCTTATAAAAATATATTTTCAACATGTCCGTGTTAGTAATATTAAATTGGATGATCTTTTGAAATGAACTTTTGACCATATTGTGACTTGTTATCGCAAAAAATATATTTATAATGATGTTTGCCAAATGCGAAAAACTGTGAAAATAAAATAATTTATCACCATGACGTTCAAAAAACCCATCTTATTCATTGTTTTTGTATGTACTGTGTCATCTCTATTATCTGATTACGTCTATATTCAGACGTCATGTTTTTAGATTTTTCTTCATTAGAGGTAGAATGAATGGATCTTACTTTTTTGTGTATTTTAGACCCTGTATAAAAACCAAATGATTTTTTGCAATGAAAACTTCTTTAGCATCGTACTGATTTGAAAGTCAATGAAACGAAAAAGCGAGGAAACGAGAAGAGAGATCCCTAATTTTCGTAATCATTCTAAGGAGGCTGCTGGCCAAGCGGTCTAACGGATTGGATCGAATCGAGACTAGCTCGTAGTGCGTGGGTTCAAGTCTCGAGCGAACTCGTTCACTTTTTGCAACTTTTTTGAAGTGAAAACTTCTTTAGCATCGTTGTGATTTGAAAGTCTTTTTGAAGGTTTCACTTCTACCACGTGTGAATTACACACATGTTTTTTTTTTGAAGTTAATTTATTCAGAAAGTTGAAGGGTGCTTAGGGTACCTAGTGCATCATTATTAGCCTGAAGAAGTCCACTGCTGGATAAAGACCACTCCCATAGAATAGGAACAATTCTGAGCCTTCTATGATTCTCTATCCACTAGTCTCCCACGATGTCCCATTTGCTCGTTTGCCGCTTATGCCCAACCACCTGTACAAGAGATGATCGAAACCAGTGTTTTCCAATTTTTTTGGGACTCTTTAGGACATAAAAACCTCTTTAGGACATAAAAATCGGGCACGACCCCCCTATAACAATATCATACAGAATAATAATAATCTGTAAGTACATGTAAATAAAGCCAGAGATTCTGGTCGCGAGCAAACGTAAACGACCCCCTTGTGTCTAGGCTGCGACCCCCCAGGGGGTCGCGACCCACAGATTGAAAAACACTGATCTAATCAACACCACGGACGATGGGGTTAAAGAGGCGAGATTCTATTTGAACATAGTCTAGAAGAGTTGTTGTGCGTACCATTCACGCAAGAAGAAGAAGCAGTGCAAAATGATAATTTGTCAGCTCCAGTGGTAGAACCTCCAAGCACTTGGAACATTTCCTTATTTCTCGCTAGTATGGTTTTAAAATGTAGGTAGGTACTTAACTTATTAATTTTTCTTGTAGTGATTTGAGAAGCGACGTGCGTACGTCTTGTTACTACTAATGATTTTGTTTTTCCTATTATTCTGAGTAAAATACGTTGTACATTGTAAGTAAATAACGCAATTGTTGTTGTAAAGTTCACTGAACTCCGTCATTATTATTGACTGCTGGTATTTACCTACTGCTGCGTTTTTCTTAGGGTCAATTTATACTAGCGCAGAGTCAAAGCGAATCGAAGCGTCTATCCAAAACTGAACATAACAAATTCAACCTTAACTCCACAGCGTAACGCACACATTACTTCTGAGATTTTAAAAAGACGCGCGCCTTCGCCCCCACTTTTCGGAATGCGCGCATTTGCGCGTGAACAACGCTGATTAAAATCTCAGAAGTAGGTAATGTGTGCGTTACGCTGTGGAGTTAAGGTTGAATTTGTTATGTTCAAGACGCTTCGATTCGCTTCGATTCGCTCCGACTCTGCGCTAGTATAAATTGACCCTTAGGGCGCAATTAGACTAAACGAACGAATGGCTTGCGAATGGTCAGTCCGTTCTGTCAAATTCCTGTAGTAAAACATTCGTTCAAGAGTGAAACCAATCGATACATTTTTTAGTTATACGTTACCGTTTAATAATTGAAAATTTTGAAGACCTAGAATATAAAACTGTAGTGTATTTTTGGCGTTTTTCATCATGGAGTGGTTACTCCATTGTGTAGCTCAAAGTAGAAATCCAAAGAAAAAGAATTTGACAGTGTGGAGATAGAATGAACATTCGCTCGTTAGTCTAAATGCACCATTAGATTACCCCATCCATCACGATTTACGATTTTGACAATATTCTACGAATAAGTTTTACACTGCAATACTGAAACGTCATTCAAACCGTTTATCCCACAGACGAAGTATCATATGGACGGAGTGAAATCTTTGGTAGCGTGTCAGTTTTATGTTGGTATGAGTTTCTAAATTTACATTAGTGTGCGTGAGTAGGGAAGAGATACCATTACGAAATATATCGATAAAAAATGGTCGCATACTCGTACTAATCTCGAAACACACTTACCCACACATGGCTCGCTATTACTGTAATTTAAAAATAAGACTGAAACAGGGTTTTAAGTTACAGAACCTAAATAATAGCTTTTTACTCTTTGTATTCAATGACTTAGATCCTGTTTCATCCAAAGGTTTCTTATTTCTGGACATTTCGGAAACCTAAAACAAAATATTTTATTAGTAACTAATAAATAGGATATTTCTCTATGGGGGAAACCCATACCCTGCAGTGGGACGCATAAAACGGTTGACGCGACGCGAAATGTCAATTAATGATAAAAACTGCCATTTTAGGGTGCCGGCGTAGGTAAATAGGATTTTATTATAGGTAACACAAACAAGGGTTAAATATAAACAAAGGATAAATCAACATGGTTGTAAATATCGATAAAATCTTAAGGACGCTGCAGGCACATCACTAGCCGGGAGGCGTAAAACAATGTATTTATTAATCATGAATTAAAGCTTTAAATCCACAGTTAACTAAGACTATTTGGTAATTATATGATGCCAGGGACGTATATCTTTCATGTAAAATACATATATCACTTTAAAACTTCATAAATTAAGATATTTTTGCAAAAAAAAACTTACATGTGAAATGATAATTCTGGGTCTTTTAGTCCACCTTTGGTTGTTCTTGATGGACAGACCACAGCACAACACCACATATTTCTTTATACTAATGAATATTCGTTTGTAATAACAATCTTTCTGAATTATTTTAGCCTTTTTACGTACACCGGTAGCAATGTTGTGACCGACTAGTCGGTCACAAATGGACACGAAGTACACAGACAGCGCGGAGTTGCCAAACTTCCTATAGCTTTCTCTTTTACTCAACGTGATTATCATAGTAATAGATAAGGACACAAGGCAATGCGTTGACATGACGGGCGGGCTGGCAACGTCTCTATGGCTCCGTCCATTATGATACTTCGTCTGTGGTTTATTCCCACCTGGGCTGTTATACTGCCTCTGTTTGACATTACTCATTTGTAAGAGATGGCAATAATTGAAGCGTAGCTTAAATTGAGTGGGGTTTGAGTGGCGTTTGAGTATTCGACCACTAGACATTCAAATTACCAAATGTAGGCATTTTTTATCAATATAAAAATTGATAAAAATATTGACGCTTGTACATAATCCCCTACGCATGGGGAGCTCGCAAGGGATTTCTGCAAAGGAGAAGTCAAATTCAAAAAAAGAACTCATACTTTTTTTACGGACAACAAAGCTTATTAGTAGGCCAGTCTCATAACAAAGATTTGTCAAAATGAGGTTCGCCATGCAATCTTTATGGGAATCGTACAAGGAAGTTACCTTTTTGCAATATAAACTTTTTATGATTTAACTTAGAACATTAGGATACCTACTAGTTTTTTTTTAATGATTCTAGTTGTATCCGCGCACGAGCGACTTAGTTGACAAGAAAATGTTTTGTCTCTGTCGACTGTTGATTCGTTGGGTAGGTACGTGCCGGCATAAGACTCACGGCTGATGATGACAATGATGGAACGTATATCTCACGTGCAAATCTCTGTACTTACAATAAATAATAAGATCATGCCTTGTTTATTTTATCTATACGAAATCTAAACGTATGTCCTTCTGTCCGAGGTCGATACACTTGCAAAAACGCAAGATCAGTGAAACTTAATAACCTATATAGCAAGTATCTATGGACGTAAGTATCTAGGTAATAAATAAATAAATATTCACGGACACTTAACACAACGCCTTCTAGTCCCAAACTAAGCAAAGCTTGTACGATGGGAACTAGATGGCTGATAGAATACATACATACATTTTTTTTTGTAAATACATACTTATAATACATAGAAACACCCAGACACAGAACAAACATCTATGTTTGCCACACAAATGTTTGTTCTCGGTGTGGAACGAACCCACGACCCACAGCACGGAAGGCAGAGCTACTACCGACTGAGCCATGACGCCTGTCTAACTAGTAGAAAGTGAAATATTTCGTGGATGTGTTCTACTTTTTCCAAAGGAACTCTGATTTTCCTAAGATTCCTTACAATTTCTCAAAAAGAGATGAAAGTACATTATCAATAGGGAGCTGACTGAACCGTGAGTTTCCTCACGATGGAAATTTTCTTCTTCTTTTATTTATGGCCTGTGTCCGTTAATTCGGCATACAATTTTGCTAGTGTCAAGTGAGAAATAATCTAATTCAAGTCAAAGTCATTCGTCAAGTCCGCTGTCGTTTGTTTTGGAAGGCAAAATTGTGGACATTTTTGAAGTGAAACTTCTAATGCGACTTCCAACAAGGTTGCGTTAAACGTTTAACGCTCCTGGGGAGGGAGAATAGAAAGAGACAGAGCGAGAGTGAATGCGTGGCACTCGAAGTTTCACTTCTTCCACCCACTATTTTTTTGTCAAAACTCGGAGACGAATTTTTATATACAAAGGCCCGCTAAAAGAGGTTTGTAAATGACATTTCCACGTGCCTATGTCATGTACATAGGCACGTGGAAATGTCTAGAATGTTGCCGGTCGGCCGGTGGTGGTGTGGCAACTCTCCGGTTCGTGTCACAACACAACACTTTTTCTCGATCTTTTCCGACCACACCAGTCTTTCAAGGAAGTTCTTGAGTTTTTCAGTACACATTTTTTTACTTACTAAGTAGGTATCTATACTTAGTAAGTAAAAAAAAAGTAAAGTCGTAGTGATCTAAATATACAAAACTTTTTTGAAGCTGACTGACAATCAACGCACAGGCTAAACTATAAGTCCAAGAGGTATGGAGGGTAGTATCCTTATAAAGTGTAGGGATGAAATAAGAAAATTAGGATTAAATATTTTAACCAAATAATGCGTATGCTGCTACCAGGCGAGCAAAGCCGCGGGCGACAGCTAGTACGAAATAAACTCTTATCTTAAATATTATTGCGAATTATATAACGCAGTGGATATGCTCATGGTTACATTACATACCACATTAGCTTGTTCCACTGTCATAATTGATTCCCTTCTTTCGATAATATTTTTTTGCGTCATCATTGCAGCTGTCATCCTATTTCAGTCAGCATGTACCATCTTATCATATCATGTCTAGTCTTGGAGTGATTTAATTTATAATTCACTATTTAAAAGAGCGCTCTAGCAGTCGTTAAACCATGACGGAGCCCTTAAGACGGCCTAAAAACCCCGTCAACAGAGTTGGCCACTAACTCATACGAGCTTGCTTACTTGCTTATTTAAAAAAAAGAACAATATTTCTCTCAAAATGAGCTTTACGTGCGAGTCCATAATGTAATAACAAAAGTCATTTACAACTTCATAAAACCATTTTTAACCGTTTAAACGCATACCACAGTAGCGTCATAGTAGGTCAAGGTGGAACTCATATTGAGGTAATTTGAAGACCACCTGGGCATTGCGCCATGTACATCAAAATATGACAACTTGTCTGCACAGTCTAGGAACAATAAGAATACTAAGTGACCAGCGGGCCTAAGATGCGCACCGCGAGATATTTGTCATGTCGTTCTGTCAAAATGTAAGCATTTTATACCAGTTAAGAAACTATTGCATTATCTGTGATACCTAATGGTGTCGACAAAACGCGCCATAATGTACACTTTTGACACTTCTTAGACGTCGTACCTTTCCGAGGACGAGATAATAGTCATGCAGAAATGTCAAAAGTTGAAAATTCAAAGGCGCGGTTTCTCGACAACATTACCACAGATAATGCAATAGGTCCTAAACTGGTATAAAATGCTTACATTTTGACAGAACGACATGACAAATATCTCGCGGTGCGCATCTTAGGCCCGCAGAAAACCAGCGCCAAAGCGTCACTGTGACAAAAATACAAACACAGAGTCGCAACGACTGGACGCAGTGACAAGTCGCTGTGTTTGCGCACTCACTATTTTTTGGTTGAGTTGCCATACAACAGCGTACTCGAAAAAAGTCACTGTGACCCTCATGGGCGAATACTCAAACGCTACTCAAATCCCACTCAATTTAAGTCCCGCTTAAATTATTGCCATCTCTTACAAATGAGTAATGTCAAACAGAGGCAGAACAACTTTAAGTGGTGCTCAAATTTGAATGACTATTAAGTATTTCAGCCTTAGTGACTTTTTTCGAGTACGCTGTTGTATGGCATTACGTCGTCCGATGTGGTCACCACGGCAAAACAACATGCTATAGATGGTACAGACTATTCCTTTTAAGACGTTTAGATAACAAGAAACGAAAATCTGAATAAATAGATAAATTATTGTGATATATACACATAATATTTACACGGCTTCGCCAATTTTAGCATTATGACGGCATATTAATTTATTTTAGGTGTGTCGGCCTAGCCCTAAATGATAACCTCTGTGACGCAGAAACTGACAAGCATGAGATATAAGTTTGTATTTTTTTCGGACTGGAAACACTTATTTTGGTTCAGGCATAGCGCTTTCTTATCTACCCAATTAAAAAAAATACCAGGTAAGATCTTCAGTGACACTCAAAATTTTCATTTTGATATTAACGTCGGTTTTGAAACCCACGTTAAAGGATAAGTTGAACTGAAAACACTTATTTTGGTTCAGGTAAGATCTCCAATGAAATGTAAAATGTTCATGTTGAATGTATTCAATAAGTTACAATAATTTTTTTCTCACGTTCAGCAACGAGTGAGTGTATGAAGCGAATATTCTGGAAGGTCCATGGAAAATTTTCTTCACCATGTACAAATCGCACGTTAAAGGTTATTGGCTACCGAGTAAAACTGACCTTTTTAGCATGAGGAAAACAATTTACACAGAACGAAACTGACAGCTAGTCGTCAAAGTCATGTCAGACTCTTTAACAAGTCGTTATGAAACAGTGCGCGGGCGCACATTTGAACTTGATTCAGGTGATGTAGAGTAGGGCATTGTATTTACAAGCTTTTTCGCTTGTCAAATAAAATGCCAGATTACTCATATTAATTATTTAAAAGGTTTAAAAGCACTCAGTTGACTACAATTAAAGTTTTTATATATTTTAATTGAATGGATGAAAGTCGTTGAACTGTAAAAAATTAACAAAGTGGAATTTTCTCTCACAAGTTTTTAATAAAAAATTTTTAAAAAAAAAATTATTATTCTCTATGGTTTGAAATAAATTAATATGAATAATTTAGCTAGGTACCTAGTACCTATCAAAGTGGTTGGTGAAGATCGCTACCGGCGCCGTTATGAACACATATAGGCACGTTTTCAGTGAACGTGTTCAGTGAGGCAATGCCTTGACCGAGGCAGCACCAATAATTTAAACCACGGAAGCATTCAAATAAAAATTCCAACCACTAGCAGTCATCCATCCAAATCACTACCTCACTGAAAGTTGCGCTGAAAGCCAGCTCATAGCAATAGTGATCCTAATTATAAAGTAGTTCGCCTCTACTGAAATCTCGTGATCAGTCAAAGTGTTGTAAAGATAACTAATTTTTCAACCCCTTGACCGATTTACTTTTTTTTTTTCAAACCAGAAAAATTTAAGAGTTTTATCCGTATACCTACCAAATTCAGTGAAGATCGGATAAGCGGTTTAAAAGACCTCGTCGAACAAACATACAAACATACAAAGAATTTTGGCCCAAGTTGTCACTAAGATCTTCGTTCGCTTCGCTCACTCGATCAACAGTGCATAACGCCAGATTATAGTACAAGATGTTTAGGTGCTATTCAGTATGAGAGTAGGCATGTTTAAAGTTTAGCTCATTTTGATAATTTCAAGGGTATTGAAATTGCACCATTTACTTGTCTAGCACTGAGCAATATTTGTGAACACGTGACTTTTAGAGCGGCACGGTCAATGAGCTCACTCTTATTACTAGCGTAGCGCGTTCGCCTGCGGTTTTGCTTGCTTCGTACAAAAGTTGCTGAAACTTTAGGTGCCGCATAACATCTCTCTTTTCTTTTGTCTTTTTGGAAATATATAGGGAACGTGGACGAGATCTGACTTAAAAATGTTTCAATATTTTGAGTATAATATATAGAACAATCTATTTGGCACATACTAATGTATGTTCTTGGTGTGGATCGAACCCAAGACACAACACAGAAGGTAGAGCTTCTAACGACTGAGCTGTGATGCTTGTCAACATGCTCATTCTTCTTCTTTTATTTATGGCCTCTGTCCGTCATTTTGACAGACAATTTTACCAGTGTCAAGTAAATTGTTAGAAAATTCCAGTGGCTCACACTTTATGCTACGGCCTTAATTATTATTGATTAAAATTCAACAGAAATTAACAACAATTTCCAAAAATTTCAGAGTCCGAATAACCATGTTCTATTATTGTAGTACTATATTTGCTATTGTCATACAGTACTACTATCAAGTGACAATCCTGAGGGAGATAGGAACGGCCAAGCCTCGTCAGAATTTGTTCAAATATGTCCATTGACCGCGTCCTCTTACCAAGGTCAGGACTTGCGTGTTCGGCAAATATTGCTGCGTTAGACGAAGGTAAGGTTGATGGTGCAATTTCACTGCCGCCCTTGATACTTGAACTCGATAGTGAATCCGTTTAGTTGGTGCTTTTGAAGTGAAACTTCTAATGCGACTTCCAACAGGGTTGCGTTCAACGTTTAACGCTCCTGGGGAGGGGGAAAAGAAAGAGACAGAGCGAGAGTGAATGCGTGGTACTCGAAGTTTCACTTCTTCCGCGCGTAGAGACTCCACGCATTTTTTTTTTTTCATCTGAACTAATTTGACAGCAGTAAAATGATACCTATCAATGATATGGCACCAATTTTAGTGCTGTTAAATTAGGTTGGGTTAGAAAAATGCAACAACCGGATCGGCGCCATTTTCTCCTAATATCATAAATGTCAGTTTTAGATGTTTGGTTTGATGTTTTTTTTCAATCACACTCCAACTACTAGTCCGATTTGTATGAAACTTGGAATATACAGTTTGTAATCTGGATTAATAGGAAAAATAACAAGATCAAACGGGATGCGGACGAAGTCGCGAGCAAAACCTAGTCCTTTATAAGATTTTATTCCCCATACCTACGATGTAGTTTAAAGTGTGCACTCATTTTCATTACAAAATATAAAAGTAAATATTGTGGTACAGCCTTGCTATGCTTGTATTCTTGCGACATTATGCTTGCAACACGCTGGAGGACCGGATATTCCACTTGGACCTTTCCTAGTTGTAGAATGTGTGAGCTAGAACGCTGCCAAATGCCTAGAGATAAAGCTAGTAACAATAAGACACAGCTCAGTGGGTAGTAACTCTGCCTTCCGTTCTGTGAGTCGTGGGTTTGATCACTAATGTTAACATATTTGCGTGTGCGTGTGGCAAATATAGATAATAGATGTTTAACTTTGGTGCGGAAAGTGGAATGCCTAGTTAGATGTTTTCTGGGTGTTATTATGTATTATTACTAACTAGTAAGCAAGCAAGCAAGTATGAGTTAGTGGCCAACTCTGGTTACTATTAGAACTAGTAATTTGCCCCGAAGTTGTAGTCACGTGTTCCCAAAAACGCTTAAATATTTTGGACAACTTTTTCTATGAATGCTTGTTTATCTATTGTAAAGTGCTTTGCCACACCACAGATCATATAATTCTATACTACTGCTTACTATAATAACAATAATATCATAATATATTTCATTTTTTTTGCGCTATTGTGAAATTTGTTGCATTAGATTTCAATTATTTTATCTCTCACCCTAGTTTATCGTAGCTTTTTCAACCATTGTATATATTTGTTTCCAAAATACTTTTTACTTTTCATAATGTTTTACCTGCGTTAGCTGTGGTTGCCTTTAGTGGATAAGCACCAGCCATGATAATCTGTTTGAGATAAATAAATAAATAAAAACTAAAACAAAATACAAAAAAACACATTTTCTGTAAAATGATGAAAAAGAAACTAGACGCACGAAGTATCAACGTTACAAAGTAAGTAATAAGAATGTTTTTAATAGACGCGCAACATTTTAACAGCTGCTTGGGCAACATTGATTAATTTGTGAAATACTGACATTTTTGATACAGGATTAAGGTATTGGAAAACTTTTAATAAGTACTTCAAAGGTTAATCAGTTATGGTTTATTCAGTGTTGACCTAGATACGTCTCTGTAGCCGCATCTTGGCCACCATTCAGTGGTCGCCTTACTCCATCTGTTATCACCACGCCTTGCAATATGTCCTGCCCAACTCCATTTCAGTCCCATAATTCGATCTCCTACGTCTTGGACCTTGGTTCGTCGTCGAATTTCGGAATTAGAAACTCGGTCTATACGTTTGAGTTTTATGGACGTCTGGCAGCGAGATGGGCAGACGACATCGTCAAAATCGCATGCCGTAAATAAATAAATAAATAATATTCACGGACACTTAACACAACGCCTTCTAGTCCCAAACTAAGCAAAGCTTGTACTATGAAAACTAGATGGCTGATAGAATACGTACAAACATTTTTTTTTGTAAATACATACTTATAATACATAGAAACACCCAATAAATAGAAATGGGAGAAACTAGCACAGGACTGCAGTGGAAAGCACAAACTTGGGGAGGCCTGCCCAGCAGTGGGTAAAGTCAGGTTGTGGATGATGATGATGATGATGATGATGATGACGACCTAGATAACTACTCTACTAAGACGGGACTGCAGGTCGGAAGATTTTTAGCACTTTACTACTAACTCCTGATTGCACCACAACGTTATACAGTCCTATAATTAGAGGACTATAATAAGGACTGTTAATACGCAATACATCGCAAACACCAGAAAATGAGACACGAGATGAGAGTCTTCTTACTGAGGATCGAGCCAGAAGAAGCATTGAGACCAGAAGCCAGTGGAAGGATGAAAAGGGTTCCAAAGTTAGCAGAAACTATTATGGACGAGGTTTACTATTTTCCGGGACTTTTTAAAATGATGATGATACATAAAAAGCCAGCTCGTATGAGTTAGTGACCAACTCTAGTGATGGAGTTTTTAGGCCACCTTCTAGAGTCGGGACCGACAGTTTAACGTGCCCTCCAAAGCACAGAAGCGCTCAGATGTAATTGCCACTAGCGGTCACCCATCCAAATAGTGACTGCGCAGAACGTCACTTAACTTTTATAATAATCGGTGAAGATTGACTAAGCAAGCCTAGCCACGAGCGCTTCGTATTATTGTATAAAAGTAGCATTGATTTTTTAAAATAGCCTATTTATGTAGCGTTGTATATACTATAGTAGCTAGTGTACCTTCTTTATTACCGTGAAATATTACAACATCTGTCACATTTTGGCACATCATCTTAATTCTATTGTTTGGGTTATTATGGAAGATTCTCAGATGCCAAATGATTGTAATTTTATTTTGCGGCATGCGTGAAAGATAATGCAAGGCCGGAGTCAGCTGCGTTCGTTATTTCTTAATGACTGACAGGTAACCTTTTTTGGAGCCGTGTCATTTTTAAGGTTTAATTAAATTAGATGCATGGTTCGGTTCATACATCATTCTGATGTTCTTTACGAGCTAGAACGTTTTAGCGAATAATAGTGATAAATCAACTTTGAACAAAAACAATATCGGTTTAAGTCGCATATATAATGGCTGGACAAATCTCCGACTAACCCCTCAAGAGACACAAGCTCTAATGAAATAATATCAAAAATATCTATAACTATCTTCGAGCATTTACATACTTTATTCGACATATCGTCGTACTGAGGCCACCTAGGGTGGTATAAGGGCAGGATGATGATAATGATGATGGCATATTTTGTCTCTAGCCCATAGTAAAACTTACTTTCCGCCACGACTTCCTAAGGCAGTCACAGAGATCAACTAAAAATAATCCCGACTCAGCAAATTAATATAAATGTCGTAACATGTCAGTACTTGTATGTACCCCATTGTCACATGAATACGTGACAGAAACCCATTACTTCTTGTTATTGCATTCGAAGCAATTACATTATTATTGACCCTCAAATTGTATACCTAGCACATTGACCCTGGCTAAAATAATGTAAAAAAACCTCAATTTTTTTAATATAATTATCTTCTCAGTAAAATCTAGGCATAGCTTCTGATGAAGTAGGTAATATCAAATTGATTAAGTAGGTTCATTGCACTCAGTTGGTGTTTTTTTTAGTTATAAAACTGTCATTAGATCACTCACAGTAGGCCAGTTAAAACTGAGTTTATTTTAGTTTACCTAAAGCGTTGGCAGTCCTAAGTATTGCTAAATTACATAATAACTGGAACCTAATCTGAGTAAGCTTAATTTTAGACCACGTGTCCTGGACTGACCAGTTGACTATTACGAAACAGGTTTACATTTTTGTGAAAATATTTTTCTTGATCGAATAATCATCTAATTTTATACTTTTGACAATGTTTGATCTCTGGGTTGTTCCAGTTTTGTACTATCGGTATCTCGTCCCACTGGGCCGAAGCATCACTTCTCAATCTCAATACCTTTAAGCGTCTCTTGGTAAAGATTCTACGGGTTAATCCTCAAATAAATTTTGAAAGTCGTCCATCAGAAATAAGGAAGTTGACCCAGTTTTGTTTGGTTTCGTTTAATGCGAAATAGATGAAATTGCGTTTATAATGTGTAAATAGCTTTGTTTCAGGCTTGGAAATATTCAGGTTAGGTAAGTTATTGCAATAAAGTAGCATAAAGTGTACATTAAGACACTCATCTGTAATATATTTTCAGTGTTTCACACTTTCGTTAGAAACGTAGTTACTCTATTTAAAGTTTTACAGTTTGAGCGCTAGATGACGAGATCTAGCGATAGTATTTTGTTAAGTAGAGCATAATATGTGCGAGTGTTGCACTTTATCTAAATATTTAAGAAATATTTCAGACAGTTTGCAAAAATGCCGAAATCGAAGCCGACTGGCGAAAAACACGTTTCAATATGAATTTTAAACCGTACACTTTAGGTCAAGGCCGTGGGACACATAACTTTTGATGCTTTAACTCAAAAGCCGGTTCTTGAAACAATTTCGCATCAATATCAAATATAAATTATATAAATTTTATTAAAAATTAAAGAAAAATTTAATCCACGTAAACATTATACATGAAAAATTTTGAGACATTAATCCTTTGACAACCTGTCTTTCTGAATCACAAAACCAAACTGAATCCTAGTTTCATTAATAAGTACACCAAGGTCACTCACCCGAAGGTCACTGCTCAGGAGTGGCACAAATCACACCACAGTCAGCTCACTACTGAGAGGCGAGCGCGCGCCAGCGCCGCTGTTGCACAACCCTGGCTGTGTCTTAATACTTAGTGATTGTATCGACAAGGGTAAATGCTTGTTTTATTATTTTTTTGTTTTAGTACTGAAATTTCTTAACTATTGAATTGAGCCTGTTTAAAGATGAACATTTGGCTTCTGTGATAGTAGAGAGATTTAACAGGGTTAGAAAAAAAAGTCTAAAAGAATTCAAACTTTTTTGGCAATTTCAAGATTTAAACGCAAAATAAAAGTTTTTTAAACTTAAGCAGTCTTAATATTTTTATCAGAGTTTTCTGTTCTCGTTCCACGCTGGGAAAAGAATTTTTCTACTTTAAATAAATAAATAAATATTCTGCGTCTCTTACCCTCAAACTAAGCAAATCTTGTACTATGGGAACTAGATTGCTAATATTGGTTGTCGTAGGGACTTAGATTTTACATATTTATTATTTTTGCTTTGTAAGTTTTGTATGTTTGTAAATATCTTAGGTTGGTAAGTCTTCAATAATCATTTTAAAGGTTCTGCTGGATTGGTAATTTCACAAGGGAGGTCGTGACTCTAGCAAATTGATTGTGAATCTCTCAATGCACTTTAAACTACAGGCAGCTTTACAAATTGATAATTTTGACGGAAATTAAATTTTTGATTAATTTTGTTTTCTCAATAATATTTGAGTATTTTCACAGTCACAGATTTTTTATTTTTATGGTAAGTTGACGAAATAAGTAATAAGAAATAAGTAGCTGCTTATGGTATGGTATGCCTTTTAATACGCTGAGAGAAAAAACGATACTCAAGCACAGATTCGAGAAGAGATATTCGTACAAAAATGTATGTTCGCATCTGGATCAGTGCTTGAGTAGTAAATCAGCATAAAGACCTATGATTTCAGCTGTAGACGGAATATTTGATGACCAATAAGCAATTAGAAAAGACGTAGATTCAGGTATGAACAAAGACGCGTGAGTGTACCTCCCTCGCGTGTTGATGCAACCTACACTACCAGTTTCTATCACTTCTAGAACGGCATCCTTAGCACTAGTTTGCACGTCTAGCTGTGAATACATTTTGCTATTAAAAAATGCGATGATTAATGTAAACACCGCACAGTTGCCTTCTCTTTTTACCTTTATCATTAATAAGAGATGGCAATAATTTGTGAAATCTTAGTATCGTTTCAGTATTGTGGCGTAAAACGTTGTTAAAAATAACTTATTGATCAAAATAAACTGTTTTCATTTGACCAAACTTTTTTTTTATACTTCTAAGTAGGCAAACTAGTGTACGGCTCGCCTGATGGGAAGCGTTTACCGTATCCTATCGACGCCTGCAACACCAGAGGTATCAAATGCGCGTTACCGACTCTTAAAGAATTTTAAAACACCCTTATTGATCAAAGTACCGATGAGGTTTTTGAGATGACAGGATACTTTTCCACCAGACCTAAGCCAAACTACGTTGCTAATGATGTGTTAGACATCCACCAATAAAAGCAAGCTCGTATATGAGTTAGTGGCCAACTCTGGTGTCGGAGTTTTTAGGCCGTCTTAAGGCCTCCGTCGTGGCTTATCGACTGCTTGAGCTGGGACCGACAGTTTAGTGTGCCCTCCGAAGCACGGAAGCGCAGATGTAAATGCCACTAGCGGTCACCCAACATCCACCAATAGGAATAGATTAGATTAGCTCTGGTGAAAAAGCACTCTAAACTAATTCACGCGAAGCCTAAACGAACTGAAATCAAAATATTTGGACCACGACGGCAGGGTCTGCGCGTGAAGGGTAGAAGCTGTCCCCTGAGATACAGTTCTTAACTAGTTCGGGAGCCGGAATATACCCAACCCGCTCGTACACGTCGTTGTATATAGGCTCAAATGCTTTTGTCAAAATTTGATGCTACTATTTTGAAGTAGCTTTAGTTTTTAGTTAGATTAGTTTAGATAATAATAATAATAAAATAATAATAAAAATTAAATAATATTATTAAAAAAAAAATTGAGAACCTAAACGAATAAAATTGAGAAAAATTGAAAAATGCCACGTTAGGTCTGATATTTTAAACAAGGAAAATGCAAGCAAATACTAAAGAATGTTGAAACCGTTCATAAAGAAGATCGCCCAGACAACAATGTTACGACTGAGTAGACTAGTGCTATGCTCTAGGTTACTAAATCCTAGGCTCTAGTTACCGATTCGGTTCGAGACGAATCGCTGCTGACGATCTGGGCACAGCAATAGTTTACTGCGAAGTTGTGATAGTGATGTAGGTACATAATCTGTGTACCTACCTAAATAAAAACAAGGTAAAATACTAAATGCACTAAGCAAGATCCTATTTAGCTTCATATTAGGTACCTACCCACTTACATTATGTAAGGCTACTGACGAAAACTCTAATTTTAATAAGCCTTGTGATTTTTTAAGTGCTATAATGTAAAGTATAAGCAATAATTAAAGTAAAGAGCGATTTCTTTGAGATATTATGTAGTTAAATACACAATTACGAAAAGAGTAATGAATATGAGTGTAGCTGGGTACGTAAGTAGAGGAAGGCCGAAGAAGAAGTGGTTATATTGTGTGAAAAAGGATATGAATGTGTGAGGAGTGGATTGAAAGTTAACGAATGATAAGAGTGAGTGGAAGAAGAAAACATGCTGTGCCGATCCCACCTAGTGTAGGATAAAGCCAGGGAAATGATGATAAAGAGCATATGTAGAGAAGTTACCAAAAGTAAGTACTGATCTCTATCATGGAAGTTCAATTACACACCAATCAGTTCATTTCTACTCACGTTATTAAGTGCTATACGAAAACCTGTAGCAATATCATTGTGTGAATGATTATTGGTAACTTGTAACTCGTAAGATGAAAAGGCGGCGGTCAAGGTGGTGTGCAATGTGGCAATCGCACGATGGTGCTAAAAAGAGCACATTATTGAGCAAAGGGCAATAATTACTTAAAGGTACATCGCTAAAGTGCACTACTAGTGCCGGCACATCGTGCTTTACAGATTTATGGAAGAACTACTTTTTTTCTTTAGTAAAGAGAAGTATAAACTCAGCCAATTTCAATGCTTTTAATATATAGGGTCCACATACTTCTGGACTGCGATGTCTGAAAAAAAAACCAGAAATCCCTGTTGGTATGGATTTCCTAGTCAAGATTTCTGAAACATAATAAACTAGTTGGTGCCCGCGACTTCGTCCGCGTGGAATAGTGTCTTTGAGTAGCATAGCTTTTACAAACCTTGATTTTATATCGAATCAACAGCTTAAAAATAAGTTTCAAGCTTCTAGCTCTAAAAATGACGATACTTACGCCCCCCCCCCACCCCATTTTCAACCTCTTACAACCCTGTTTTTGCATTAAAAAGTAGCCTATGTCCTTTCTCAGACTCTAGACTATCTGTGTACCAAATTTGATTCAAATCGGTTCAGTAGTTTTGGCGTGAAATCGAGACAGACAGAGTTACTTTCGCATTTATAATATTAGTAAGGATTTTCGCTCTACCTTTTTGTGGGAATTTTATGTCAGGTAAAATAACTTTGGTCACAAAGAAAAATAAGACTAAGTAATATTTAGTTAAAGTTCTTACGATATTTACAATATTCAAATAATGTCTAAAAACCGTTGCAAACGATTTATAGATAGCTCAACTGGTCTAAATCAGTATCAAAAAATCTGTAAAATTGATCCTTTTGGTTAAAGATTACCAATCTCTAAGAAAGCCTAATGTTTAGCAGATAACTTCTTTCGGCTGCTATAATGAAACAGATTTGGAACGATTACGTCTAGCCAGAGCCAAAAACTTACGACCTATGTACTGTTAGAGTGAAATTACCCAATAGCTGTAGATTTATCTTGATATCCATTTATTATCAAAATTAAATCATATCGTATCTTCCATTTACTCTCGTCACCGCCATCTGGTATCTTCCCTCTACCACAGATAAAGTAAACGCTCCATAAATAGTGATATCTTGCACGTAACGTTTTAAAAAATCGGCTTATAGTTCATACTGGCTGCTGCCCGCGACTTCGTTCGCGTCCCGTTGGATCCCGTTAATTTTCGGGATAAAAAGTAGCCTATGTGTTAATATAGGTCACGGACAATATATATTCCAAGTTTTCTAATTCCATTTCCAAGTTCCAATCTGATAAGTTAGATTGTTTTAGTTTAGCTGGGTGCACGTTTTGGAAACGATTGTAAAAATTTCATCTTTGTACACGTATATAGCTTAAGAATGAAAATATTGTTTTCTTAATTTGATTATTTACGGCCAGGTTGTGTACCCACCAACATAAAAAGGTTTTATTCAAGCTGTCAGTTGTTCCATGTCAGTTGTGTTTTGCTATACGATTTGTAACAAATGAACGGCTGATGCTTTTACTGATAAATTTTTTTGGATGTTCATTTTTTCCCCGGGAACGGGATAAAAAGTACCCTATGTGTTAATCCAGCTCACGGATCATAATATATAATCCAAGTTTCATCCAAATCGGATCTGTAGTTTTTGCGTGAAAGAGTAACAAACATACATCCTTGCAAACTTTCGCGTTTATAATATTAGTAGGATCTAGGATAGGAAGTAGGATGTGCTATGACCTTAGTGCTAAGGGTTAATGAACCTTTACAAATTATTGTACGAGATACATAAATATATTTGAGGAACTAAATCTTTTTGTTTGTACTAAAGACTTCAACGCGCTTCAAGTACTGATAATTTGATTGCTTCAGAGTACCTATCCAACTACCTCAATGATTACTATTATTATTTTTATTGGGCAAAGCCAGCGTCAAAATTGATATAAATATTATACATATAATACTCTTTTGAAGCTGACTGACAATAATTAACGCACAGTCTAAACTATAAGGAGGTGCACTAAGAAAGGAATTTTAAAAAGTCGCACCCTTCAGGGTCTGAAATTAGGATCAAATATTTTAATCAAATAATGCGTATGCTGCTACCACGCGAGCAAAGCCACGGGTGACAGCTAGTTTTTATAATATACTTTTTAAATTCTTCACAACCTCAAACACGCGACACTATTTCATAGAAGCGTATGTTTGTACCTACGGCGTGTGCGCCTTTCAGATTTCTCATCAGATCATATCTTTGGAAGTATTGCGCCTAGATCTTTCTATTTCAATGGAAAAAGTGGTTTGCGTCTTGCTATTATGTTTATAGTAGGCGCTATTAGAAACAGGAACGATAGACTGCGAACAACAATGAGTTCTTAAAGTTCTGGTTTTATACGAATTTACATACTTTCAAGGTTTTATCAGCACCATCATCATTATCAGCCTGTAAAAAAATCCACTGTTGGACATAGACCTTCTCCATTCTACAGTAAGAATGATTGACTTATTCGCCAACTCGCGAACGTCAATCTGACCAAAGTCAAAAACAAAGTCATTGTCAAATATCTTTTATTCAGTAAAGTCACAAGGATTTTTGAAATTGTCATATGAAATAGGTGATTCTGTCAATTTTGGTGGCTACTAGGACGTAAAAGAAAGGGGGAACTTACGGCCTGGTTCCTAGCGCTTCTCTGTATGATCCTTCTTACAAAGAAATATATAATTATACTTCTCAATCCACCGGTTTCCCGAGATCTGAACAATATCGTCAGTCCCTCGAGTGAAGGGTCATCTTACTTCGGTAGTAGGTACGTCCTACATGAGTTTATTTAAGGCAAAGAAGAAAATTGTTACAACGAATAATTAAATAATAATCTTAGGTGTGAATCAGAATCGGTTAAAATCTAACAATATTGTCTTATCGTGACATCACCATGACATTGCAATATGAACTTCACCTCAACTTTTTACTGCGCGCGCGCAACTGCAGCTGTAATTATATAGTTAGGTATAGATACGTACTTTATCATTGTTCTGTGTTTAGTGACAGGAGTGGCAAGAATTAGCACTGTATGGGTCACTTACTAGCTGAGTAGATGAATTCTGGCATTGTGAATATTTTCTCCGTAAGAAAACACTGCGCGGGAGATATAGCTCCTTCGCGAGTTTTTTTTTTATAAAATGATAATTTTAGTACAAGAGCAATATTTCATCCCACTGCTGGGTGGGTCTCCACCAAAGACTTTCAGATCTCTGTATCCTTCCTTTACCTAAAGATAGGGAGAACGGAAGTTTAATAATATTAAAACAATTTTTTTATTAAATAATACAAACTACATAATTTATAGATTTTTGTTTTATAATACTGCCTGCAAATAAAGAAAATTTCATTTTTTTTAATCAAAATATACATATGAAAATACTTAGCCTATACATCTACTATTTATTTTAGACGGTCTATGAAATCTAATGCTAAATCACACTTTATATAAAAAAAATATTTAAAACAAATACATTTTGCCATATCACTCATCCAACAAATAGTAGGTATGTAACTTATACAAGGTGAAATAAGACTACTCTCGATAACTGCGAGGGGTTAAAGTACTTAACGTACATCGTTTTCTACTGAACTAATAAATACATTTTACTATTTATTACAAGTATATTATATTTGCAAAAAAAAATAGTATATAAAGTATTCTATCAGCAATCTAGAGTAAAAGTTCTACTTAGTTTGGAACTAGATGGCGTTGTGTAAAATGTCAACAAATTGTGTGAGTGCGCAAGTACTTATATTGTCAAAAATGTATAGAACAGCCTGTTTCTAGTTGGTTCGATTAATAACTTATAGCGATTAAAAGTTGTTCACATTAACACCTCGAAGTTTCGGAAGTGGTCTAATTACACCCAGTATAGAATCAGGAACACAGTTTGAATACAATAGGAAAAGTACATTTACTTATGTAAATAAACAATGAATACCCTTTTGTTGTTGTACATTTAACATTTGTGTTTGAATTCATTTGAAGAAATGAAACAGTAAAAGCAGGACCTTGAAAGTTTTATTATTATTTTTAGTTTTATTAGTTTTGTAATAAGTTTATTATGGAAGTTCAATATAAAAGTTTAGAAGAGATACAATTTAAAAACAGTAAGTTAGACAAAACCTATTTTAATATAAAAAAGGCCCCCTGATTTATTGCTCATGCACTGATCCGGACCCAAACATAGATTTTGTATGATGATTGTTGTATTGTGTATTTGATGTATGAAAATATCTACTTAAATCTATGCTTGAGTAACAATTTCTTTAGCAGCATACGGGCCTAACACACGTTTTCCATGACGACTACTTATTTGATTCCCTTCCTAGTAGGCCCGTAGTCTGAGTTTGGTTTTGTTGATCGAAACGCATACTAAAAAGCGACTTGTGAGATATTTTGTATGGAAACCCAATAACCGCCTCTAGCGGGAGATTTGCAAAGTATTTCTCTCCATACAACTCGATGCTTGTCGCAAATCAACATAATAAAAGTCAGACATAAAGCAGCAATAATTACCCACTTATTATATATATTACCCATGCTCTCGTCGGCCGGAGTGTAGGTGTCCAAATAGATGAAACAGAATGTTTAATGTTTAATCCTTTTATTACATTTTGTATGAGTTGTCTTTCATCAACATTGAGTCGAGCATTCAATACTCCCACAAATACCCAATCGGATTAAGAAAAACAAATGAAAATCTAGTCAACTCCCACTACCATCGTCTTGCTGACGTTTCGAAGAAAAAATTTTGGGAGAAATTCTCCCAATTGTCACTTTCGATTTCATCGTACCTTATGAAAAACAATTGCTAGCTAAACAGAATTTTAGACAAGCCGTCTTTTCAGATAAAATAGAAGACATTGAAACATGGACAGCCACACAAACCCTCATTGGTTTAGGCTCAGTCGTTTTCCTCTACCTAGCACTGACAGTACGTGTGTTGCCAGCATTCATGAAGACGAGACCAGCTTTCCAACTGAAAAATTTGCTACTTGCGTACAATACGTTCCAAGTCGCCTTCTCAGTTTACTTAGTTTGCATTGTGAGTGTTTGCTGCTAGTTTTACATCTGGGATAGTAAACAGTTACACATGGTGTCAATAAGCAAAATGTATAAAGTAAAAAAAATGCTAATGTTGGTAAACTTACACCATTATCCACAGCTTCCAACGAAGAAAAAAAGCTTATTTTGTGGGATTTATGGCATTTTTTACCATAAATTCAAAACTCTCATTCTAGCTTGTAATAGTTGGTTAGGTCTTTCATAAGGCTTTTTGAGATACTGCAAAATCATGCTATCCACTTTAATAGAGACTATTAAATATTGTGAAACCCGTCACCGTACAAATATCTACGTCATTAGGCATAGGGAGATAAACCTCAAGTGGAGTTAGGCAGGAACTTTGACAAGACGTGGTGATCTCCAGTAGAGTAAAGCTTTGACGGAATGGTGGCAAAATTTTACCAATAGAATCTGGTTTATCTGAAAGCGCGATGGGTCGACGAAATCGTAAAGATCGCAGGAAACACCTGGATGCGAGACGCACAAGACAAAGGAGGCTGGCATAACTTGGAGGCTTGATGATAGTGATTGATATAACCTAGTAAATAATTGTAACTGTTTCCAAAAGGCAGGCCGCTGATAGCTATTTTTTTTGACGTAGCTATTTAGGGGTTCTTCTGGCAAAGCGAAGCTCCCTAGCCTGGAGTTACGACTCTAACCATTTCAATAAAAAAAATCTCTTGCAGTATCTCAGATACATCTACAACTACAACGTGATAACCACAAGATGTCCAAAGGGTTCAGATATGCTTGGGGTAAGTTTTTTTTATAATTTCTAAGTAATTTAGTAATGACAATCGGTCTTCCTAAAAGATAGTAAGGCCAAAGGCCATCGTTGGTCTTTTTGGGTTATTCCCATCGAGCCCCCCGGTGGGCCAGATGGGATAAAAAAATCCCATCGAGCTCACTCATTTGCATAGTGGGCTCGTTCAGGCTGATAATGACTCATTTTTGAAATTATTGATAGTGTAAATAAGAAATTGATTTCAGGCAATTCATGTAGATTTTTTCAGACAAATAGATGAGGATGATGACGATGAAGTGGTAATTCAAAACTTTTTTTTCAGGTAATAAAAGAAATCTATCCATACTTTATAGCCAAACACCTGGATCTCTTAGACACAGTTTTCTTCGTGCTCCGAAAAAAGGACAACCAGGTCACGTTCCTTCATCTTTACCATCACGCAGCAATGCTGACGTGGACATGGTTCCACTTGATGTACCATCCGACAGATAACTTCGTGGTGGTTGGACTTTTGAACAGTTCTGTTCATGTACTGATGTACGCGTACTATGGAATCGCTTCTCTAGGACCGGAGTACGCTAAGTACATCTGGTGGAAGAAACATCTGACCAAAGTTCAATTGGTGAGTTTTTTTTTATATATTAGTAGATTTTATTCTAGCATTGTTCTGACCTAAGAGGCTTAAAATCCCCTCTTAACTTATTATGCAAATAAACGTATCTTATATCTTGTATCAACTTCTGTCATAAGCTCTTCTTCTTCTTCTATACCGATAATGGCCTCTGTCCGTCATTTCGACGGATTTTGCCGTCAAGTGAAATTTTTGAAATAAAATAAGTCAAGTCAAGTCATTCGTCAAGTCGACTGTCGTTGGTTCACGAATTTTCACATTCAGAGAAGATAATTTACACACAATTTATTCTAATGGCTCACACTTTATGTTACGAGCTAAGTGTTATTAGTTAAAACTCCACCAAACTTAAACAACAATACTCACAATAACACAAGAAAAAGTTTTAAAACAAAAAGGCTAGGTGTTGTTTAAAAAAAATTCAAAACTCCAATCCTGTCATAAATTAATCATCGTTTAAGATCATTTAGTGATACGACATTGTCAGAGCAGCCGAATTCAATTAGCATTAAAATATTTTGGTAGGCCGGTTCCGGCTACTAAACTAGGCCAACGATTTTTTACTCAATCTGAAGACTGAGAATGTTAGATCATCGAATTAAAAATTGGCTTCATCGAGGCACTGATTGGTATTGAGTAATGTTTGAACTTCTGTCTGAGTACTTTTTAATTGCATTAAAACTTGAGACTTAAGAAAAACATATTATTATTTTGTATAAGTGTGCATTAGCTCGTTATTATATCATATTCAATAATATGCTGTTTCAATATCGCTTACTTTTTTATGCTTTCTCATATTAGACTAGGCAATTTTCTTCTACTTCCTTTATTTATGGCCTCTGTCCATCATTTCGACGGACAATTTTGCCAGTGCTAAGTGAATAATTAGGACAATTTCACTAGACGGACATGCTCGCAGATAGTCCGGCAGACAGTCTGCGACGGTCCTACACTAGCGAACATCGCACAGACCTATAGTAGCGAGGTCCGGCGGACATGTCTGCGAGCATGTCCGTCTAGTGAATTCCTCGCTTTAGTGAAGTCGAGGAAGGGAGTCATTTGTCAAGTCGGCTGTTTTTTTGAGTGACGTTTCAGTAATAGTCCAGTAACGTTCTGTGATCGTTAGAGAAAAGTAATCAAAATGTTTGTAAATTACATTTATTATTTACTGTACCACAGATCATAATATAATACTACTGAACGAATTCGTGACCATTTTCATTTATATTTTACTAGCTGTGTCCGCGTCTTCGTCCGCGTGAAATAGTGTCTAGCATTTTACAATTTTTACAAACTTTGAATGTCATATTTATTTATAACGAACCAACAGCCTGAAAAATAAGTTTCGAGCTTCTAGCTCTAAAAATGACGATACTTCTATATAACTTTCATCCCCCCTTTCAACCCCTTACAACCCTTTTTTCGCATTAAAGAGTAGCTTTTGTCTTTTCTCAGGCTCTAGACTATCCGTGTACCAAATTTCATTCAAATAGGTTCAGTAGTTTTGGCGTGAAAGCGAGACAGACAGACAGACAGAGTTACTTTCGCACTTATAATAATTAGTATGGTTTTTTTTAGCAATTGTAAATTGTTAAGTTAGATGCCGCCGTATTGTAAATTGCGAAGTTATTGATGTTTAAATAAAAAATTATATGTTTAAAAAAACTGGAAAAACCGACTTTATTTTGATATGCCTTCATTATCAAATGATGATGATGATGATGGCAGTTCATTGAGACTGTTCTATTGATCGTAAATACCACAGAAAAGCAAAATACGCAATGTCGTGGTGGATGACGTGTTTTTTCTTATTTTACTGCCAAACTACTGAAAAGAAATATAAACAAATTGAGAACCTCCTCCTTTTTGGAAGTCGGTTAAAAAAAATAACAAACAAGCTAACTTTGCTTGTATAGGAAATTTTACTTCTTTTATTTACTTATTTAATTTTCTTTTTTACCTTACTTCTATAGGATAATCAATTTATGTTTAATATTCCAGCTCCAGTTTATCCTCGTGGTGGTAGACCTCCACTACCAGCAGAAGTTGTCTCCGTGCCCCGTCCCTTCCATCTTCTACTACTTCTGCATGACGCTGATAACTTCATTCTTTGTGTTATTCATGAAATTCTACTTTAGAAACTATAAGTCCAGGAAGGAGTAGAAAGCGAGTAAACTTGTGTCTTGATTCAAAATATATAAATAAATATTTTTGGACATTTTAGACAATAGTCCCAAACTAAGCAAAGCTATGGGAACTAGATTGCTGATATAACACATAAATACATTTTTTACTTATAATTAGTAACACCCAGAAATAGAAGAAAAAACATTTATGATTGCCACACGCAAATATTTATTATTGGTGGGGATATCGAACCCACGACCCACAGCATGACATGTAGCTGGCAAACAATGGATGAGAAGAGCCGAAGACCGGGCTCAGTGGCGCGTCTTGGGAGAGACCTACGTCCAGCAGTGGACTGATATAGGTTGATGATGATTATGACCCACAGCATGGAACGCAGAGCTAATAACCAACTGGGCTGTGACGCCAGTCACATTTTGTGTCTTCAAATAGCAGGATACAAATGTTTACGAGCTATTTTTCACATACAAAGTATCGATTACTCGTAGATTATATTATTGTTATAGGTATGTAGCGAGCATTTGAGGAAAACCCCAAATTATGAAAAATAACAAAAACTCTTAAGTACCTACTCAAAACTCCTCTGTGCACATTTGAATCTTGAATTCTCATTAATATATTACGAAATGTCTGTTAGTACGATGCATATATTTTGCACTAAAAAATTTAGTATATTCAAATATAGTTCTTGTTCTATTAATATTTATGAAAATATTTTTATTATTTGTTATATACATAAGTAATTCTTTTTTTTTCTTGCAGTTATATAAACCCCCTTTTGCAATTATACACGGTGTAACATAAATACCCTATAAGTCCGAAAGGGTGGTATTTTACAGGTCATGTCGAACAGTGTTTGTTCTACAACTTTTGAGATTTCGAAGTTTTTCTTTCATGACATGAGCTCACAATTTTTACTTAAAATGTACCTACACACAGCATGGGTGTGCGTGCGACGCAGTAGAAGGGTACCTACGTGTGCATGCGTGTGTACGGGTTTACGCAAATAGTAAAAAACACTTATGGTTGTCGCAAATTTCTAAAATAATAAAAGTTGTACATTTGTATGGAAATTTCAATTACGATTTATTGACCCTTTGCACATGTTCAAGCACAAAAGTGGTCGGTCTGATTACGCCCCCTTTGGGCTTATAGGGTAATTATGTTACACCTTGTATATGTAACCATCGCTTTTATAATGTAGAGTCACATTGTTAATGTTAGTATTCTGGCACCACGCTATTTGTCAAAAGTATTCAAAATACCACTGGCTGTGAGTCTATGCGTATGTATTCATTTCACTTGCATTCTCACTAAACTATGCAACAAATAAGTTGGCACACAATAAACCACTGAACGTAAATCTTATTGGCTGTGTAAAATCATACGGCCTACTGGAAAACCTTTCAAAGGTTTGTTGCGCGAGCGCAGCCTTTAGCGCAACCTGCAATATAGGCTTCAGTTGTGATTGAACCACCGTGCAGGCTGGTCGCGCGAATATTTTTGTTATCGAAAAGTGCGAGTGATAATCAAATCATCGATGTAAAGAAAGGTCAGTTGGTTGCAGTGGCAGCTTTTTTTGCAGTTTTGTAACAATTCTGAACGATGTTTGTCAGCAGTTGGTGTCATCATTTTTTTGTATGGATCGTCTACTAAAGTAACTGTTACTTGCCGAAACTGGGTCTAGTTTTAACTGTTTTTGTGTATGATTACTGGTAAATGGTCTACGTAGATATAAATTGTTTTGCGTGATTGGATGTGTCATGTCTACCTACCAAATTGTGTACTTAATGGAGAAGATTTGGAGAAAGCATAAGACCCTGTGTAAGCTTCACAAGATCCTTTCACCACATCGGTTCTGTCCTGTCTGAAACGTCTTGATTACGCATTTTTCTTTTTTGTGTTCTCGTTGTGGTCCAATTTTTCTTGTTTTGTTTTTTCGAATCTACAAAATGCAGAATCATGTGCGAGTTGACCTACTGACTTAATTTTTTACTGGCACATATTTCACCGATTAAATCCTATTTTATAATTATAATAACCTGGGCTTCATCTTGTTATATAATAATAATATGGCTTCTGTCTTTCTTTTTGCCAGACAATATTGCCAGTTTCACAAATGTTATTTGAAATAGTTTATAGTCAAGTAGAAAACTAACCAAATGACATTTCTAAAAAAATATCTACGCGGTTTTTTCCATATTTGAAGTTTTCTGTTTTTTAGTAACTGTAAAATGACCACTCTTGTCTAATGCGCCGCCTAATTGATCGAGTGAGCGAAGCGAACGAAGATCTTAGCGGCAATTTGGGTAAAACTGCTTTGTATGTTTGTTAGACGAAAACTTGCAAACCGTTTATCCATAATCTTTACAACATTCAGTAGATTTACGGATAGTGATCTTAACGTTTTATTGATTTAAAAATGAAGGAAATTGGTCAAGAGGCTATAAGGGTCCAAAGGGAGTAAAAAAAAGTAAAGTTGTACAAAAATATCAAGAAGGGTGTCATATAATAGAGCTTTCATCACGAGATCTCAGTTCGGGGCGAACTACTGGTTTTAGTGGTTTTTGTTCTGCGTGCTGGTATTCAAATTGGAGTTTCAAGAGGTCAACTTAACATTTAAATATTATGTCATAAACAATAATATGGTTGGCATCTACATAGATGCCAACCATATTACGCACATTTGCCGAGGTGTTAAAAAACACATGTTCAACTGAAAGTGAAATCAACTGTAGTAACTCTTCACACGATAAGATATGCTAAGGAAGCAAGCTCGTATGAGTTAGTGGCCAACTGGTGACGGAGTTTTTTAACCGCTAGAGCCGGATCCGACAGTTTAACGTGCCCTCTGAAGTACGGAAGCGCTCAGATGTAAATGATACTAACGGCCATCCAAAGAGTAACCACGCGGAGCGTCGCTTAACTGAGATAAAAAATTCAAAAAAATCGGTGCATCGGTGATAATCGGTGAAGATTGACTAAGCAAGCTGGGCCACGAGCGTTTCAACACTTGTCTTCCACCAGAGCCCAGGTGATACCACGTGGAAATTATTTCTTTTGTAGCAACAATATTATGGCACTCGTGATTGGATTGATAACTTTTCCGTTCATTCCCGTACGTCCCACTGGTGGAACGAAGGGGGGTGCAAAAAATAAGTATTATTTTATTCCCACGTTCGTTTTACTGAGGTGGTGTGGGGACGAAGAGGAAGTTGTTTTAAAATCTTCAAATTCGTCCCACCAGTATGACGACCCAGTGGAAGAACGGGAATGAACGAACTTTTCGGGATGAACGACAATTTTTATTGACCTTAGAGGTATCTATTTATTCTATACAGTGAGTGTGTGTCGTCGTGTGAAAGCAACTTCATCAGATCTCATCATGATAGACTGGGCCCTATTTCTACTTTCTCTTGACAACGGCCCGCATTATTAGATGTAATATCCAAGATCTAACATATTTTTGAGTTATAGGACCTTGAACCGTGTTTTGTTAAAAATAAGATTCTAGATTTCTTATTTTTGATCTGATAAGATAGGGCGTGGTGTGATATGTCCATAAATGATTTAGATTTATATTCCTAAAACTAGTATTGTAATCCTTGAGACGATGTTATTGAATATTAAAATTAAAATCTAAACAAAACAACTTTCTAAGAAATTTTGATAGATATTAATATAATATCCAAGATCTAACATTTATTTTGGAGTTAAAGGACCTTGAACCGTATATTCTATTAAAAATAAGATTCTAGATTACTTATTTTTGATCTGATAAGTTTGTAAAATGGTGGTTAATTTAACACGGTAAAAACAGTTTCAAAAATCTTTTACAGCTTGCATTAGAACTTGCGGAAAACTAAGTAATAGTTTTTATTGCAAAACGTGTTATAGATTTAGTTTTAGATTAGAAACACATGCAACAGTAAATACTATAATAGATACATACAATAATATACATATTATTAAATACAGGGTGTAAAATAAACATTCCTAAAATCTATAGAAGATCAAAATATCCACCCGAAGTTTGATGATGTACCACCCGGTATACAAAAAAAAACTTAAGAGGCTAATTAGTGTAAATTACCTAGAGGTAAGGTAGCCGTCATACAGAAAGGACCGGCAGAAGCGTAAAGCTGCGGAACTATTCAGCCAATTAGTAAAAAGATTGAAAACTTCTTTGCTTGTATGATTTTGATTTAACCTTTACTTAGCATAATTTTTATCGCTTCTAATAACTAGGTTTGAAGTCATAATTTGCAAACCGTTAGGTCAAAGATTTCAGACGCAGTAGGTAGTTATAATGGATTTTGCATATTTATTTCTTGCACATTTCTCGGTATTTTTGTATTATAATCTACGCCATAGACTATAGCAAGTCTGTCGATTCTGATAATACTTAATTTATTTAAAAAGGTTTGAAAGAAGTTGTCTGAAAAAAAAATACAAACATAATATTACTTGTATGCCGTTGTAATAAGGCCCAAATTTAGGTCAGCGAAAACTAAACATGGAAATTTAAAAATAAAATATAACACAGCAATGCTTGATATACACTGCCATAAGAATTTAATATTGTGTAAGTACGTATATTCAATTTATAACACATTTGCTCGTAAAGGGTCTCTTATTTCACCAATTTCAGTATCGTGATGTATGTCATTACGCACTCGTGCGTTATGGTAATGTAAAACGTACGGTTTATCAAGATGCTCCCACTAAAACGAACGGGGGGGCAAGGGGCCGGCGCCGCGCTCTACGATAAAAAATAAGCATTTAAGTCTTTTACAAATTGTTCAAATTTTTCTAACTGCTTCAACAAGTGAATAAAGATTTATTCTTTGAAGAGAGTCCGTGTTATAAAACGTCGTATGACATACGTGCGCTTTGAAAATTACAGCCTCTGCTTTCTTGTAGCCCCTCGCCTACGGCTCGGGCTGGCAATATCGCCTCGGCTGTAATTTTCAACTTACCGCACTCATATCATAATGTACTATTATGTACTTTCTTTGTACTATTTTGTGGCTATATTATCATCTATCTATCAGAATAATGAGATCAAATAAGGTCAACGAATGGTCCAAACGCAATCTGCTGAAGTTTCAAAAGGAATCACTTATAGGCCTCTGCTCGCGCACTTTAGAACCATAAACTGTGATAGATTCTACCCAGTTCTTCTTCCAAATTTTTTTTTTGACAGGCGTCATGGCTCAGTCAGTAGTAGCTCTGCCTTCTGTGCTGTGGGTCGTGGGTTCGATCCCCACCGAGAACAAACATTTGTGTTGTAAACATAGATGTTTGTTCTGTGTCTGGGTGTTTCTATGTATTATAAGTATGTATTTACAAAAATGTATGTATGTATTCTATCAGCCATCTAGTTTCCATCGTACAAGCTTTGCTTAGTTTGGGACTAGAAGACGTTGTGTTAAGTGTCCGTAAAAAAAAATATTGCAAAGTCTGAGTTTATAACTCTGTTATATAAAAGTCGTACCTAAGGGCCGTAAGATCAAAAGCAGTTTAAACTATGGGTTTTGTTGACTACGATTACATTTGATCGATCATCTCTGTCAGTTTAAGCTACCGATGGTCGATTAACTAGCATTGATCTTATGAAATAATCGGAGACTGGAGGTTAAACTCTATTTCGTGGTTTAAACCACTATTAATCCTACGGCCCTAAGGGCGGATTCGTCCAAAAGTCATGATATTCCTGAATAAGTATCCCTTGTATAACTTTATTCTTTGATTTTATTCTCAGATAAATTCGTTTTTGTTTTTCCATTGCAATATTGAGAGTAGCCAATCCTAGGTATTGTTATTCTGTATATACATGAAAACCAACTTAATTCAAAATACAATTGCTTAGAGAGCGCAACGCAATAATACATGTGCACACAAATTATCCGGGTGTCAAGTTGCCAATATTTATGAAAACAAACAGCTGTTTTGTCAAATGTAGCAGCCGCCATTAAAATATTCGACAGTTAACTTGTTTATACCATAGATTTTGGCAGTATAACGATTTATTCTTGGATAGACAAGTTATTCCTGGAATAAGACTTGGTAGAACAAAAAGTTTCATATCACTAGAGTAATTATTGATTTTATTCGCAGTATAAGACTTATACTGCGTATAAATAGTTTGGTCGAATCCGCCCTAAGTAAGGTAGCTCCTAGCTGCTCGTAACTACTGTAAGTTCAAGCGTAAGTACGGATGTAGGTAGAGCATTGTACATAACTTTCACTGAGTAATGATAGGTTAGATACATCACTCTGTACATAATAAATCGATGCCTGAACTATCATCATCATTAACCATGTCACAGGCGTCACAGCTCAGTCGGTAACTCTGCGTTCCGTGCTGTGGGTCGCAGGTTCGATCCTCACTGTTACTATGTATGTGGAATAACAGTATACTACGGTGTTTAAATTAGTTATAAGTTTTTGGTTCTTATTCTTATTGAAACTAAAACATTTTTTTCTTAAAAACCATTACAGCGTGAAAAAATTCGATTGTTCGATTTATTTTCGCCAATGAGGCATTTTCAATAGGTACAACAGTTTCTTTATGGCGCCTACACTAATAGTTCCATAGAAAAGTTGTACTTTTCCTTCTGTACATTTTTAAATATTCATAAAGTAACTTTCAGAATCTGACACTCGTTAGTATTTGGTTTTGCTTTTACTGTTTTGCAATGAAAGTCGCAAGCCCTTGAAGTTTTTGGGAATAGTTTCATTACACAGCCGGCCACATACGTAGCGGTATACGTGCGGGCCTAAGATGCGCACCGCGAGATATTGACTTAGTGACGATTCGGACCAAATATTTTGGGACAAATTCTCCCAATCGTCACTTTTGATTTTAATAATTTTTGTTGTGACGATTCGGACAACTTTAAAAATAGCTGCATTGTACAGTAAGGTAAACAATTTTTAAGCAAAATGTGATATAGCTATTAAGGTGGTTCGATTTCCATATTAATTTATTTTACCAATTTGGGGGAAATTATATTATTATACCTAACAAGCAATTTTCATTTATTTCTTGAATCATAGAACTTAAAATCAAGATCTATTTTTTTGATGACAGCTGTCAAACTTCAAACGCCCATATCTCGGAAACTACTCACCCTAGAGTTCTCGTTCCAAAACCAAATGAAAGGTGTGATCAAGATCTAAATGTTTGAAGACAGCTGTCAAACTTCAAACGGCTATATCTCGGAAACTACTCACCCTAGAGTTCTCGTTTTAGAACTAAATGAAAGGTGTGATCAAGACCTATTTTTTTGATGACAGTTGTCAAACTTCAAACGGCTATATCTCGGAAACTACTCACCCTAGAGATCTCGTTCCAAAACCAAATGAAAGGTGTGATCAAGATCTATTTTTTTGATGGCAGCTGTCAAACTTCAAACGGCTATATCTCGGAAACTACTCACCCTAGAGTTCTCGTTCCAAAACTAAATGAAAGGTGTGATCAAGACCTATTTTTTTGATGGCAGCTGTCAAACTTCAAACGGCTATATCTCGGAAACTACTCATCCTAGAGTTCTCGTTCGAAAACTAAATGAAAGGTGTGATCAAGACCTATTTTTTTGATGACAGTTGTCAAACTTCAAACGGCTATATCTCGGAAACTACTCACCCTAGAGATCTCGTTCCAAAACCAAATGAAAGGTGTGATCAAGATCTATTTTTTTGATGGCAGCTGTCAAACTTCAAACGGCTATATCTCGGAAACTACTCACCCTAGAGTTCTCGTTCCAAAACTAAATGAAAGGTGTGATCAAGACCTATTTTTTTGATGACAGTTGTCAAACTTCAAATGGCTATATCTCAGAAACTACTCACCCTAGAGATCTCGTTCCAAAACCAAATGAAAGGTGTGATCAAGATCTATTTTTTTGATGGCAGCTGTCAAACTTCAAACGGCTATATCTCGGAAACTACTCACCCTAGAGTTCTCGTTCCAAAACTAAATGAAAGGTGTGATCAAGACCTATTTTTTTGATGGCAGCTGTCAAACTTCAAACGGCTATATCTCGGAAACTACTCACCCTAGAGTTCTCGTTCCAAAACTAAATGAAAGGTGTGATCAAGACCTATTTTTTTGATGACAGTTGTCAAACTTCAAACGGCTATATCTCGGAAACTACTCACCCTAGAGATCTCGTTCCAAAACCAAATGAAAGGTGTGATCAAGATCTATTTTTTTGATGGCAGCTGTCAAACTTCAAACGGCTATATCTCGGAAACTACTCACCCTAGAGTTCTCGTTCCAAAACTAAATGAAAGGTGTGATCAAGACCTATTTTTTTGATGACAGTTGTCAAACTTCAAATGGCTATATCTCAGAAACTACTCACCCTAGAGATCTCGTTCCAAAACCAAATGAAAGGTGTGATCAAGATCTATTTTTTTGATGGCAGCTGTCAAACTTCAAACGGCTATATCTCGGAAACTACTCACCCTAGAGTTCTCGTTCCAAAACGAAATGAAAGGTGTGATCAAGACCAATTTTTTTGATGACAGCTGTCAAACTTCAAACGGCTATATCTCGGAAACTACTCACCCTAGAGTTCTCTTAGAGAAAATTATTGTTTTTTATTTTTACGTGAAGAACAAACCAACAAAAATACTTTCCATACTTCACATCACAGTCATACAATTTAAAAATTTAGATATAAGAAAATCTAACGCGAACTCTAGGGTGAGTAGTTTCCGAGATATGGGCGTTTGAAGTTTGACAGCTGTCATCAAAAAAATAGACCTTGATCACACCTTTCATTTGGTTTTGGAACGAGATCTCTAGGGTGAGGAGTTTCCGAGATATGGGCGTTTGAAGTTTGACAGCTGTCATCAAAAAAATAGATCTTGATCACACCTTTCATTTGGTTTTGGAACGAGATCTCTAAGGTGAGTAGTTTCCGAGATATATCCGTTTGAAGTTTGACAGCTGTCATCAGAAAAATAGATCTTGATCACACCTTTCATTTGGTTTTGGAACGAGAACTCTAGGGTGAGTAGTTTCCGAGATATGGGCGTTTGAAGTTTGACAGCTGTCATCAAAAAAATAGATCTTGATCACACCTTTCATTTGGTTTTGGAACGAGATCTCTAGGGTGAGTAGTTTCCGAGATATGGGCGTTTGAAGTTTGACAGCTGTCATCAAAAAAATAGATCTTGATCACACCTTTCATTTGGTTTTGGAACGAGATCTCTAGGGTGAGTAGTTTCCGAGATATAGCCGTTTGAAGTTTGACAGCTGTCATCAAAAAAATAGATCTTGATCACACCTTTCATTTGGTTTTGGAACGAGAACTCTAGGGTGAGTAGTTTCCGAGATATGGGCGTTTGAAGTTTGACAGCTGTCATCAAAAAAATAGATCTTGATTTTAAGTTCTATGATTCAAGAAAGAAATAAAAATTGCTTGTTAGGTATAATAATATAATTTCCCCAAATTGGTTAAATAAATTAGTATGGAAATCGAACCACCTTAATGTAACCACACGCTCGCAAAGCAATTTAAATAGCTAAATCATATTTTGCTTAACATTTTTTTACCTGACTGTACTCAACGGCTTCCTTAATTTGATGTTCTCCGAATCGTCACAACAAAAATTATTAAAATCAAAAGTGACGATTGGGAGAATTTGTCCTAAAATATTTGGTCCGAATCGTCACTAAGTCGAGATATGACTTTTGTCATGTCGTTCTGTCACAATGTAAGCATTTTGTACCAGTTTAGGAACTATTGCATTATCTGGGGTACCTAATGGTGTCGACAAAACGCGCCATAATGTCCACTTTTGACACTTCTTAGTCGTCGTACCTCTCTGAGGACGAGATAATAGTCATGCAGAAATGTCAAAAGTTGAAAATTCAAAGGCGCGGTTTCTGGATAACATTACCACAGATAATGCAATAGTTCTTAAACTAGTACAAAATGCTTACATTTTGACAGAACGACATGACAAATACCTCGCGGTGCGCATCTTAGGCCCGCTGGCTTACTAAATTCAAATTAACCTTGATTCCTGAAGCAATACAATTACTAAGGTAATTATACTTTTCACAACCCGATTTCAATGTTTCTTCACATCCTTACTCGAATGCCAAAAGAGGGTTATTGCATTAGTGTCCGGTGTAGTGTGTACCTTACTGGTTTTCTAGTCATTCGGCAATGGGCTTCTGCAGGTTTATACGATTTTTATTGCGAATTATTATCATCGTCAAAGGTAGCCCTCAAAAGACTATACAAAAATAAAAACAATACATTTATTTCTCATAAAGAGTTAATAAAAGTTTTAAAAGTATCAAATTTTTTGAGGATGAAAAAATTTGTGATTTTTTTTTAAATAAAAGTTGAACTTAATCTGTGCAACGGTTTTGGCAAAGCATATTGGAAGCTACGTAAGTACCTTAATAAATAGTTTGATAGAAAATTGTGTGATACCTCTATCCAACGACACTTTCTACATATTGACGCTTTGCATTGACGCTCTGGAAATGGAATTGTATAATTATTGTACCTAGACAAAGATGTGAGCACATTTTTTGTTATACTTTAACGGTTTGAATGTGCTAATAATAAATTAAATAAAAAATGGAATATAGTTTATTAGGTATGTAGATACGGCTTATCCTATAAGTATAAATAAATATGCTACTAATATTATAAACGCAAAAGTTTGTCGAGTCGATGAATGTATGTTTGTTACTCTTTCACGCAAAAACTACTCATCGGATTTGGATGAAACTTGGTATATATATTGTCCGTGACCTGCATTAACACATAGGCTACTTTTTATCCCCAAAAATTTACGGGATCCAACGGGACGCAAATGAAGTCACAGGCGGCACCTAGTTTTTAATATTTGTTTGACAGATTTGTGTTCTATAGAGTCGTTACTTTCTATCGTAGAAATTGTGGAACGCGTAATAAATTACAGTGACTTCAAATTAGCAAGTGCTAAACTAGCTAAAATCAATAGACACGCCTTATTTACCCAAACAAAGAGGCAATATACAGTCACTTTACGAAATTAGCAAGTTCCGTCCATAAAATTTTTTGGAGGTCTGTGTGTCACTCAGCATCTTTTTTTAAAAATATCTTGTCAATTGAAAGTAATCATTATAAAGTAGTTTTAGAGTTTCAAATAGCTTTTGCATAGTTGAGTTATTCACATCTCGAGCACGCTGGTGGACCATTCGATGACGCATGTCTTTAAGGTGAATTCTTATAGAGTTTCATTGACAGAAGCATTTTTAAAACTTCTTCTTTTGCCTAGCGCCACCTAGTTTTAACTTGCAAAACATGGCCGCAAAAAGCTCTTGTTACATACATAAATACTCAGTTACCGTTAGTTATAAAGATTTTTATTTATTTTTATTTAGTATTTAATAAACTTATGAATAAAAAAAAGCAGCCATCAATTTATAAGAAACCATTTTATTACCTGTAAAATACTCTGTTTTATTCGATCAATGGCGCAGTCGCACGCGAGTTTTACTCTTTATTTTATCTATTTTGAACTTTATCTAGCAGTAATAGAAGTTATTTTAGGTGTTAGTGTTGCAACTTAATCATGATTCGTGAACTTGAGATCGCGTCGACAAATTATGTTTGTAACTAAAGCCACGTGTAGGTACTTGTTTAATGATCGGAAATATGGAATTATCATCATCATTGGTTTAGCTGAACGTTCACATGACTGGAGGACATAGACCAGACAGCCAGAATTCACAATTTTACGCCTTTCCAATCAAATGAGTGTCAAATGCAATATGTAACGAATGTAATATTCACACTATCGCCTGAAGTACATACCTACTGAAAATTAATAATTTTACTGCACAATAGCTTTTATAAACAAATTAAATATTAATGTAAATTGAATTCCAGCTACTAACCTAATATATTCCATCAATTTAATCACAAAATAATAATAGGTAGTTCCCAATAAAAAACAAATAATTCGTATACTTAATCAAATTATTATCAGGTATAGTATTTTTAAAAACAACTTGAATAAATTTTGTTCATACTTGGAATACTCAGCAGTGCTTGTGTTCCGGCTTGCATCTCAAATTGGAAAGATATTAGTGGTCTGACCTGAATTTTGGTTACGTAGCCACCTACTAGTATCAAAAATTTCTATGCCCTTGGCTTACGTAAGAGTAACCTACATAATAAAGATTGGTATCAAAAGGTTTCTTCTGTAATACTTATCATCTCATTTTATCAACACGGGTCTACTCTATTTGAGACATGCCCGATAGTAGGGTTCCGTTTATAATAATAGAAATAGAAATTATTTATTTTACGTAAAAAAACATACATTACAAAGATAAAATGAAATAAACATTGAATTTTAAGAGACAGATGCGTAAAAAAGGTACTCGCTCAGCAAATACTAAAGGTGCACGGTGGCCTAGGATGCGCACCGCGAGATATTTGTCATGTCGTTCTGTCAAAATGTAAGCATTTTGTACCAGTTTAGGAACTATTGCATTATCTGTGGTACCTAATGGTGTCGACAAAACGCGCCATAATGTACACTTTTGACACTTCTTAGTCGTCGTACCTCTCTGAGGACGAGATAATAGTCATGCAGAAATGTCAAAAGTTGAAAATTCAAAGGCGCGGTTTCTTGACGACATTACCACAGATAATGCAATAGTTCTTAAACTAGTACAAAATGCTTACATTTTGACAGAACGACATGACAAATATCTCGCGGTGCGCATCTTAGGCCCGCAGGAGTGCAAAAATTTACAAAAACTAAGAACACAACGAATTCTGATTCTTCTTGAGACACTTTGTTTAAAAGATTTGATTCAGCTTTCTGGTTCAAAAAGCCGCTGTGTAAAAGATACAAGATGTTTATTTGCATAAGATCCTTATTAGAGGTTTATTTTGCGTAGAAAACACATTTTAACCTTTCCACATCATTGATTTCGTAACAACTAGGTCAAGTAGGATAATAAGCCAGTAAAGGATGCGTACTTTGTTTGCCTTAATAACGCAATTTCAGCCTTTAAAAAATTATGCATTATTTGCTTTTTGGTAGCTAGTCGAGAATGCTGGTAACTGCCACAAATGCCATCAACGCTTTGACGCCAGGATTGTCTCCCTAACTGTACTTATAAGAGTAGCCTAGTAATCGGACTGATGACACTTTTTTGTCTTAGTAGTCCTATGTTACAGATTATGAGACTACTGAGCTTACCTATAGTATCACTATCAGTTAGTTTAATTTTGTACGCCACAATTTTTAATTACTTTATTAGTTTGGCTTACTAATGATGATGATACTCATTAACTAAAACATTCATAGAGGTAATCTCACATTATATACACAGTTTTAAAATTTTATGATTAACAAACCAATCGTTTCGATATTTTGCTTCTGAGTTATATATCGTCGTAAATCAATAAATGGTAGATTTATTAGGGCCAGTAGTTTTATTGGGTCTTTTAAAAATTATGCAGTAATATCTTATCTTGGCTTGTAATATAATCAATAATAATTTGTATTATAATAATTATTATTGCGCGTTTCCGAGCCCTTCAAAACAAAGTGCCCTTCAAAACAAAGTGTTTAAATGTAAAATTCTCAAAAAAAAAATATGATAGGTGGGTTATGACCAATTCGTACCTTTCTTGTTAACATTTGTCTTGCAACTAAAACACTAATTCAGTTGATAACATTATTATTATTAATTACATTATTATAATTCAGTACATTATATTAATAATTGTTTTTAGCCCTTAAAAAGTGATCTACGTCATAGCTGGCTCTACCACGCAGTTTGAAGGTGGTTTTACCAAATCTAGGGCATACAGGTAATAGGTATATATGCATTTCTCTGTTAATGCCTACACATTACTGCAAAGTGCTATTTGCCAACTGTGCAATACTTGCAGGTGCAGTGACCATGCAGTCTATGTGTTCATAGTAACTTGATTTCTAAATCGAATCAGTACGAATGATTTTGCTTTGAAAATTATATCAGAGAGTGAAGCTGCTTAAATTTTAGGGTTGCCTACAATTCTAAACTACGGAGGATAAAAAGTACTAATTTATATGACGTCAACTTATTTTAGTATTAATTCAAAATAATAGGTTCAAACTAAATTACTGCATCTGTTTTTTGTCTTTGTTTTTAGGTCTACAGTCACCAGAAATCAGACATAGGTTACTCTCAACTCAATACCGACTTTAAACCTAACAAGATACAGTTCGATTTACATTGCAAGATTGGTAGAGCTCCGACTTGTTTATTTGAGACTGTGAAATGCGTAGTATGGAGAAAACATTCTGTTTTGTAATATGATGCCTCATAACACGCCCTCTGTTGCACAGTCCGCCCATTAAGATTGAACCTCGCATAAGTATAGGTAGAAAAAATTTAGACTAAGCATAAAACTATAAAACAGACTGTGCCATGCAATTATCTCCAAATACTAACCGTTCAACTAAGTGGACCACGTGGTTGGTCGGTTGGTAATGGACGAATGTAACATTTCGACAGGCGTCATGGCTCAGTCGGTAGTAGCTCTGCCTTCCGTGCTGTGGGTCGTGGGTTCGATCCCCACCGAGAACAAACATTTGTGTGTTGTAAACATAGATGTTTGTTCTGTGTCTGGGTGTTTCTATATATTATAAGTATGTATTTACAAAAAAAAAATGTATGTATGTATTCTATCAGCCATCTAGTTTCCATCGTACAAGCTTTGCTTAGTTTGGGACTAGAAGGCGTTGTGTTAAGTGTCCGTGAATATTTATTATTTATATTTATTAACATTTGGATGAACGTCTCCAAGTTCCATACATCTCTTCAGCAGTTTTGAATACCAGCTCTTCAGGCTGAGTTGATATTGTACAATCGCTATCGTAACTTCTTTTATTCTAAGGCTGACGACAAACAAAGTAGACCACCACAACCAGAAGACTGTAATTTCTTTTTAATGCATTTTGTTGATTTGCCACGGCCGCCGCTGTACCGTGTCGGCTACTCCTTACACCATGTGAAGCTACTTATAAAACGCGACTGACACAAGCCACCTTTAATTGACAACCCTAACGTTTCAACATGTCACAAAACATTTGGAACAATCTTTTGTACATTTTTTCAATGAAAATCGTAGAACATTTGTTATTCCCGTGAGTGTCGAAAATCACCTCGCCTTCGGACTAACATACTAGTTCCGAGACACCCTGTATATTTAAAAACTCTTACTTAAAACTTAAATACCTTTTATTGCATAAGATCTTCAAATCTGTTCTTGTTTTTTAGACAATTATTTATTACATGCCTACTTTGTGCCATTAACCTACATAATTACGTCGGTAGAAGTACTTGCTAAATGCATGTACTCTAGTCAAAGTGATGTGTGAAGGCCCACCTCTCGTATTACAAAATTTTTATGGTCAATAGATTTTACTGACCAAGCATTTTGAAGACTCCAAAAACTCGCTACCACAAAGTAATTATAACCTCAAATGCCTGAGCTCACCAAGGACACCGAGCAGAAAACCTAAGGCTGCAAACGCACTTGGCAGTCAGGTTGCAGCTGCTAGCTCTAAGGCGACAAGTCTTCGTTTTCGCGATGCAATCAAGCGATTTACGTGGGGCTGCCCACTGTATAGATAATTTCATTCACTAAGCGACAGTGCTGGTCGCTGCGGCTTGGTCGCCAAGTGCGCTTGCAGCCTATGGAAGTCAATAACACAGACAAACTATTTAAACCACTAAACGTAGGTAGGCTTCACAACCACAGAATGATGTTTAGCGGTTTAGGTAACCTAGAATGGGTTTAGGTAATGTTATTGGTTGTGCGTTGTTTTTCGATGGATGATAGTGCAACTTCTGCTACCTCTAAAGTTCACACTTAGCCATGAAGTGTTAGTAATAAATAAATAAATAGTCATGGACTTTTAAGTCCCAAACTAAGCAATTATTGTACTATGGAAACTACTTTTTGTGAATAGGTAATTTGTAGTACATATTAGTAACACCCAGACACAGAACAAACATTTATGTTTCCCACACACAGATTTGTGGGGATTGAACTCACAACCCATAGCACGGAAGGCAGAGCCTGTCAAATATTTCATTAGTCATCACAGCCTGCATAATAATAATATATCGACCTTATAAGTTAGATAATTTTTAATAGCGAAATATTGTTACTTAACAGTAAAATATTGATAATCTTAATTTACATAATTTTACAATAGAGCAAAGGTTAGGCAGGTACATAGCTTCATCATGAAGGCACACTTTTTGTAATCAATACTATTAATTTAGAACACTTATTTAAGGCGGGGTTATCCGAAACTTTTAGGTTTTTTAACAACTGTATCTCTACTGAAGTGCAAAAGTTGCACGAAAAAAAATTATTTTATTAAAATTGAACATATATCCTAGAGCTTTGTAAAGATAGAAAGGTGAATAATAATAATTTTCTCGATAAAAAAAATCGTTAAGATGACACTAAATCGATATTTAAAACGGTTCATACTACGATGTTTCTTCTTGAAATCATGTCAAAATTATATCAAAAGATAGGGCTTATTATTTACTAGGGAACTGTAATTTTTTTTTATTATAATTTAGTTATTTTTCATCTCTGTGAAAGAAAACTATCAAAATCTATACGTTCAGCCCGTTCAGGCGCTCGCGCCTTGCTCGCTCGCTCGCGCCCAGTGCCCGTCTAGACGTCTTCGTCCTAAACTTCTTGGATAACCTCGCCTTAATAAAAGTTTTCTGAGAAATCTAGCTAGGTAAGTATCAAAACCTGCATTCTAGAATTTTGTAGGGTGTAGACTGTACAGAAACTTTGGAAGGCCAGCCGTGGGTAAAGTCAGGCTGGGGACGAAGATATTATTCTAATGTATGATTGAGAAAGACCAGGCTCTTTATCTGAATGACACTTCACATAATTATGTTCACAAAGAGTTCCTTCACAAGTAATCACCAAATAGTGAGAGTGTGAGGGATTTCCGAGCGGCAATCTTTGGAGCGCGGTATTTGGGACACCCAGTCAGTCGTGGTCATTTCAACACCACTTGGACAACATTCTCCCACGCAAAACACACCTCTAAATCTTCACACGTTGAGTCTATTTCGCTATACCCGTTCAGCTGTTTATGTACCAAACCAGTATGCATGATCCCCGCGGTATATGGAGGAGTTGTCATAATATACGCAATGCGACAGGAGACAGGGGTCAAAGAAAACTGGTTTTTGCAACCTGTAAGGAGTTTAACGATTGATAATGAATGAGTCTTGAGAAATTATGTCTTTATGTTATTGATCAGTGATGTAAATGTTTGTCAAACATCAAATGGCACAGATAGTGTTAATAATGCGGTATTTTTGATTTAGCGAGTCTAATTTCTTTAAAATTAGGCTCATTTAATTCTATAAAATATTTGATACAAAGGAAAAAGTTTTTTTTTCCAAAACAATCGTAAAAAAAATCACAAACTTACAGTATTTTTTGAAAACACATGACAGTTTTGAAACTTGCATTTGCAACTACCTACTTATAACATTTATATAAACTGTCACGATATTTCAGCAATTATAAGTAGACAAACGAAAGGAAGTGGCTACATCGTCGAAGTCTGACGAAATGTCATGTGTATTCACTGCGGCATGAGTAAATATAACTAACCCAGGTTGTGTTTGGTTTCGTCCTTAGCTTTGATGAGGAAACTAAGATACCAAGCCAGTTAGTACCGCAAGATGATAATCAATTGGATCTTGAATCTTTCCAGAGCCCCGAGTCTGTGCATTTGTTTTGACTTTCGACTCGAGTGTAGCACCCGCAAACGCATTCGCAAGCAAAAAATTTTGTATGAAAACCGGATAAGCGCCTCTGCCGGGAGATTTAGGAATTGTGCAATTTCCAACCAAATGTCTCGCTTTGCGAATGCTTTTGTGTTTTACACTCGAGTCGAAAGTCAAAACTAATGCACAGACTCGGGGCTCTGATCTTTTGGTTCTCATAAAGAAGTTCAATTAATGTGATTTTTGTGTATTCCTACTTTCTTCAGAAATAGGTTAATATTCCATACAAATTGCCCGAGATGGATGCAAATACTAACAAAAATAATGGCTTAGAAATTAAAAATAAATATTATTATTTATTTACAAAAACATGTGTAAATAAGGATGTTCTAGGTACATAATTTGCTTTCTCGCAATATTTCACTTTAGCATTACCAGGTCAATATTTTTAAAACAGTATAATATTATTTTACGACATTTAATTAAGGTTTTTTATATAGTTTTGATATTATACAATTTTTAATATTAATTCTAGTGTAGACTGTTATATTCACTTCTAGAATTCTACGTCAAAAGTGGGGTGCATTTTGTACTTATTTATTTATTAAAATGCAGTACACTGAACCCTCTTTTACCGCCCGAACATACAGGTAGGGTGAGTTTTGTAGAAATAATAAGAAAAAATATGTCATTAAGGAAATGGATAAACTATGAGTGTGATACTGGACTTTTCTTGATCTTGAAATTAAAAATGTGTGAAAATAAACAAATATTGATGTATTAAAATAATTTAGATCGCTTCATCTTAGTATACCTAATTCGTAGTGAGACTATATTGTGTTCATCATCATCATCATCCACAGCCCAACTTCACCCACTGCTGGGTATAGGCCTCTCTTTGTTTGTGCCACTCCTCACGGTCCTGTGCTGATCTCATCCATGTCCTGCCCGCGATGTTCGCAACATCGTGTTACGCCTAGTCAAAACGCGACTAAGACCTTTTGAGAGATAGGTCTTTTGCGAGGGTAGACATTTTGAGAGGTAGACCTTTTGAGAGGTAGACCTTTTGAGAGTTAGACTTTTTGAGAGGTATACACACGATAAGAAAGATTAAATGAATCAGGAGGCATGACCCTTATTTTAATACCTGATTTAACACATTGATTTTAGATATAATAATAGTTAGCACCAAAGGAAACTCAGTTTTAGATAAAATTACTTATAAGACTACTTTTACGTAGTTAATAGGTACCCGGGCAAATAAAATCACGTCACAATAAAATTAGTTATTATAAGTATTTACATTCAAATAACTGAATGGAATTTTTTCCATGCGTCTTTCAAGCGGGGCGATGCAGTCGGACGAAAGGATATGAACGTAGATAAATTGTAATATTAAATAATGAAAGCAAGAAACAAAGCAAATTTACTTTTATACAACTTGGCAAGGTTCTATCATGGTAACGAATAAATTTCAGCTGGTTTCAGAACACCCTATTTGCCAATATCTCTCTCACCCTCTTCATTCACCCATCGTCGGGGTAGGGGGCTCAGTGGCAGAGCCGATTCGGTAACGATCGGTCGCTCGGGACCTCCTCGGGATAGAAATCGACAATATGAAATTAATAGAATAGAGCTAGATTAATAGTGAATTATGTTATTTATGTTATGACATATTTGGTTACACTTTTTGTGTTAGTGGTTCCCGTTTTTATGCTTGAGTTATGGTAGGTAATGTGAGTTTTTATAGAGCTAATTTTATTTTGGATAGGTTTTGATATATGAATTTAAACTGGTTTTTACTATAATAACCTGACTGTTAATTTAAATATAATGGCCAATAATTGTCGGTTTAATCTTATATTTAATTTAAGTGTACAAATTGTACATAGTTATAAGTATACAGGTACATAAATATTTGTTAATTAAACAAATATTTAAATATTTTTGCGAATTATAATCAAAGAAAAACGAAAGTAAATATTAAGTACATAAATCAAAATTATCAATTACTTGCATACATAAATTTCAACTGTCAATAGCGTGCTAATAAATATTTGGCGGAGAGCTAAAAACTGATAGATATATTGATTAATATCTATTTGAATGGCATTAGAAAGTAGATCAGAGAAAAAAATTAAGTGCTTATTTCAAAGTATTAAAGTCTAGAATGCCCTACATACTAATACTAGTACCGAGTCGACGTGTAGGTATCGGGGCAGAAGGTGAAAGGTCATCACCACAGGAGAGTTCTTATGCAGATTGATGCTAAAAATTCTTTTGTCACACTTTGTAGGCAAACTGTTATTTATTAGGTACTACATAATTAATAGCCGATTACATGAATAGTAATGGTATTATAATTGATTTTTAATTTTTAAAACAGTTTTTCAAATAAAAATAGTTTGAATAATAATCGCATTGTAATCTTAACTGCGACGACATTAGAAGTATCTTTTGATAAATAATAAGCGCTTATTGAGGCAATATTTAATTTTTGTGAACTAAAATACTTATATAAATAAATTCTTTCAAAAAAAGAACTTCGTTTTTTGATAATAAAAATTTATCAATTAGAAGAGAAGATATGAAAATTGTATGTGTCTGTAAATAAATGCCCTATTATAATATTATAAATAATCCTGTTTCTCGTAACGAAAATTAAATATTATTTTTTGTTTCAGAAATACCTAGAACACTAACACAGTATGCGGGGGTTCCTCTTCTAACATCAGAATAAACAGCAAGACAGACACCATGGAAGTCGTGTCTAATAACTCTATAGTTAAGGGCTACAATCGTTTATTTATTGAACTTGCCGGTAAGTAGCATCCATTATCTTATGGGGGAACAGTACCGATGCGCAAGACCTGTTTATCCTACAAAAAAAATGTGTCCGTATCCTAGTAAACATAAAGAAAAGAGAAAGTTGCAAACCACACTTCAAAAATCTTAAGATCCTAACGCTGCCTTCTATATACATATTAGAAATGTGCAAATTTGTACGGAAATATCCCTATTTTTACAACAACCTAGATGACCTGCCCCGTAGGTACGCATTAAGGCCAGGAAGAAACAAAATTATAAAACCACGATCGCAACTAAACATGCAGAGCAACGGCCCACACATAATGTCAATCAAAATATACAACAAACTTCCAATGGATATAAAAAACATACAGAAAGACTTCCTATTCGCTAAGACATTAAAATCATATCTAATTGACAAAACCTACTATGACATAAAGGACTACTTAGACTAGTAATATTAGGACATATTATTATTATTGGATAAAACCAAAACTTGACATTCTCTCTCACACACAAACCTAAATACACCTGACTACTAAATCTACGAACTCTAAACTAATTACTAAATATAAGAAATAAATTACAACAAAGACAAAACTTGACACTAAACACTATTCGCACGCTTACATGAACACTTGAACAACAAACCTTAAAATATTTTCTATTAACCGACCCGTACATTATATAAAATATCCTAAATAAAATGACTACCTATTATGTAATACTAATTAACGATCTACTAGCTATCTATAAACCTCGGCCTGCCTTCATATTGCTATACCCTAAGCAGGGTCCATGAGACATATCTATTTACATCCACCACCAATGTAAAATTTACCTAAACCATGTGAAAGCAATAAATATATTGAGTATTGAGTATTGAGTATTAAAGGTACCTATCCATACTAATAATATTATAAATGCAAAAGTAACTCTGTCTGTCTGTCTGTCTCGCATACACACCAAAACTACTGAACCGATTGGAATGAAATATGGTACACAGATAGTCTAGAGCCTGAGAAAGGCGATAGGCTACTTTTTAATGCGAAAAAAAGGTTGTAAAAGATTGAAAGGGGGGGTGAAAGTTCCTTAACCTTTTTCATGAAAACTTTTTTAATGTCACATTTGAAATAACTGTCAGTTGTTTGACAGTAAGAGTTTGAATGACAGGACAACGTGTGTCGGGTCAGCTAGTTTATAATATTTTACTACAATAAATAAAAATATAATTTTATTTAGTTAATATACTTTGGGGAAGTCTGAGCAACCTTTTCTCTGAGGGTCTTGGGGCGGGTGCTTAGAATATACCGAGCCTTAAAACTCGAGAGAAAGAAATTTTCACAAAGTATCAATTATTACTTACGAGTCTTAGGGGTAAATTGTTTATAAATAAAATATGAATAAAATAATATGAATTAATATAATATTTATAATATAAATATAAACGATATACAGAATAATTATGATGTTTGTTTTTTAAATTATGTTACTATTAAAAAACCTGGTACAGTTGGCTAAATGTGTGGCCCAAAACTCAGTAGCCACTCTCGAGGTCGAGGCTTCTTCAGACACTATTGAGAACGTGGAAGCCAAAATCCAAGACGAGGAAGGCATTTATCTGAAAAATAAAAAATCTACAACGAAAAATTCATATTGCACATTACACACCCGCAATCAGTGTTTACCTAAGTACTGTTTGATGTCAATTACATTGCCTACCTATGCGTGCAACATTAATTACCACTGTAACATTGTACATTTTGACCAGCGGTCATGGGTAGATTTCTGTAATGCTCTGCTCTATTATATAGGACGTTTGCAGACTAACCCAATATCGACACTTACACACTGTACCAACATGTCAAAGGCTAGAATAAAACAAGTGTGTCGGTGGTCGGTGGCCGACACAATTTTTCTAGTAATAAGTGTCTAGTAATTGATGTTTGAAATTAGCTCTGGAACAATATCGTGTTGGTTTTGTGTCGGTGACAGTGAAACCAGCCACACTTTTCAAGGTGTGACCTAGAGTAGGGGCATTATTATTTAAACAATTATCATTATTTCCACCACTCAAGAATAAATACAGGATAATTAAACGACCTCTGTATCGTTTCTTTTGTTTATATCTAGGTTGTTATTGCTATTTGAACTTGAAGTACGGATTATGTAAATTACCAAGGAAACTATACTCTTTTTGTCCCCGCACCACACAGTTTTGTCTTCCACGTCAAACATAATAATAATATGTTGTATGAATCGCTATGCAAGATGCGATAAGATAACTTTTATCTAGATAACTTTTCTATGGAAATCCATACCTATGACTTTATTATGAAACGCAGTAACCTACTGATGATTCTATAGCAACTTAGATTTTCATATACCCAAGAATAGATCAAGTTTAATGTTAAAAGACGTAACCACAGGAAAGAACGCTCAGAGGTCCTGATGATGGTTTATCTTCATTAAGGTCTCTTATTTTTATTCTGTTTCCAGATAAAAGAACCAATGACTGGTTCCTTATCACAAGTCCAATTCCTGGAGTCACCATTCTGGTCTTGTACCTGTTCTTCACATTGAAATGGGGACCCCGATATATGGCTGACAAGAAGCCCTTCCAGTTGCAGAAGACGATGATACTATACAATTTTATACAAGTAGTCGTGAGCGTCTGGCTGTTCAATGAGGTATGGTTAAATCAATGCATTAATATACAAGTTTTAAAGGAGTATATGCAGGTCTCAATGAGATAAACAAAAGGTTTCAAACGGCAATAATGCCTGAAAGTCCTCAAAACTGGTTTTCACAGCTCATGAATATCTTCGTAACTTGGCAACGGCTCACCAATTTTCACCAAATATATCTAGGAACTATTTCTGCAATATTATAGTTCTAGATATATTTCTAGATATATTTTCCTAGATATATTTGGTAAAGTACTTCTCTTACAAAAAAAACCGCATTCAAGTCGGGGCTCTACTTTCAGATACCCCGATACCGATGTGTCGGTATCCGGGTCCAGGCAGTGTGCGAACACCCAATAATGTGTGGACCACACATCATTATTTTACAAGTTTTTGACAGATTATTCGTTTTCGTTACTGCTGATACCCATAACTGTAGGTAGTAATGGTTGTTTTTTATCAATTCCAGGGCCTCGAAGCTGGTTGGCTGAGGACTTACAGTTGGAAGTGCCAGCCAGTAGACCCCTCAAATTCACCAGAGGCTATGCGAGTAAGTATTTGAGTAAAATTTGTCTTTTTTTTTTTCTCGCAGATTATCTGCATATTATGCCATAACATTAGGTGTGACGGCAGGTCAAGCTGTGGTACTCAACAGAACAGGTGGGAATAAACGGTGGTAATTAGTACATGTCTTGAGTTTGTGATTTTTTTTTCCCCATTCTTATTTTCCTTAACATCTTAATAAAATTTGAACATACAATTTTACATATAAAAATATTGAAATAATAATAATAACCAAGAATCTAAACAATTTGTGATAGCAGGTAATCTAAACACGAGCATGAATAGAATAACAATAAATTGAAATCTATAGATAATAGTATAATTTTAAAGATATCTATGGTAATTTGAATGAGCACATCCTTGTTTGTTGCCGGTGCAATAGGTAGTCAATCTAGGTTGCCTAAATTAGCTAAATGAGGCGGAGGCAGTTGATAAAATAGTGCTTACTATGGCTATGCGGAAAAACTAGCTGTTGATGCCAAAATGAACCAAGATAAGGTCCACAAATCACATGGGAATAATAAAAATTCCATGGGCGTATTGAATTTGTCAAGCAAAAAAAAGCAAAAGATGAATAGATTAGGTCATAGCTAGACTTAACGGTGGTGACGTTAATCTCATGTGTAATACGCCTAATCTAACAACAACAACATTATAGTAATAACATATTTTGTGAGGATAAAACGCCTTTGAAGGAAATCTTCTTTACAAGATGACTGCTAATTATTATGCAGCTTGTAGACAAGAAACTATAGTTATAAAGTAGGTACCTATAAATGGTTTTTGAATTCAAATTTATAATGTTTTTCGTAGAGCGTTTTTTTTGACATAAAACTTGATAAATCCCTTTTCGAAATTCCAGGTAGCCCGAGGAGTCTACATCTATTTCCTGGCGAAGATGTCCGAGCTCCTCGACACTGTCTTCTTCGTCATCAGGAAGAAGGAACGCCAGATCACGTTCCTCCACTTATACCACCACACCGTAATGCCCATGATCTCCTGGGGGGCCACGAAATACTACCCTGGGGGTCACGGTACTCTCATCGGAGTGATCAACTCGTTTGTACATATTATTATGTACACGTATTACATGTTAGCTGCCTTCGGTCCTCGTTTCCAGAGATATCTGTTCTGGAAGAAGTATATCACCACTTTGCAAATGGTATGTAATTTTTCTTCTGACATAAACTACTCCCATGAAGTTCTAAGCTTAGCCAAAAATTTAATTGAAAGGTTTTTCTAAAAAAATTCAAATGCTGTCGCCTGTTTTAGCTATACCATGATATTACATCTGAGATTGTTATAACTACCCATCAGGCGCTTCTTGAGCAGTTACCTATGTGTACCAAGAATAAAAAATAAAAATGTATCAATTCTATGTATGTAGTGTAGATATAGGTATGCATTCTGTATTATGTTTTATATTTTGAAGTATTTTTTAATCAATATTTATTTTAATATATAGCTAGTTAGATCAGTGCTGGTAGCAATATACATACATCTCTACCAAATATGGAACTAAAACATATTTTTCTTCATTCCACAGCTCCAGTTCTGCATAGCCTTTCTTCACTCATCGCAACTTCTCTTCTACGACTGCGGCTACCCTCGTTGGTCTGTCGTTTTTACTCTTCCCAACTCCATTTTCTTCTACTACCTCTTCTACGACTTCTACTATAACGCATACGGCACTCCTGAGGACAGGAAGAAAGCCAGAGCTCTCGCTAATGAAAACAAGCACATCAAAGAAAATGGAAACCACGAAAACGATAATAAACATGAAGTCAAACATAGGAATGGTAAAGTTAGTAATGGCGTGGCTAAGAAATACGATTGAGAAACAAATGTGATTATTCTTGTAAATAAGATCTTAAATAAGCTTTGATTAAATATATTAGATAACTGCTAGGGTTCTATGATGTTTTGACACAGTAAAATTGTTAATACCCTGACAAGAAGAGCATCTTTAAGATACATCTGTCAAGGGACTAGACGAGATGCCTTAAAAGCAGTGTGGTTTATAAAATGACACACTACTCGCAGAGTTCCATAATTTATGGAAAAAAAGGTAAGGAATATTGAGTTGATGACTTGTAATGATCTTTTATGAAATCAAAGGTCATTGTAGTCTTGCAACAAGAGGTAAAATGATTCAACATTCCTTCAACATAAAATATGAAAGCAAAATGGGGTTTGAGTATAATAAAGAAGCGGATTCAAAATGAATTCTTTCATTTGAAAAACCAAGTTTTAAGACGTAATCAGTGAAACGTTTATACTGATTAGGATGGTATTTACTTCATAATCTACTTAAAAGCTGGTAGGGTTACAGGATAATCTTTATGTAGATATTTTAAAGGTATTGTTATATAATGTAAATAATTATTCAGTGACAATACCGGTGAGGTACTTATAGATTTTACTTCATATACGGTGCGTATGTAGGTGTTTTATGCTTTAGTAAGTAGGTACTTAGTATAAATTACTATGTTTTAATAGTTCTATTATGAATGCTCAAAAGATTTGTCAAAAAATCCTACTTCTTCATATTAGAGATTATAAATTGTTACGATTTTATTGTGATTGTAAGATACACTTTTAAAGATAATTAAGTAATAATAAAACCCTTGAGCAATGTTACCATTAATGTTAATATTTCAGTAGGATTTTTTGACTGGTAAATAATTTTAAGGGTGCGCGATTCCAAGAATTAGCATCTCAGCTCGTGCGGTATTCAATTGCGATCATAAAATTGTCAGGATAATGTTCGAAACCGGACTTACGATCACCGCTACAAAGACATTTAGAAATAATACCACAATATACAGTTGGTTAACCTGTACTTATATATTTTTCAACCTTATAATCTGCGCCGTTAGGAGTAACTGAGATTTTTTTATCGAGAATAATATATTTCTCTATGTGTTGGAGTGGATTGGGATTGGGACTGATCGTGGGATTATAATGAATTTTCTGTACTTACTTTTATTTTTGGTGTTTTACTTGCCGATTAAAAAGCAAAAAAGTTGTTGCAATTTTCACAGTAAACCTACCATGGTTTTAAAGAAGTGAATAATAGATAAGTTAGTTAATTCCAAAGCAAGACTCTACGTTGAAATGTTTTAAACATATATAAAATGCCTTGTTATTTATATATAAATAAAATAAATAAACATAATCATATCATTTACATAACTTTAATTACATCGTTATACCTTTTGTCTACTTCATGGAGCGAGGGTTGATCCGTTTTCTTTTCAAAACGCCAATACAAATTCTTTTGTGTAAAATAATAATCCTATTCCACTAATATTATCATCGCGAAAGATTAGATGTATGGATATTTGGATGTTTGTATTTCAATCACGCTGCAACTGCTGGTCCGATTTGGATGAAACTTGACGTTAGTTCGTAACCTGCGGTGCAATCGTTGTCTCTTATAAACTTGCCAGGTTTACGTCTGGCAGGTTTTCTGAACTGTTTTCATACTAAATCACAGGTATTCTGTGACTAAATAGCGACATTAGCGCGTTTCAGTGCGTTTTTGTCGTCAAAAGCTTCTTGTTTTTGGAGGTAGGTATAACATAATAAATAAATAAATATTCACGGACACTTAACACAACGCCTTCTAGTCCCAAACTAAGCAAAGCTTGTACGATGGTAACTAGATGGCTGATAGAATACATACATAATTTTTTTTTGTAAATACATAGTTATAATACATAGTAACACCCAGACACAGAACAAATATCTATGTTTACAACACACCAATGTTTGTTCTCGGTGGGGATCGAACCCACGACCCACAGCACGGAAGGCAGAGCTACTACCGACTGAGCCATGACGCCTGTCAATATATCTGTATCTATAGCCACATCGCTTGACATTATGCTGGGCAGCGAAAGCAGTTCGGAGCTTACGATCGGGGGCCTGGATTGACATACCTATAGGCTATTTTTATAAAGCGGTAGGTAGCTAGTAACTAAAAATGTCACAAGCTCAAACTCACAGGTCATCGGTATCGGAGCCAACACAATGTATGAGCGTCAAGTAAGTGAATTACATTAGTTCTATAACGATATCGTGTAGGCGTCGTGTCGTTAGCATAGCAAAAACGCTCATAGACATAACTGTATGTATTTCTGTTATTTTTTATTAAGTACTTAGTCAATTTTGTGTGTGCTGTTTCGTCATGATTTTTATTTCAGTTACTGTTGTAAAAACAGCTAGGTATCTTATCATTATATTTCATACGCTATCATCAGGTGCGTAATGATATGTCTTTAACCCCCATACTGTTCTATACAATTTTTTACGTTTCGGTGGTTATTTTGGTAACTCAACTCGAACATAACCTTGTGTTTTTCTTTTTTGAGCTGAGTCATACAATAGAGCTATTTGTAATAAGAGTACCAAATTGTTTTATATGAAAACATTTTAGAAACTTATTTTATAAATTGGATGATATTGATATTATCTTTCTATGCTCGCCAAACTAAGTTTTCACCTATACAGAAGCGCTCGTGGTTAGGCTTGCTTAGTTAATCTTCACCGAAAATCTAAGTTAAGAGACGTTCTGCGCGGTCACTATTCGGATGGGTCTGTGCTTCGCAGGGCACGTTAAGCTCTAGCAGTCGTTAAGGCCTCCGTCGTGGCTTGACGACTGCTAGAGTTTAACGTGCCCTGCAAAGGCAGCCTAAAAACTCCGTCACCAGAGATGGCCACTAACTCATACGAGCTTGCTTGCTACCTACAGAAGAAAGGGCTTGCAAGCGCAGGGAACTGTTTTAATATAAAATAATCTTTATTAACTTAATACTTTTATTACAAATCTAACATTGGTGGTTGGTGATGTAACCATCAAAACGTTTCATAAATTACCTAATTAAAAACCTATTTACAAAATTATCATATCCGGTTAACCTTTAATAGTAGATACCTTAATTAGTACGACCATTTAAATCACAATTATTGCTTCGTATACTATTACACTACTGCTAAAACACTATCTAAAACGTATTTATTGCATAAATACTTGTAAAGAATTACAACCATAAAAACCGATAGGCATGTTTAAATTATTCAAACCCATCTTGGGAGCAGCGGCCAGCAATAAAAGCAGGCTAGGAAAAACTTCAAAATCACACAAATAAATCGAACATCTCCAGGTCCTAGGTATAATACCTGTTTAATTTGTTCCAATGCAGTTTCTCTACGACACTCGTGAATTAAAAAAATCCAGCTATATGATCTCTATTATTATTTTGGCTGGATCTATGTCAGATCTATACATCGAATGAGACGACAGTCCTCGTCATCATTACGTTTAGTATATTGTATACTAAACGTAATGATGACGAGGACTGTCACAGTTTTGTATTGTTTTGGATGGATCAATAAACTAATCAAATACCTAAATAAATAGAGTTATTTCAACCTTCTAGGGTATAAATAACACTTTAACATGCCCATTAAAACATACTTTAAATGCCCACACAGCCTAAATTATAAAATATTCTTCATCATCATAATAACTATGCTAAAGACCACCACAGGACATAACAATCCGTAGACTTTATAGGCTCGGTATCCACCATAAACGGCGAGACAGATGAGCGGTGTGCAAGAAAAAAAACCACAAGCAGTACCACTTCACTCACGTGAATTCGTTTCTCGCACACTTCTACACCTTGAACGTCTCTGGTGGATATTCAGCCTTACAGAGAAGACTAACGACTTAATTCATATTGGGCTTCGCTACGCTATTGGCTGCTAAATGTTTTGTGATCTCTTTTCCCTGTCGCGCAAGTGACAATAACAGAGCATCTAACACGACAGCAGAATAATAATGAAGAAAGGGCTCTTAAAAACTCTCTTTTTTGAGACTAAAAATGGGTCGAAGTTTGATTTGTCTTCTCAGAAAGAAGAAACTTATTAGGCTATTCAAACTTAACCGCTGGTATGTGACTGGTTGTACTGGAACTATTACATTTCTTCTTCATATAACTTTGTCTGTAGAAGTTGAGGAACAGGATCAAAATGAACGAGGTGTTGCAGAAGACGAAGACGGACAAAGCCCGGCAAGGCGGACATTCTGACACGTTGACCGTAGTCACGTACTGGATGAGGATGGAGACGAATTGGATCTGAAAAGAGAAATAAAAAGCGTGAGGAAAATGACTTTTGAATACCTATTGTACAAGATTTTATTATTTAAAAGTAGATTTTTGGTAGAGGACTAATAATTTCACTAAAAAAGTGTACATGTTTTACAAGATACTAAGTTTTTATACCTGGAGTTTTTGCTCTAGAGTAAGGGTTACATGATACAAGTTTTTTGCCAATATACAATTAAATTGAAATATATGCAATAAATGACTGTTGTATACAATTAAATTGAAGCAAATGACTTGCATGGTCTAAACAAAACGTCACATTCTTGAATTGTTAGACAAGTTTTGTTTAGCACATCGAAACTATTCTTGTAAATTTTTTTTATATCTGCATGTTGCTTACAATTCTTGGAGGTAAATTATTGAACTTCATTTATTGCTTTTGTATGTAAAGAAAATGGCATAATATAAATAGGCCTAGTTTATGTTACTCACCAATTGAAAGGTAGTCATATATTTCTTCCAAGTCAAATACTTGGCAACATGAGGTCCTAGTGCTGATAGTCCATAGTACGTGTACATAAACACGTGGACCAAGGAGTTCAGGAACCCAGTGAAGATAATGATATGGGTGGGTGAGTACTTCAGCAAGGCCCAGGTGCCAATCACCATCACTGTGTGATGGTAGAGATGAAGAAACGTGATCTGGCTGTCCTTCTTTCTGACCACGAAGAATATTGTGTCGAGGAGTTCTGTTAGTTTTGCCGTGAAGTACAGATATGTGCCGATGAGGATCTGAAAGAACGACGGCGGTGGTAAAAAGTAGGCCTGCAGGAATGTGTTAGGTACTTTACAATTTTTTTTGTAGGATCCTTAAGAATTTGCCAGAACCACCAACTCAATAACTATGACTTTCTTCGGGCTGTTACTGATCCTAATAAAAATGAGGGCTAAAAAAATACTGGTTATGAAAAATAAATACCTTAGATCTTGATTTATCTTCGTACATGTAACATTTTTCTGGGACTAGCCCCATCACCATGAGATCCGAGCAAAACTGAAAAAAAAAGAATTATAAGTAAGGTCAACCAGTGGTCAACCAGAATAATTTTGAACAGGGTTTCAATGCTGATGGGCGTGAAACAAACGTCAAATTTTAAGCTAGTCCAAAAAGTGACGTCACTGAGGAAAGTTGTCTACTGATATTGTTTTAAAATTACAAATCCATACTATTATTATAAATGCGAAAGTAACTCTGTCTGTCTGTCTCGCTTTCACGCCAAAACTACTGAACCGATTTGAATGAAATTTGGTACACAGAAAGTCTGGAGCCTGAGAAAAGACATAGGCTACTTTTTAATGCAAAAAAAAGGTTGTAAGGGGTTGAAAAGGGGGGAGAGGGGGGTGAAAGTTCCTTAACCTTTTTCGTAAAAACTTTTTTAATGTCACATTTGAAATAACTGTCAGTTGTTTGACGGTAATAGTTTTAATGACAGGACAACGTCTGTCAGATCAGCTAGTATTACATAAATAGGTATACATTGGTATCGATTCGGTTGTTGCATTTTTCTAAACTAACCTAATTTGACACCACTAAAAATGTTGCCGTCCCTTTCTCATAAACTGAAACGACAAGGACGGCTATAATTTGAGAGCTGTCAAATTAGGTTAGTTTAGAAAAAGGCAACAACCGAATCGATACCATTGTCACTACATTCCGCCAAGGTCACTACGTATTAATTTTCTGTAAATTAATATCAAAACTGAACTTCATTTATAAATGGATAACTTGTAGGTATAATATACAAGTTATAATTAATTTTTTACCTACATTAGTATGTACTTAAAAAAAAAATATAATTAGCGGAAGCACGTAGAAGATTTTTTAAAACGTTAATACATATTTTGAAGTTAACAGTACTATTGTTTCTATTCGTCGATGCTTTTGATCATCAATGCTTCCACGGGCAAACGCCGAACGCCAAAAGAATGTTCCTTCTGTTTCAGTTTTATACATTTCAGTTTGTATAATCTCAACAAGTATTGCAATAACTATATGTATAGTATTATTTATGATCGGTGACTATACTAAACTATTTCATATGCACCGTGAATGAATAATACCAAAGTATGGATCTAGACTAACTAACTAAGAAAAAAATAATTTGTATACTAAAAGAATTTGACAGAATATAAATAAATAATAATAATAAATATTCACGGACATTTAACACAACGCCTCCTACTCCCAAACTAAGCAAAGCTTGTACTATGGGAACTAGATGGCTGATAGAATACATATAATACATTTTTTTTTGTAAATACATACTTATAATACATAGAAACACCCAGACACAGAACAAACATTTATGTTTGCCATACACGAATGTTTGTTCTCGGTGGGGATCGAGCCCACGACCCACAGCACGGAAAGCAGAGCTACTACCGACTGAGCCATGACGCCTGTCATATGATTGGATAGTATATGCTTTTGGTCTAAGTGACGTGCGGGTTTTATTCCCATGTATAGTATTATTATGATCTGTGACACGGTGTAGGTACCTAGTATTTTGCTCATTTTTGCGAACCAATTTAGACATTTTTTCCCATCGAGCCCGCTGGTGTGCCAGATGGAAAAAAATCCCATCGAGCTCACTCATTTACATAGTGGGCTCGAAGGGAACTTTGCTCCAGAATTTGTTTTTCAAAAATTCCAAAACATTTCCAGTGGGCCAGCCGGTATGGGCTCGATAGGAACAACCCTAGTAAGCTTACACTGCTTGCATCATACTCACTCTAAAAACGAGGTACGCGGATATTGCAACTTGCACAGCATTGTACACGAACATGATGGAGCTCAGTTTGTAGGCTTTTCGTTTCCTCATGAAAGAAGGCCCGACCTTGAAAAAAAATACAAGCTGTTGGCGATTATTGGACAAAAGTTCCAGAAATCTCCTACGCAGGGGACTCACGCAGGGAAAAACTGGAATGAGCCACTACAGCCTACATACCTTCAGTACGAAGACCAAGTATACAGCAAGGATTGTCAGCACTGGCCCAAGTGAGGACATGAGAGGAAGGTCGTCTATTTCAGCATCTGGAAAAATTAAAGGTTAATAATTCATATTTTTAATGTATGGTAAAATACGCTATTTCGAAAGAGGCAAAAATTATTATTGAGAATGTAATAAGGTAACATCTTAAGCGCATTACATCAGGTGGGCCACATTTCCATCAGTTTATCTCATAAAAATCTAAATACCTAAGCAAGTAGGTACGTATTTTTGCAATGTGTAGAGTCATAGGTACGCACAATTTTCCAACCTAACATTAGACTATCAAAAAATATATCTTAAAAATCTCTAAAACTGCTTAAATAGCGAATAATAGGTAATCAACTAATTCATAAATTACTAGGTATGCCAATTTTGTCGGTATTATGTATTTTGTAGGTAAGTAAAAACCTACCTATCATTTACTGAAATATAATTATACTTATAGCTGTGCATATAGTATTATTGATCGAGTGAGCGAAGCGAACGAGATCTTAGTGACAACTTGGCAAAAATGCTTTGTATGTTTGTTCGTCGAGATCTTTTGAACCGCTTATCCGATCTTCACAGAATTTGGTAGATATACGGATAGTACTCTTAAGTTTTACTGGTTTGTTAAATGAAGTAAATCGGTCAAGGGGTCGTGAAGTTATGAGGGTCCAAATAGAGTAAAAAAAAAAGTCGTACAATAATAATATCAAGTGGAGTGTCATATGATAGTGTTTTGTTTAGACATTCCAAAACCATTTTTATTTTGATTCTAGGTCTAATAGTTTTTGAGTTGTAGTAAAAATTATAAAATTGGCAAAACTAGTATAACGTGAGCTCTCATTTCTTGGAGTTTCAATGATTTTGTAGTTCAAGTAAGACTGGTATTTAGCTAGATGGCGATTTCGAAGCGATTTGCAAAGTTTATTACAACCATTGTCAATAAAAATTGTTTGGGTTTTATTAACCTCCGACCATCACGAGATCTCAGTTCGGGGCGAACTACTTAGTTATGATCTGCAGCTATAATTTTTTTATTACTTTTTATACCAATAACTCTGCAGTAAGTGGGTAGGTCCTTTTACATAATAATACTGTTAACCCTTTTCAAGACTTATTTATCTCAGTGCCCATACTAAGCACGGTAAAAAGGGTTACGCTGGCCTGACCCCATACTAACCAGTCCCCGATGTAGATTACCAAATGGTATGTATGCGTTTCCACTGACCACTTTCAGTAACTGAAGGGAAGAATTTTTTAAACCAGTTCTTTCTACTGAAGTCTTCAGATGTTGATTTCATCAAAGGGAATACTATACGTCATTTGAATTTGCCTTCCAAGGTACATAACTTTTGGGCAGTTTACATAATAATAATAAAAAACCAAGGTACACAACACGTTTGTAGGTGCAGAAGCCTCATATTTTAGCGTAATATATTACCTTCTAGGAGTTCTAGGTAAATGAATTGTGTTCGATATTCATGTACAGATAAGTTCGTATTATTGAGTTGTTAACCGTCAAGTTGAGTGCATCTTTTTTTAAAAAAAACCTTCGCCGTAATTTCATAAATACCCTTGACTTTTTATTGCGATGAGTAAACCTCAAAGGTAATGATGGGGTAGGTACTTATATCTGAGAAACAAGTAAAATTACGTAAAAACAAGATGTATTTATGTTTTTTTAATTTCAGAGAATCACTTTATCTATCTATCTTATACCTTTAAACGAGCAATTCTTGTATATTTATTTATCTCAGAGTCTCGGAAACAGCTCCAACGATTTTCATGAAATTTAACAGGAGATTTCGGGGGCGATAAATCGATCTAGCTAGGACTCATTTTCAGAAAATTTGTAATTAAAAAAAACATTGTACACTTCCCCAAGCAAGCGAACCAATGTAGATTTTTTTTTCCCATCGAGCCCACTGGTGGGCCAGAGAAAAAATCCCATCGAACCCACTCAGTTGTATAGTGGGCTCGTCGGGAACTTATTTTTCCATCGAGCCCACTATGCAAATGATTAATATGAAATATGAACTATGTATGTAGGTAATAAAAAGCACAAAAAAACAGTACATACAATAAATATAATAGGTAACTATTAACTAGCATGTACTGCTTTCGCAACTGGTCTCAAAATGCGTTCATCCGATTTTATCTGTAGTACTACTTTTATTTCTTTTATTTTAGGACTTTATGTAACACTAGCTAAGCAACTCGTTAGGTGTAATTAAAAATTACACACATTCGTAATAATATTTCATATTGATGACTACTTTAATCCCTAGAAGTTTTAGAAGCCTGAGTCTTTTGACACCCTGTATTCACAAACCTGTACTGTATATCAGATTTACTTGGCTTATTAGGCCTTTTCTTATGCGTCATTATTTATTTAGTTAAATACATTGAACTACAATACAAAGGAACCATCATTTTACTACGAAAAACGACTGTTCTTGGCGGCTTTTAAAAATGCGCATCTTTTGAAATGTCATGTTTTAACTCTTGGCATGTTTGTTGTCCATGTGCAGATTGGCGATTCAACTTTAACTTCTTGGTTTATGGCTTTTGCGACTTGTTACAATTCTGCCAGTGTTTGTTTACTCTAGTGTCACAAACGGGATGGAGGGTAGGGAAGAATAAGAATATGGCCGGTAGATAGGCGATTCATCCAAGCGTTTTAACCCTTCAAAGTGATCGTTGATCAAGCTGTGTTCTAGCCAATGCAATATCCATTTTACAAATTAATGTCGTGAGTAAACCCATGAGTCACCATTTTAGGCGAATTGTTTATTTGGTCGCTATTTGATGTTGGCTGAGATGAAACATTATAACACGTGCGTCATAAAACTTTTGAAACTGGAACGCCTACGTCATCAAATTATGGGTTTCATTTCACATAGCAGAAGTGACTCTGACCACAACATTGGGCGTTTGCAGTGGCTGACACATATCAACATAGAGTATCGATCAAAAATGAAATGAAATGAAATAAAATGAAATGAAATGAAATCCATTTATTCAACCCATTTGGGTACAAACACAGATAAAACAAAGAGAAAAAAGTAAGCCAGACAGGTAGGAGCAAAACAGAGTAAGTGAAATGAAGCGCTATAGGCTTGCATAGTCAATCTTCCCCGACTATCTAAGTTAAGCGACGTTCTGCGCGGCCACTATTTGGATGGGTGACTGCTAGTGGCATTTACGTCTAAGCAGGGCACGTTAAACTGTTGGTTCCGACTCTAGCAGTCGTTAAGCCATGACGGAGGCCTTAAGACGGCCTAAAACCTCCGTCACCAGAGGTTGCCACTAACTCATACGGGCTTGCTGGTTGTTCAAAAATACCGGTGTCGGCGTCGACTTAGTGTGAAAACGTCTAGTATTAAATGCATATAGGTTTAGCTTCTCACTACATATAGGTGTATTGTCGGCAGCAGTGTGAAAACAGCCATTGGCTGCTTTTATACGTTTTCATCACATCTATTTGAAAAGAACGACTTAGTTTGCCTTTATGTGTTTTCTATAAGAAACAATAAGTGCGCGGGAAAGTTAACTCAAGACAAGACAAGACAAGACTTGTCTTGTCTCGTCTCGTCTCGTCTCGTCTCGTCTCGTCTCGTCTCGTCTCGTCTCGTCTCGTCTCGTCTCGTCTCGTCTCGTCTCGTCTCGTCTCGTCTCGTCTCGTCTCGTCTCGTCTCGTCTCGTCTCGTCTCGTCTCGTCTCGTCTCGTCTCGTCTCGTCTCGTCTCGTCTCGTCTCGTCTCGTCTCGTCTCGTCTCGTCTTGTCTTGTCTTATCTTATCTTTTTTCTCATAGTGGGTGATGAAAAGTAGAGTGTACCACTCGGGAGCAAAATATATTTTATATTTTTGTCTCGGTCGACGTACTTTGAATCCCTCGCTACGTTCAGGATTCTACTAAAGAATCCTTCACTTCACTCTGGATTCAAAAAAGCGCCCTCGCCGTAAAAATATGATTTCGCTCCCTTATAATACAATCTACTATTCCGTCCAACTGCACGATTTACCGTGGACAGTGTTGCTAGGTCATCTGTGGCCGATACTCGGAAGCAACTAAAATATTTATTGATAAATGCAACGTTTTTTTTTATGAGCCAAGCATACGTGCAACAAATATGCGATGGTTGCTTGTTATTTTAATAATTTAGGTAATTAAAAATATCGATCTTTGTCAGTCCATAAGTCAGCCCCTGCAGCCCCAGCAGATGAATCGAAAAAAAGTAAAAACCAAAATCGTTTTTATTTTAATACAAAAATTTTAAAATAAGCCGATAGTTCACTTTATGTTAAGTGGTAACCACTGCCTATAACGATGCATTTGCCCACTGAGCACATCCACTGACGACGTGTCCAGTGATGCCTTGCACTGCGCCCAAGGCATGCATGTCGACGGAACTTTAAAAGCGTCTTTATACATACAATCCTATACAATTTGCTTCCCCATTCTGCCGTGACGATAATATCGTGACGTGACGCTGCACAGTAAAGTATAAAAGCGTCACTGGGTTTGTACAAGTTTTAGATGCTGGCCACTATTGACTGTAACTGTGCCCGCAAATAACTAATTGATAGGTACTTGTCGTTAGTTACATTTGTTTGAAAGCCCCGTAAGAACACCCGTTATTACCATCGGATCATCGCCCGTCGGAATATTTTCATATCTAATAATTTGTAGCAGCGTTTATTTAAACTGACGTTAGAATATTCGTTAGAAACTAGCTGTGCCCGCAACTTCGTCCGCGTGGAATAGTGTTTTTGGGTAGCATAGGGTAAAACTTGTACGAACTTTGAATGTCATATTTATTTATATCGAATCAGCAGCCTAAAAAAATTAGTTTCAAGCTTCTAGTTCTAAAAATGACTATACTTCCATGTAACTTTTCATCCCCCCTTTCAAGCCCTTACTACTCTTTTTCGCATGAAAAAATAGCCTATGTCCTGTCTCAGGCTCTAGTCTAGACTATCTATCTGTATACCGAATTTTATTTAATCGGTTTTTGTACTTTCGGATTTTTAATATTCAGTTAGGATTATACTTTGCTTGTAACTTTGCTAAATAGTTACAAGACAAGCACGTACGACCTTCAGTAATGAAGAATATCATCAGGGGGCTGAATATAAATATTAAAATTTAATTATAATAATATACTTACATTTGCTCTTGCTTAGGTCCCAATCCGGATTTTTCAACCCTATCGCTGAGTTCATCTTGCCGGTACTGTAATGAGCAAACGTGTTATCAACACAGGCACTTGACTGCGACTGTACCGATATGACAAAACAATGAGAAATCACAAGGTACAGTCAATGAAAAAAGAACTGAGAAGTAGTCGTAGTTAACTTGACTTGCAAATTACACTCCATAATTATAAGCATGTAAAATATTATATTATAAAATTATAATTAAACATTGTGGTGCTTAAATTAATGTCCTAGCTAATATTCACGTCTTGGATTATTTTTAAAATACTGATCAATTTAAATGATGCAATTTTTTGATATTATTATCATGTCACATGAACATAATAAAGGCATGTATAAAAAATATATCAAACCATTTTTTAAATAAAAAATCGCACTCCCATGTGCTGACAGTACTGATAGTAATTTGGCATTATTAATTAATTGTATTTAAAATGCTTTCATATCCAGTTTATCAAGATTTTTGAAATACTCAATATCTTGTAATTATTGAACACTCATTAAAGTCGTGACCTAAGTTTACCCGACGCATCGCATACACATCACAACTTTATTATTAATTTTTTCCCACGTATTGTTATAGCAATTACAATTAATTAGGCTTTCAAAGGACAATTAGACAAAACTTTACATACTATGAATTTTTTCGTTAATGAGAAAAAAGTTACGGCGAAGCAGACTTTATCAGTTCTCTTATTCTAAAATCGAAATTTTATTCTGAAGCATTGTAATAGTAACATTATGACCATTATTAGCATTATGACCCGTTTTCATTAGGCGACATTTATTCCGCGACATTGTCGCCTAACATGAAATCTACGTTGCGGACGACGACGTCGCCAATCACATGAGCAACATCTACGGGTCGCGAGACATCCGATAACGTCTCTTAGTGAATACGTGGCTTATTTGACACCAAAAATATGAACTTAACCTACGTATATGGTACTTCCCCTAAACTTTTCATATGCAAGATGTAACAAGAACGAATGGTATTTACATCAAGCGCTTCCGTACTGCGAAGGGCAAGAACTGTCGGTCTCGGCTCCAGCAGTCAATATAGCATGACGGAGGCCTTAAGGCGGCCTAAAAACTTCATCAACAGAGTTAGGTAACTCATACGAGCTTATTTACTATCGCCTAACTAAACCATTCTGTCAGTTTAATCGGCAAACTCAACACATGCCGGGTTCAAAGTCTTCATACAATTTGGTTTTTAAATCTTGAAAAACATGGAATTTGCAAATGCTTTAGGTACGAGTAGATTATGCTTGAACAAATATTTTAGAATGGCATAGATGTACCTACATAATGCTGTTTGAGTTAATTAATAATCAGCTGTGTGTGAACCCAGTAAGCCTTTGTTTGTATTGAACATCTACAAATATAAAATCACGTTCTTCTTTTGCGTGGGGCCACTATCCATAGATAACGCGACATAATACGGGCTTGTACTCCAAGCAATTTAAACATTGTGAAAAAAAAAAACAAATAATTCACTGGGGTGATAGTCACATGACTCTGAGTAAGTCTGAGTAAGACTAAGGCCCGTATGCTGATAAAGAAATCAACTCAAGTATAGATTTGAGTCCAGATTATCATACAAAAATGTACCTATGCATAAGTCCGGATCAGTGCTCTTATTGGAGCCTTGGTTTATTTAACTTTAAGTCTAAATTCAAATACAAGCTAAAATACACCACTTTCTTTATCAGAAAGCGTGATGTGTTCGTGAGGTCGTGATACTCAGATCAAAAAAAGCTACTAAACTTTTTTACAGCTTTTATTGCATTTAAAAAGTATAATATATTCCGCATACCCAACTGAACTGAACTTGGTTATTTTAGTTTTTTATTTATTTCGGTTCTGACGCAAATCCATGAGTGCATTAGCACTGTGTAGTAACTCGATCAAAAGGGTAATATTTCTTATCAACTTTTGGCGTTTTAATCCTTGTTAGCAAAACGTATTAATTATAAAAATTGGGTACTTATAATTTATATACCTATTTCAATAATTAAATAAATAATACGGGAAGGGAACTATGTACTAGTTTGATGATAAAATACCTATGTATATTTATACTTGTTTTTGGAAATTCATACTTATAATACATAGTTACACACAGAAAAAGAGCAAACATCTATATTTACCACACACAAATACTATTTGTTCTTGGTGGGAATCGAACCCACAATCTACAGCACGAAAGGCAGAACTACTACCGACTAAGTTGTGACGCTTGTCAAAAATGTATCCGGTACCCCATGTTATTTATCCAATTGCTATTTTCACATTGGTACCTAAGTAAGATTATTATTATTACACCCAAACTCAAAAGATCAAAGAAATTCTGGATTTTAATTATATTTTATTCATAAAAATACGTGAACTTGTTTTAATCTAACCTTTACCCTACTTACATAATGACAAGCATTGTTTTCTTTTTGAATGACCCTTAAATAATAATAACTCACGAAATATATGTAACAGTAATATAATTTATGCAGGACGTCTTATTTGTACCTACTCAATAATACATAGAAATATTTAAACTGCAAGACAATAGTATATTTAATGGAGACTCTTGCTATTGATAAGATCGTTGGTGTTGTGTTAATTTGTGTTACAAGAAGGTTACAAGACTTTATTTGATGTATATATCGTCTTTAATTTCAAATATTTATTTATAGAATTAACAGATTCAAAGATTTTTTAAATAATATCGCAAAGCCCATGAATTAAGTGGGATTTGAAAGCAACCGTCGGCCCTCCATCCATTTCAACCCGTCTGCTGATTTACTGCACTGATCCTGACTCACGCACAGATTTTTATATGAAAACTAGCTGTCGCCCGCGGCTTTGCTCGCGTGCAACCCTTATAACTAAGGGGTATGAAAAATAGATGTTGGCCGATTCTCAGACCTACTCAATATGCCCACAAAATTTCATGAGAATCGGTCATGCCGTTTCGGAGTAGTACGGGAACGAACATTGTGACACGAGAATTTTATATATAAGATGTTTACTCAAATGTATGCTTGAGTATCGATTTCTTTATCAGCATACGGGCCTATGGGGTTCAAGCCCCACTCAACTTTTAATTTATTTTATGTGGAAAAATAATAAAATTTCTAAATACTTACAAGTCAAAAAAGTTCCAAAATAACACCAAATTTTTAACTCAATTTCACTTGAACTTGAGAAAGTATTCTGAGGACCGGCGCGAGTGACCACTTGAATTATTGTGATTTTTTACAAATAAAGTAGCACTTTATGAGTATCCTTAAAACCTTGGGGGACTAACCACGTGCGTACGACACCGTCTTTTGAAACTCTTTTACTTCAAGTGGAAAAGAGACAAATACAAAAAAATCGGTCTCAAAATACGTATTTCGCGACTGCTCTGCGACAAGCATTTGACAACAATGATTAGATTACATATCATAGGTACTTGTATAAGGTACTCACCGAAACCGCAACCGCAGATTAACATGAGTTAACCGGACCACAGATTATACTTTAATACTAGGACTAACTAACCACAGTGCAGTATAATTCCCTTACTTAGAAGAAAAGCACTTTTATCTCAAGTTTTCGGCAGTTCTCGAAATAAGTTTAAAAAGTTTTTGAATACAAAAAACTACAACGTTATTTGTTTTCTTAGTCATCAAAAAACTGCAAAACTCACTTTGAATATCGCAATGGCGGCAGCGCAGTGTAGGTATTATCGTATGATGATAATAATGGTGTCCTAACTGATTTCGGCCATTACAACTGTCATTATCTGGACAAGCTTAATTAACTCGAGCTTAGTACTTTGTTATTTCTGCCCTTTGATGCGTTCTACTGTGACTTGCGTAGCCGATTTTGTTGGTCAATACTAGTAGTCCCCGAACTGAGATCTCGTGATGGTCGTAGGTTAATAAAACCCAAACAATTTTTATTGACCAATAGTTGCAATACACTTTTAAAATCGCATCGAAATCGCCGTCTAGCTAAGTACCAGTCTTACTTGAACTACAAAATCATTGAAACTCCAATAAATGGTAGCTCACGTTATACTGGGTCTGCCAATTTTATAATTTTTACAACAACTCAAAAACTATTAGACCTAGAATCAAAATAAAAACGGTTTTGGAATGTCTAAACAAAACCCTATTATATGACACCCCACTTGAAATTTATGTACGACTTTTTTTTTTACTTTCTTTGGACCCTCATAACTTAACGACCCCTTGACCGATTTACTTCATTTAACAAACTAGTAAACTTAAGAGTACTATCCGTATGCCTACAAAATTCTGTGAAGATCAGATAAGCGGTTCAAAAGATCTCGAAGAACCAACATACAAACCTACAAAGCATTTTTGTCCAAGTTGTCACTAAGATCAATTAAGCCCTTCTCTCATTACGATACGCACAGGCAATTCAAGTATCCTGCAAGTCTCGGAGACTAGTCGCCGCCAAGTATCTCACATACATTTAAATGCAGGCTCGCAAACTACGCTACTGGTATCCTGCATTCATATGTATGTGAGATACTTGATCATTTATTAAAAAATACAAGCTAATAATACTTTCCATACCAAAGTTTAGAAGCTTGTAATTTTTAAATGGATACTTTTTTTACGGTTTGGGCTGTATACAGACATAGATTATGACGAGATAAATTGATATAATCCTTAGCTTTGGTTGGTCAGCGTCAAACAGTGGAGTAGTTACCCTTCTACGTTTGTACGGGAAGGTGTGCAACTAGTGTAACCTTAAGTCTATACAATCTATACATCTATACATCTATACATCTATACAAATATTATAAAGAGGAAAGGTTTGATTTTTTGTTTGTTTGTTTGTTTGTATGAATTGAATAGGCTCCGAAACTACTGGACCGATTAAAAAAATTCTTTTACCATTAGAATCCTACATTATCCCTGATGAACATAGGCTATATTTTATCCCGGAATTCCCACGGGAACGGGAATTACGCGGGTGAAACCGCGAGGCGCTGCTAGTATGTTATAACTTTATGTCAAACATTGACAGAGCTAAATTTTAATTCAACTATTATCTTCTTCTCTTCTACTTATATGGCATCTGTCCGTCATTTCAATAGACAAATAAGTATGGTTCTGTATTAACATTATTCTGTTAGATCTACAAAATGTTGCGCAAACTAGACAGTATGTACGTAAACGCGATATACGGATAATCCTCGTATAGACATAGCTGATTCCATTAGCAACCACAGTCAAAATGGTTGAGTACTTATTAAAGAAGCGATGACGCTAGTAAAAAGAGTAAAATATATAAAAGACTAGCTTCCACCAGCGACTTCGTCGGCGTCCCGTTTAATCCTGTTGATTTTACGGGATAAAAACTAGCCTAAGCGTTAATCCAGGTTACGAAATTTATATATTCCAAGTTTCATCCAAATTGGCACACAAACATCCAAACATCTAACGCTCTTACCCATTGCAGGTGGCCGTGCTGTTAAGTTTTGAAATTTACTTAGTCGCTTCTGAATGAATCGGTTCATAGGTAAAAATTTTCATTTGCTTATACATCTCTCAACTCTTGAGAGACGCTTGAGAGGGCGTCGTCATTTATAATTAGTAGGATGGGATTGACGCAAGCTATTAAAATGTATGGATGCCCAACGAGTTTCATCCAAACGATTAACACTAACTCGCTGCGGGAAATAAAAGTGATCAAAAAACAGATAAAGTACTTTAGACAATGGAAAATATTTGTCTGCCAAACAAAAGACTATGCAAACGTGTTGCCAAAGTAAAAATTATACCAAAAACTAAAGAGCATTGACTACCTACTTCTAAAAAAAATTGATAAAAAATATCATTTTTTTATTCAGGCGTTAATGGTGGCCATTCTTTTGTACTAGGTACAAAGTTATCAATTTATCACTCATCAAGAAATCTTTTCATTGGAAAAATTAACCATAAAAATGGAGAACTATGTCAGCGTTTGTGGTTATTCCGGATTTAAGTATAAAGGTGTAACAAAAGTCACTGCCGAAAACTTCGCGGCTTAACTTTTTGTTCCCGTTCGTTGCACTGAGCAATCTGAGCATCTTAAGATTCTAAAATAATTTCCCGTTCGTTCCAGTGAGGCGACCCAGTGAGGCGAACGGGAATGAACGTAAATTATCCCATCACTGAATGTTTAAAGAAATTGTTTATTTGGAACTCACATGATTGGTTCTAAGTATACAAAAAGTTATTCAATATTGATGGGTAAGTTTCTGCGAGTATGCAAACCTTGTATAACTTGATACCTTGCATCGCAAAAAAACGCTTGCTGCTTCAGACAGATAATAGTCGTTAAAAGCAGCAGATTTATTATTATCCTAATTTAAACCTAGACATAAAATTGGTCATGTAATTTTATGCATGTTATGACTCCAGCCACCATATTAATTTATTACAAACTATACAAACTTATAGGGAATTTTTTGTACGACGGTTAAGGAAATAACAATAAAATATTGTAAATTAAATAGTAAGTTTCATTATGCATACTAACTGCAACTTCTCCACAGCGATTTCCTATTCCTGTGGTTTTCCTGTTCAAACCCTTGAAGTAGAATGCCACATTTCCCCTGCCGGCAGTCGCAGGGGTCGCTAAAGGGATTGTTGTAAAAAAAATCCAGAAATCCCCCCCGCAGGGGAAAATGGGAATGAGTCACTCGGTGGTGGATCCACGATTTCAGTTTGGGAGAGGCTGTTAGAATTTTGACTGATAAATCTTTGCTCACCCTTCGGAAGGCCCCAAGCTTTAAGGGGGAGCTTGAGACTTTTAGCCCCCCCCCCCCTTGGTTCCGCTAGTAGTAACACATTTATTTTATAGTACTTCACGTAAAAGGTCGCGAACCAATAATCGCAATTTTTTCCATTGGCCTTAGGTAATTCCAGCTACCACAAAATTCACAATATTGTGGTTTGATTAAATTTAATTAGGTTTTAAGATATTTTTAACTACATATTAATATAATTTGTCATGATCAAAAAATAGTTCTCATTTTGTATATTTTACTGTACACATGGGTTATTCCAATGACAAACCTCATCGATGAGATACAAAATAGCAATGAAAGCGAGACGAAACGAGATGCTAGCAGTAGTTCCTCTTGGTCAATTGAAACTGGATGTGGTTTGATATCGAACAGCTTTGTGGATTTCTACGAAGTGTTGCTAAAAGTGTGGGCTGACCCCAGTGACGTTAAACTAACAGACGGTCAAAGGCCCTAAAAGTAGCTTTTCCTATAGTTTTTTCTCATAATGAACTCAGTTGTTAGAGGTCATACCTATGTAGCTCCGTTACGTGAATAAAGTCCTCTGCAGAAGTGGTCGGACCATAAAAACCGGTTGAGATTCTTTTTTAGCTCTCAGCAGTAAGGCTAGATATGCTTTCAATTCCATAGGGTTTTGCTAATTTAGCATTACATTTTGTGTGGAACAGGAGATTTTTTTGTACCTACTAAAAGTACCGGGTGCGGTAAGATTACTCCTGAAAACTTCGGGGCTAAAAATATTCACAACTTTTCCCATTAAATCAGAGGCGTAACTAGCCTCAAAGTTTACAGGAGTACTTCTTACACGGTCTACTTACACCCTTGCATTTATTGAGTCAAGAGCCCAGACCTTGGTGGAACGAAGGCGCATCGAGTTGGCCACTATGCATTCGGGTCCTTACAATAAGTAGGTTACCGAAATAGGTTCGTTATTATAAATAAATAAATATCCTCGGACATTTCACACAACACTTTTGAGCCCCAAACTAAACAGAGCTTGTAATAAACGAGTTACTCTACCTAGAAAGGTTTTGATTGAAAATACACGTGAGCAATTCTTGGTAAGTTGGTGCAGAGATTTTTTGTAGGGGCTTGCTATAACTACAACAGGGTTTCGAGCATGGGGTATAACGTTAGATGAAATTACTTTCCACAGCCAGTTTTAGCTGATTTTAAAAAGGAGACAGTTGTTTTAGTACAATCCTACATTTTGCATTGCAAAAATAAAATAAAAAAATAAAATAAAATTGAAGAATTATTAAATTTGTGTACTGAAATAAAGGTAAAGACAACCTGGATAAATGAAATTGAAAATAATATGTTCGAAAAGTTGTAGAAAACGACAAAGAAGGATAGATGGTGTGGAAAAAGATGTGAGAAAGATCTTTGATGGACTTTCTTTTATTGTTTTAACCCTAAGACACTAAAAAACTCGGTCCTTTGACTCTAGGTTATTAATATTTCCCATTTTATATTTTAACCCTAAGAAGACGACTATTACACTTGGACCTTTGACTTGTATTATAATCCTTAGTTTTGGTTGGTCAACGTCAAACAGTGGAGTAGTTACCCTTCCACGTTTGTATGGAAAGGTGGGCGACTTGTTCACCCTTAAAGACGGGGTATCTGTAGGTACAATCTGTCAGTGACCTGCAATAGGTGCCTGTTATAGGTCGCGAATTCGAATCCCGATCACTAACCAAGGGAGTTACATGGAATAACGAAAATAAAATCAAATATTATTTTCAAACACTAATAGCCATACTAAAAGATGAATAATTATACAGTTGATTAATTAAAATGTAGCTTTGTCACTGTTTAACAATACCTGTAAGAGACCACAATAATTTAAACGGCTGAATAAAGTAATGCAACTGTTTTAAGTAGCAAGTAAGGTTTTGAAAATAGTACATTACTGCAGCTGCTAGCATAAGAAGCAATGACGTATTAACGTGTAAATGTGAGCAGAGTCGAAGACGAGGCATACATACGTAAGTCTATCAGTGCCTAGTTGTGGCCAAGGCATGTATAGTACCTACTTTTCTCAAATATCATCATTCCCATGCCCTTATCCCACGCTAGGTGGAGTCGGCACAACATGTTTTCTTCATCCACTCCTATCATTCGTCAATTACTTTTCTCAAATAATGCGCGGAAATTAAAACTAAGTTCTTTTTATTTGAAAATATACTTAAATACTTTTCAAAATCAATGACGAACTACGTTGTTTTTTTTCAATAATCAGCTTTCTAGTTGTAAGCCTGTTCGAAATTTGTCTAAAACCTTTGGTTACCTCCTTGGCAGTCCTTGGTAGGTAGCCATGTTTTGGAGTAAAAGATCGTTCCATTTTTTAATTACACGACAGTTTACTATGTAATTTATTTGGCCGCTAAACACGACAGAAATGGATTTACATACATTTTTTCCGGCCGTTGCTTGCATGTATTTGGCCAATACAACATTTTCGATTTATCTCGAAGAAGCTTGTCAAAATAATGCTCGAATTTCCAAGTATGTTTGAGAAAATGCTATTTTCGTTGTAGGTATCTAAATATAGCTACTTAATTTTATTACCATTATAACTCCTGGCGTAAAATGCTTAAGCATTCAACCTATTTAAATTAATTCAGAATAATAAACAGAACTGGTAATTGTATTAATAGTAACGGTAAGTATCTAACACTTCCTTCATCAAGGGGTTTAAGACACCCCAATAAAACCTATATTCTAAATAGTTGCAAAGTTTTGTTATTAATTACCGTGTTCACAATTTCTACTTCAAAATAGGTATTAATTTAAAAACCACTAAGGTTTATACTGACGCTATTTCCAGTCTACATCAAAACATTTGTACAAAAGTACCTAGATGAGTCTGTCTAACAAAATAAGGAACTTACATGCGATTACAAACAATGATGTCGACTCTCTTCTTGCATTTTTCAGCACTAAAATTTATTTTACTGGTCGATCTTGTCGTTCCAGTTTATGAGAAAGAGGCGGCAATATTTTTAGTTCTGTCAAATTATGTTAGTTTGGAAAATGCAAGAAGAGAATTGACACCAATGTCAAACTTATTACGGTATTGTAGAGCATTTTAATACTTTTTGTTCTGCAAGCTAACAAACCCAACATTATTTTTACTAAACCACGTCTTGCTTGTAACTAAACACATTCACAAATTATACAGAATACTTTGGGGTATAAAATACCCTGATTACACTCAAAGGGTTAAACAATGACACTGAACATTGCAACTATCTCATAGTTGTTTAGTTAAAAAGTGGTAAGCAGCCCACTCAGGTAGTTTAAAAAGTGATGTAAATATTTTAACTTACTTTTAGTTGTTTTACGGATTCATAATGGCAGCCATACTGAAGAAAGCATGGGAAGGATACACGTTTATATTTGATGAACTTCCGGGTAAGCTCTCAGGTGGAAACCCTACCTAAGACTACACAAAATATGAATGTTCTTAGTAATAGTTAAATTAAAACGTTGTGATTGTTATTGTTTTCAATTATGATCTTTTTTATGACCATGAAAGTCATAAATAAAATAGAAAAAAAAAACATTTTTCCAGCTATGCTTTGAGTGCTTATTAGGACATTTCTATACAAATTTCAATGATTATACGTATTTGTATTTTAAAACTTAATCAACTTCTGAAATCTCCTTTACCTAAATTTCCCCATGATATTCTATGTAAAAAAAAAATCGTCGGACATACCTTTCACTCTATTTTTATCTCGATCTTTCATTACATACTCAAAAGCCTTGAATACGTATAACATTGAAGGGGGATACCCGGGATAAAGCTACAATCTTGATGTTTAATTATTATTTTTTTGCTCTTCAAATTGAAAATATCTTGTCATTTAAGTGTAGTTTTGAGTATATAAAATAATACAACAGAATTCAGAACCTCCTTTTTGAAGTCGGTTAAAAAATGCGCTTTTTTGTCCGCTGCATACCGAGAATATTTATTAAACGCAACTCTTGCGTCATTGAAGACCTCCGTCCTAGTGGATAACCGGCTTACTAAACAACTTATACTAGAATTAGGTTTGATTTCAGAGGAGGGCAGATTGTTTATTTGTAGTATTTATTTTTATATATTTTTATTTTTATTATATTTATGTATTATGTATATTCCAGGTTATTTTTATGTGCGCCCCGTTTTTACCTAATCGAAATGCTTCTGTCCATCCAAAGGTTGTCTGGAAGAGATCGCTTATAGCGATAAGACCGCCCATTGTACCTCATACTTAAAACTTATTTCTCTTTTATTGTTCTTCTTCTTTTCTTGGTGTGCAATAAAGAATATATCTATCTATCTATCTATGCCGCCCTATGGTCCGATGATCTTGTGGATGTAGTTGGGCAGCAGTAGAGAAGACTCGCGTAAGACCGGAGAGACTTGCGCACTAAAGAGGAGGCCTATACCCAGCAGTGGGTGCATACAGGCTGAATAGATAGATAGATAGATTAGATTTGTAAAATTATTGACGTCTGTATAGTGTATAACGTGCGTTACCCCGCAGGATTCAGAAAGTGTATCCTATGATGCAGTCTCATTTAGAAGCACTGACTCTTTTCTTTTTGGAAAATATTAGTGTCCGCTCAGAATCAAAACTGGTGTCACAATTTTTTTGATAAAAATTGTTATTTTTTTTCAGATCCAAGGACCAAACCATGGTTTTTAGTTGCAAAACCATACCAAGGGCTAACGATACTAGGCCTCTACCTTATGTTCGTACTAAAATGGGGTCCTAAATTTATGAAAGGAAGACCTGCGTACAACCTTGATAAAATACTAATTTTGTATAACTTTTTACAAATTCTGACATGCATTTACATTTTTTACAATGTAAGTATCACTACAGTTATTTGGTGGGCAAAAAAGGGCGTTTTTACCAGCCAATACCAACACGATATCAAACAAATATTTTGGTGTCGAAGCGGACAGGGTTAAAAACGTCCGGAACCCGTAGTCCGAGTTTTGTTATGTTGATCTGCGACAAGCAAAAATCTAAAAACTCGAGAAAAATAGTTTGCAAATCTCCTGCTTTAAGCGCTCATCGTATTTTCATAAATATCTCGCATGTCGCTTCACGATATGCGTATCGATCAACAAAAGAAAACTCAGACTACGGACTCTGTGGAATTGTCTCGACCGTGTTGGTGTCGGTGGCCAGTAGTGTGAAAACAGCTCAAAAATTACAATTTTTTTTGTGTGCATAAAATTTTTTTAGTCGCTGATACTGGCCTGGGCCTGGGACTACAAGTGGATATGCGAGCCCGTTGACTTCTCCTCGAATGAAAAGGCATTGGAAATCGCCAAATTTACTTATTATTACTTCCTAGTGAAGGTTGTCGATCTCATAGATACAGTAAGTACTCTATAGCTCAATTTTTGCTTGAATTTCATAAAAAAATAATTTTCAAGATTTGCTTAGCTTTGGACTAGATGGCGCTATGTGAATGTCCATGAATATTTATTTATTACGGAACAAATAGCAATGGCTGTTTACATATTGCTACCGACACGACACCTAAGTCATCGGAGAGCTAATGTATCGACCCCTGATGAGATCGGGGTTAAGATTTGTAGCTTCATTACATTGTCAGGGGCATTATTCTGTATGACTTAGGAGATTCCTTGCCGTGACCGTATGACGTCACCGTAAGGAATGACATTTATGGCATAGGAAATACGGCGTAGGCATAGGGCGATTTCAGGCCGCTGTCTTGTCGTGCTGCGTAACGCGCTTGTATTGGTCATAGTGAATAAGACCCCAGGCCGATTCTGATGACGTTTCAGGCTTAAAATTAAATTCAGACATTCTGCATCACCGTCATCGCTTGCGCAGTGACGTCACTTCATGTTTCTCTAACATTATATGAGTCGACGCTTTCACATCTGGTCGGCGTCCAATATTTTTGTTAGAGAAACTAACACGTCGATATCGTGTCGCTGTCTATATCGGCCAATATGTAAACTACCTTAATCTTTAATTTGGTGTAGTCATCATTCTTTTCAATAAAACAATCAATATTATGCACCTAATTAGCTTTACTATTAGTTTTCATGAGTTAATGATCTCAAAACATTGCTTTGTATTCTACAGAATTTTACCCTCAGCCAATTGGTACATAATATTGTAAAATTTTATATATATATTATAATAATTAACATGTAGGTACGTCCTAGAATACGAGAAATGTCGATTTAAACCAAATAACTCTTTCGCTGTAAAAAAGCGTAGTTTAGTCGAGTTGTAATTTCATTTAAAATGCTAAACGTAGACTATAAAATTGACCCTTGTTATTTAATTAACAAACAATGGATTTGTGAAGAATAATAACAAGACTAAATCAAAGTTTTTATACACACTTTTTACACGCTTTATATTAGCTTCACCTGTATGTTTGTTTGTATGTTTGTAACAGACTCTTTTGGGCGCGATTTTGACCCACTTTAAACGGCCAGATTTCATTCAAACTTTGTAGATTTATCCAGGACCGATGACAATACACTAATTTGATAAGATTATTCCATTAATCATTTTTGCAAAATAAGATTTTTGACAATTTATACAATTTTCATCAACAGTCGATACGGCAGGAATTGATGTTAAAATTAATTTCCAACCTTAGCAGTTTGGTTTTACAAACAAAGCGTGTTTTTTTTTGTTTTTTTTTTAACTATAAATTATTCCTGTCACTTTAATGATGACCAGCAATGATGAAGAAGATCTTAGGAGATTTTCATAATCAGAGGTTATTAATTTTTTTAACCTACTGTAACCTTCGATTTTTAACACTTTACATATAATCTACACGTTAGAAAAAATCATAGCAATTACCTAGTAAAACGTATCTACTTTGAATCTCCCGCTAAAATATTTCAAATTTTCCTTTCATCGAGATCATTACCATAAGAACTCAGGCCTAGAACGGCCTGCTAGGGCGATTTGGCACCGGTGCGATACTTCGTTATTATCGGCATTATTTTTACTTCAACTATTACTAACTTTCACATAATATTTCTTATAAACAAAATAATAAAAAACATTCGTTCGATACCGATTCGGTGGTAGAGAGTTGAGTTACCGAGACTGCAACCCCGATACAAAGAAAAATAAAAAAGAAACACTATGATCCATGCCAAATGGAATCGAGAATAAAAAAAACCGAGCCTCTTGTCTGTGGCAGAGGAGATTTTGAAAATTGTTGAGAGTCATCTCGAACCAACGAATTTTGATTTTATTTCGGTAAATAAGCCACATTTATACTCGTAAAAGAATACCGAAGTTGTTTCTACGACACATTTACATGAGATACGAGTTTCCAATCAGTTTGCAGTGCGAATAAGCAAAACACAAGGTGGCTGAGCGCGAAATATTCATACGTTTTGACCCACCAAATTACAGGTCGTACCGGCGTAAACGCGATTTGCGAAGACAAGATTGGACCGGAACGTTCGTAACCGTCTTCAAGCATTTTCATACAAAATACAACCAGCGTATCTCACCATACAAGCCTCAAGCGAGGCTGTCAAGTGGCGATCAGACTTCCTGAACCACATCACAAAACGCCCGCGTCGAACGAGCCTAGCAGCTGGTCGATACCATACCTAAAGATCCGAGCACGTTCACTTCGCATACCCAAAACAAAACGGCTAGTCCATAGTAGCTCAGGTTAGTTAGAATAGGAAGAAAGGCAGCTTAAACCCGTTCTTCACCACTACTCACCTACCGGATCAAGAGTTTTCCCTATCCCTAACTTCTACTAACTCAAGTAAAATATTGTAAAAATATCAAAGTTTCCGCCGAGTCAGACGTCAGATGTGCACCATATCTCTTTAGTATACTTTTAGGCAATTTCTACCTAATTTACTTAATTTTAAGTACTTTAAAGCATAGCATTTACACCTACTTGTTACTATGTACTTTGAATAAATAAATTCTTGTAATTTTGATTCTTTAAACTTATTTTCTTCTTTGCCTGAGTTTTCCCCTACAGCAGGAAGGAAAAACTGTTACACTACTTCAAAGGCAAAACTGCCTTAGTGTCAGTAGTACCATTGATTTGTACCAATGATGGTACAAGTGACACAACTTTGTATCCTTAGTACCATTAAAGAAAAATGAGGATATTCCCCCGTAATACCTATGGAACTAGTGATACAACTTTGTATCTCAAGTACCATTAAAGAAAAGTAAAGATATTCCACGTAATTTCATTTTTGACATGCATTTATTCTGTATTGTCACAAAGATATTATTATAAAATGAAAAAATAAAACTGAAACTTCTAAAATAAAACTACACAACTACCGACGTATTTTTTCTAGAAATAGTTAGTGGCACATTAATTTCACCATTAATGAGCTGCATTTGAATATGCTGTTTATATGCACTTCACTCGATGACGGGGTTTGACCGTTTTTTAAAACGGCGTTGTTGTTATCGCTCTTACAGCGGTGAATGCTGCATCTTCCTTAAGGGTTTTCAAAAGATGGCTTATTGTTGTGGGTCTTCTCTTAAAACTTTTGTTGAATTGCTTATTCCACCCTTCGCATGCGTTATTTTATTTGTTCTATGTCTTTCGCCAAAACAACACCACATTGCTTTCTTCGGCACCACACAATCCCAGCCTTCCTCAATATCTCGTTCTGGCAGAAGTGGTAGCACAATGCACAACCCAATGATTTTGTTCAAATTTGTGTTGTTGTTTTTTTTTTGTTTTTTGTTTGTATTTAGCTTCTTTGCTTTTCTGGTCAATGTATTCTTGAAATGAAAATAACATCCGTGGTATTCAACGTTGGGAAAGACAAATTTTATAGCACTGATAATAGCCTGTTCAAAATCAGTAATAAATTTAGTTTGCTCCCATTCTGGGACTTCTGACTTTATAAGTTCTAGCAAAATATTTATGATGGTACTACTGATCCAAAATAATTGTCACTAGTACCATTAATGGTACTAAAGATACAAAGTTGTGTCACTTGTACCATCAATGGTACAAATCAATGGTACTACTGACACTAAGGCAAAAAACTTAGGAGTTTCTCAATTCGACTAAATTTTTTTCATGTAAAATTAATCATGCTTACTTGTTTCTTTCAGGTTTTCTTTGTTCTACGAAAGAAGTACCGTCAAATCACGTTTCTTCATATTTATCACCACACTGGTATGGTTATGTTGACATGGGCAGCTGCAACTTATTTACCAGGTAAACATAATTTCGTAATCAAATTATTGGCCCATTATTCTAAGCTCATTTTTTTGAGCTTGAATCTGGTCTGAAATTTACTCTGCTCTGAAATATGTAGAGGCTCCTATAGAAGTAAGTTATAGCAACCACTATTGCATTTCATAGTCATAGGAAAGCCAATAGTACAATAATGCTATTCTTTTTTAATTTATTGTTTTCTGAGTTTGAATACCGTACGCGCTGTTTTTTATCACCCAAAATCAGAAGGCACCATCGTGTATCCACCCAGGGTTCGAATGAGACATTACGGTTCTTTGCATTTTATAAAGAATCACTTAAGAACCCCCAACTGATGACTAAAATGCCTGTCAAATGAGTAATTAAAATGTTGAACTTTCGAGTAAAATATGACAGTTAAAAAAAACAAAAAACACGCTTTATATAAAAACCAAACTAAAAAATAGAAAATAAATTTGAATAGTGTAATTTTTGTGTGTCAAAAATCTTATTTTGCGAATTGAATAATGGAATAATCTTCTCAAATTAGTGTATTGTCATCGGTCCTCGATAAATCTACAAAGTTTGAATGAAATCTGGCCGTTTAAAGTTGGTCAAAATCGCGCCCAAAGAAGTCGGTTACAAACATACAAAAAAAAATACAAGTGAAGCTAATATAGTTTGTCTAAAAATAGTTTGGACTGCAAAAAAAAAAGAATTCTAACTAAAATGTTTTTTTTTAGATTCAGGTGGTCATGGTAGTCTTATAGGGGTTATAAATACATTTGTTCACATCGTGTTAATCCAGGTCACGGAAAATATATATTCCAAGTTTTATCCAAATCGGATCAGTAGTTTTTGCGTGAAGGAGTAACAAACATACATCCATCCATCCATCCATCCTTACAAACTTTCGCGTTTATAATATTAGTAATAAACGCGAAATTCTAACTAAAAATGTTTTTTTTTTTAAATTTCAGGTGGTCATGGTAGTCTTATAGGGGTTATAAACACATTTGTTCACATCATAATGTACTCGTATTATCTCTACACGGTCATCAACCCGAGCGCCAAGCAGTCTGCCTGGTGGAAGAAATACATCACGCAACTGCAAATAGTAAGCATTTACAAAAAAAAGATTAATTAAGATATGTAATTATATAAGGAAAATATTTTGAAGTCCACTGCTGGACCTCCACAAAACCACTCCCAATTGTAGTGTGTCACGTTTGACAAAATATCGAGGTAACTCTAGCGGCAGAACATATATGAAGCTGTGTACACTTACACGACACTGTTTTTAACAGATACGACAAATTCGATCATAATACATTCAACACCGATAAGCAAGATTTTAAGTCTTCCTAAAACCAAAAATTTTGGAGACCATGACTAAATGTGGCTTAATTAAAAGGGTCTATGAAAAGTGCCCTGCAAATTTTGTCTGCGCGCTTACGTATATGTACCAGAAGGTACTTTTCAAGATAAAAATGCAAGCACTGTGTAGCAATTATTTACCTTGCAACCACTTTTATATTGTTGCAATTTTTATATACTGGACTGAACACTGGTCATAAAATACAATGGCTCATTTACTTATTAAAAAAATATTTGTTTATCTTTTTCCAGCTACAATTCTTCTGGTGCGTAGTCCATATGGCTACCATAGTCTTCAAGCCGGACTGCGCATACCCTCGATGGACCAGCGCAGTGTTTCTACCCCAGAACTGCTTTATCCTAGTCCTCTTCATAGACTTCTACATCAAAAACTATATCAGGAAGTCCCCAGCCCAGCAAATTGCAAGCGTTGAGAAGAAGCAGTCCGTCAACCATAGCAATGGTGTTTCTCAAAACGGATGTAATGAAGAGTTTAAAATATTGACACACGCATTGGATGCTCTAAAAAATGATACAAATAGGGTTCAGGATCCCCCCCCAATACTTGAAAGCCAGAGTAGTGTAATTAGGTCACGCGTACCACACCAAAATTTACAAAGCGGGAACCATCGATCGCAAAGTGGGTATCGAAGTTCTCAAAACGAATGTCTTAGTCATGAAAATAGGTCAAGATCTAATGGCATCGATAAAGATGGAAAGCATGGTAAATCTGATTAGGGACATGAAAAATTGTACCTTACTGAACTCGACATTCAGGTAACCGTATCAAGGAATAGCTTTTACGCACGCGAACTAATAAAATTTCCCAAGCCAGTCGCTTACGCAAAAACAGCCCTAGAAACTTATATTGAACAAGGGGTAGCACAAATAAATCTGACCGACAGTCGTCGCATATGTTAACGTGGCTTATTTCAGTTTTGCCCTGCGTGAGTCCCCTGCGTAGGGGATTTCAGGAACTTTTGTAAAACAATCCCCTTAGCGACCCCTCCAACTGCCGGCAGAGGAAAATTGTAAAAAAATCCAGAAACTCCCTTAGGGGTTCAATTACACAGTTTTTTTTAAACGTAACGTTATTGTAATACATTGCGCGGTTACGGTCTATCGTTCTGCAATCAAGCTGTCGCTGACGCACAATGTAGCTCGAATACGTTAGCTTCAGACGACAAATAATAGATTTATTCGTGCTGCCCTCCCAAATATTTATTTCAATTCGTAGGTTATTAACTATTAGACCAATCTTATAATTTTTTGCTGTGACAGTACTACTGCAAAAAAAAACAGGTAAGACCTCAGACTCTTCCTTCGTGTCGAGGTCACAAAGCACCGTAGCATATTACCTGCATTGTTTTATTTATTTTGTATTTGAATTAAATTAATATCAATAGGTATTTCTAAGTCTAAGTACATGATAGCATCCCAAGCAAATGCCAAGAAAACCAAAAATATTAAAATCAATGTAGATACCTAGGTAAAAATGTTACTAAGTACCTATGTTTAATTAAATTAGTTATTATTATTGTTTTTACAATTAAATTGTCATCTTGCTACGCGTCTCAAAACATAATTTTTTGCACTCAAAGAAGTTTACGGACAATTCTGAAATTTCTTACTGTATTTTGACGGATTCGGAAGGGATTCAGATTGGATGAGTGCGTAACCGCTGTTGGCTTATCCCCAACCGCTTGGGCTCTGTCAGTATGTAATTGAACGCGATACACTGCTCCGTTTATTCCTATTACTTTGCTGAATGTGCTGAAAGTAACGGATCGAAGAAGCAATGTACTCGAGATTCAACTAAATTACTAGTATCGTAGAAGCAAGAAAAACATTGCGCGCAAAATGAGCTTTTACGAGCTAAAAACTGCTTATTATAATATTTATGGATTTTGAATGTTTGCATGCATAATATAAACACTAATGTTTTTGGATAAAACAATTAATAAATGTTTGTTTTAGTGTATAATGTGTTTTTATTTCCCTTTTAATTATTTAGCGTACGTACGTTCGTCAAGTTCCCGCCTGTGGGGATTGAAATCTTCCCCAATTATTTTTTTTGCGAAAAGCTTTCAGCCCTGTAGCCTATAGTAGTCATTTTAGAACCACTAGGACAGAGAGAGGTTAATCCAGGTCACGGACAATATATATTCCAAGTTTCATCAAAATCGGATCGCTTGTAAAAATTTCATCTTTGTACACGTAGCTTAAGAATGAAAATATTGTTTTCTTAATTTGATTATTTACGGCCAGGTAGGTGGTGGTGTACCCACCAACATAAAAAGGTTTTATTCAAGCTGTCAGTTGTTCCATGTCAGTTGTGTTTTGCTATACCATTTCTAACAAATGAACGGCTGGACTGATTTTTTTACTGATAATTTTTTTTGGATGTTCATCTTTTCCCCGGGAACGGGATAAAAAGTATCCTATGTGTTAATCCAGGTCACGGAAAATATATATTCCAAGTTTTATCCAAATCGGATCAGTAGTTTTTGCGTGAAAGAGTAACAAACATACATCCATCCATCCATCCATCCTTACAAACTTTCGCGTTTATAATATTAGTAGGATTAGTATGATTGTGTGCAAAAAAAAAAAATGATTTCAAAATATTCTGTCAGGAGAAATAGCTAGTTGTAGTCATGCTCCAGCATATGCCTTTTGCGTGATTCTCGCTTTGATTTAGTGATAGAAACATACTCCAGTACTCCAAAAACCTAGGCATATTATCTGATGAAAAAACCCTACTATTGCATGGCTGGACTCAAACACACGCCTTCAAATTGGTCAAATTCAGGCAATGATCCATTAGTATCAAACAGTTGGCAACCACCAGATTACCATTATAGGAGGTAGAATCATAATAGAGAGTTAGTCATTTCTATATAATCATCATCATTTCATCTGACTGATAGATGTAGGTCTCCAAGACGCACCAATAAGCGTTATTCTGTTAATAAGACATGGCAGTTTATTTAGCAGACCATTCATGATACTATCTTTAACCCCTGACCTTCAAATGGCACTAGTATAACTAAGTACCCACTATTCACTTCTGTAGTCTTTAGTAGACAACCATCTCTTGAGAGTAAGAACTCTTATTTGAGATCCTGCTAATATTATAAACGCGAAAGTTTTTATGAAAGTATGGATGTTTGTTACTCTTTCACACAAAAACCACTAATCCGATTTAAATTAAACTTGGAATATAATATTTTCCGTGACCTGGATTTCCACAAAGGCTACTTTTTATCTCGGAAAATCAACTGGATCTAACGGGACGCAAATAAAGTCGCGGACGGAAGCTAGTTGACTTATATTTTTACTTGAGTAGTCAGATGCTCGTCGTTACATAGTTGTCAGATGTCCCAAATAGTAAAAGGGCAAAATGAAACAGTTGCATTAAAATTCTAAATTGTTTTACCTGTGCCATAAGTGGGACATCTTAGGAGTCCTTATATCGCGTGTTAGCCCGTTCTGTCTGTCGGTCGATATGCCGCAGTGCTGCTTGGGTCGGCCCGCGCTTCACACGGTCAGAATTTTGCCGTGCTAGTTCAAAGCTGTTGATATTTTTACGAACGGTGAGTTCCTTTTTCACAAGTGACATAACTGAATACTTTTACTTTTTTGTTTCTAGAATCTACCGGCCAGTTTCTTTTTTATTTCAGTGAAATAATTTGTGCTGAGTGGGTTATGTTTACATCTGTTTATTAAGGAAATATCGGGAAAACGTAAGTCGTAAATGAAATGGGAATTTAAGTCTAGCCCAACTATGTAGTAAAACAATTATCATAAAAACAATAAAATAATTCAGTCGATATTACAGTCGATAGTCGACATTTAATTGATCTATTTCAGTAGCTATTGAGAACAAGATTACCTATTCAAAGCACTGTGGCTGTGTTTCATAGGTTTAAAGTTTCATAAAAAACCTGAAAGGTCCTGGTGCTGTTTATCCTTCGAAATGATTTGGGGAGATTACGTAAACAAATATTTCAGTGCGGATATTTTGTGACAGAATTTCTGTGTTACCTAATCGCAGGCGGAAAATTCATGAAACTCTTAATATATTGATGTTACGCAATGCTTAGTTATATATATATCCTTCTCAATATCTACATAAAAATATGTATGCTACTGACTAGAACGCATATAATTTAACTAAACCATAGACTCTAGAAACATGAGTGAAACCTTTTTAGTGAAACATGCAAAAAAGATTTATTTTTTCAAATTTGTAGTGAAAAGTTTCAGCTGGGCATTGAAAACAATACTCATGCAAACGACGCCATATTACTTGTAAATAAATACTGCGCTTTTCACTAATGATTACATAACATAACCTGCTAGAGTGTGCAGAACTATTTTGTTGCAATCAACGATTTCAATGATTGCAATGTAACTTGGCAATAAGTCGTTTGGCTATGAAGGTTCTCAAACAAAAATATGACCTTTGTGTAAGAATTCGACTTTTAATTCCTACCTTACCCTTAAACAGAACGAACTGAATAGCATCAACCATTCTACCAAAAAATAGTAATTTCCTTGACAATTAAAAATCATCTACCACGCAACCTGTATAAGTATATAGGTAGATAATATAGAAAAGTTTTTTTTTTATTTCACTAAATGTCAATAATCTAAATGAAAGAAGAAGAGGCATTGTTTTATTAGAGTCCTTTCCATGAAAGAAGTCCCGCAGACGCGGCGCTGTAGTCGCTGTATTATTTATCGGGCAGCACTTTTAACAACTTTAGGCATTGAAAACAAGACTTTGATCACAGAAACCAAATAAAAACGCACTAGCATCCGAAAACATTAACAGCAACTGACAACTAATTTAAAATTTAGTTTTAAACTTTAGTTCCGGAAATTTCCGCGGGACTTCTTTCATGAAAAGGACTCTATTTAACTTGTATAAGTAGAAACGGTTATTATTAAAATAGATTGAGAGCGATGATAGTTAGACAAAAACGTACCTAGGTACAGTGTTAGCTACCCTTGTTTCATTTAATGGATGATACTAGATTTTAGTCTAGGGAGTTAATAGACTACTGCCACAATAAAAAGACGTCAGTTAATAATAAATATTACTTTGAACAACCGATGTTTCAGTTCCTTTAATTCTTTAATTCTTTATTGTACACTAAAATAACACATAAAAGACAGAAATAGATAACATGTACAAAGGCGAGCTTAACCCTAAAAGAGTTTTCTTACAGCAAACCTTTGAGGCTAGAGAGAGGTGACTATAGAGGTAGGTCCGTGTACATACATAAAGTTATAATCTACTAAAATACTAACTGAACTATGTTAAAATATATATACTAATCATGCAATACCTTATTATTTATTCGTAAGATATGTCATGCGTGAATTATTTTTCAACGTATAAATAGATAGAAGATAGAATATTCTTTATTGTACACCACTTTTATGTAAACAAAATAACAAAAAAAAATACCATAATTGGTAATACGATAAAAGTTTTAGGAGGTAGTTACAATGGGCGGCCTTATTGCTAACGTATGACTCTGAGTGTAGCGAAAATAATTGAGTTTTAAAACAATCGTGACCTAAAAACATAACCTCTATATTAATTAGATTAAAAAAAATCTACTTCAAATTATGGATGCTCATATTGCCCATGTTAAGTCCCTAGGGTGTCCCCAAGCTAGCAATCAATTCTTCACTTTAACTACTGCCTACTTACTACCAAAACTAACTAAATTCATCGGTATCTGGAGTAACCACTATAATATCGTTAATTATCTAGATGGATCTTAAAAATACTTCATTGTTTTCTATGAGAAATATCTACATAAAAAACAATTCATAAATAATTTATTTACTGTATTTATTGTGGTGCCTAACTGAAAAGTTTTCATTTAGGAAAAGCTGCATACAGTCTATGCATCTATGACAATTTTGGTTTATCCCCCGCATGAGACTACTGTTTGCTACTACAAATATGTAGTTCTATAACAAAAATGTTCCTTTTTTACCAGTAGTGTCATGTTTTACAACTTTCTTCAATGATATTCTCAATGTTTAAAGTACCAAGTAAAGTTTAGATGCCCATTCTGAAATTTTGAATTGAAAAATTTGAACATATTCTAGGTTTCAGTGACTCAAAAATTTATTTATTGCATAATAATTTTTTTATTTATTCTTTTTTCTATACTTATTTGCACTGTTTCCCTTCCTTCACTAGCCTTCCTCCATCGTCTGAATTCCTGGTGTTTGGAACTCTTAAAAAAATCATTGAATTCTAGTTCAATTACCATTTACTTAGTATTTAGTGCCTACTGGTGGCAGCCCTCGTGCTAGCATGTTATCGGCAATCAAGAAATAACACGAATAGGTAACTTTTAAAATTATCCCACGGTGTCCTTTGCGTCTTTATGAATAAAATTAATTAGATATAAGTACTTATGGTACTCTGGTATGGGCCTTTTTCTTAGAAGACTTTGGCAACAGGCACACAGATTGCACACAGCCAAAAACTACTAAAAAGTTAAAATAAAATTAGAATGAACGGGTTGTCCGTGGCATATTTTTTTTGGGGTCGCACGAAAAAAACTATCTAAGCAAATAAATATTTATGTAATTATCATCAATTAATTCAAGAAAGTTTAGTTCCGTAGTCTGTTTGAGATCATAATATTTTTTATTCCGGTTTGAAAATTGGCAAGGATACGAATAATAGCAATTTTTACACATTAAGTACAATATAATATACGACTAGTTGGTGAATATTGTAAGCTTTTTTATTTTTTGTTTACTGTAAAAACAGACATTAAATTAAACACACAGTGATGACAACTCTAAATTAAATCAGTATTTCAAATACTTTGAAAACTAACAAAGGGCATCGTTATACTTTCAGGAACGTTTCAAAAGACGAATCTACATTGAATTGAATGGACAGAGTAACCCGGTTTCCTGATTCAATAGGTATTAGTTACTTACGCATTACTTTTACTAGTGAATCAAATTGTGTATTTTGAAATTCGAACTAGAATTAGGTACAATTCGCACCTAACGTGATCAGAACCTTGTCTTTTCAATAAGACTGACTAAAGCTGAAGAGAGGGTATAGGTGCTGAGCAAGGCTACTCTATTTTGAAAGTGTCCCAGCAAGTGTTCAATAATTTCAGCGCCCACCGGGTAGGATCGACCATCTGCTAAATGTAGCTGCGAAACACTGGATCTGGAAGAGCCGAAGACCGGCCTCAGTGGCGCGTCTTGGAAGAGACCTACGTGGCCCACTGGTAGGTCAGATGGGAAAAAAAATCCCAACGAGCCTATGCAAATGAGTGGGCTCGATGGGATTTTTTTTCCCATCTAACCCACCGAGGTGGGCTGGCCGGTGCGCTCAATGGGAACAACCCTCTAGCAGTGTACTAATATATGTTGATGATGATGATGATACTTCGGGGTATGAGTACTAACATTGTATAAATTATCTACTAGATTCAATGCAAATGCCTGTTTGTATTTATTACTTAGAAACGAAACAGAAAACATGGGCGGATTGTGCAAACATGACATGAGTGAAAAATAATTGAGTAGGTGCCAATATCGGTGAGTACTGAAATGTGTGAAAAGGGAAATGGGACAAAACATAGTGATTATGACCCTATATCACAGAAGACCCTGATATAAAGTCCATGTTATTTATGTGTTACGATGAGGAATTAGGGTTATAAGATGACATACACAATAGTTATGAGTTTGGTGGTCAGATTATTACGATTGATGATTTTTTTTAATTTGATCCAATGCCATCATAGCTCCGAAAACTAAACGTTCACGTTTGATACTTGAAAATACTTTGGTCAATTTAATGAAGATGCTAGACGAAAACGGGCCAATTTTGGCTATAACTTTTTTTTTTTTTTTTTCTATTCGATAGCCTTATTATTTATAGTAACATCTTCAAAGAACTAAGATCTGTTTAGTTTTGCTGTATCATGCAGTGTGAAAATAAATTCATGCTAACTACAATATAGCGAAAGGGTCACACACACTGATTTACATTAGATGTAAGGTATTTTACTTGAATGAAATACAAATAAATACTTAAGTCTGAACTAAGTAAAGGCTATATTTTTCATTCCCATTCATAGAAAGAACGCAAAGTACATTCGTTACATAATATGTAGTACTTTGCGTTTCTTCTCCTGAACTGATTATAAAAAAAGAAATAAAAGAGTAAAATATAATTTCAAGTAGAGTTCTCTCTACGAGAACCTACAATGATGAGGAGTTCGTTGCCTTAGTAATAAGCAATGATTTTAAAAATTTTGCCGAATGAGGTTTCCGAGTGGTTGGATATTCCGTACAATTTTATGGGAAAAAAAATTGAACAAAATTTTATAATATCACGAATCTAAGTAGTTTAAAATTGTAAAATACGATTGGCATTGAATTATACATTTATTAAAAAAAACTCTAAAGGAACTGCAAAAAAAATATTGTCTTGAAAAATATTATGAAATACATGAGGCATTATTATGAGCAGAAGTAACCGCTTTGTCACTATTTGTCATAAAAAAAAACACTAGCATGAGCTGAAATAAAAGGACAAGACTGTGGTTAAAGTGGACGTGTCTGGTAATAAATTAAAAATAAATAAGAGCTGGCAAAAACTGTCGCATTGCGGTTGCAGTGAAGATCTATTCAGTATTTACTCATCGCTGTTAAACTTTCAAGGACGTCTACCTGGATAGCCTTGGTGAATTTCGACGGTAGGTAGGACTTGTATTTTAAACAGCTAAGTGAAAAAAATAATTAAATGGATAAAAACTCTTTGGAGATTATTTATTTTCCATGGATAAAACTGGTTAGACAAGAAGATTGTATACGTAAGAGAAATGATATTGTGATTTTACTAAAAAAAAATTTTGTTTGACTTTAATCTAGTTAAAACATGTCTAAATAAAAATAGTTATTTGTTATACAAGAGTGCAAAGTTGCTTTTTAACCGCGTGTCAAAAGAGCACGAGGTGAAAAATCTTTGCACTCGAGTGCAACACGTAACTTTTCATTCCACCTCAGCGAGGATATGACTAAATGCAAAAAAGCTCATTTGCGCATTATTAACAGTTTCAGTCAATTCTGTTGGCGTCAAACAAACTTCCTCGTCGCTAGAATCACTCATTTTAGTTTTTTCACTTGTTTTCAAGTTTCTTGTTTTTATTTTTTAATATAAAGTTTAACAATGACGTGATAAAATGCCGCGTAAAAAGCAAATTGAAAAAAGAACACCAAGAAGGTTCCGAGTCTGAGTTTTTAACAAATTAAAAAAAAGTTGTATGATATATTCGGCACCATAGAGGTAGCAGTAAATAGGTTTAATGATTTTTTTTAATTCACAAACTTAGTGCACACGATGTTCTAAATTCAATTTACTTTATCCTCTAGAGAATAAAAACGGCTTTTGCACTCAGATATTGAAGAGCAAAAATACTCTTTCCGAGATGGTGAGAATTTTAGAATCCTTCGCTTGCTCGGTCATCAAAATTGAACACGCGGTTAAAAAGCTACTTTGTATTTGAATAAAAAATTTCAAGTCAAAAATCGTATCAATTTTTTTTTTTTTTTTGGCTATAATGTCCACCACGTAAGTGTAAAAGCAGACAGGCTATACAAAATGTATTTCAAAATAATTTCTTCTACCAATGTTTCCTTGTTGAAACACCTACGCTAATCATGAAAGCAATTTTACCATCAAGTTAATTGTATATGAAATACTCTACCACTGAAACTAGAATGAGTCTCGAATAGTTTGAATAAATACGTGTGACTCATTTTGCATCAGTTTGATATCAAAATGAAAACTACTGAATTGGTTCAGACCCTACTACTTTACTCTACCGGATTGAAACGCCTAAACCGTTCTTGATCTGAATACTACATAAGTACACAATAGGTTTTTTTATCTGAAACCACGTCAAAGTCAGATGCTGTAAGTTTGTGCCATCGTAAGTTATATTTTCGTTTTGCCCGTACTTTTGTATAGATAGGTATCTCACAAAATTAAATTTGGTTTCTTTCCGGCATCTCCAAACTAGAAAGCAGTTCGAGTTTCAAAGCAGTTTTTTTTTAAAATAATAACTTTATGTTAAACTGCCTGTTTTGTAGTTATGTTAAAGTTATTTTCAAAATCACCAGTTTGAATTGAGTGAGCCAAACCATACGGGAAAACAAAAAAATTGGAAAAATTATTTGAAGGAGAAAAATAAGCTGCTACCCGCGACTTCGTACGCGTGCGAAACTTTCAACCAAAATATCTGTCAACCAGCATACGATGAACCTCGTATCAAAGGCTGCTTTTGGTTTAGAGAGTTCAAGCTGTATGTAAGAATCCACGTCTTTGATTTCAATAAAGTATAGCCTATGTTTCAATCCGGAAAAAGGGCTTTCGAATGGTAAGTTTCGTTGAAATTGGTCCAGTAGTTAAGGCGTGATCTGCGAACAAACAAACAGACAAACTCGATTTTCGGAATCAGAATCGTTTATTTAGCAGATCTGCATTATTTAGTTTATCCATATCTATAATTTTAGTGTTTGGCTTTTTTACACTTTTATAATAGTATAGACTAGCGACCCGCCTCGGCTTCGCACGGGTGCAATGCAGTGATGACGATGATTATTATACATATTAAGAACCTTTCTCTTGAATTACTCTATCTATTTAAAAAAACTGCATCAAAATCCGTTGTGCAGTTTTAAAGATGTAAGCATACAGACATTAGGACAGACGCCGGAAGCGACTTTGCTTTATACGATGTAGTGATAACGCGCAACTGAACTTCACTATCGAGCATGCGACAATTGGTAAGGGCGTAAAGGAAATTAGTGGTTTCGTTTTGTCCGCGTCATACTTGGCCTTGGTTTTATTTCTAACCTATTACTAAATTTAGATCAACTATAAATATCTACATAACTGTATTAAAAATTCTAATATTCCCATTGAATGTTTGACGTCATAGCATAAAATTGTTACAAAAAAAACGTATCTTTTGTTTTTTATAGTGATGGTTTTAATGTCCTAGCTGAATATCAGGTCCAAAATAAAAAAAAATGTGTGTAATTCACACGTGGTACAAGTAAAATCTTCAAAAAGACTTCAAATCACAACGAAGCTAAGGAAGTTTTCACTTCAAAAAAGTTGCAAAAAGTGAACAAGTTCGCTCGAGACTCAAACCCACGCACTACGAGCTAGTCTCAATTCGATCCAATCCGTTAGACCGCTTGGCCAGCAGTCTCCTTAGAATGCGTACGAAAATTAGTAATCTCTCTTCTCGTTTCCTTGCTTTTTCGTTTCATCTTTGTCATTTCCGTTTCATCGACTTTCAAATCACAACGGTGCTAAAGAAGTTTTCACTTTAAAAAAGTTTCTTATAGAAAAAAAAACAATTAATTACTTATTGGAAAAGCTATGATTTAAAATCTAAGATATGGAAACGCTTCTTATGAATTGTTACGATACAATTATTTCTCCAAATAGGTACTGTTAACTTATACACTATACATACGTATCTACCTGTCCGTCCAGACTACACAATTTCTTAGCTAAGGTAGTACATACGAGTACTTAGGTAACTTTGTAGTTACTCGTCATCTCACTACCTAGACCTAGGTGTACTATTATCTAGGATTTCCCTTCAGTAAGAGCTTATACGGACATCATTACTTGTTAAGGTAGAGTTTTCAGTGCGACGTTTTTAACGAGCGACCAGAAAACGCGACTGATAAGTTATTTAGTAGCATAAATTCGTATACAGCCACTAGTGGCCTGCGACGGTCACTTTTTATAGTTTAACATGATGTAGCAAGTGATCGTCACCGGCCACACGTGTGCAGCGAGTCTCTAGAAAATGCACGAATAATTTATTAGTTTAAAAACTAGAAATAAAATGGAATTTTATACACTTTCATTATCAAATAATGATGATGATGATGGCAGTTCATTTTATTGATCGCAAATAACCGATTTTAATAAAAAAATTACTACTTTCAGAATAATTTTACAAATCGATTTATAAATGACGAAGTTCTGAGACTTCTGAGGTATACAAAAACATAAAAAAAATTACAAACGAATTGAGAACCTCCTTCTTCTTTTAAAGTCCGTTAAAAAAAAGCCACCGGTGACTGTGGTCGGTAGCCCGTTTGCGTTCAGCCTAAGCGTGGAAAGTTGTAGTCAGAAGACGCATGTCTAACGCATCTTGGCCTGCCCCCGATTCGCACTAAGTATACACCGTCAATCAGTGTAACAATAATGTCACTTGAATAGGTATTAGTCGGACATTGACCGACGATGTGCAGGTGGAGTGGTGAAAGGGTTTCCAAAGGTACGTTTCTAATCGAAAATTTCTAAAGCTCTATCATAAAGGAGTTTTGAGAAATGTTGAACCAACTGTAGTCAAAATAGACCCATGAATCCGTTATAATAATCATCATTTTAGGTGTAGAACGTCCACTACTAAAAAAATAATCTTCGTAATAGATTTCTAGAGAGAGTAAATTTGTGCGATTTGCTTTCAATGGTTCTTACTTTATTAGATCATCCTCTATGTTTAGATATTTGTTAACTAATTTCTAAAATTACTATATAAATAATAATAAAAAAAACCAGTGCGTGGAGTCCCTACGCGCGGAAGAAATTATACTTCGAGTGCCACGCATTCACTCTCGGAAATTAATTTAGTAATTATTTTATGAACTTAACATGCAGTACTAAATTTTCACTTCAAAATAAAAAGTAAAAAGTTGTAAAAAGTCTATAATGTCGGTTTGGATTTGAACTCGTATCCCGTTGTCGGTCTGACCGCAGTCCGACAGTATCACTGTTCCGCCAACAGAGCTCTGCTCCTGATGGTTGAAATTACGGCTATGTTTCTTTTTATTTTGTTTGACGCTGTCAGTTGGAAGTCGTATAACTTCAAAAAATGCTGATCACTGCCATCTATTATTTGATTGTAGCATTTGTAGCGTATTAGTCTCTGTCTCTTTCTATTCGGGGGGAATAGAAACAGACAGAGACTATGTCCTCCTGTATAACGCAACATTGTTGGAAGTCGCATTAGAAGTATAACTTTAATAACTCTTTATTTCGGATATAGGTCTAGTTGTTGAGAATATTATTACACCACGTGTTTTTCTCTTTGATAGAATTTCAGTGGACAAAAACCATGAAAAACATTTTCAATTCCATTTATTTATACTTTCTAAAATGGTTTTTGTCTAGAGGTTAACGTGACAGCCCTAATGGTGAAGTAGATTGAGGCCCTATTTTAGTACAAACATTTCGAACAAAAAGCCATAATACTTTGCAAATTGCAAAATAACAATGCATTGGTAATGCATACGGTTGTTTTATTCAGCAACGACTAATGTATTTTGAATATATTGTTATCAAATCGTATTTTACAGCTGCCTTTACACGAGTCAATGTAAAGTAGGCGTTTGTCTAAGCGTATATTTTTTTCTATATCTTGTAAGTACTAATATAATTAATATAATAATGGCTGTAGTAAATATAATTATAGATTAAAAATTTCACTCTAGTCAAACAAAAATAAAAATTTAATTTTTGTTTGACTAGAGCAAAATTTTTAGGAATTTCTAGAAACCAAAATAAAATCTAACGCATTACCCTAGCCACAGATCATATAATACTATACTAGTACCTTAGCATTACATTACGGTATATTATTCTGCCTATCTTGACTTGGTGTGTTCTTTGAGTACTGGATAGTTTTTGAGCTTAGGTTCTTGTTAAATATTTTAACCTTGGCGAAACAACTTGACAACCTACGCCTATAGAGACATAGTTGGGTCAGTGGATCAGTCGTACGAATGGTAATTTACAGCTGAATCCATACAAATTCTAGACTACACGTAGATACTTACTGACGACAGTATTGACAGGCAAAGGTCTTGAGCTATTTTCCTCATACTTTCTCGATCTTTCATTCGTTGGAATAGATATAATAATATAGTTGAATAATATAAAGATATCACGTGCCCTCAAAGTCACAGAAGTCAGGTGATGACAAGAACATGCTGGGTATTTTATAGCGGAACTGAAAGAGATTTAGATCCGTGAAAAATGAAAATCCCCCAAGTATCTTGCAACTGCACTGTGTATTTCAGATCATTCGACTTTAAATTAGCCTTTCAATTTAATTTTCAAATAAAATTATGTTTAGTAAATATACTCGGTGGTACTCCTGCCTATAAAAATCCTTTTACATCTCTCATATTCGGTAAGTAGGTCCTTATTACATGCACCCAAATGGGGCTTGTAGGTGACCAATTAGCGCTCTAGAGTAATAATGTAGCTAGAAAAGCCCTAGGGCAGTAAGTAATTAAAAAAAACCACTTCACTCTTTCAAAAAGTTCGCGTACATCTAACCATCATACTGGCATTAGACATCATGCATTCAGCCCAATAACAAAAGAGGTCGCTTCGCTATTCAGCCTTGTCTTCGTATGAGTATAATAGTCATCAATTTTAAATATCGAACGGCGAAGTTCAATTTCGCTCTTGAAAATATAAATTAAAAATAAAAGATGAAAAAAGGCGGGAATAGAAAACTTTTACTTTAAATATTGTTTGTTTAACGGTTTTTTTTATAATTACGTGCTAATTAAGAAAGAAACATGAGTTCTGCAAGTGATGAAGATATAAGCTATTTTATCTATTAATATTTTATTCTTTTAATGCCGGTTTTTTTCTACTTACCTCACAATCGAGATGTAAAGCAGAGTAGTTAGCTCGGGTGTAAGCATCAATTGCACCCTCGAACTATAGGCGCCCTCGCTGCGCTCGTGCGCCTAAATATCTCGGGCTACAATTTTATTGATGCCTTACAGCCCTTGGCTACTGATCTAATATTTCAGCTAAAAAGATAATATGGGCAATAAGGTTGTGTAGTTACTAACAAACGATATTTCAAGAACAAGAGTCCTTATTATCAATCAATCGATGAATAGCGATGTAGTATACAATTTACACGCAGTAATAACAACAATTACGCCTAGGCAAAGCATGCTGCATTCACTTGATGACGTAGCTGATCTAAGTGGGAAAAACTGGTCAAAACTGCACCTAGTGAGAGGACTCTGGCTATTAAATAAATGTTCATAAAAACGTAATATCCAGATCACGTCATCAAAAATAAATAAAATATTAAAACGTAATATCAAGATCACGTCTTAATATATAATTTATATCTAAAGATTATTTTATGTAATTTGAGAGTATTTTTACAATATTGTGATATTACTTTCACGGAACCGGACATCAAAGAGAATGCAAAAAAAGCACGTAAACTGCACCATCTTGGCACCAAAGAGAATAAACTGTGTTCGAACTTCTTGATTCGAAAAAAAACAAAGGAGGATTATAATGCTATAAAAATTTTGTGTCAAAATGAGCTTTAGTTTATGTCACTGTCAAATGCTCATCAGTTGAGTTTTCAGTTTGTAAATGAAAATAATTAAAGGGTTTCATATTTTTTTCAGTTAAAATTCATCACAATGAGCTACCTAGACCAAATGGACCGTTACTTGGACTCCCTAAAAGTTGGGAAGAGTAAGTTTTTAGGTTTTACTATTTAGTAGGAATATTTGAGTAAAAAAGTTTTGGCCTACTCATAAAAATACGAAAAACAGTAGGTACGTCTTTGTGAAATTAAAAAATGACAGTAAAAATGGACTCATTCAATCCCCAAGCATAGTACGCCACTTCACTCTAGGCACTCCTGAAAACCAGTGCTAAAGGAGCCACCGTGTACCTTTAGCATTTGCTGAGCGAGTACCCTTTTTACGCATCTTTCTTTATAATTATTTCATGTTTATTTCATTGTATCTGTGTATGTGTTTTTGCGTAAAATAAATAATTTCTATTTCTATTTCTACATACCCTATTTTAGGTTGCGTTATGTATAGCTCCAATCTTTTATTTTCCAGGTGCAATAGTAGACTCCTGGTTCATGATGTCAAGTCCAGTGGCCATCATCTCTGTGGTGGTGGCGTACCTGATCCTCATCCGCATCGGTCCAAGGTTTATGAAAAACCGTGCTCCAATGAGAATGAACAAACCTATCGCTTATTACAACGCATTTCAAGTGTTACTAGCAGCTACTATTTGTTTTAAGGTAAATTGAATTCCATTTTCATTGTAAGAATCATTTTTCAGCAGCACCTTCCTAGCTAATACATCGGACGAAAATGTTTGACGTGACACTTCTTTCAAAGTTTTATCTTTTTCACTTCATGTAGGTACTTAGGTACTTATTAGGTCCAATTATTCAAGATTTCATCAAGCTGACGCACAAAGTCTGAGTTCTAAACGCTAGCGGTATCTATTTTGGTGACTACATTGAACCTTGCCCAGTAATATTTGCAAGAGAAGACCGAAGAAAACTGTTAACAGATGAGGGTGACAATGAAACTATAGGTCTATTTTCCAGCGTAGCTATAAATATTGGTGATACCTACTGTGAACGAGCCACCTGTTAGTAGTCATGGATTATTATTATGCTAGAATATCATAGCAGAGCATGCCAACTACCGGGTTCGAGCACATACCATGGCCTTTGGACCAGAAAGCGTTCCACTGAATTGGATATAGAATGACATGTCGTTCCTAATTCATTGTGCAAGTGAATACATTTCATTCATAGGTCACAACGGTTCAACGACCTGCGTTCCAATTGTAGACTAGTTGATGCCAACAAATTCTAAACCCACGTCTGGTGAATTTGTCGGAAATGCTCCAGGCCTTATTATTAGGTCTAATGTACTTACATAGTTCATAATACCAGCCTGTAGAAGCTCAATGGTAGACATTCTTCTTCATAAAATTCCAGAACGAGCTAGTTTTGGACTTCTTCTTCCATCCAATATCGTCGCTTCCTCGATCAAATACATAATATTAATTAGTGTGCGTGTGCATACCCAGATCGTCATAACTTGACAGCTTAGCTTGAATCTACCATCAAGTCAGACACAAATACGTAAATTGGGTACTGCGAGCTGATGCTCGTAGTACCCAATTTACGTATTAGTAGTGTGTATTAGTGATGGCTCTACCAGTTTCTATTCGTGAGTTTATTGATTTAGTAAAGTAATTCATCCAATCTGAAGAAAATTGTATAGCTACCTTTCTGCTTTTTCTACAGGTCTTCAACCTTAATATCTTCAGAGATGGTATTATTTACGCAGGATGCCGTTTTCCATCAACCACACAAAACATTATGGTATGTACCTCCGTATCTACTCACAGTTGAAAAAAGAATAATATAGTTTTTAATTTAGTTTGAAAATAGAGGTAGAGCTTGACCCTAGAATTCCGCGTGTTTTTGAGTACCCATCAAAATTACCCATGATATCAAAATCAATCCCTTTAAATTATTAACCTAAAGTTACTGTGTTATTCTACCTACGGTTATTGTCTTATCTTAGACTGTGATACCTTATAACTACTATGTTACCTGAATTCTACTACTCTGAAATATGGTTATTTTATCTTCAATCTGAACTATATCCCTTGTAAGCTCTTACGTTAGTAGATCTTTTCAAAACACTATTTAGATAATCTGATATCTGATCTAAGAAACCCTTCAGCTACTCGGGTTACTTTTTCTTGCATCGGATTAAGCTTATAGTCTATTCTAGCTTCTATTTATTATTCATTCGCGGTCTTTCCCATATTGATTTACCATTACCTACACCCCTTCGAATGACGCATTACACGGTTTGAAGTCTTCCTTGTTGCTTCTTTAGAAGCAGTATTTGTTTTTAGTAGGTAAAGCTTTTGTTTTAAATTTTCAGTTATTGGACCTGGGCTGGTGGTATTTCTTCGCAAAGTTCACTGAGTTACTGGACACAGTCTTTTTCGTGCTACGGAAGAAAAACAAACAAGTAAGCAAACTATGCTTCAATAAAATTTTACATTCATTTACCATCATCGTCATAAAGCAAAGTCGCTTCCCGCGTCTATCCTAATGTCTGTATGTATGACATGTATGTTTAGATCTTTAAAACTACACAACGGATTTTGATGCAGTTTTTTTAATAGATAGAGTGATTCAAGAGGAAGGGTTATATGTATAATACATCATCATCATCACTGCATTGCACCCGTGCGAAGCCGGGGCGGGTCGCTAGTCAATATATATAAAACTCTTTTGAAGCTGACTGATAATCAACGCACAGCCTAAACCATAAGTCCTATTAGGTATGACATTTGGAGGGTAGTATCCTTATACACGGTGTAACATAAATACCCTATATGTCCGAAAGGGGGGTATTCTACAGGTCATGGCGAACAGTGTTTGTTCTACGACTTTTGAGATTTCGAAGTTTTTCATTCATGAAATGAACTCGTAACGTTTACTTAAAATGTACACACAGCTAGCGTGTACGTGCGACGCGGTAGGATGGTACCTAAGTGTGCATGCGTGTGTACGGGGTTACGCAACTATTTGCGTAAACCCGTACACACGCATGCACACTTAGGTACAAAAACTTAGGTTAACAAAGACTTAGGGTTGTCGCTAGTTTCTAAAATAATAAAAGTTGTACTTTTGTATGAAAATTTCAATTACGATTTATTGACCCTTTGCACATGTTCAAGCAGTCAGGTGGTCGGTCTGATTACGCCCCCTTCGGACTTATAGGGTAATTATGTTACACCTTGTATAGTGTAGGGGTGCACTAAGAAAGGAATTTGGAAAAGTCATACTCTAAAGGGTCTATTTAGAACGTGAGCAACGCCGCGGGTTACGGCTAGTCATGTATAAGATAATAACGAGAGAGTAAACCAAAACTATTTTAAATAATGTATCAGGCTCTAGTTGTGGTCTGTTTAATCTATGAAACCTTTAGGTCACTTCTCAAAGTCAGTAAATTTCCCATTCAAATGCATACTTCTGGGAATTAGACTGGCTTTCAATTTAATTAAGTAACTTGTGCGCTTGTGTGGAAGCCGAACACAACGACAGGACTGTTCCTTACATTACATTGAAAAACAATTGCTTTATTTAAATTCTCTTCGTATTACAGATAACATTCCTGCACGTGTACCACCATGTCGTAATGGCTCTGTACTCTTGGAGCTACCTCAAGTTTGCAGCAGGTGGTGAAGGGGCAGTACTAGCGCTCCTCAACTCAATAGTACACGTAGTAATGTACACATACTACCTTCTGTCCGGACTGGGGCCGCGGTTTCAGAAGTATCTGTGGTGGAAGAAATACGTCACCAAGATGCAGCTGGTAAATTTCATAATATTTTACCGTTGGTGTCAATACGATTTCACTGAATTTGACGGCTAAAACTATTAAAAATAGTTGTAGTCCTGATGCCAGGACGGCAAACTAAAGACACTTAATTAGGCTGGAATACTGAAACGTCACTCAAATTTAAGCACCACTTAAAATTGCTTTGCCTCTGTTTGACATTACTCATTTGTAAGAGATGGCAATAATTTAAGCGTGAACTTAATTTAAGTGGCGCGGCGTTTGAGTATTCGGCTGACTGAGTGATAATGGACATCGCTAAAGTGCTACATGCGTCCATTATAAGGATGAACTTCTAACTGTTTACCTCTGATAATAATAATTGTATTAAACGATTCATTATCTTAAAAATAGACCCAAAATAGTACGTTAACAAGTAATTTCTCTCAGTTTCAGTTTCTGCTGATGCTTGTGTACTGCGCGTGGACTCACTTCTCTCCGCGCTGTCAGTATGCAGCTGGCTTCACTTATTTTATTTGCTCCAACATCACAATATTCCTCTTCCTATTCCTCAACTTCTACTCCAAAAGCTACAAGAGAAACAAGGATATCGAGAGAGAAATCAAAGAAGAATACGCAAAGAGTCGTAACGGTGTCAAAGCTAATGGTGTCCATACCAATGGATTTTCAAAAGAGGTCAAAGAAAATGGCGTGCCGGGCAAAGATAGCAATGACGCTCACGATGATATTCCTTACGAAGTAAACAATGCTTGCGGAGATTACATAAAAGATGGAAAAGTATTCCTAACTAGACGCACCGCTAAAGCAACCTATGGTCCAGAGTACGATTTCGATAGTTTAATAAAGAAATGATTCGACAGGGACTTCCAAAGTTCTACTGAGACTGATTTTGTGATGATGATGGCTTACGGTGGCTATGAATGTTAGCGTTAAGAGTGAATAGGTCATTTGGGGCTAATTCAAACGTTTGTAAAGGAAACAAAGAGGACCATTTGGTGCTTATAGTGTGTTCTTAGGATTTGTTATAATTTGAATAAGCCCTAAATTTTTAAATAAGAACAATAGTCAAAATTCTAAATTAACGCATATCGTAGCTGATAATAATGTTGCAAGTGAAATTAAAAACAATAATAAATTGTAATAATGGAACGATACGCTTTATAAAAGAAACTATTACTTATAAATTGCCAACCGCACAATTGTATTAAGATAGAGTTTTAAGATTCGTCAGTTGCCTGAATTTATGTAAATTTGTACACTGCTAATACCAAGTGCAACGCATTTATTCAATTCTGTTCAATTAAATTGAAATCATCAAATATTATTGTCATCGCTAAACTGAGATGGTTCATTTCAAGTAAGTCAATTAAGGTTGACATCTATTTCGTCCAGAATATAAGAATAATAATAATGAGTAATTCTAATATCTTTTTATTTGTTATAAAATATTATGTAATTATAAGATGGACATTATTCGTGAACATAAATTCACTTCCTCAATCAACTGATTAATATTATTATCATTATTATCTTCCACCTATAAAGTTGAGTAAAAAATAAATTTTTAAAAATACTTTTCTTTTGTGCAGGTGTTACTATTTATAAAAAATTTGTGCATATTTTAATTAAAAATCTATTTATTTTGGAAACGAATTATTTATGTCAGCGTCTTTATTTCATTTTAAATATTTTACAATTATGAGATTCCTACCGCTTCAAATTCTTAAAATTGTAAAGATTTGTATGGTTTTCGAAATAGATTATTTTGTTACTTGTTTCAATTATTAATCCGCGTAGTGTCCATCTAATTTAGTTTAAAAAGAGACAAATAAATAAATTAGTTGCCTAAGGTTTTAGCACATAGTTTTTCTTGCATTCATCAATTTTACGGAGATCACTTCCTTTATTGGTAAAAAAAATATGCAAGATAAGCTATCTGCTAAAAATATTTTAGTATATGATGTAAGCAAATAAAGTACATTTTCATTTGTACTGAGTGTAAAAAAACGACTTCCAAAACTTAAACCAGAGCTATCAAACCATGCTTTTGATCGCACCAAATCACCGCAATTATTTTTCACATGTATGCGACAATATTTTATGAAAACTAACTCAGATGTAAAAAACAGATAATTTTGAGCTTATTTGGCAGCTCAGAGCTTAATATGACGAGAAAGCTGTACTGTGCCTTCAGTTTTTGGAAATGGCTCTTTTTATGCCTTGTACAGTGAAGCGATCATAGAGCGATTAGTCAGTATTATGCAAATTTCTGATGAATGATCGGCACAGTGATCGCTCCACTGGTAATTTTAAACTCTACAACTTTTTTCAAATGGCCAAAAGATCTGTTTCAGCGGAGGGATTGTTTTTTTTGAAACCATCACAATTTGACAGATTACAATCAATATGATCGACCGGTAAACTGAAGTTTTGATTCAAATTTTTCAAATTTTGATGGTATCAAAAGATTATTGGATTTTGCTATTAGACTAACATTTTTATGCTTTACATTCTGGTGAGTTTATACAGCTATTTGAGTAGAGCATTTTTGTTATCAACATTTAGAATATAAAAATATAATTTACGGAACATGAAATTTCAAACTGTACATATAAATTGCTTGTGTCTTTTTTATTTTGTATGATTGTGTAGTGTATAAAGATAGTTTTTATGTTCAACTTGCCAGATAAAAGTGTATTTCAGTTCTCTTAGAGTAATGTCGGTATATTTGCTTCGTGTAGAGTTTTAGGTTTGACAGTTAGGTACCTACATGTATATTAATTTAGTTAAATTGACTAGATCGTCATTTTATATGTTGTAAATTGATTGCGATCAATAGTACAAAAATAAATACTACGAAATGCATCCTGTTTTTGAAACAACCTGTATTTATAACTATATTTTGTGAAGCAAGTGGGATTATGCCCGAGATACATGAAGCTAATTTCTTAAGCCAAGATTATAAGCTAGCAAACTATTAACTTTGGCTTGGTGTATGTAGAACTACCTTAATTTCTGGGTTAGTCAAACTAGTGAGAAAGCCAGTAAGTAGGATACGATTTTTTAAAATACCTAGTAGTTGCATTAATACTGTGCTAAGCCAGGATGGTATACTAAGGCAGTTGTCCCACCGCCGACGAATAAACGACCCTTCGGCTATTTTTTCGCTCAAGAAACGTACAATGATATACATTCCGTGTAAACAAAAGAGATGCATATACAAATAGTTGATCGCTGACTGTTCACACTGCCGGCGAGGACTCGCTTCACTAGTTTGTCGCTGGACGACAAGAGCCAGGAAAGATAACACTCGCTCAGCGATTCAGCGATACTCGCTCAGCGATCAGAACTCACGCCCTATGGTGTGCAGGTTAGCGCAGGACTGTCGTTTGGTCGCCACTCGCTCATAGCCGAGCTACACAACTATTGGAAATACGCACTCGCTCCCCGCTGCACGCCGACTCGTTTCTACATTCTAGCTCTACTAACTCGTTCATCGTTCCCGGTTTGACAACTGCCTAAGGCTCCTTTATTTTCATAGGCACTACCGCTTGGCACTACTAGTAGAGTGAAGGGAAATTTTACTTTCCCGTGACACTACTGGTAGTGTACCTCTGCTCATTAGTCTCGGGCATAAGATTTCAGAAGTTACAGATGATATAGCAAAAACTTCTTTTGCTACGGTAGCTGGGTTTACCCATATGATTTGGTACTAAAACATCACTTCAAACGTTTATTATGTGGGTAGGTACTTATTAATTTAAGAGAAGGATCGTACGGTTTGCTATACAAAAAATCTAAATATATACCTAAAACTCTTTTGAAGCTGACTGACAATCAACGCACAGCCTAAACTATAAGTCCTAGAGGTATGAAATTGGGAAGGTAGTATCTTTGTATAGTGTAGGGGTGCACTAAGAAAGGAATTTTGAAAAGTCGCACCGTAAAGGGCCTTAAATTTTGTATGCTGCTACTACGTGAGAAAAGCCGCGGGCGACTGCTAGCTTAGGTACATGCCAGGAATAAAGTGACCGCTAGAATAGGTATACGTATTGAAAACATTTTTTTTTTGAGTTTATTGCATGTCAATGAACTCTTAAAGTACGATTCATTGTTTGGGTAACGCTGAATATTTAATTCAGTTACACCTACCAAATATGTTAAACTGAATGTCAAAAATAAAATTTAATAATTTCCAAAGGTTTAATCTATATAATTTCAGTTATTTACATATTGACGACATTTCTTATTACTTATCAGCTACAATAAATATGCATAAATATTTTTACACAACGCTCTCTGGTTCCAAAATAAGCAATGGAATGAAGTAGATGGCTAATACATTTTTGTAAATACCTTAGAAAAAAAAATATGAGTTAGATACTTACGAGTACCACCAGTGGGCCAGACGGGAAAAAAAATCCCATCGAGCCCACTCATTTGCATAGTGGGCTCGTTGGTTTTGTCTAAAAAAATAATCCAGGTTTGTCTTTAGGTTTCTATTTACAGCAATAATATTCTAAAAATAAATTAAAACTAGACCTAGTCGGAACTTCCTCACCACAGTCGTTCGGCCACGATTCACGAACAAATCTGACAGTCGCCGCGTTAAAGTATTCCAGTTATATTGCGCGTCAATGCCACCTCGATTGCCAACCATTGTAGTGTCACCGCGCAGTGTATCTCGGATACGCTAGCGTTACGATACATTTGCGATTGTCACATTTATTCGTGAATAAGGCACCTGAAATAATCAATCACTTTTTAATTCTGACTTCTGGTTCTCTCTGATCTCGTGTTTGTTTGTCTTTTTGCTGACATAGCTTTTTATGTAGAAATTGCCGAACATGTACAAAAATGCTATACAGTTAATTATGACGAAGACATTCAGGTATTTCGGGTAGTTGCAGTTTTGGGCGAACAATCCAGTGACGTTGAGGTAAAGAACGATACAGAACTGGATCTGAAAAAAACAACAAGTATTGTCACAGAGTCTAACAAAGTATACGCATAACATTCAAAAGATACTATTATATAGGTGCATGTAAAATAAAATAATTTCTGATATCAATCTTTGCATCTAATTATGAACATTTTAAGAAAATCACGCTCAAACATAATCTGATCTATGTCACCTCAGCCGGTCTCAAAAATTTGCTGTAAAGAAACTTGTGCCTTTGTAGGATCTATTTAGCTTTTGTTTATGTCTTGTGTGAGATACTCGGAACGCTTCACGTTCACTCCGCTCAATCTTCCTTCATATCTCCACGTAGTTACGTACATTTTGGTGCCAGATAAACAGACTCTAATTAACTAATTACTGAGGTTTTATTGAGATACAAAATCTTGTTTTGTGCGGAATAAAGAATTGGTGGATATATCAGGTGGACCTTTGAGATGAAGCCTCAACAAAAATAGTAACTTCAACCTAATAAATTAATAAACAGTCCACATACCTAACTACTTGAGAAAAATCGGACAATAGAGACGTGAGAATATTTTATCATGCCTAAAAAAACCAGTATGCTACTTTCTGTACCTAGTTATGTACCTTTAAAGTAACCCCGACTCGACATAACCTGATTTCGAAATGACGCATTTTGATGTTTTTTTTTTGTATGTGGATTTTTTACAGCGGCCAGAAGATTTTTTTTTTTTTTTTTGCGTCACAAATGAGATTTCCTGACACGCACAAGGACCTTCCATGTCATAAATTTTATCACACTGGCCGATACCTGCGACTTCGTACGCATGTGAAACTTTCCACCAAAATATCTGTCAACCAGCTTACGATGAACCTCGTAACAAATGGCTGCTTTTGGTTTAGAGAGTTCAAGCTGTATCCAAGAATCCACTTCATTGATTTCAATAAAATAAAGCCTATGTTTCAATCCAGAAAAAAGTCTTCCATATGGTATAAGTTTCATTGAAATTGGTCCAGTACATAAGGCGTGATCCGCGAACAAACGGACAGACAAACTCCATTTTCGGAATCAGAATTGTTTATTTAGTAGATCTGAATATTTAGTTTAGCCATATCTTTTTTGGCTCTTATAGTTTTATAATAGTAACTTTTATCAAATCAACTTACCAGTTGAAGCGAAGTCAAATACTTTTTCCACCACAGATACTTCTGATACTCAGGGCCAAGTCCTGACACGAAGTAGTATCCGTACATCAAGATGTGAATGAATGCATTTATCGAACCTTCTGGGATAGATTGACCTCCTAAAAAAGGTAAACAAATATTTTAGATTCATAGTAGACAATAAGAGGAAAAACATGGTCAATAATGGTGTAGAGTTACGGATCAGAAAAGGTAGAGCAGACGGAGATAAGAGAAATCAAGACGAGGGGCGTAACTAGAGCCGAGAAAAAATTGCAAACAAACGACCCCGATAAAGTAAGTCATAAAGCCAGCAAAAGCAGCACCCGTGCCAGTGAAACGAGAACTGGCCCAACAAAAATTAGGTAGACCTTCTCTTCCCCATAATTAACAAATGTGAGTTTCTTTACAGTGTCTCCTTTATTTGATTGAAAGACATCCTACCAATATTATAAACGCGAAAGTTTGTAAGGATGGATGGATGGATGGATGGATGTATGTTTGTTACTCTTTCACGCAAAAACTACTGATCCGATTTGGATGAAACTTGGAATATATGTTGTCCGTGACCTGGATTAACACATAGGCGAAATACTTTTTATCCCGAAAAATCAACGGGATCTAACGGGACGCGAACGAAGTCGCGGGCGGAAACTAGTACAAACATAATACCCAAATCACTTACGAAACATATTTCTACAATAATGTGATATTATTTCAATTAGAATAGTAGGTATTTTCTTATATTCTTAGCCATGTTTCGTTTTGAAATATAACCTACCTTAAAGTTGCGTTATAGTAATGTTTCATGGTCTTTGTTTTTAATTAAAAACAACAATATCTTTTGTATTGTTGACATGGGAACATAGCTTACATCTTAAGTTATAGAATATCATGTGCAATGTGCAAAAGACAAGTTTTAGCGCATCACTTTTGGTTTTAAGCTGCAAAAAAAAACATTACTTTGTGAGCTTACCTGGCGTATACTTTGAACCGAACCAGGACAGCAGAGGCATGAGGGTGTGATGGTACAGATGCAAAAAGGACACCTGATTGTTCTTCTTACGTAGCACGAAGAACACGGTGTCCAGTAGCTCTGTGATCTTGGCTATGTAGTACCAATATACTGCTGCAGCCCACTAGAAGAGTAATCAAAGTTCAATTGACAATCATTATCAAAAGTCTAAGAGTTTGCTAGACCAAAAACTCCTCCATAGATTTTCTGGTTTTTGTTAGTTGACTTTTTTAACCTAAGTCGTTGTTCAGGTTAGCTCTTAAGTTTTGCCAGTACTTTGTTGTATGGTTTGATATTAGCAGTAAAATTATGTGTATCTCCCTCAGAAAATTATTCTAAGGTATTTGCATTTACTGCTCAAGCATGTCCGGATAAGTATTTCTTTATCAAAGTACTATCGTCCGTAGATGTCAGCTCTGCTAGTTTAGTTGAAAAATTCTATAAACGCTTGAGAATAAAAAACTACAATTATATATCTATTATGTAAATATTTATGTAAATTATCATTCAAAACTGTTATTTTCATACATTTTGGTAAGTTCTCATGAAGTTTTTTAGACGAATACGTCAATCATACTAATATTATAAGTAAATATCCTTGGACATTTTACAAAACGCCCAAACTAAGCAGAGCTTGCACTATGGGAACTATAGATTGCTGGTAGAATACTTATTTTTTTTTTGTAAATACAAACTTGTATATGGCCACCTACTTGTCGCACTGCCCATCGATGGGCAGAAGGAGTGGATCATAATATTAGTGGGTTAAAGGTACGATACTTACTCGTGTACCGTTTTCTGAATAATCAATATTATGACACTTGAACTTGTAGCCGGTCGCAAAGACAAACTGAATTCCCTGAAATAAATTAACAAATTACGATTAAAAATAATAATATAACCAATCTCACGATAGGTATGAACAAACATTGATCAATCTTTCCTTTGTCAGCAGTTTGGCACGTAAATGTGATAACCCTAGTACGAGCATTCATTTATCTATTAGTTTGACACACATAAATGATTCACTATAATATTACGAGTTATCAAATCATCGTTATAAAGTATCTAGATGTGATTAGTTATTCTACTTAGCTATTATAGGACATGATTAAGTTAGAGTCCATAACATTGGACTGACCAAGTATCATAGAAACTGAAAATGCTGGTGAACTAGGCACTTCATCAAGCCACCGATCGAATGAAGAGACGCTATCCATAAGTCTTCGGAAAGAAGTCACGATCCTCAACAATGAGGGTCCAACTATGGAGTGAGAGGAAAGTAAAAACACCTAGTTAACTAGAGGTAAATGTAGATAAAGATATTCAAAATCTGAGGGATATCTATAAAATTAGCTAAAAATATCATTTCAACCTGTCCATTAGTGTCCATCGTCGACGCAAATATTAAGAAAAAAAAACAACATAAAATAACGAGTATTTTAAATAAATGAAATTAATGAGGGTGAAGCACTAACAAAGGTATTATTTGATAATGAAGATCATTAAAATATTTTGAACCTGAGTAAGTGGGTTTTTTTACTTAAACGTGTTTCTAATAAGTACCGATATATGAATAAAATATATCAACTGACAAACCAGGTTGTCGGTCAAAGGTAGGTATACCACTGATATTGTATTTGTTGAATTGTTATTGTAAAGAAGGAGTTATACCACGACAATGACCATGGCTTCCTGGTAAGGTATGTTTATGTTCCAACAAGAAGATAAAAGAAAAAAATCAAGAAGAATTTCAGAAGAATAAATATATAAATATTCACGGACACTTAACACAACGCCTTCTAGTCCCAAACTAAGCAAAGCTTGTACGATGGGAACTAGATTGCTGATAGAATACACACATACATTTTTTTTTGTAAATACATACTTATAATACATAGAAACACCCAGACACAGAACAAACATCTATGTTTACAACACAGAAATGTTTGTTCTCGGTGGGGATCGAACCCACGACCCACAGCACGGTAGGCAGAGCTACTACCGACTGAGCCATGACGCCTGTCAATGATTCTCGTACCTAGGTATTAAAATTACCCCAGTAACAAGATTTACCTTGAAAGAATAAGGTTATAGATTTGATAGTCTTTTTCTTATTGACTAAAGCATTCTATCAATGGAACGTAAACTATGGTAAGTAATTAAATGATAATTATTGATCAATTCACACTTACCTCATACACTAAGAAGATGCTGACCAGCACTTGAACTAGGTTATAAGCTGCTATAACTTGTTTCAACTGGTATGGTTTTCTATCTTTCATGTAGTTTGGACCAGCGTATGCGCAGAAAAATAAGTACGAAGCCAAAATAGTCAGGATGGGTCCAGGACTCTCAACTAGCCACCAGTCTTTGGTTCTGGGATCTGAAAAAAAAATACAAAAGGCTTGAGAACCTCCTCCGTCACATACAAGTGGTCAGCACTTGTATGTGACGGAGGAGGTACACAAGGATACTCTGCGTCATAGGCGGCTACGAGGCTCCAGCCCCCCAAAAAACTCTGAGCCTACCTAAGAGTGGCCCGGGCGTTTACAGTAATAGCATGAATACAAGATTAAAAAAAATGTTACACCTATCCAGACAGGTAACGGATAAACGTGCTATAATGAAATAATGTTTATTCAGGAACTATGTCTAGTTCACAAATAGGAACGATGATATGCATTACATACAACAATGACGCAAATGTATATTACTTAATTATTGACTGACTAATACATACAATTTTTCTCTAAGCTTATATTAGATGTGATGGAATGGAATCCCATCCAAGAAATATCAATCACCACAAGGTAGCACGAGGCATTTGTAAAAGCTGTAGACTTACTGAAAATAATTCTAATTGTTCCTACAAAGGTATCTAATGTATTCTACCGACAAATCTTTAACTTTAGTATGTTGAACTTTGTGAACAGTATAAAAATAAATAGTTAGCTAGGTTCAAAATTGAGATTTGGACAATCGGCAGTACCACTGAGAAGCTCGTGAATGTCTTCATGAGTGAAAACTGTACGATTTCCGCCAAAACAACGACTTGAGGTATAAATTAAGGCCGGCCGGGTTCCTGTCAGGTCGATGCAGGGATGAACTAGCTCCAACTCATCCAATAAAAAAATTGTAATCATACCTAATCATACAAAACGTAATGACGATTCAAAGTGATCAGTGAGATTTTATTGAATAAAAGATTTTTGACTTTGACTTTGACTATGCTTTAGTATGTAGGTAGTTGCGTTGTGGTGTCGTTTCATATATACTCACCAAAATTCTGTCTTATGTATGTATGCTTACAAAGTTAAATTGCTTCCAGTATGTGAAAAAGTAGTACAAAATTAAAGTGTTGTATTTCAGAGATACATGTTATATTTTAAACACCATAAAATTAAAGTCTTTTGTAGTTTAAATAGGATGATATCATTTTGTGCCACCATCTTGTCATACAATTTCAATTGATCGTTTCCGTTTATCGTCTGCCATTCAATGCTTCAGCTTATTTGTAGACACATTGTAAATAAAACCTACTGTGTATTTTCTGACCGTGATGATATGAAAGAGCAATCTCTTTGATTGCTCATAGAGGTAATGCCGCCCTTTTGAAATTAACTTACAAATAATGAACTCTTGTCATTATTTATTTTATTTTATTATTTATTTAATACTTTATTGCACAAAATTATAAATTGGTTAAAAAGGGCGGACGTAATGCTGAAAGCATTGTTTAGTTCGTAATTTTCTTGTGGTGTACAATAATTTTAATTTTTTATTTAGAAAATTTTTCAAATATCAAAGATTACATTCGTGCTGTGCGTAAACGTACCTATGTAACTGTTATTATAAAGTGAAATTATAGGTTACTAGGCTAATGTGCCTATCTTTATACAATTTTTTCAATGAGAACCGGATATGCTTTTATAATAAAACAAGTATGCTCGGTACGTACATAACTAGACAATTTTACTGTCGTGGTTAAGAATTTTAATTTGGCAACTAATTAATGTATTAATTAAAACTAGCCAAGTGTGTGGATCATGCGTAATCTAAAGTTCCCTAGAGTGCTAATGATTATCTAGTTTTGAATTTTTTTAAATAATAAAAATGAATTGTATGGCCTGTATAAAATGCTCGGTTTTATTTTGAACTAAAGTTTTGGCTTTACCGATACGATATTATGTCAGCAGCGTTGATAAATATCGTTGTCGGTGCCGACACGGTGTGAAAGCGTAATATAAGCGCAGTATGAGTACTAAAATTTTAAACATTTTGCTCTTCCACGATATTTTGTTGAAGTCGTGCCGAAAGCAATGCGAAAACAGGTATAAATTATTGTTAGTCAGTCACCGCATGCATCAGAGAGGTGGTCAAAATATCAAAATATAATAATAAAAAAACAAATTAATAATATGTATACAGATTAATTGTAAGTAGGTATATATACCCTTATGAATACCTTTTCAGGTATTGATAAAGGTACCTACATCAATAACTTTTTATAAGATACAAAATCCTTTGTTTGTTTTTTTACAAGGGTCTTTTTAATAATGCCCCAAACCTTTTCGACATAATATTTAATTTTAATTGTGAGATATGACGTCAAATATGATGAAAAACAAGCGACTATCACAAAACATCGACGTTCTACGGTTTTAGAAAACATAAAAATGCTAGTGCGATTTGCTTGTGGGCTCAAGACACCCCCGCCTCTCTAAAAGCTCCAGATTTAGTCAAAGATGGACGGTTGCACTATGGCAACCAGATAGTAAGTTAGTTTTTATATTTTATTTTGTAAATCTACTTACAATTCATTAGTAATAACCAGACCCAGTGTTGTACAATTATTCTGTAGGTATATCTATGTTTGCCATCACACAAATGTTTGTTTTTGTGGGGGATCGAACCCATCACACACAGTGTATAGATGGCAGAGCTATTACTTAGGTGTGTGTGACTCCTAGGCGCCTGTCAAAAGTTTTCTCGTTACGTAGGGGTACTCTTGACCACCACTGTTCCAAATTGGATCCAGATTTTGACAGATTTCTGGTCAATTTGTACTGAAAAATGACACGACTTCTGTCACAATCTATGGATCCGGATTGGAACTGTGGTCGAGAGTAACCCACTTGTTTTTGTTTTGGTTCTGGCAGCCAATTCCACTTTTTCATCAGGCTATTTTGCATTCTACTATCAAACTTTCACGCTGAAACGCAGCTGAACCGAATTTTTTTCATCTGTGTTAGGTTATTTCGTATTCTACTATCAAATGTTGACAGCTGAAATGCAGCTAAATCGTGGGTTTTCATCTAGGTACCTAAGTAATTTTGTATACCTACTCGGTACGGTAAGTTTGTTTATAGCTTCTTTATTTTTGCAAAAGATAAATAAAACTAAAATATTACCTAAAGAACCCCATCAAAATGCTTAATAAAATACATACGCAAGCAAAAAACAGCTTTCGGTTACGCATCAAGTAGAAAAATATGTAAATCTTCACGATATTATATTCAAATATTAATTTTTTTAAAAGAATAATTTATTAAAAAATTCTTTGAAGGGTTCAATTAAAACAATACATTACTTCAGTGACCACGTCCACTGAGGCTGTATCCTGTGATGCATTGCACTGCGCCCATCACTCTTAACACATCTCGTGCCTATAATTGCACCGGCACTCATACCCTTCAAACCGGAACCCAGCAACGCAAGCAAGCACTGCTTGGCGGCTGAAATAGTACTTTGCCAGACGAGCTCTTTCACAAGAAGCTCTACTACTAAATAGTCTATACTAAATAGCTCTACTAAATCGTATGACTGATAAAATGACTGTAAATAGTACTGAAAGCGTTCGTGGCTAGGCTTGCTTAGTCAATCTTCACCGATTATGTAAGTTAAGCACCGTTCTGCGCGATCACTATTTGGATGGGTGACCGTTAGGGGTATTTATATCTGAGCGCTTCCGTGCTTCGGACACGTTAAACGGTCGGTCCCGGCTCTAGCAGTCGTTAGGCGACGTTAAGGCCTCCTTAACGTGGCCTTATAACTCCGTCAATAGAGTCGGCCACTAACTCATACGAGCTTGCTTTTTCCTATAAGTAGTATGGGATTGATATTGATACAGAAAAATAAAATTCTGTCATTTATTTTATGTAAGTATCTTAACTTATAGTTTTACCTAACCTAGGTAGGTACTTGTATGTCTAGAAAACTAAACACAATCAGGATGTAAAAAAATGAAGCGTGATGAGAAATTTGAGACACGGTCAAGGATAACCAAACACTAGTTTTAAGTCAATAGACTAAATGTACAGATATTAATAGAGATTAAATATTTGAAATGGAGGCCATTAGGAACACAAAGATGATGTTTATTATGAAATACCTAGTGCCTTTGTAAGTAGGTAGGTACCTACTTAGTACCTACATATTCTGACCTAATTGAACTGTTTTATTTGTCAATGGTTAAAGATATATTTTTACAACAAAACATTATTATTTGCAAATTCATAAAAAAAATGCTCAAGTGAATTTGTGAATAAGAAATAATTATTTAGTAACTAGCTGTCGCCCGCGGCTTTGCTCGCGTGCAACCCTTATCACTAAGGGGTATGAAAAATAGATGTTGGCCGATTCTCAGACCTACTCAATATCCCCACAAAATTTCATGAGAATCGGTCAAGCCGTTTCGGAGGAGTACGGGAACGAACATTGTGACACGAAAGAAGATATTTAAGTATCACTTAAATAATATAAAGGTTTAACAGTAAATTAGTTAATTCAAATAAATAAATCAAAAACAAAAAATAATATTTTATACTGGATTTTTTAAATATTTTTTTTTTTATTTATAAACTTACCAGCCAAATCAGATATAACGTAATGATATCCTTGCAGAACATTTTGAAGAGACTCCATTTTCGAAAATATTTTTTAAAACTTTATAAATATTATGCACATCACCACCTCTCCGCACTATGTCGAAACGATTTCTGAACGCACGCTAACTAAAGTTCTAATATACAAACCGCATATACACTCAAATTTAAGTTACTTATATTTCTTTAGCCAATCGATGCGTACCTACCAGCGCAGCGTGAGAATACTCGATGTATTCAAAACCTTTGATTAATACATCTCGCTATCACAATTTGCAACATTTCTTAAAATATAAAATCTCTGAACTTATTTATGAAAAATCGCAAACAACAGTGTTGTGTGCAATCATATTGCACAAGGTTTAGCATAAACATCATTTTGATTCAAACCAGTTTTCTGCAAAAAAAAAATTAAGTGTTTTTAATTGATTTTCTCATTTTTGTTTAGATCAATATAATATTTATGCTGGACCGTGTGCAATGTAATTGCACGCAACATTGCTGTTTGCAATTTTTCATAAATAATTTCAGTGATTTTATATCTTCAAATATGTTGAAATGTGCGAGCGAGAAGTTGCTTGACTCTCGTCAGCATCTGGTAATTACGTGCTCAAATTGAAACGTGCTGAGATGCACATTCTGTAAGTACTTTTTAGTATAGCTAGGTATTATACTAAAAGGTAATTAGTATTCGTCTTTAATTGGTGGTGTAAGAATTCCTATTGTTTTCTGATTGATAATTTGACTAAGTACCTACTTGACTATGATTTTACCGTACTAATCATCAATTGATGATATCTATGACACACTGGGGTTACTAATACCTACCTGAAGCTTTATTTAATAAAATAAGGTTAGTCTGATTTATGTATAGGTAACTCGAGTTATTGCAAAATAGGTATGTCTATGATTTTAAATACACAAACTCCATTGCCTTTATTTGTTTTTTTAAATTCTCCGATCGCTAAATACACACGAATTTAAATGAATGTTTGTAATTAATGGGCTAATTGGGATGTAATAATAAAAGTACCTAGGTGTAATAATGTACCTTATATATTTAGGTATTGTAACATTTAACTTTTGATCTAGGCATATTTAATTTTGGTTACATAAAAACAGTACGTACCTACGTATACGTACAGTCAAGAATCACTTGAGGGGCATTATGCTCACTGCGGGAGATATTTAAATCTAATAGGTATGACGTCATATCTCGGCCGAAAACCCATTTATACTGGGAAATGAATGTTTGACGTCATATTCCCGGTATATCCCAAGCTTAGGGGAGCTTAGAATATACCAGGTGGAAAAAAACCACTTCCTAAAACTTAAGAATGTTAAATTACACATAAAAATTAATATTTTTTTCTCTAGAACCAACAGCGTGCTCGTATTACACTCTTGGTTCCTCTAACCCTTCGAAGTTTTCAGTAGTAGTCTTTTACACCCGACACCATCAAATGTTCTATCCAAATCAGTTCATTTGTGATAAAGAATAAAAATATTATACGAGCAACTATAGAATCAGTAGAGTAAGATGTACCTAATACTTATACCAAATAACACCCACAGGACGAAGCTCTATGTTTACCATCAAAAAGCGGAGAAACAGCAGAAAGTATAGCTGTATTGGGCCTCTACCAATGAAGATTCGGTAGCGATGTTTGTGTTACATTGCGCGGTCGCTTAGCGCGATGAGGCGGGCTCTTGCAAAGTGACATCGTCGCTGCGCAGTGTAACGAATGTCACTGCTAAATCGTTAAATACTGTTCTGAGTAGAGGTAGTAGCGTAATCTATCTATAAAGTATTTTTCACACCCGTATATTCACCGGATACATAACGGTCACTTAACGTTTACATAGTCACAGGTTGCACGGTAAAAAATATATTTTATAGCTTACAAATATTATCAAAGTCGAGAATACCTACTTCTAGATTGCGTGTGATTCTAGATCTTCTACTTTATTAGGTACCTTGTTACAGTAAAAAGATCATTACAATTTCTGATTAACCGATGTTTTCTGAAGATATTTGTACAAATGTACATGACTTTCCATCTCGCATTGAGATTATTACTCCTTGAAAAGCCTTGGTCTCGCACAATGCAGCGGTACGCAGCATGCAGCGCCGGGCATAGGTATATAATTGTATGGAAAACGTCTAGTATAATAATAATAATAATAAATATTCATGGACATTTTAACACAACGCCTTCTAGTCCCAAACTAAGCAAAGCTTGTACGATGGGAACTAGATGGCTGATAGAATACATACATATTTTTTTTTTTATAAATACATACTTATAATACATAGAAACACCCAGACACAGAACAAACATCTATGTTTGCCACACAAATGTTAGTTCTCGGTGGGGATCGAACCCACGACCCACAGCACGGAAGGCAGAGCTACTACCGACTGAGCCATGACGCCTGCCATTTGTACAAGATATTTGTACAAATGTACATGACTTTCCATCTTGCATTGAGATTATAACTCCTTGAAAAGCCTTGATCTCGCGATCGTAACGCACAATGCATTTGTATGCAGCATGCAGCGCCGGACATATAATTGTATGGAAGACGTCTAGTATGGTCTCTTGTTACGTGGCGAGGAGCAAACGCACTACGCTGCGTTGTGCTACACACCGCAGCGTTGTGCGTTACGATCGCGAGACCAAAACATAAAGAGTCAATAAACATAATTAAGTACTTAAGTATGATTAATCAAAAAGCCCAGAGACCACAAATTATTTTTTTTGTCAGAATTTGCGTTATTTTTTGTCTATGACGTGCGTTTCTTAAAAGTAACAAGGTAATGGCTGTGGCGAAGACAGTTGGTTTTTTTATTTTTCCAGATTTGTAAGTTCCTTGATCTCAAATCCAACGCGTCAGTGCTAAAGAAGCGTGTCTAATTCCACTCATTTACAACTGACGTTCAATTCAGTACCAACAATGGTTCGACAAATCTGCACTCGAAACCTCACTGTTTAGCTGGATCAAAATTAACAAGTCGATAAAAAACTACGCTTCAACTGCGTTTCAGCTGCTAAACTTTAAACTTTCGGTTAAAATAACCAAAACAAATTAGAAACAATGGAGTTGAGTTTCAGTTGAGAAGTTCGTTAGTGGAATTACCCCAACGGAGTATTTTGGTTCGACGTCACCATAAAATGCTGTAGGTATATACTTATATACAGGGTGGGAATACGTGGACGAGATCAAATTACAACACATGCTCGTTAGTACATTCTTAAATATTAACGCTGACTTTCATACCTAAATTGTAAATATCGGAAGTATTTACCATTTAGGTACCTTTAAATAGTATTTTCATTGAAATATTTTTTTATTACAAAAACTAATTTTCGTAAGATGGTCTTCTGTATACTACCTACTATTATTAATTTAGTAGTTGACCATTATTATAATTGTGACACCAAAATATACTGGAAATTTCGTCCGGGTCACTTCTTGATTCTTGATTTCTTGTTTTTTTATTTTATTTTTTTTTATTTTTTTTTATTTTTTTTTTATTTTTTTTTATTTTTTTTTATTTTATTTTATTTTATTTTATTTTATTTTATTTTATTTTATTTTATTTTATTTTATTTTATTTTATTTTATTTTATTTTATTTTATTTTATTTTATTTTATTTTATTTTATTTTATTTTATTTTATTTTATTTTATTTTATTTTATTTTATTTTATTTTATTTTATTTTATTTTATTTTATTTTATTTTATTTTATTTTATTTTATTTTATTTTATTTTATTTTATTTTATTTTATTTTATTTTATTTTATTTTATTTTATTTTATTTTATTTTATTTTATTTTATTTTATTTTATTTTATTTTATTTTATTTTATTTTATTTTATTTTATTTTATTTTATTTTATATGATCGACACATTTGCGCAGTTGATTTGGTAAATGAAAAAAAAAAACTAATATCACAACCGACAACACACTTTAATTCGGAGATGAAACTTTATAGAAACAAGAATAACATTTCCTTTTTTCGTATTAAAAATACTTTGCCGTCACCACGCACAAAATAAACAAATAATAAAATAAATAAATACCTATTAATAAACAAAATGAACATTTACACAACTTAAAAAGTTTTAAAGGTCGAATACTCAAACGCCACTCAATTTAAGTCAAGCTTAAATTATTGCCATCTCTTACAAATGAGTAATGTTAAACAATTTTAAGTGGCGCTCAAATTTGAATGACTTTTGAGTATTTCAGCCTATTTTCAGCCTACTACTTTTAAATTAATCATCTCATCTCATCTTCAAATTACGCTGCATACTTCTGCACACAACACCCAGATGTTCTGTCAGTACAGAACACCTAGGTAGTTACAGCTAGCAAGAGCTGCTGTGTCTTATTATATCTATAGCTATAGTAGGTAGGTAGTGTAGTACACTACACTCGGCATAAGAATTAAAAATATTTTATTACGAGTATAATAAAGTGGACTTATTCGCCAACTCGCGAACGTCAAACTTGCGAATAGGCGCGAGTTGGCACCTTCCGATTTTACCTATTTAACTAAATTAGACACAATGACGATGTGAAACTTGACTGAATTTATTTTTGTTTTTTATGCTTTTTGTTGTCATTTTCATTTTTAACATAGTTTACATAGTAGAAGTTTCCAAACATGTAGACAAAGTGTAAAGAGTTTATACTAAGCGCGACGTTGATCCATTTTGGGTAGTTACAGCCGTTGAATATTGGTGTTAGGTTGTGTACGAAAACTATGAGAAACTGCACCTGAAAAACCAAACAAATCATAAATAATCTCTAAACTTAAATACTTATTAACACCTAGGAACAGAGAAAGCGCTCGTGGCGTAGCTTGCTTAATAAATCTTCACCGATTATCTAAGATAATGATCTTTTATGTAAAAATCCTGAAGATCGAATCTAAGTGTAACTTCTGCGCGGTCAGGCTCTAGCAGTCGTTAGGCCACGACGGAGGTCTTTGGGTGGCCTTAAAACTTCATCATCAGAGTTGGTCACTAACTTAAACGAACTACTAATCAATATTATATAAAACTCTTTTGAAGCTGACTTAGAATCAACGCACAGCCTAAACTATAAGTCTTAGAGGTATGAAATTTAGAGGGTAGTATCCTTATATAGTGTAGGAGTGCACTAAGAAAGGAATTTTGAAAAGTCACACTCTAACGCAAGCAACGCCGCGGAAAACGGCTAGTCGCACATAACATTTTTGTTCTTGGCGAGAATCAACACCAACACACATCGCAGAAGGTACAGCTAAATCAACTGAACTGTGACGTCTATTATAATGTAGGAAAACATTTTTACTTCAGCATAAAATAAATTATAATAATATATTTACCAGTTGCAAAGAAGTGACATGCTTCTTCCACCACAAATACTTCTGATACTGTGGTCCAAGGCCAGCAATTAGGTAGTACGTGTACATGATTGTGTGGACGAAGCTGTTTATCACGCCCAAGAGAGTAGAATGGCCATCTATAAAGAAGAAAGTATTGAATACAAGGTGTTACATAATTACCATCCAAGCCCAAAGGGCATAATCAAACCGAACACGCTTGGACTTGTGCAAAGGGTCAATAAATCGTAATTGAAAACATGCAAAAGTTCAAATTTTACTACGTATTTGAAAAATTTGCGACAACCCTAAGTGTTTGTTTACTATTTGCGTAGACCCGTACACACATGCACACGAAGTTATGGACTGTGCTTCCAGCTCCAGCCACACGCCCCAGAAGCTGTGTTGTCATCAGATTGACATCTCAATAAAACCCTCATCAGCCTACTCCGTCATCAGGAAGTCCGATTACGATGCAATGAAGCCACATGTAAACCCTGACCACAGATTATATAATACTATTGACCATATAATATCTTGTGTACTCTGACGTCTCTCTCCTAATAACTGAGATGACAAAATAACAGTTTCATAAGAATTGGCATGACGAGTAATGAAACTACAAAATCCTGACACTGCATTACTTGAAAGAAAGTATCGCATGCATGAATGAAAGTAGCCTTACAAAAATCAAAGAGCACGTAACTATGTTCTTTGCTTGTCCAAAAACTGGTTCTTCAATTATTTTATACAGTGTATTCCTTTTTGTCATATTTTTAAACGTGCTGGGGCATTATTCTGGGGCATTATTCTGTATGACTTAGGAGATTCCTTGCCGTAACCGTATGACGTCACCGTAAGGAATGACATTTATGGCATAGGAAATACGGCATAGGCATAGGGCGATTTCACGCCGCTGTCTTGTCGTGCTGCGTAACGCGCTTGTATTGGTCATAGTGAATAAGGCCCCTGGTGTGCCGTCTTCTTGTTCCATTACTTACTCTCATACGAAAAAATAGAGCTCACCGATAACAAAATAAATAATTTTAAAAGCTATTTTTAAACCAAAAAGCGTTAGCTAGAGGTTGGGTAACATAGCATTATACTCATCATCGTATCAAAATGTGTAAAAGATTAGTTCTTTAATAAATGATCAAGTAGGTAGGAACTTATAGTACTTACTTGGATAATACTTAAATCCTATCCAAGCACATATTGGCATCATGAAATGATGGTATATATGCAACGCTGAAATTTGGCGATCCTTTTTCCTCAATACGAAAAATACCGTATCCAACAAATCTATGAGTTTCAAAGACAAGTACATCCAAACTAGATCATGCATCTGGAAAAAACAGTTCCTTTTTCAGCCCTTTAAAGATAAATATTGACATTATAATTACATGCTAATTATTTCTAATTATCAAAACTGTGTTTCACTAAGAATAGATTCAAAATTTAATATAAAGCCAGAGGTACATTTATAATATTAAAATAGATTATAATCTATTATATACATTAACATATATACGTACTTTTTTGGCTATAGGATTTTCCGAATAGTTAACAGGCTGGCACGTCCAGTTATATTCTTTAAGCCATACATTGAACAACGACTGAAATAAAATGCAAAGAAATTGTTGTCATATTATTTATATTATTATAATCCATCCACTTATATTATAAGATTACGATTTTGAGGCTCAATATCTTCGAAAATATATGCTATAACCCTGTTAGTAATAAACTGTAGTAAAGAAATAATTACACTGTGTTTTTATCTCTTTTGATCGACTTTGTGCAAAAGATAATGGTTTCCAGAATCGTAAAGATTTTATAGATGACCCGGAATTTTCCGACTTGACTCTATTTTTACGGAATTTTCACGATTTTTAATTAAAGCACTTAATTACACTACTTATTACAACGCATTCCTTCTTTCACCATGTATAATTTTTACTTACTTCATAAAACAAATAACCACTGGCGATAATCTGAAAAATATTGTAGACGAGGATGGTATTTTTCAATTCGTATGGCTTCTTATCCTTCATCCATTCTGGTCCGGTTTTTTTTACGAAATATAAATACACGACCAGTATTGTTAGAAGTGTACCAACAGACGGCCACACGTCGCGAGTTCGGTCATCTGAAAATGTTAATTGTGGAGATCAAACGGTGTCATCTCCGAATTGTTCTGATTGTGGTACAGTGGAGTACTATACATATTTTGCTGGAATGTGTTCGGAACAACCGTTTTAGGATAAGTGCGTTTGGAAGAAGAAGTATGGCGGTGGGCGTGGTAAATAGCATCTAGTCTAGGGACTTGGCGAGTCCGTTTTCGGACGAAGCCAAGATGCTTTAAATGTTAGCAGAAGTAGGTTTAGCTATGGATTAAGTTATGTTTTACATTGTGTAATATAGGTTGTTAAGTTTACGGTTGTATAAATTTATAACTAGTAAATTTATAATAGTATCGCATTGCGATCAAACCATTTAAATCTTCTTTATATATAAAAATGAACTGCTGTTTTTTAGTCTCGCTAAAATTCGAGAACGGCTGGATTGATTTGGCTAATTTTGGTCTTGAATTATTAGTGGAAGTCCAGAGAAGGTTTAAAAGGTGAATAAATATGAAGTTTATTATATATATATATATATATATATATATATAAATGCTTGAACTCTCTAAACCAAAAGCAGCCTTTTGCACGAGGTTCATCGTATACTGGTTGACAGATATTTTGGTGGAAAGTTTTGGGCGCGTACGAAGTAGCGGGTATCAGCTAGTAATAAAAAAACCAGTGCGTGGAGTCCCTACGCGCGGAAGAAGTTATACTTCGAGTGCCACGTATTCACTCTCGCCCAGTGTTTAATGTGAAATTAATTTAGTATTATTTTTATGTACTTAACCAATATGCAGTACTAAATTTTCACTTCAAAATAAAAAGTAAAAAGATGCAAAAAGTCTGGATTTGAACTTGCGTCGGTCTGACCACAGTCCGACAGTATGACTGTTCGGCCAACTAGCTCTCTTTGGGCTTATAGGGTAATTATGTTACACCGTGTATACTTACTTACCAACAGCCAACAGCCTAACTACAAATTTAATTTCTGACCGATGTTGGTATGCAACGGACAATATAGCAATTACTAGTAAGTAATTAACAATTATAATCAGGCATTTTGCATAATAAAATCTAGATTATTTATACAGTGCCAAGGGCCACTTTTCACATAGTGCCAATGAAAGGTACGTTGCAGTGCTGGGACATAGTTTTTAGATAGAGTAGCCTTCCTTATCACCTATCTATACCATCCTCTCAGACTAATCGGCCTTATCCACAGGAAAGGAAAAGTCAATACGTGCGGAGCTGACTAGACCGCGGATTTCTTCACGATGTTTTCCTTCACCGTTTGTTAGTTTACAAGAGTAGAGTGAATAGGTATCTTCTAGGTAACCGTGCCACATCGTCGACTACATTATTGCTTAACATCAGGTGAGATAGTGGTCAAACGGTTGCCTATATTGTATATTAAAAAAAAGCACTGGCGCTTAAATTTTCCGAATAGAAAATCCATCCATTAGTGCAATTGACAAGTGACTTGTTAAATTACTAAACTATGTTAATACACGTAATAAGTATTGTAAAAGTAAGCTTACCATATAATTCGGAAAATAAAAAATTGTAATTTTCCAATATTTTGTTGTAAATCACACTCATTTTGAATTTACTTTTTTATTTTTTATTACAAAAACTGTTTTTATTGTACCCAAAAACATGCAGTACGTATTGTTTTTGATCGGAAACTAAATCGGAATCTAATGTTATGCCATTAGAAAAATTATCATAATAGGTACATAGATTAAAAACTAATACAACAACGTCTATTTGCTGTTAGCACACCTTTGTTTTATTTGCAATAGAATTGTTTAATATTTATGAATTCAGATTCAGAATAATAAGTTTTACTTTAATTTGTCGATGAATTTGAAGGTAAAATTAGCACTTATAAGGTATGTACTTACCTACTAAGATTTGAAAAATGTTTGATTTTTATTATGCCTGGATAACTAATAATGTTTTAGAGCACTAAATTCTACCACTTGGCATAAAAACAAAGATTTCAGAAAAATTGGTCTAATGTTACCCTACATAATCATGTAAATTTAAATTTCAGGAAAAAAAAAACAAATCAACGAGTCATGTCAAATATATGAAGGCTTACGTATAGCTAAATAAAATTACATAAAAGGTAATCATTAATGCAGAAATAAATTCTAACATTGGGTGTACCTATATCAACAAAATTATTACTCTTTGAGCAATTCAAAAATACTATATATAAGCACATTTCTTGAAATCTGTTCACTAGGTAAACAACGGTGAAGCGAGTGTGTGGATCCAATCAGCAAAGCCCCTCAATATTCTGATGAACATGATTTCGTTCATCCTCTCTGTATCCGGCATTAGAGCATGTGATAGCAGGCTTTGTTTGCAAAATAAATATCTTCTATTGTTATTCGGAGATCCTTGACATTGCAAACGAGAGGTCAATACCACATACCACGAAAGAATACGAGAACCGCCTTGCATACCTAATTAGTGTCGCTCGTATTTGGAAATAACTTTTATCGATAACATTTCATCGTACGTATTGCATGCGTGTGCGTAAGCTTGTGCGTATTTTTTTTATGGTGACTGTCTGGAATTGGACATTTCTTGTGAGCAGCGACACGTCATTGTGCGTGGAAAAAGTGGGCACAGCGAAACCGGCTTCAGCGGTTTCAAATAATTGAAAAGATATCCGCTCTAATTGTTTTTCTATTCTATGGTCGACACTTTGTATCTATGCTCGTTTATGTTAAAATATTTAGGTATTCAAATTGAGTGTATATATTAACAGCCATAAACAAGTCCTCACTGTACACTTTGGTTTCTCTGATGAGTACAATCATACTTTTTTAATAAATTTCGATCGTAAGGGTTTTCTTTTCAAAGCCTGACACAGTGTTTTAACAATGTGGCTGTTCAAAAATACTTGTCTGGTTTCAACTTCGTGTCATATTTTTTATTAAAAATCGTGGTTATCCCTCGTAACAGATATTTTCTTAATAACTTTTATATTATGACGTCAACAATGAGTTTCGTAAATGTAATGTCTGTTTAATATTAATGAAAAATTAATTACTTTAAAATTATACATTCCGTTGCCCTCCTCAAAAGTGTCGTGAAATAATTGTGTTTTACCTATTCACAGGTATTTTATCGATCGCTCAGAAGTTAAGTAGGCTATTTACATAATTTATATATAACGTATAGTAATACATATTTACATACAAATTATATTATGTTATATTATTATTTTCATTTTTACACAGCTGTCCAGGAACTAGTATGTTATGATTCAGACCATTAATATGAAAGTAAGAAGAGTAAGATTTCTAAGAATTCATATAATTTTAATTTTATAACTTAAATTTTTAATAAATTAATTGATAACCTTAATCTCTCTACGTGCAATGTTATTTTATGTTTTTAACTACATAAATCCTCTGTATTTAAGGTAAGTATTACGTGTATACAATGTGATTTTAATGATTAGGTTAAAAATATGCTATTTCTATGATAACAAAACACCTACTTCATTCTTAGTTTAAATAATCAAATACTTACTCATTGAGGTCATGACGCGACGCGGCAACGGCTAGCTAACTGCATAATTGATTAAAATAAATATTAAATAAACTAAATAACTAATACTTATAATTATAAACACTGATGGTTTTCTTTTATAGAAAAAGTTGTTCATATTGATGGTTACTCGCACCTCCGAAGTTTTCAGGAACATGGTATTTATACACCTGGTATACTAATGGACTGATCTTATGTTACGTTCACACTATGCCGCAGTTGGCAGGGACTTGGGCACTGAAGTGGGCACGAGCATAGTATGAACACGATCATGCCTCTGTCCCAGCAAATTCATGCCCTTGAGAATAAAGGCGATGTTGCTGTGGCAATAAGTCCGGCAGCGGCGTGGGCATAGTGTGAACGCGGTAATAGAATCCAACATAATTTCTAAGAAGTGCAGCGTTTGAGTGAAAATAATAAATAATTTAGGTAGGTATAATAAGTTTATAAACTCGAAAAATCGACTTTAATTTGACTACGTTCCGGTTTCATAATCGAATGATGATGGTGATGGCAGTTCATTGGGATTATTATATTGATCGTAAACACTACTGAAAAGTCACAGTAAAGCGAAATACGCAATATCGTATTTAACTACTGAACCAACTTTTATAATACTTTTGAGGTAACAAACATAAAATAATAAAAATATGTACAACTGACTTGAGAAACTCTTCTTTAATTGAAGTCGGCTAAAAATATGAATATTTTACTGCTTAATGCTATTGTTATTGTAAATATTTACTTTCCGTATAGATCTTTGCCGCAAACTAACAGTTTTTATTTAAAAACAAACAGAAAAAGTCACCAGAGCACATAGATTTTATTGAGTCAATGTTGCCTCATCAACAACACTTGTCTTGTTCGATCGAATTTGCATAAAGTTTCTTGCGATTATTAAATAATTAAGTGGGAAATTTACTAGACGGACATGCTCGCGGACATGCTCGCGGATATGCCCGCCGGACCTCGCTACTATAGGTGTGCGATGTTCGTTAGTGTAGGACCGTCGACCGTCGACCGACCGTAGTGTAAGTTGATTATTTTGTAGGCTTAATAAATCGCCTAAAAGATATTTATGTAAAACGAGTAGAATGGTGAAAGTAGGTAGGTATAGGACAGGCGTCGTGGCTCAGTCGGTAGTAGCTCTGCCTTCCGTGCTGTGGGTCGTGGGTTCGATCTCCACCGAGAACAAACATTTGTGTGTGGCAAACATACATGTTTGTTCTGTGTCTGCGTGTTACTATGTATTAAAAAAATATATATAAGTATTCTATCAGCAATCTAGTTCCCATAATACAAGCTTCGCTCAGGTTGGGACTAGAAGGCGTTGTGTAACATGTCCATGAGTATATAATTTATATAACAAACATAGTCCTATATTTGTAGGTATATTTCTAAGCAACTTATTAAAAACCAGTTATATTAAATACATACTTATAATAGGGATACTGTGAATATAATAATTATGTAATAAAATATTCAACGGATAAAATATTTTTATTGTCCACGTTGTAGGCAAATTTATTTAGGTACATTATTATTTTTCAATACTAACTAGTTGTATACTTTAAAATATGACAATTTAGAAGAACATGAATAATATTATTAAATAATTATCTAGATATAATATAATTGTCATAAATTTTCCCCAAAAAGCCAAAGTTTTATTAGTTTTTATACTAATTTAAAATTTCAAAGAACCATCACCGTGTCATAGAACTTATTTACGAGTACAATAAAGATCACATTCGTATTTTTTTAATAAGAACACATATGTACAGTGCTTTTCAAAGATATGGTACTTATATAGGTATAATTCATCCTATGCATAGTAAGCCGAAATTGAGTCTGTAAACAAAATCGCCAATATTTTTTTTTTGTCTTTTCTGCAACAAATAAATAAAAATATACGTATGAAATACGCAAAAGTGTGAAACCAAAAAAATTAAGTCAAATTAATTTTAATTCCATTCAGCTTTGAGTAACAAGAGATTTGATAATTTAAAGAATTAGGAAATAATTGTTTTTTGCCGTATTGCTAATCCGCACCTTCCAAAAATCGGAGAATTTTATAAAAAACCTTTAGGAAAAAAGTTCAATTGGTGCTTTATATACAATCATACTCATGCAATATTCTGTAGCTACATTATAGTGTAAGTGCCTTTCTCAGATACTAAATGTATTTTGAATTCACATTATAAAATAATTGTAAGTTTGATAGGTGGTATAGCTAGTTAGCTATGCTATGTTTTTTCGTAAAACTGAAAACATTACATAATGCTAGAACAAGTAAAACGTAACTAATTTTAATCACCTTTTTTAATCATTACTTTCACAAGTAAATAATAACTATTTTGTACAATTATTTATTATTTACAAATATTTCACTGATTTCTAATAAAGTAGGAATCTAATGGCCGAATACTCAAACGACTCTCAAACCCCACTCAATTTAAGTTCCGCTTAAATTATTGCCATCTCTTACGAAGAGTAATGTCAAACAGAGGCAGAGCAATTTTAAGTGGTGCTCAAATTTGAATGACTTTTGAGTATTCCAGCCTAAGTATAGCATTTCACTAATAAACACTATATTATGGAATTAAAAAAATAAGTAGGATACAGCAAAAAAATATAGACAATTAGAGATGGATTCCACGGTCGCATTATGAAAATTTTACTAGGTAACTATTTTGCATACAAAATATAATTAAATAGTACCTATTTATGTTACAATTCAACGTGCTAATATAAACTGCATATCCTGATACTTTATCAGAATCAAGTGAAAAGCTTAATATAATATTAATTTACCCTAAAAATAATCTAAATAATAGTTAGGTATGTTGAGGTTTTCTATCACATTTTTAGTGTTCCGCACCAAAACGAAACACTCACTTTACATAACTAGTATTAATATAAAATCTATTTACAACTAGACAGAGTTTCCACCACAATATAGGATCAGAATCGATCAAAGCGACTATAGCAGTCGAAGAATTTTCTGATATAGTATTTGGTATTGTTTATAAATGTCACTGTCTTTACTTTCTTGATCATTATGAATCGTAATTTGTAAATCACAGATTTGTATTCACTAGCACTCTTTCGCTTTTCCATTGGTTATAACTGCTTGTGCGTCTTTTGCCAACTGCGCTTCTCTCGCCTGCTTCGCTCGTCTACTCTTGACGTAATTCTGGTAGTAGAAGTTACCGAACATATACAAGAATAGGCTCGCGTTTAGGGAGAGTAGGAAGTTGATGAATTTGGGGTAGTTGCAATCGGTGAACATAACGCTGAAGTTATGGTAGAATATGATGCAGAATTGAATCTGAAATTAAAATAATTTTATTTAGTAAACAGCTCTATGAAGAGCCTTAGATTATCTATCTATCTATACTATTATAAAAGTGTAAAAAAGCCAAAAACCAAAATTGAAGATATGGATAAACTAAATATGCAGATCTACTAAATAAACGATTCTGATTCGAAAAATTGAGTTTGTCTGTTTATCTGTTTGTCTGTTTGTTTGTTCGCGGATCACGCCTAAACTACTGGACTGATTTCAATGAAACTTATCCCATTCAGAAGCCCTTTTTCCGGATTGAAACATAGGCTATATTTTATTGAAATGAAAGACGTGGATTTCTTAGATACAGCTTGACCTCTTTAAACTAAAAGCCGCCTTTTGCACAAGGTTTATCGTATGCTGGTTGACAGATATTTTGGTGAAAAGTTTCGCACGCGTACGAAGTCGCGGGTATCAGCTAGTATAATTATAAAAGTCACAATATATATAAAAGTCAAAGTCAAAATATTATAAAACTCAAAGTTTTGAAAGGAATAATGAAAGCGCATAGAGGCAACAACACATACAATTATAATTAAAAAAAAAAAACTTTTTTAGCCTGTAGAATTCCACTGGTGAAATTATGCCTCCCTCACAGGGCGATTTTTGATGAAACCAATATTAAATCTTACCAGTTGTAAGCTGGTGACATGTCTCTTCCACCAAAGAAGCTTTTGGTACTGAGGTCCAAGACCGGACAGCAAGTAGTAAGTGTACATGATGATGTGGATGAACGAATTGATGACTCCAAGAAGAGTGCCGTGTCCACCTGGAAAAAATATTACTTCATGTTCATAGTCGTTTCAAGAAGTAACGAATCAGTAGGACTCGCTGAGTTGACCGTTGAATAATTTTTGTGCAAACAAATTCCACTCTTTGTAACCTAATTTTTTTTAACTTATGTTATTACTGTAATACCATAGGTTCACCATAAAATTAATTATAGTTTATTTTCAAAGTGAAATATTTTTCAATAAAATTAATTTGTGTAGATACCTGGTAAAAATTTGACTCCAATCCAGGCGCAAATGGGCATCATGAAATGATGGTACAGGTGTAGAAAAGAGATTTGTCGGTTTTTCTTTCTCAAGACGAAAAATATGGTGTCCAGAAGCTCAACAATCTTTGCCGTAAAGTACCACCAAACAGCTGCCGCCATCTGTAAAAAATAATAATTAATTAAAATGACAATAAAATTACAGAGACTCATCTAAATTCTAGAATGTTAAAAGTATGTTCTTGCATTGCAAAACAGTAGAATCGTATCTACAAAGCGTACGTGGGAAAAAACTCAAAAGACTTCCGGGTATCTGAATGTTACTCTACATACATTTTTATCCCGGCTTATGGTATGAATGCGGTCCGCAAAGAATATACTTGTACTATCTTATACTACTACCCTATCTCCGTAAAAGTTACCGAAATACTTTACAAATATTAATGCATCTTAATATTTAGTACTTAAGGAAGTAAACTTAATTCGTTTTATGCTGCACTGAAACCCGAAGAGTGGCCAAGTGTCAAGTAGTCATAAAATATATATAAGTTAAGTACTTAATTTTTATAAGATATTATTTTTAAATAAAGCATTATCAAATTACCCGGTTCGCTTTTGGATTATCCGTGTAGTCCACTGGTTGACATGAAAAATTGTAGTCATTCCACCAACCAGATGCCAAACCCTGTAAAGAAAAATATTTTTTTAATATTTTTTAAAATACTTCTTTAATCCCATTTATTTTGCAAAAAAAGTTTGCCATTTAATATTAGCAGTGATTGTATATGTATGTATACATAATAAAAAAATATCGAAACGTCAATGATAACTTCAATTAGTTCTTCACATTTAAATAGATGGCGCCGGCAATCTCTACTTGAACTGTAACAGCACATTAGTATGGTGTGTTATCCCCTAATTCAGATGTAGAGGCTCTTTTGAATTAGCTAGTTTTAAACCGTTTGACTTTATTTATGAAATTCGGGTAATTACTGCTGTAAAAAAATTTACCTCATAAACGAGGAATATGCTCATCAGAATCTGCGAGACATTGTAAGCAGCGATAGTGTTCTTCAGATCATAAGGCTTACGATCTCGCATGTACCGGGGCCCGACGGAAACGCAGAAGTAGAGGTAAGTGGCCAGAATGGTCAGGAGGGGTCCTGGTCCTGACATCAGCCACCAGTTTTCTGTTCGAGGATCTGAATTGCAAAAAAAAAAATATTAGAATAAATAAATATCCTTGGAAATTACACAACGCCTTCTAGTTCCAATCTAAGCAGAGCTTGTACTGTAGGTTAGGTTGGTACAAAAATAATTTTAACTACCTAAGAAATCTATTGCACATACAGTTGAGTTACTTTTTTGGAACCGAGAATATCTACTTTTATAACAGCCTCAGCCTCATTATTGCACTTTTATGTAGGCGGATTACTTTTTTTGTAGCAGATTCATTCATAAAATGCACGTAAGATAAATTATGTACCCACCACACCCAGCCTCGTATCATGTTCAATCTTAATAAAAAAACACAAAGTATGACGCAGTTACTTCCAAATATTTTTGCAACAGGTTATTTCCAAAAGTTTCCACTTAAACCTGCGCCATTCGTTGATAATATATTATGTTTGTTATAACTGTGGGAACTTAAACATCTTCAGGGTTAAGTCGTTTACAAAGAAAGTCATTAAATGAAATGACGTCAATAATCTCTGTACTACCGGGTTTTGACAGATATAAAACGTCATTGGTTAAACTCAGTTTAATGTGCTATTAATTACGATGCACTTAGTGGTTTGCCCCCGACTGAAAACTTAGAATCGCTATAGTTCAAGAAAACAATCATGATTGCAGAAGTAGAATTAAGCAAATCGTTTCGTAGCGAATATCAGTTGACTAGAAGTAGAAACCAAGTAATAATAATGATAGAATACTGACTGGTATAAAACGTAATGCATAAACTTGTTTCTTTAGATTTGATATACCTACATTTTATGACTTACCTAAGTATCTACAGGTGGTAGTATTTTTTTTTATAGTAGGACGAAGAGAAACAGGTCTCTACAAAACGGCGGTACTAAGTATGTACCTACTTGAATTTGGAATTATCCTATTTCAAGTTGCAACCTTAAGCAATATACTTACTGATGTTACACTGTGTTTGTACCTATAGGTACAATTAATTGATCTTGTAATTTTGTATACAACATTACGTATAGGGTTCCCACGATGAACGAAAAATATTGTTGAAAACACGTACCTATTGTCAGCTGGGAGGAACATTATTGGTGAGTACATTATTGTTCTAATTGATAATCACAATTTATATGCTTGTATAAATTGTGATTATCAATTAGAACAATAATGTACTCACGCGCAAGAAGCGTATAACCAGCCGATTAAATAATTCACTTGACAGTGCGTATTTACGTCCTAGCACAAAGACCGTGAATTAAATTGAACGTAGTAATATTGCAAGCCTTAGCGCATACATACAGCCTCATTAGTGACGTATGTTATAGGCAGAAGATACCGTTTGATAGTCCTAATAAATAGGGTTGCGTAATTTGCGTATGTATTAGATTAAAAAACATAGCATTTAAAAATCGACTCGATGTATTACGAAGTGGAAGAAGAATGTAAGGAAGGCTGACCCCATCACCATGTGGAACCAATAGTCTGGAAGAGAGAGAGAGGATTTAAAAATCGACGACTCGTCGGATAGAGCTAAGTAGAAAGAAAAAACGAGGAAAGCAGACCATCAGATGGGAATAATAAGTGCTTAAGAGAGGGAGAAAGATAGGATTTAAAAATTGCATTTTCTGTAGTTTTTTCGATACTAAGAAAATAATTATAATAATAATCGATGTTGTAATTTTCTTTTTCAATAAAATATTATTAAAGAAAAATAAAAGTACTTTATTAGTATACGATCTCATAGTACATAGAATTAAGTTTTTTCATTTTGTATGGAACAGCAAACTTTCTTCTTCTCACACTTTGTTTTATAAACAGTTTGATCATAGTAAAGTTTTTAGGAGCTGTCTTTTACACCTTGTATAAGTGCGATTTAGTACAAAAGCTCTTTTAGATAATTTTAGACCTAGTGTAAGTTTAAATTAGGATCTGTTTCCTGGCCACATGTTTTGTCCAACTAATAATAATGGCTTGGATTATTCCAAACACGTCATTAAAGATGGGCATTGTCAATACGATCATGCGATTATGCTTGTTCAAATAACGTTGAAGGACTCGCATACTTATAATGCAAATATCTGATTGTACTTTATGTGTGTTTTGTTTTCGCTTCTCTGAATCAAACTCCATAAAAGTTACGGAACTAAGGCCCGTATGTTGGTTTATATTAGTCAAGCACTGACCCGAGATTGATTTTTGTATGAAAATAACTTAAATCTATGCTTGAGTAATAATTTGTGTATCCGCAGGCCTAACTCATATCTCTAAATGGTCATTTTTGGGCTCATTCCAGTTTTCCCCTGCGTGAGTCCCCTGCATGGGGGATGATTGGAACTTTTGTCCAATAATCCCCTCAGCGACCTCTGCGACTGCCAGCAGGGGAAAATTTGATACAAGGTGCTGACGTATGTAAGTGACAATAATCATTAGCTCAGTTTTTTGAGGTTTTGAAATACACCGGTACCAAAATACCGGTGTATTTCAAAACGCGCGAAGGTAACCGCGGATTCGTGATTATAGACCTAAAATAATTAAATTAAGTCTTAGTTTCGAAACTCATGATCCTGGTATAACAATTGAATCTACCAATTAGGCCACCGTCAAACCACTTCTTGCACATTTCAAAATTTCTGAAGAAATAACTTATTGAGACAAATAAGCTAAAAACAATACAAAAAAAGTTTGGTTGGAAAATTTGTTTGGATCATAAAGATCATTGTTCTCGTACCTCTTCACAGTAGTATTGCTTATAAAGTATTTTAATTAATATACAATTGTTGTAAGTTTAGCTTGATGATTCACATCATTACTTACTGCGTGGTTCAGTGGTCAATAATATATATCTTTTTATTTAACCTACTGTGTCCCATTGTATATTATTTATTAAATTGGCCTACACGTAATTTGTCATTTATAAATTTTAATTAATACATATTTTACACTAAATTTATTATAAACAAATTATGCCGATAAGTTTTTTTTTTTATTTTTTATTTAATTATAGTTTTAACGATTTATACAGTGAATAGGCTTAACACAGTATCAAATAAGCTACTAGGTAAGGTTTTTAATGGTGCCTTTTTCAGTCCACATCAAAAACATCGGTACCAAAGTACCTAGATATAATTACTAGTGGCTCTGGGAGCTGTAGACCTCGCGAGCATACTAAATATTCCAATATTCAACATCATCAATGTCGTGTAAGGTGTTTTCTGAAAGACTTTAAGTGCACTTTTATTAATTTCTAATTTAAGGCTTATTATTATGCTGATGCTCTCATTCAGTGAAGGAAAACATCATGAAGATAATTATCAGTTAGTATTCTAACAGCGACGAAACGCTTGCAGCCTGTCACGTATTGATAACTAATTATAATGCAAAATGTTGTGTGTGTGTGTGTGTGTGGGATGTGATGTTTTTTCTATTTAATTTTGTAAATTTTTGAGGAATGTAATGTGCAAGTGCATTTTCCGTTTTGTGATTTTTTTTGCATCATCTTGTGTAGAATGAGGTCCTTTGTGTTTCTCTCAAATTTGATTGAAAACCATCGATTGTTTGATGAGCTATCCTGTTCATCATGCTGAAGATCCCTATCAGATCTTCGCCAAACTTTTATGAGACCAACTTATAGTTACTACCTTTCAAATAAGAAAAGAATAATCGAAATCGGATCTCATTTGGTGGAGATATCCAGTATATCAAATAGCCCCCTTTTTGCCCTTTTTTGGGGGAAGTACCCCTCCAATCAAAAATCCCCGACGACAAAAAAATTCTAATAAGTCATATAACCTGTGTACCAATTTTCGTCCAGATCGGTTGAAAAATGCGACCTGTAGAGGAGAACAGACAGACAGACCGACAGACAGACAGACAGACAGACAGACATCCGGACAAACGCATTTTTGGCCAATGTGGAAACTGAGACGCTTCGCTCGCTTCGCTCGCTCGGTCAATAATTAATGGTATTGAACAATAAAAAAAACAAACAGTTAGTATAGAACTGACTGTTGAAGTAGTAAAGTAAATTCATGAATTACATAATATTTAATTATACAATCATTTACTTCCGTGGTGGGCACCTATATCTAATTAACAGCGATTCGGTATGTTTAATATTGTTTTTATAAACAACTACAAAAACAGCAGATTCTTGTAAAACAACTAGTACAAGAATTTATTAAGAGACAAAAATAGAACGAGCAAATTAATTAATAGTATTTATTCATAACATTTAATAAACTGCTAAAAACACCATCGTTAAGTAGCTATTACAAGGTGTACAAGGATTACTCCTGAAAATTTAAACGGGATCTTCAGATCTTCAAGAGCGGCTAAAAAACAACTGAAAACCGGTCAACTTTTAGCTCAAAGTAGTCAAATTTAAACATTAACATAATTGTTTTTCAAAAATTATTAGAATCATTGATGCCTACTTTATAAAAATCATATCTTCTTCAACTTCAGTCAAATAAACAAATAAATGGCGTCATGGCTCAGTCGGTAGTACCTCTGCCTTCTGTGCTGTGGGTCGTGGGTTCGATCCCCACCGAGAACAAACATTTGTGTGTGGCAAACATAGATGTTTGTTCTGTGTTTGGGTGTCTATGTATTATAAGTATGTATTTACAAAAAAAAATGTATATATGTATTCTATCAGCTATCTAGCTCCCATAGTACAAGCTTTGCTTAGTTTGTGACTAGAAGGCGTTATGCTAAATTATGTCCGTGAATATTTATTATAATTTATATTTAAATGTTCATGGACATTTCAAACAACGTCTTCTAGTCCTAAACTAAGCAACGCTTGTACTATGGGGAAGTTGGACATGAGAATACGACCTAAATGATTTTTTACAAGCTGATAAGGTTCTAAACTACAAAAGCCTTCATTATTAATTTAGTTAACACCTACCCTTAATCTTGCATTTTTTTCTATAACTGTACCTTTCCATACTCTCAATTGACATACTTCCATACACGGATTTTAAAGCAGATTTTAAATTCTTATATATAAAATTCTCGTGTCACAATGTTCGTTCCCGTACTTCTCCGAAACGGCTTGACCGATTCTCATGAAATTTTGTGGGCATATTGAGTAGGTCTGAGAATCGGCCAACATCTATTTTTCATACCCCTTAGTGATAAGGGTTGCACGCGAGCAAAGCCGCGCGCGACAGCTAGTATTCATCTAATTTAGCTTAGATTAATTTGTGTGCCAGTCCTTTCTATATACTTCTATTTCTTCTCTCGGTTACCACGAGGTCGTTTACCCACTTTTATTTGATTTACCATATTTTGCAAACTTGCTTTGCATTTATTATACCTTTATTTTTACATAAAAATCATCGAACTTTGCAGCTTATATACGTGAAAGGATTGTGGACTTTACGTTTAGGATTATAATCGTAATTCTCAGCACCTTGAAATTCCGTTGCGATTTAAATTAATATTACGCACTACGAAACCCACACAATTAAAAACAAACAAATTTACATAAACCTTCCTTGGGCCACTAAACTTGACCACAATCATTTCAATTCACCTAAAAAGAGGCCACGGAGAACACATAAAAATTTATTCAGAAGTGGACAGGACAGCTGGACTGTCGATGATATATTATACTAGATACACAACATTTTTTCATTTTTTTGGTACCTAGGTATTGATTCCTATGCTTTCAGAATTTTATTATTATCCCAATAAATAACTAGGTCAAAATTAGTTGACGGCTCGTCTCTAGCCTCCTTCGATATTTTTTATAGAAAATATTGATCTTTTATGATTCTCCATTCCTGCCCTAGCAACTAGAGTTTGGGGAGAAAATCGTTATCGCAATTAAATTTTATGGCACAACCCTACTACGAAATAAATTTACCACGACGTGAGCTCAGGACAGTCCAACGTGTTTCAACCGTACTACGTATCTTTGAAACTGGATACCAGTGAAAATGTGAAAACACAATCTTTTTATTATTATTTTCCGGCTTATTTCCCTACCAGAGGGCTAAATCTCTTAATAAAATTTATGTAGTAAAAATATTATTGAGCTATTTTAAAATGTCAGACGAAGTTGAATGACACAAGGTGGTATTCAATTTTGTAACTTTTACTACTCCAATCATATTTTACTAGATTATTATGAGAGTAATCTTTCAGTTTAAATTTTATGACCAAGGATTCGTCGTGATATCGTCTATACTTACCTGCATTTTTTCGGAAAAAAAAATCACTATTTTCTTAGGAATAGTAAGAACTTACCTCCATTCCGTTCCATAAACCGCTTATAAGAATCCACGATCGACATGTCGAAGGAAGTATTCACACCTGTAACAACAAAAGTATCGATCTCAATAACAAAACACTCACAAAAAAAAGTAACTACATTATACAGTCGAAAAAAAAATATTTGAAATCCAGTTCTGGCTGTAAGGCCGCTAACAAAAATTTTAAAATAAACCTTTCGGGGGTGAATGTACCCATAAATGAACTGCTGCTATGGCGCCAAAGGCGTGAGCGAAAAAATAAACAGCTATTCCATACAAAACACAATATTTTCTTAGAAGATTGTTCATAGTGCTGGGTACTTATATTTTTTTCTTACGTTACTGTTCTTTAGCATTACAAGAATTACCAAATATGAAATTAGTTTAACCCCCCAAAATTTGAAAAAGAAATGGGATTACATTCTGCCACACTTTTTTGTGGCATAACTTGTGAACTTGTGAGAGACTTTTTCCTAGTTGATTTTAATTTAACGTAAAACAAAATTTAAATACCACTATTACTGCTCTTTTATGAAAGCTGAAGAAAACCCAGCGTTTGATTTGTTTGAAAAACAACGTCACTTCACAATGTCAATATCACAAAAAAAAACACCTGGTTAAAAGAGTTTTTGTGAAACACCACGCTCTGCCAAAGCACGATCGAAAACTGACCAAGTAAAATATTTTAGCATTAAAAGTATATTAGTGGGTTGCGACACTAAAATGTAAAATGATAGTCTTGCAATGACACTGACCTAGACAAAGTTGTCGCAGAGCTTTTCATCTTTCTTCATTTTGGATATTTTTCAAATATGCAATGGCTGTAGAAGGAATTGGTTTAAAGTGACAGTGGTTGGAGAAAAGGTAGAAAAAAAAACAATTAAAAAAATTACTTATTATAATAAGTTAAATAAGTTAAAAATCTTTTTTTCATATTATCTAGTTATTTGATTTGAAAATATACAAAGAGCATTTTGCGTTTAGCGTAATATATGGATATTTATTTTGTGGCTAGTGACAAAAGATGACGTATGGAATAATTGATGTTGTGGCTTTGATTAAGTAAGTAAGTAAGTAAAAGTTAAATTCAGTATCTAACTTACACATTTGAACTTAAATACTTAGAACTCTCTGGGATCAATAAACTATTATTACCGAACAAAGCAATATATTTGGCAAATAAAAAACAAGCCGTATTTTGTTCTGTTTTTCTTTTGATCTATGTGTTTATTATTTTTGAGAATCCAAGATTCTGAGTGAAATAAACTTTAATTTTACTACTTCTTACTTTTATTGAACATTTGTTTTCGTGCTTCTGTGCTGTGGGTCGTTGGTTCAACCTGGGAGTCGAAACCCAGGACCCACCGCACGGAAGAGAGAGCTATTACCCACTGAGCTGTGACATTACTGTCCATGAATATACATTTATTTAGGTATATACTTATTTATTTGTATTAAACCTACAGATAAAATCATTTTGTTTCTATTATCTACACATTCTACACCATGGGTAATAATTGTTAGTTTTAACAATTCCTTTTTTATCTCTACATAAAAAATTTATTCACACGAATAAAAACAACAATGTCAAATTAACATGTGCTTAAATAACGTAGGAATTACGAAATGATTTAATTTTGAGTATGAACAAAAAAATCTGAACAAATACCCATAGAAAAGACAATTTCACACGGAAGTTTTTTTTTTTATTTAAAATTTGAAACTATTATTGTACCTAGGTACCGTAACATATAAAGCAGAGTTCAAGTTAGTTAAAGTGTTTAGGTACTGTTTAAATACGACTTTATTTGTTGTGCTTGTAATATAAATGAGTTTAGCGATTTTCAAGTATTTCACTGTCCTAACAAAAAACAAAATAATATAGTTCATTAACGATCAGACAGCCTTCGTTTATTTCCCACGGGAGCTGTGAAGAAACTCCATGCCAACTACAAAAAGTAACAGCAAAAGTGATCCTTATGTCTCGTAAAATAACGACTTTAAAACTGAATCAATATACAAATGAGTGAGTCAAAGTTACATGATGTCGAAACTTTGATACAATTGTCACTTTTTCCAATTCCGATTCATGTTGAAAGACCTTCCAGGATTAATTATATAAGAAATAAACTTTTTGGAAGGTTAATATTGACAGAATGGGTTGGGATTGCCTGGCCCTGTTCTGGCCTGGTCCCAATGTAGATTACTATATAGTATGTAGGTATGTGCTAAATCAATGCCGGTACATATTCGAAGGCTTATTTTCTTCCGTTTAATGTGGATAAGGTCCTGACAACCTGCGTACCTACTATATTTTATACTAAGCTCTTATTTTAAAATAAATAAATATCCTAGACATTTTCACACAACGTCCTCTAGTCGCAAACTAAGGCAAAAAAGTTAGTCAAACTGTGGTCAAACTTACTGTTTTTGGCATTGATCTTTTGCAAATGTCAATAACATTCACTTCTGCAGTAGGTTTTACTACCGAAAGAAATCGGATCAGTGGGTGAGTTATCATGGACCGAAGAATTACCCTGTTAGTTATGCGTACTTTCAACACCGTACCGTGCGTTATACCTACCCATTACGCTAACTGCCATCGCCCGAAGCGATTACTTTGAACTTTGCTATAGACCTCTCAGAAACAATGCGCGTGAAGTACTGGGTTGAGGGATCCTGTTTTTTGCTCATAAAACTTTTACTATACCTTCTGGAGCCTAGATCATTTGGTATTCGAATTTTAACAATTTTTTTACATTTATTGGTAATAAAAGAACCATTAGCCTAGAGTCAATAGTTTCTGAGAACTAAGAATGCGATTTTTCCAAAATACTAGATTGAGGGATCGTGTTTTTCGGCTATAACTACCGTACCTTATAGGTTTTACAAATTTTTGGATTAGGACTACGAATTTTAACAATTTTTTTACATTTTCCTGCCTAATTTTTATCTTGATCCGAGTGTAGGATACCTCAGTTCAGACGGGCCGTTAGGAGTGTATTTAGCAAAACAAAAATTACATTTTGAATTACACTGTATACAGCCACGCACAAAATAGTCGAACATCAGAATTGACAATGTCAACCCAGTGGTTTTTTGTCTACGAAGTAAAGTTACCGTTTCACAATCATTATTTTTATTCATTAAATTTTAGGTAGCTAAGTATCTTAACCATATAAGAAACATTCCACTAATATCTACCTTTTTATGTAACTTACTTAGATACTTGGGTCATGCGATTTCTTTTTATTCTAAGTGATTGGGCATTTAATATACAAAATTAGATGGCCGTCTGGCATGATAGAGTGCTGGACATGAATGTGGACGGATGTAGAAGTAGAGGTAGGCCTAAGAAAAGATGGATGGACTGTGTGAAAGAAGATATGAGTAAGAAAGGAGTGAACACCGAGATGACGACTGATAGAGGAGAGTGGAAGACGAAGACATTTTGTACCGACCCCACTTAGCGTGGGACAAGGGTAGGAAGATGATGATGATGAGATGGCCGTCTGGCAAAAGGGTATTAAAACATGGATAATTTTTTTTTAAATTAAAATTGTACCGAAATACAAAATACGTGTTTCTGATCTGCTATGGATCGTTTACAAATAAATATAATTACCTATTGTGTTGGTTTGTACGTAGATTAATTAAAATTCTGAACTAAATACCCAAAAATTTTGAAAACAATGCAATTACCGAGCTCAAAATATGTCGAAAATTTTAATTTATTTTGTGGTTTTGTTTAAGTGCATTTTGCTGGTGTACTAATGAATTTAAATGAAATAATTTGTTAAGTGCATAAAATTACTTCACTGCGGTTGCGGTATGTAGACAATTGACAGTAATTACGTCACAGCTCGTTTGTAAACTAGCTTGTCTTCTGCAATTTCAAAATTGCATGTTAATATTTTGTAACTGTTCAAAATATACACAATTTTGAGATTTTTACAATTTAAAATTATGTTAAAGTGCTATTCCTGCACTAAAGAAACTAACTAATATTTTTATAACACCCCAATTTTTTTTTACAATGACCTATTTATAATTATTTCATAATAGCCTCTTTTTTAACTTCATATTGTGTGAAATAGGTAGGTATTTCTAAATTATGACTCAAGTAGAATTTTCCGTTGTTATTGCTGAGACTTTTCTTTATTTATAGACTTTTCTCGCTTTATTGCCAGTTTCTGATTATATATTATTATTATTTATCATTTTACTTTTAAATCAGTGTATTTAAATTTTCATGCGACACAGTTAAATAACTTTAACATAATTATATGAACCCAAGTACCCTTTTACTTTATTTAAGAATGTACCGAACTTCTAATCTATATCAACAAACGTAAAATCTGTGATACGTCATTAATATGTATTTACTACAAAGATACAACATTATCTGCAACATAATTATCTACAAAATACACGTATTTTGTAATCAGTTAAAATCTCAGTAAAGCTAAGCGATATAAATAACTATTGAGAGGTTCATTTACCTCTCAATACTGATTTACAATATTTGTTTTTCAGTATTTGTTTTTAAATTTTTTTTTACGTTGTTTTCTAACCGTATTTTAATTGAGCTGCCACCATCATTCTCTTGTACCTACTTGGAAGTTACATTAGCTATAGCTTAGGACCACTATCCAGGGAATGCTATAGATACTTTCGAAAGATCGTGAAACATGAGTGTATGCCGAGGTTTACTTTACAGAGATCATTTTGCCAACCTGTAATCGATACGATGCAACGCGATTCCATATCTACACTACAATCGCGATCGCTTTAGCGATGTCGATTAAATCACTTTATAAACCACCAAAAGCACCTAATATTAGAACAAGTACTTACATTCATGATTTTCACGATATTCAAGTTTTTATGGATGACCCGGATTTTTTCTCTCGTCTATTATTTTATTGTGTTTAAAAGAGTTTTATGACTACCCGATGGTTTCCGTACTTAGGTATCACTGTATTTAGCACCTTTTTCAATACTGTGACACGTAGATATAATCACAATGACACACGTCGCAGTTTGCACAATCCTAATGGTGCTTGTTCGTTAAATAAGGGTCATTTACTTGATTGTACTTGTGATTCTACGGTCTAAGGATTCATTGTTTTGTTGCCTTTATTTTTCCTGAAAGATAAAACCTAGGAATTTTCAAGAAAAGAGTGAATAGGTGGATTATGGCTAAGAGTGCTCCACCTTAGGCTGCAGCGCACTTAGAAACAATATAATTTCTTTAGCCATATAGTTACCGCTCTATTTTCAAGTTTTGGTTTCTAATTTGACAAAGCGGAAAACGAAGGCAGATCACCTCCTCAATGATATAGCGACAGCAGAACAGAGAACAGAACTTGGCTGGGAAAAGAACGCCAATAGAGAGAAGAAATATAAACAGTGAAAAAGAAGATACCTAGTTTTCGGCTGTGTACTGTATGGCAGCTTTATTTCCAAAGCCAAAATCACGCGCATTTATTTGAGAGTCTGAAAAAGATCTTGAAAAGAAGTGAAATTTAAGCACGAAGAAGTCTACAAAACCTGCTATGACTTATTGCTTAATTTGCTTAGTCTCTCTACCGCATTTGAGCCTTTCTATTGACCAAGCATAAAATAGAAGAATATAAATAAATAACATTAATTTAATTTAGGCAACTCAGTAAAAAGCACAAGGCCCATTTTATAAATAACTTAAACAAATATCATATTAACTTATTTATCTAGCACGTTGTGTCCGTAAAGCGTGGGCGCGTCAGAGTTCGGAATATAAACGAAAAATTATGGTATTTTGCAAGGAGCTGTTTTTAAAGTAATCTATTAAAATACTGAATGTATGACGTACTAGGCTATGTAAATGAAGTCTAAGCTAATAACGTGATCAAAGTTCACTTAGATCGTTGAACGTGATATGATCTTTGAATGGAACAATACATCAAGTGTCACACGAACAGCATTCAGTTTCAACACTTGATACCAAAGAAGTGGTAAGGTCAATTAGGTATTGTGAAATTCCTACAAGGTTTTACTAGGCTGGTTAATCAGGATAATACATTATCTATTCATAAATAATATTATGCATGTTTTATTATAATTTTTACACCAAAATTGTTGTGTTGTAATAATTTAATATTGAGGTTAAAATTAGTACACTAATTGTTAGTAGACTCGTGGTTATATGTGCTTTATTTACGCCGTAATAACAGAAAATTTTCTATACTTAGCTAAAATCTGTATTTCACGTTTCATTTTCCGACGTAAGAGATCTAATTATTAATTTACCTAAAAATATATATTTTTTTTTTATTATGTCGCTTCAAAAAATTTCATCAGCATTTTCTTTAAATTTCATTTATAAATGGGTGCTTATGGGGCTAGCCTTATTGCAGGGTTGTTCAATTTTTTTTAAACTTATTTACATTCCACTAAAACCACACAATATTAGTACAACTAAACCTGACTTATGCGTATAATATCACCGGTTTGGCCTTGAATAAAAATAATTCATGCTAAATTTATTGAATTCTTATTATCACTAAAATTGTTGGTCAAGGTGGTTGTTTTTGACCTTTGAGAAATTTTAACTTAGTCATGCTTACCACATAAACCATTGTTGTTTTGTATGAGCAAACTGGCCAATCTCACCAGGTAACATTAGATCATTTAGTTAAGAAAACAGATATAATTAGAATCTTAGGTCGATGCGAGTAGTGGGCCTTTTGTCAACTAAAAGAAATCATGAAACTATTGACGTTTAAAAAACCACAAAGTTTTAAGAATACTTCCCTAAAAAAATTGTTTTAATAGGACGTAGAAATAAATTAATTGACTAAGAGTTATTATGTCATTATGTTCTGAGTAAGTACCACTGTGGTGAAAAGCGTGTGAAACCGGTACAAAAACCTACTTGTATTAAAAATCCTAGCTGGTGACCTCTGATGACCTCCTAATTGAAAGAGTTTTAATGATGATACGGCTCAGCTAAAGTTGGTTGGTGTATAAGTTCTAAATCTTTGTGGTTTTGTGCAAGAAATTTCCTGTTATTATGATGTCTATGTATTTGGAAGCGTAGTTCCGAGTAATTTGAAGGAACAAAAAAAGACACGGAAATGCAAGTTCAATGAACTTGATTTTGATTTGACTGACGTCACTAAAGATATTTGACTGACGTCACTAAGACGTACAAAAGAGGGGGTTTTTTTTGTGTAAGTACAAGGGTAATTTTTTTGGTGTAAGTAAAAGCGTTTAAAAAAACAACAAAAAATACTGGTCACTCACCCTCAATTTTAATTGGATGTTCAGTAAACTCAATAATTTCGCAAATCATTATAAATAATGATCAACTAAGTTAATAATCACATGTGTTTTTTTTTCTAAAGATTTTACATCGGTCAGTGTACCTAATACTTAAATAAAAAAACCGATCGATTGAAAGTCAACAAAACATAAGCCATTGCTCAAACTCAGTCACATCTCTACGCAGCGGAGTCATTGAAAAGTACATAGGCCATTCAAACAGAAAAAAAAAATTCTTCTTTTAGTCTATTTTATTAGGAAAAAAACTCCGTTGCGTGGAAGTTTTCTACGCCATTGAGTTACTAAGAACTCTAAGAAGGTACCTAACGGAATTTAGTTGAAAAAAAAAACACTAGCAAAAAGTAGGCAGATTTAAAACATAGTTATAAAAAAATAATACTTAGAGGTATTTTTTTGTAACGAACAATGGTATTCAATTGGGAAAGTACAGGCTATTAGATAAAATGAATAGCCGGTTTTAATGGAGGTATTCCACACAGTCATGTTATTTTTCCCCATGATGTTACTAGTTTTGTATAATAAATCTGTTTGTCATCGATTTATGATGATCGTACAGACCTTTGATCATCTCGATCATTGCACATAAAACTAATAATCAATGTTTATGATAGTGTCATTTCTATGGCTGAGTCCTTGACCAATTTTTAGGTATTTGTAATAAAATAAATCATAAAAACAACTTACATATTTTGTAATTTAATTATGAATGCAATTTTTAACAATAACATTAAATAAATTTGGTTTTATTTATCAAAATATAAGTAAAAAGACCAAATATATTATTTTCAAATATCAAATGAAATAAGTCGGTAGTAGCTCTGCCTTCCGTGCTGTGGGTCGTGGGTTCGATCCCCACCGAGAACAAACATTTGTGTGTTGTAAGCATAGATGTTTTTTCTGTGTCTGGGTGTTTCTATGCAATAGATATATGTATTTACAAAAAATATATATGTATGTATGTATTCTATCAGCCATCTAGTTTCCATAGTACAAGCTTTGCTTAGTTTGGGGCTAGAAGGCGTTGTGTGAAGTGTCCGTGAATATTTATTTAAATAAATAAATATTTATTTTTTAGTAAAATATTATAAATTAATTTAAAAAAAAACAAAAATGTAGCTTTGCCTTATAATATACTAGGTATTTTAAGTAATTATGTACTTATTAATTAAATATTTAAAACTTCTCAAGATTTTTATACGACACACAGCACATGAGACATTACTTTGCTTACATCAGTAAATATATATCATTTAGAAGATGTGTTTTTACACAGCTATAAAATAATATAATTATAACTATACGTAGCCCAACCAAAAAGGTCCAAAATCCCCTCACATTATGAGGGTCAATACACCTGTTAAGGCTCGGACCCTACCTTTTACTTGCGAAATGTATCGATTTATATTGTTTATATAACGCTGATCTTGACCTAGGCTGTTATCAATAAATTCCACCATATATACTACATGCATAATATTTAGCTTGTGTCACTGTAGATCTACATTTACTGTAGAATCAGCTTTATTATGTTGGATTAAGGTTTGAAATAGCACGTTTTGCTAGCCACAATTCCTTTAATTTTAACTTTTGTTAAGCTTTACTTTATAAAAACGTAAAAAGTGTATGAACTAAAACAATTTTTTAAGGCATTACTAAATAAATTAATAATTATTTATTTAAGGGTTTTTAATTCTATAAGTTTTTATACTATGTACTTTAGATGGGGTTAGTTTTGGAAGTTAAAACTTTATGCGCGTTTTCTTTGAACAGGGGGGCGATCGTTGTATCATAAAAACCTGCCAGGCTTATTTTCATACTAAATCATAGGTATTCTGTGACTAAATAGTGACATTAGCGCGCTTCAGCGCGTTTCTTGACGTCAAAAGCCTCTTGTTTTCGTATATCTGTAGCCACGTCGCTTGACATTATGCTGGGCAGCAAAAGTAGTTCAAAGCTCGCGATGTGGGGGCAGTGGACGTAAGTGAACCGTCACGCTTGGATCTGTGACAGTAAGCTGAATCGGGTTTACTCAGCAGCGTCACTGCCATAATATCAAATTCTACTTATCCCGGACTTCTTGCTCGAAAAAAATAATCAAGATTTATTACATTTTTAATGACAAGTTTTTGCGTCTGAGTTGAAAAACAAAAAAATGTTTTTTATTGACACAATAATCCTATTAAGGTACGAACACAAAAATGTTTAATCCATAGGCTTTAGTGCTAGTTAACAGCCAAAAACACTGTGTTATAAATTGGATTGTAAAGTGAACTTCTGCAGATATTTACGTAACTACTATCGTTACAAAATCAGACGTTGACCTTTATTTATGAGATATTGTATTCTTTAATGGTGGTCATAATTTACAATAAGTACTAATTAACATTCCTTATGTGTTTTTCACGGTCAAAGTATGGGAAAGAAGCTATGGAAAATGGAGATAAGTCTGTACACTGCATAGTTTCTATAGCCGAGTTAAAAAAATTCTACTTATATAAACTTATACTTATACTTGTTTAATGTCCGTAAATATTTATTTTTTTATGAAATGAAATGCGTTCAGATAAGATTAATAAATGTGATGATAAATTATATATTCATTTTATTATGTATAAAAATAGGCGGAAATAAAACATTTGTATTTTATTCTAGAACATATTTAGTTAAGAGCAGCTACTTAAATTTTCATTGCATTCAAGGAAATTTACGTTATTAAAAAATCGGAAACATAAGCCAAAATTAAACCAGACTTGTTAAATCATTTCCGCAGTAATATTTATTTTAAGATATCGTCTTTGCATTATAAACTATCCAAATATGTGCTAAATAACTGCTATACCCAGAACAGTGTTGTTTTTTTCAAAGTTGCCATTATTAAACCGTCGAGTCATAGTGGATTCATGTACGTCGCCTTTGTAATATCGTAATATTAGAATATCTAGAAGGCCTATTCCCAGCAGTGGGTGAAGTGGCTTCATCCCGGACGACCACGGTTTCGAAGGACCACGTTTCAAAAATGCCTAACAAAAAGTTCCGCTGGACCACTATTTTGTAAAATGTACTGTTGGAAAGAAAGATGCTAGTGTATATGATGATGATGAAAAAACATAGCGTAAGGAAACTTTATGGGTAGTTTTGAGCAAACATTTTACAAGTAGATTTTTTTCATTATAATAACGTCTGTCAGAGCTGTTAATTTGTACTATTATAAAACTGTAAAAAAGCCAAAAACTAAAATTAAGGATATGGATAAACTAAATAAACAATTCTGATTCGAAAATTGAGTTTCTCTGTTTGTTCGCGCATCACGCCTAAACTACTGGACCAATTTCAATGAAACTTATACCATTCAGAAGCCCTTTTTTCGGATTGAAACATAGGTGATCTTTTATTGAAATTAAAGACGTGGATTCTTAGATACAGCTTGACTTCTCTAAACCAAAAGCAGCCTTTGACACGAGATTAATCTTATGCTGGTTGACAGATATTTTTTGGTGGAAAGTTACGCGCGCGTACGAAGTTGCGGGTATCAGCTAGTAAATATTAAGATTGAAATAACAGTGATAAATCAAACTGCTGTAGAGGTTGTTCTTACAGTGTAATACTTTCGTCATCTTGTGCATTTTTCAGGTTGGAATTTGATATAATAGGTGTTTGTTTAGTATTAATAATAATAAAGTATTTTTCAGATGATAGTTTATCGAACCACTTTTTATTTTAGTCTTATTTGAATTGTTATTAAACTAGTGGCTCTGGGAGCTGTAGACCTCGCGAGCATACTAAATATTCCAATATTCAACATCATCAATGTCGTGTAAGGTGTTTTCTGAAAGTCTTTAAGTGCACTTTTATTAATTTCTAATTTTAAGGCTTGTTATTATGCTGATGCTCTCATTCAGTGAAGGAAAACATCATAAAGATAATTATAGTATTCTAACAGCGACGAAACGCTTGCAGCCTGTCACGTATTGAAAACTAACTATAATGAAAAATGTTTTTCTATTTAATTTGTAAATTTTTGAGGAATGTAATGTGCAAGTGCATTTTCCGTTTTGTGATTTTTTTGATCTTTTTGATTTTTTTTGCATCATCTTGTGTAGAATGAGGTCCTTTTTGTTTCTCTCAAATTTGATTGAAAACCATCGATTGTTTGATGAGCTATCCTGTTCATCATGCTGAAGATCCTTATCAGATCTTCGCCAAACTTTTATGAGACCAACTTATAGTTACTACCTTTCAAATAAAAAAAGAATAATTGAAATCGGGTATCATTTGGTGGAGATATCCATTATATCAAATAGCCCCCTTTTTGCCCTTTTTTTGGGGGAAATACCCCTCCAATCAAAAATCCCCGACGACAAAAAAATTCTAATAATTCATATAACCTGTGTACCAAGTTTCGTCCAGATCGGTTGAAAAATGCGACCTGTAGAGGAGAACAGACAGACAGACAGACATCCGGACAAACGCATTTTTGGCCAATGTGGAAACTGAGACGCTTCGCTCGCTTCGCTCGCTCGGTCAAAGACGCTTCGCTCGCTTCGCTCGCTCGGTCAATTATTTCGAGAGGTTAATATTTTAATTTAGCGTTTTATTGAATCGATTGTAACTAATAAAATATTGTATAAACAGAATAAATAAATAAATAAATAAATATTCACGGACCCTTAACACAACGCCTTCTAGTCCCAAACTAAGTAGAAACTTAGTAAAACTAAGTAGCAATATTAAAAAAGTCAAAGATAATGTTATTTATTTATTTACATTATGTACTATTTGTAAATAAACTTCCTAAATAAAAGCTGCATTGACATTGACTTTTTTACGGATATCCTCATTTCAGATTTAGTCACAATTAACTTGTTGAGTGAACCTAGATCTTTAAAAAAGTTTTGCCAGAGTAGTTTAAAGATTGCATGGTAGATAAAGATAAGATAAGATAAAAATGTTTATAACATAGTCTTAAAATTAAAATTACATCTTATAGAAATTAGTAGACAGTGGAAATTAGATACAGTAGAGTCCGCTATTAGCAATAAGTCCCCCCCATTGTTTATTTTATTTTATCTGTTATGTGGTTTATTTTTTTATAAGTAAAGAGTTATCTATCTATTTCTATCATCTTTAAAATTGTCTATTTTGTTTTTACTTCATTTTAACAGTGTTTTAAAAATAATTGACTTGACACTGGCATAATTTTAATTTGAAATCACGGATACAGGCCATAAAAAAAGAAGAAGAAGACAATAATTTAATTAATTTAATAATTATTTGAATTTTTATCAGAATCATAATATTTTTTATTAAAGTTATTAGTTTTAAAATTTACTAATTTAATTTTTATTTAAATTAAAATCTATTTATAAAAATAGAGTCCACAAACGTAACAAATAACATTATATTATTGCGTATCTCATTCATTTTATTTTTAGTTTTGCCTTGTGACCTTAAAATACCATATATAGAATCCAAGGCTAAAGTAGCTGCTAAAAAACTTGGGATCCTTACTAAGGTCAGACGGTACTTCACTGCGGAACAGCTTCTGAATGTATATCAAGCTCAAGTCCGATCATTCATGGAGTACTGTTGCCACCTGTGGGATGGTTCTGCCAAGTATCAGCTGGAAGCCTTGGATTATATCCCTTTCCTTTCCTTGGACTCGTTGGTGACGAGAAATTATTTGACTCCAAGCTCTACAGCCTTGAGCATCGTCGGCGAGTCGCATGCCTATCGGTGTTCTACCGAATTCACTTCGTTCGGAGAGTGTGCACAGGAACTACATGACCTGATTCCTCCATCGCCCTTTCACCTCCGAACTACTAGGCGCACTGATAAATGCCATCCCTACATGGTAGACATTTCATATCTTCGCACAAAGCGCTTTGCCTCTTTGAGTGGAACTCTCTGCCATCATCAGTATTTCCTGAAAGATATAACCTAGGAATTTTCAAGAAAAGAGTGAATAGGTGGATTATAACTAAGCGTGCTCCACCTTAGGCTGCAGCTACACTTACCACCAGGTGTGCTGGCAGCCAAATGTTTAGCTATTGCTCATTAAAAAAAAAAAAAGAATTACTCGTCAAAACATTGTGAGGCTTAACTGGAAGCCAAGACCGAGAGGTATCGTAAATAGATGTAAATATCATGCCTGGTAGTCCAAATATTGTATTGTACCTGCTGGGAAGATTATTTTAGAAATACTACCTCAGTTCCCTGTAATTAGAAGGGAGAGAAACCCTCTAGTTTCTATCTAACGCTAAGAGTCTTTTTATAAAAACTGAATAAGAAATTAGCTCTGTCACTGTTTATAATACCCGTTTAGCAATAATTTAATCAGCTGACTAAAGTTATGCAACGATTATAAGTATATGTTTATTTATATGCATGTTTATTGTTTATCTACTTATAATATAAACAAATAATGGAAACTTTATAATGGATCTTGTTTAATTATGTCGTTGAATAGTTAAGTAATAAGATTATCAAAAGGGTCTCATGGTTTGATTTTAACAGGATGTAAAATAAAATAAAGTTATTACGTTTTTAAAATTGATTTTTAATTTTAAACAATTTTAAAAACGTTCATAAAATGAATTAAAAATAACATAAAATAAATTTAATTAACTAAATGTTAACTATCGTAATCAGAAATCAGGTTATAAAAATTATTATTTTTAAGTGTCAGTGTCCAAAATATCTTTGAATTAGCATAATCGTAGGAAAATGCCGACAAAGTTGTTTATAATTTAGTTCAAATTTACGTTATTTTAATATAAAAAATAAAATAACTTAAAAGTGACGTAACAAGCTGATGGTTTGAACCGAACCAAAGCGTATTCAAAATAGTCGTCTATACTTCTACTTCTGCTTAAAAGCGATTTGCTATTACCCAATTTATTACAATATAATTATTTAATATTAAATTTTAAAATCGTCCAGGATTTGGAAATGGATTCTTTTAATAAATAAATTTAGATTACAAAAAAAATTTAACTAGAAGTTTCATTGAAAAAATGTCACGTAATATCATGGTCTCCAAAATATTCAAGCGTTATAGATGACCCTGAATTTTTGCTTTCAAGTAGGTATTATTGGTTTGGTAGCTACTCGCTAGTATTCGTCAAAGTCCATATTTAAAACTTTTTGAGTAAAGAAATTTTTTCAAAATTTTGAATTAAATTTACCAATTGAGGAAAAACTGAACGTTTCACTGTGAGTTTTTGTATAATATGATATTTAGAACTTCAAAAACAAAAAAATAGACCAAAAGATAGTTTTTATGTATTGCAAATAAACATTTTGTATTTGTATTCAAAAGTAAAAGCAAAACGGTTCAAGTTAGTTAAGTTTAGGAGTCGTGGTGAAAAGATAAGAAAACGTTAGGTAGGTAAGCTATTTTTTTTTATTTAACTATTTAATTTATTAATAAACATTAATCATACATACCTAATACTATATAATAATAACTTATGTAATAACTAGTTAGTATGATAATAATAAGAATAACTGTCCTCAATATGGATTTATTTATTATTATTACTATCATTTTATTAGATCTGGTTTAAATTTGAAATAAAAATAATTAATGACCTTAGTTAAGTTCTTATATCTACCCACCTAGTAGTACCTACGTGTTCAAGTTATGCCAAAACTGTTAGTTGCTATCAAAGGCTAGGTCCAAGTTAACACGGATGTTTGTTTAAATAGAACCTGATTTGATGTATATTAATATTGGCAGCAGGAAACTAAACAAAGCAATCAAATTTGAATAAAACCCGAATGGTTTTAGTATAACTTACCATAGGTAAGGGCGCATATATTAAGGTTCCTGTCCTGCAACTTAAAATTCGTGTTTCGTAACACCCAAAAGGAAATATCATAGAATATGTTGACAGCTACATAATATATATTTAGGGAAGCAGCTATCATTTGCCAAAGAAAGCAACGAAGAAGAAATAGAAAGGAGAGCTGCGATAACGTGGAAGAAATTCTGGTCCCTCAAAGAAATCCTAAAGGGAAACTACAGTTTAAGCCTGAAAAAAAATATGATTGAAACCTCTCTCTTACCTTGTTTGCTGTACGGCTGCCAAACATGGGTATTTACAAACAAAATGAAACTGAAAATAAGAACAACACAGAGAGCAATGGAAAGAAGTATACTAAAGATCAGAAAAATACACAAAATTAAAAGCGACATAATAAGACAAAACACCAAACTAACCGATGCAGTAACGCAATGAAATGGCAATGGGTCGGTCAGTATCTCGTTACACAGAAAACAGATGGACGATCCAAACTACGAAATGGATAGGCCCAAAAGGCAAAAGAAGCGTAGGCCGGCCAAATAGGCGGTGGGCAGATGACATAACGTCTATAGCTGGAGAAGATTGGATTAACGTAGGAAAGAATAGGGAGACATGGAAGCAGCTGGAGGAGGCCTTCACCCAAGGAGGGGTCCTTAATTGAACAAGCGCAGATAATACGAAAGTTCAAAAATGTAATACCACTAAATTTATTTTTTATTCTGCTTACTTCTACTTTCTAAACAATGTTTTTTAGAAATAAGGAAATATACGGTTTTTTTTTTTATTATTATTATTTATTATTATTTATAACACCCAAAACGAATGAATGAAAAGTGGTTGTATTTAACACATTGTAATGGTAATCAACTAATCAGTAATTTGATGATGTAAGCTATGTTCGATGTGGGTTCGATTCCCACCGAGAACAAACATTTGTGTGTTGTAAACATAGATGTTTTTCTGTGTCTGGGTGTTTCTATGTATAATAATTATGTATTTACAAAAAAAATATGTATGTATGTATTCTATCAGCCATCTAGTTTCCATCGTACAAGCTTTGCTTAGTTTGGGACTAGAAGGCGTTGTGTTAAGTGTCCGTAAATATTAAAAAAAAAAGTTTACTTACATTCACATTTATAATATTAGGAGGATATAAATTCATCGGAATTTAATTAATAACTTAGATATTTTAAAGAAAAGAGTGAATAGGTGAATTATGGCTAAGTGTGGTCCACCTTAGGCTGTAGCTACACTTACCATCAGGTGTGCTGGCAGCCAAATATTTAGCTATAGCCTATAAAAAAAAATTTATATCAATGTGTAATAATATAAATTGGAAAATCTGTTCGATTCAGATAATTTGCTATGGATAAGGAATCGATAGAACGCGACCTTCCTGTTTACTAACTCAAAAATCTCTGACCTATGAGTAAAACACGTGAATGTGGGCCGAGCTGAGAAATACTAATTCATTTAGTATAAATTAAATGGAGACCACGAACTGGTTTTATTTCATTATTGTTTTTTTGGGTAGTCTAGACAAGCTATAGATAAGTCATAAGTCATATACATACAAGTCAATACATACATACATTTTTTTTGTAAATACATATACTTATAATACATAGAAACACCCAGACACAGAAAAAACATCTATGTTTACAACACACAAATGTTTGTTCTCGGTGGGGATCGAACCCACGACCCACAGCACGGAAGGCAGAGCTACTACCGACTGAGCCATGACGCCTGTCAAGTCAAGTTTGTTTGTTACGCTTTCACGCGAAAACTACTGAACCGATCATCATGAAACTTTGTACACATATTCTTGGAGGTATTAGAAGTAACATAGAATACTTTTTAACCCGGAAAATTAACGGCATCCAATGGGACGCGACGAAGTCGTGGACAGAAGCTGTTACCTATAATTAAATCAAAGATATTATCCTTATCAAACAATTTTTGATACCATCCGTTTCTTATTGTCAAGCCGATCGGGAAACCGCTGAAACTATCATTTTGTTTGAATACATATCAGATTAGCTGACAGTAAGTAGCAATATGTAATAAATGTTGCTTCTTTGTCGGGATCGAACCCACAACCACAACGTAGAAGGCAAAGCTATGCCGACTGAGCTGTGACCCCTGTCAATTGAACTATCATTTAATTAATAACTAATTAAGCACCCGTTCAAAAATTCCTTAAAACCACATTGCATCAAATCACATTTCTTATTAAATATCACTTACTATTCATTCTGGAAAATTTCCAATCACTTCTCACTTAAATTCACAAAATTTGATACCGGAATTTTAAAGAACTGCGATTGGTTCCACGAAAATACGCAATTTATTGTTAAAAGTCGTAAAGGATGCTGCGCACAGCCACGCTGCTTGTATGCTCAACATATAATGCGATCGCACGCGCGTACGCGATTGTTAAAAACAATCAGTGGTTTTTGATACTTATGCTTCAAGGTGCGATAAGAAGCCAGTACGTGACAATTCAATACATGGATGTATCAATCATATCTGCGTGGGAAATAGCAGATTAATGCCAATATTCATACGCTACATAGATTAAGTTCATGATTAATTGACATCTCTTACCAATGAGTAATGTCAAACAGAGATAGATAGATAGATAATACTTTGTTGTACACAAGGATTAAGTACATAAAAATCTTAAAACTAAGTATAGTTCAATGGGCGGCCTTATCGCTGAAAGCAATTTCTTCCAGGCAACCGTCGCATGAAAAGTGACGGGCGGAGTGTTAACGGAAGGCGGTGCACAAACAATGTAACGCAAAAAAAAAAAAACTGTCAAAAGAATGTTATGTAACTCACACAATAAAAATATACTATACTATAAAACATAACAGAGGTGGGGCAATTTTATGTTGTGTTTAAAGAGCGACGTTTCATTATTCGGGCATTATTATTTATTTATTTATCTATTAATAGCCATAATTTAATAAACGCGAATGAGTTATTACGTTTAGGTTATATCAATTAATTATTAGTAAAGTAACGACTAAGTAAGAGTAAGTAATTAATGATAATTTACCGTTTTTTTATATATTTTTGGTGTATATTTAAGTGTTTTTGGATAGAAACCTAAAAATAACAGTTGGTCACCTACTCAAAAACATTTTAAGGCCACTAGTATTTAATAATTATTATTATACATTAATTAATACAATAAAGCTTTATTGACAAAGAAAATTACAACTAATACAATATTTACAATATTCTTATTATTTATAAAATACATTAATTTAAATATAAATATCATACGGATTTCAGTATACCGACAAAGTATACCTAAGTATAAAGTAACAATACGTAGGCAAGTATTAAAAAAATTTGTTTTAACTAAAGTCCAAAAATACTTTTAACTTTAAAAACTAAAATATCTGATAGATTCGTTTTCAAATCGGTAAGTTTGATACCAAAAGCACCAAGCAAGTCATTAAAACGTAATCTCATTTCCCAGAAAGGAATATTTGCCTTGACAATTTCGCGTATTGACATTTTCAATGTTGAACTAAGTAATCCAAAGACCAATTTTGGAATACCAAAGCATGACCTAATGTTTGATAGTCATAAAGGCTTCACCAATTTTAAAAAAAATCAATGTAGTTAAGCTAACCTTTACCATCTTAACGGCAGTTTAAGTCTATAGGTAATTGATTAGTCAACAAAAGAGAAATCTTACTACATGAGGTAAAACACGGTGCAAGGAGACATCTCTTTTGGCAGGGGATATATTCGAAATAATCTTTGGATTTTATTTGTTTTTATTTAAATGTGTGGAACGTTACCATTAACACTACGTAACAAATTAGAAGGGAGATCACCAGATAGATAAAACATAATCTTTTCACAAAAAGAATGAACACTAAATACCTATAAGGATCTAAGTGATTTTTTTTCACCTTTAGACTTACTTTAGCTTTTTTGACACCAAAAAGTCTGGTGCAAATAAATTGCAAATTGGATGAAGTACAGGGCCTCTTACTGTGAAAAATGACTTACGAAGATTCGGTAGCGTCGTTTCTGTTACACTGCGCAATGACGCTGTCACTTCGCAAGAGCCCACGTCATCGTTCGAGATGACCGCGCAGTGTAACACAAACGACGCTACCGAATCTTCGTAAGTCATTTTTCACAGTAGAGGCCCAAGTCACACCACGTTTTTGAAAGTGAGAATGAATAAAATAAATGTATGAATAATATAAAAAAAAATATTATAATACTATAAGGTGCACCAAACACTGAGTTGTTATTGAAAAGATGAGAAGTGGTAGATTAGCATGGTATGGACACGTAAATGAGGAGGAATGAAAGTCATATAACGAAGAGAGTTATGAATATGAGTTTGGCTAAGAATGCAAGTAGAGGAAGACCGAAGAAAAAGTGTTTGGATTGTGTGAAAGAGGATATGAATGTGAGAGGCGTAGATTCAGAGTTGACGAATGATAGGAGTGAGTGGAAGAAGAAAACATGTTGTGCCGACCCCACCTAGCATGGGATAAGGGCAGGGAAATGATGAGGGTGCACCAAACAAAAGCAAGACAGTGGAGGCGTATGTTATCTTCTCGTAAATGTCTCGCTTCATCCGCGAGGTGGATTTTGGTCGAGCAATCCTGACGAGTATGTACAGATTGGCAAACAAGGTTGTTAAATTAAAGCAATTTAGTTTAGGTAGTACCTATTCATATCGTGGCTGAAACAAGACGCTCTGCCCCCGTATAGCAAGCTCTAAACTAAGTTCGCTGCCCAGCATAATGTCAAGTGACGTGACTACAGACATCGAGACCCAGAAGTTTTTGACAGCAAAAAATGCGCTGAAACGCGCTAATGTCACTATTTAGTCACAGAATACCAATGATTTAGTATGAAAACAGTTCGCCAGGCTTAAACCTGCGGATGCAGATAATGCAATAGTTCCTAGACTGGTACAAAATGCTTACATTTTGATAGAACGACATGACAAATATCTCGCGGTGCGCATCTTAGGCCCACTGGAAAATATTCATAAAACAAGGATACCCCCACTGAACTAACGGTACAATCCTAAAAACACAGAAGTGAACGTGTTATGCATTATTGTTAACACGAAGAGATTGGGCTTGATCTATTTATTACTTTAAATAAAAAATATATCGGCATCTCCTTACCACAGTAGTAATACGTGTTATCAAATATCATGGATAATTATTAGGCCATGGTGCTATCTTTTATGGGCACGACGCGACGTTTTATATAAGCACAATATCGTTCATTTGATTCGTCATAATTTTATAAGGTATATATTTTTAAAGTGTATATAAGTATGTATATATTCGTATTTATCTGTGTATAGTATTATATTATCTTAGTAAGTAGGTATACGCTCCACTCTATCCAAAGGTTGTCTGGAAGAAACCGCTCCCAAGCGATAAGACCATTTTACATAATGTAATATAATATAATCTGTTTCGCATATTAGTTTTAAAGTATTTTTATTCATTCATTTATTCAATATTTTTTGTAGTGAATCACAATTACTCACACTCGAGGCGTCACAGCTCAGTGGGTATAGTTTTGCTTTCCACGCTGTAGGTTTGATCACCACCAAGAACGCCTTAGTGTCAGTAGTACCATTGATTTGTACCATTGATGGTACAAGTGACACAACTTTGTATCTTTACTATCATTAATGAACAATCATTTGTATATTGGCAAACAGACGTTTTTTCTGAGTCGTGTGTTATTCCATAAATAGGAGCTGATCATTTTTGGCATTTAGAGTCTGTCCAAAAATTTATGTACACAGATACAGTGGCAACTTTTTTACAAGATTTTAAGATTAGTTTGCTAATGGTATATGAAATTGAATTTTCCATGACCATAAGTATAAATGTGATAATTGGTCAATAATTTATGGCAAAAGTTGACCAAGTTACCACGAACCTTACCAAGGCTAACATGGTACAAGGTCGCTTTTAAAAGAGTGTGAATATGCTTGCTATGTACTTCAACATTAAAAATTAAACACGTTTTTGCTTATTTTAATTTAACATAGTTACATTCTTAATTATCATTTTGACCCGCCCCACAAAATGCTATCAAATATACATTATTTTCAAATTGTACGATCAGTAACAGGATATGAGTTGATTTATAAAGTTTAGGTAAGTAACATAACTTTAGGGTGGTTTGAACCACAATCGCAAAATTGTTTAGCTAAAAATTAGAGAGAGGTAAACCCATTTATCCAAATTATCGTGTACTGCCCCTACTGGTATAGTAGGTGCCAAATAACACCGCAATACAGGTCATTCACCCACCTTCACCACGATGACGCAAAGTTCAATTCATGAATGGCTAATTCTGTCGCTTTCCATACAAACCTGTCGCGCTAAGACGGTAATCGCTCGAATTTCGTAGTACTGTTTGTTTACCATACATAAATTGAATTTTGCGACATCGTGGTGAAGGTGGGTGAATGACCTGTATTGCGGTTTTATTTGGCACCTACTATAGTATAATAACTTTTGTGAAAGAGTTTATTTAGTGATTCGATTAATATTTTATACTATTGCGACAGATTAATGTCAATCTAACCTAACCTTAAACTAAGCTCTCACGTAGTCAGGTTTTAGGATTTGAAAACCAGTTTGCATTATTGCCAATAAAACAATTTATTTTATCTAATTTACCGAAAAGGTTAATAGTACACTGCGCATACGCTCCAATTCCAGTGAAAGATAAGGAAAGAGCAGTTCACCTCAAGAGCCAAAATGAAATGTGACCTTGTATTTTATACTGTACTGAGAGCCCATTCCTGTTCCAAAATGGAGTCATTATTATTCTGTAGTTGCGCTCTAAGACAAACTTTGTCAGATCTATCGTAGCGAACTGGATCACGAATAATGCATGTTTTATTCCTGTTAGAGAACAGAGTATTACATGACTACATACTTGAATATGAAACTTTTTAGGTCTGGACCTGATGGGACTCAGTGCAAAGGAGTTATTCTAGTTTCGGACTACCGCTATCTCGTCCCACTGGGACGAAACAATAACTTTCAATTTTATTAATATTTCTATCACGTGTCTAAAATTAAATCCCTGGTATGTCACTGAGATCTCTGTCATTCGTCCTACGATTTTGTGATTTCTTTGCGTTGATACTTTTAGTTTTAAGGTTTTATTTACTTAAGTAGAGACTCTAACTTATTTTATTTGGATTTATTCTGTCCAGGTCGGTCGATGGCTCTGTCGCCATACCTTTTTTTTACCATTTATTTTAAAAGACTGGATTTACCCAAAGAAATCAATGACGCACGCACATTTCTTCAGTCCGGGGTTTAACCTTGTAAGAGCTCTCCACACTAGGCTGCTCTCGAGCGTCAACGTCCGAGCAGCGTTGATGCAGCGCAAGAACGATGACAGCGGCTTCGCGATATCAAAGCTGCATATATGTATCTGCCACGAAGGGCAAAGCCCTAAACCCGTAGTCTGAGATTTGTTGCGTCTAACACGAAAATCTAAAACTCTTAGGGCTATACTTATAAACGCTGTATAGTTAACCAGTTTATTAAAATCTAGCTCTGCCACTGTTTGATATTACCTGTTAGTAAGAGACAGCACTATTTTATACAGCTGAATAAATTTGTGCAACGATTATCAGTAAGCAGGTCAGGTTTTCATGGTGAAAAATAAATGGCAAATCTCTCACTGAGGTACCTATGGGTTATTGTGCAAAATATCTTGCAAGTCGCTTCCATATTCATTTCCATCAACAGAACAATATTCAGATTACAGGCTCTGCGTTGACACTGCTCGGATGCCGCTCAAGCTAGTGTAAGGGAGCCCTAAGTTTTGTGAGTGTGATGGTATACCTATTTATTTTTATAAGAGGCAGTCAAAAATGTTTCTTTGGAGCTTCTCTTGACCACACCTCCACAAAAACCAGTCTACAGAAAACCACAATACAATTTGGGATTTATTTTATTATCCCAAATTGTATTGTGAAGAAATTATATTTATTTATTTATAATATATTAAGAGATAATATACCAAGAATATTTATTTTATTCATTTATTTATTCTACACCAAACTACACACACATGTCATCCTGTTCGACAACACAGAGATGCTATTTTTTGAATCAAGACCAATAAAGTGGATGTATTCGTAATATCGTGTTGTGTCTTGGTTTATTTACTCTTAATTAGTAAGTGTGTGTTTGCGGTATGTGGTCATAACGATACTTGCCTGTAATTTTTATCTAAATGTATGATCAGCTCAATCATTCAGATAAATCTGGCTTTTATTTTACTACCATCAGTTTCATACATGTTAAATGTAAATAAATTTCGTTGTGGCGAAATGTTTGCGGCTGACCTTAGCACAGAAATTTGCAAAGCTTTCAGTGTATGTATGTGATTCCGTTTAATTTATTCATTTCAATGTGAGAACTCTACTTACTATTTCTCTACTTATTTTTGTTATAAATATAAAAATTGTTATGTAACAGTTCCTTTTACTACATTTATTACTATACTAGCAATTATAGTAAACAAAAAAGAAATTCTGTACATCAGTACGTGCCTATGCTTAATGCTATTTTTGAGAAAAGTTTAGGAGGCACAAACTTTTTTGCCATTACTTGTGGAATCAGGGGGATTTTAACATTAAATCCCACCAAATTTAATGTTTCATTCAGTATGAGAGTATCGGATAACATGCCTTACCTACGGACATTCGCTAATTAAATAGTGGACAAGAGTTGTTAGTCCAACAAGCACCTACGCCACGAGAAAAAGTAAATACCATAATGGCAGCTATTGCAATTTTTATGGCTCACGATCAATAAATAAATAGCAGATTAATTAAATAGGTAGGTATTTTAGTTGCGACACTGTCCGGCCTAATTATTGTACTAAAATAGAGAGGTAGAGGTCAATGCTTTTTCACTAGCTTTGTAAAATATATGCATCTAATATACATAACTGCGCAATCTACATACAATTTGAATATTTTTTTAAAATCTTACACAACAAATGTTTTATGAACTTAAAGACTTATAAGTAAGCGACCAACTGATGAACTAAACACTGCTTTTCAGTATAGGTGTAAGTATTATATCTTGTTTATTTATTTTTATTTATGTAATAAGGGTATCCAACAGGGAAAACACATGAAAATACAATTTATAAAACTAAGGACTTAGGTGTAAGTGTTTCTCTAATTATAGGATACCACAACATTCAATTAATTAGAACTCAACTTGTTTTTACCCTTTGAGGAGCAGATTCAAATTCGATTGAAGGAGACCAACACGGAGTAACTCCAAGCCTACGCACTGAGTTTCATCATCATCATCATCATCAACCTATATCGGTCCACTGCTGGACGTAGGTCTCTCCCAAGACGCGCCACTGAGCCCGGTCTTCGGCTCTTCTCATCCAGTGTTTGCCAGCTACATGTCTCAGGTCGTCACCCCACCTAGCCGGAGGGCGTCCTACACTACGCTTGCCTAAACGCGGTCTCCACTCGAGTATTAGTTTGCTCCAACGATTGTCAGTTCTGCGGCAAACATGGCCGGCCTACTGCCACTTCAGCTTACTTATCCTCTGAGCTATGTCGACTACCTGTCGTACTGAGTTTATTGGTATAAAATAAAACAATTTTGAAATCTATATTATGTAGAATTGAATGAACCAAGCCCTAAAATCATTTCCAAGTCAAGTTCACATCAGTTTAATGTATGCTGCCCTTCGAATTATGAGTGTATAGTTTACGAAATGCACCTAAATCATAATACGGCGGAAGATTTATGGCAGTTGTTTGTTTACTGTCATTTAGGGCCGAATACTGAAACGTCACTCAAATTTATATACCACATAACACTTAAAATTGCTCTGCCTCTGGCAATTATTTAAGGATGAACTTAATATAAGACTAAGTAGCGTTTGAGTACCTACTCGGCCGTTAGTTGATGAGTCATAAAAGTCCTAAATACTGATATTTTACAACTAGCTACCTGTAGAAAAATTACAAGAGATTTTTGAACGTCTTAAACGTTTTTATTAAGATTATGTATAATTTCTTATCCTTAGTTTTTTAGCAGGTACCTAGTACTATAATTACTTCTTAGCAAGAACTGGATCATAGAGCTGGATCATACAAAAGAGCGGTAGGAACTAGGCTGTAGTTTCTTGCCCCTTTTTCTAGGCTCTGGTGGCGAGAAAATGGCACCTAGAATCACTTTTTGTAGGATGATGCTGATGATGATGGACCAAATGGTTCTTACGATTTTACTGAATTACATAAACATTTTTGACAGGATTTCCGGCATTTCTACCAAAAGCACTCAGTTAGATAAACTAGAGTTCATACTCGAAGATAATAATATAATTTTTCGTACCACTTGCTCAAAAAAGTGACATTCTATGCCACAAAAAGCGAACATAACAATAGTCATTTTTAATCTGTTAAAAACAGGGAGAGAAAATTGTACTGGATTTCTTTCATCCTCTAGGGGGAGAAAGTGATTTAAATTTGGAATACAATTTATACTGAACTACATCTGTGTTTACACCATTGAGTTTGTGTACAAAGCAATATACATCTTTTTGAAAAAGGAATAGGTACGCATTTATTATGCAAGCCGTATGAGCTTGATGCCTTTGCTTTTCCGACAAAAAAATATTAGTCTAGGAAAATGCCGTGTTTTTGTTTTCTTCAAATACATAAACGTTAAGTTTATTTTAATTTATTTTTATAAATAAGTTAATGTTCTAAAATGCTATCTCATATTATTATTGTGTTAATTTTTTCGCAAATGGTACGAAAAGTAGAGTATTTTCCTCGGTGATAAAGCTGTCTTAGTCTTGGGTGAACTTAAATCCCGCGCTACTCTCAGGACTCGTCTTAAATCCCTCGCTTCGCTCGTGATTTAAGTTTTTAACACCCTCGCTACGCTCGGGAGTAAACTTCGAGTCCTTCGTTACGCTCGAGATTTAAATCGTCACCCGCGACAGAAGACACTGCTTTATCCCCTTGTATAATAATATAATTATAACGAGCAATGAGGAAGATTTTAAATTTTTGTTAATTTGTCTTCTTGATCCGGTTGTAATAAACTCTTTTCACCATTTCCTGCAAAGCTTAAAACATCTATATTATTTTTAAAACCATATTTATAGGTACTTATAGTCGTAAAGAAAAATAACCATAAAAACACCCACCATTAGTTTCGATGATGAAAAGACATAAATAACTCATCAGCCAAGACCGGCCACTGACCACCAGTTATTGAGTTTACCTAACCACAGTTTAAGTTAACTACCGTTTTAATGGTCACATTGAAACAACAGTACAACTTATCATCAGCTACACTTTGTAAGTGAGCGTTTCGGCCTTGTGCCATCTTCTGTATGTACTACGAGTAGGTATAGCATAATTTTTCTGTACAGGGTAGTTGATCGAGTGAGCGAAGCGAACGATGATCTTAGTGACCACTTGGGCAAAAATGCTTCGTATGTTTGTTCGTCGAGATCTTTTGAACCGCTTATCCGATCTTCACAGAATTTGGTAGGCATACGGATAAGTTTTACTGATTTGAAAAATGAAATAACTCGGTCAAAGGGTTGTAAAGCTAAGAGGGTCCAAAGGGAGTAAAAAAAAATAAAGTTGCACAAAAATGTAAAGTGGGGTGTCATAATATATGATAGAGCTTTGTTATGACATTCTTTAACGATGCCCGGCTGGCTACTAAGCTTCTCAGGGGGTTCGGATAAAAGATAAATGCTCACAGACACTATGAGACATTCAGATACAAGCGAGACAATAATAAAAGGAAATACAATGAAAAGTTCACAAAATAGGTACGCTCGCGACAATTAAGCAACTCTCGTAGGGCTCTCGCGGGACGCGGGACGCGGGACGCCAGGGTTAGTACCCGCGCGTGGGTCTAGATAGCGCTAGACGTCGCGAAGATTTTAAAAGCTCCGGTATCCGGTTTAGACATTGATGGAATATAATGTATGACGCGCTACAATTTCTTTAGTTGTAGTAGAACTTTTAATATGATAACTTTGGTATTATTTATCGGAAATATCACGAGATTTCAGTTCGGGGCGAACTACTAGTATTGTACCTACCTTACCTGAGTATTTATAATATATCTTCATTGGGAAATTAGTCCTCGTATAACTCATACAATCAGTAGGAAGTATAGGAACCTGTGCAAAAATGTCAGGAAATATTTTAAACACTATTTTTTATAGTTCCTTAAAGTAAACTGGTAGGTAGAGTTCTAGTTATCAAGTTACCTAATGGTTAGCAACGTATTAGTTAACAGGTTTACCTACTTTTTAGTAAAAAATAACTGTGATTTATTATAGTGTAGATATTATAATATCAGGAAACCCTACCTATACTTGTTTTTAGAGCCACAAACCTGATAGGTAGTTATTTCTATTTGTTACTCATATTACTTAGATACTTACCTACTATGTAAGTAGGTAGGTGTCTACCACACAAACAAAAATAATATAGCAGGCCAGTTTTGCTTTTCACAAACTCGGAGGTCGTCCAATAGTACTGTAGTCGTTCCTTGAGCCAGTTAATAAGACTATTCAAACCTAAAAAGACAGTGCCCTCTGTTGGTTTAAACAGGTAGCACTTTACTAGCCCAACTGACATTGAGTACGTACACAGGGATGCGTACACGAGGGCTAGCTTTCAATTTAGTGCATTAGTTTGTCACTAGATGGCGTTATTCAGAAAAGTAAATAATAGCAATAATATTCATAATCAGCTTAGAAAATTCTACTGACTGAACATAAGTTTCCTCTAAATTTCTAGAAAGAACTAATTTTGGGCCATCTCCATCCCATTTAACGAAGTGTTAAAACTTAGTCACATTTTTTGTTGAAATCCAGTGGTAGGTAACCCTAGTATTTAGTTGGACTCCCGTTTCCGCATTTACCCCTATCGTATATACGTATGGTAAACATGACCTAATGTTTAGGTAGGTACTCTAACTTTTTATAAGATAGACCGTTTGACTCAAGGTAGGTCCATTATACGTGGAGTACCCCAGTCATTTTTTTTCGATTTTATATTAGAAAGGTATAGGAGAGTCCTAGATTACTAATAACGATGAAATTTTTTTGTGAACCATTTTATGCCGCGTTAGATTTCCATTCAGTATCCACTTCCTCGTAATAATTGAAGTTACGCATTGAGTTATGGTCACAAGTTGCACAATGGCTCGTTGAAATTGCTTTGAAATGTATGGAGTTTTGAATATTGTCGACCGTAATTTTGATTTATTGTCATAATCCCCACTAAGCGGTCTCCACCGGTGGGGATTATGAAAATCTTCAAATTTTCCTTGACTTACAAAGTCAAAAGTACTTCAAATGTGTTTGTTTTTTGATAGCATTACTTATATTATTGTTATTTTGTTCTGTAAATTGTCTATGTAAGAATTCTTCTAGTAATCTGTAGTAATAGAGTTATCGTTTTGGGCCCACTGATATGGTAACATACTTTGTGAAATAAACTACCTATTTCAATTTGAAAGTGATTACCTAACTATTACACTGACGAGACTACCTAACTATTGAACTGACAACTGAAAGCACTGTAATGTAAGAAGCATTATTGTAATCAACATATTCAGGTAGTTAATATGTTACACGGAGTTAAGTCTAGACGATATCGACATAATGTCATGTCAGTTGATCGAACAAAAATATCGCGTAGGTGTCATTTGAATGGCAGTGTGGAAGATATTATAAGGTTGCTTTTCCACCAGAGCCTTGGGTATCTAACACATCATTTAGTAGCTTAGCTTTAGTGGAAACGTAGATACCCTTATCCTTTTGCTCTCTTTAGTTTTTTTTTTGTTACGATTATAAGCTTTAAGTAAAATGAATAGAGATTGTACTAATGACAATCATTTTGACCGCTAACGCCGCCTCATCACAATTTAGGGACGCTGAATAAAGCGACTAAAGTTTGAGGCACTGTTTATAACGAAGTTTCACTCCAAACAGTTGACTGGGGACTGGGGAGTAAGTGCCATTATTGCCTGGACTTTATTACCTGCCATACGATATCCATCTACTTGTTAGAAGGTACCGGTTGGGTTACACCAATTCATGGAAACTTTGAAAATTTAGACCATGATTAGTTTTGTTTTTCAGGTCTCAAGGAGAAATGTTTTCCAGCTCCTTATCCATCTGCGTTTAATTTTACAATTAAAAATCTTTTCAAGAACTACTAAAGAACATAATTTGATAGGCACACTAGGCACCGAATTTAAAATCACAAACTGGAAAACGAATATAAAGCAAACTGGAAATAATACTTAGTTTACCTATAATAAGATAATACAACAAATTTAAAAGTTATTTAGCGTCACATAAAGCAGAAGCAGCAGCCTTATTGTGTAAGTTCAGTGGTAAACGACATCGGCTTCGTTTTTGACATTTGAAACCTAGACTGGACTTCAACTGTCACTTTCGTACTTGTTTTGTATACGATACCGAAAAAATTCTGACAGAGTCGACCGGTGGTAATGGATTTCAAGTTACACAATAAGGGTGCCGGTACGTATCAAATTGGAGAAAAAAATTATTTGCACGACTTCATAATGTCAAAAAAGAAAAATGTCTAACGCCAATGTCAATAAATGAAAATGTCTGTTATCTACCAAATTATTATCAAATGTCTTGATAAAAATTCAAAGAAAAATTTACACCCAGCGCCTGTCAACGCGCCTTCCCGTCCTATAACAGATTAATTTAAGCACGGAGACCTTTGAACTCTTAGCTCATTTGTAGAGCAGCCTCTTGTTCAGAGCTCCATTTATTAGGACCCTACATTACTCATAGTCCCGTTGCTATTCAGAGAAATCAGGCAAACTAGTTTAAACAGACTTGTATCAGGGACAAAATCTTGAGTGTCCAATACTCATGCCTAAATTTTTAAAATTTTACATTTTAGCAAGGTCTAGGACACCTTTTAAAGAGGAATTGATTAGCTCAGCATCTTCCACCTGCATGACGTATTTCTCTATAGTTATTTATTTATTCTTATTCAGCTGTCATTTTAGCGCGGCTTAAAAAATGCTCTATCCAAAGCTCAATCATTGTCACTTGCATGACAGTGAAAAGAAATGACAACAGTTTTAGCAATAATTTTAGTTAGCTCAGCTTTAGAAGACCAATATGAATATACCTTTAATGACGTTGGAACTCTGTGTACCATAGTTGTGTGTGTAAAATGTGGTGTGCAATAATAGTACATTGTTCACCGAGAGGAGAAAGTGACCGATTGCCGTCGAGGGTATCGTTTGAAGCCCGAGCCGTAGGCGAGGGCTTTAAAACACCCGAGATCGGGAATCGCACTTTCTCTCGAGTGAACTAAAACTGAATCCTCAAACAACACACAAATTGAAAATGGCGCCAATGGCGTCTGCAATTTTCACATGTTCTTTTTTCAAATTGTTTATCCTGCCGCCGCAGGGTCGCACTGCCAGCCCGACACGATCCAACACACAGCTAGTGGCCAGTGTCATTTTGCGAACTTGGAGATAAAAACTCACTGTTAAAACTTTTTGGCTTTTGATATTTAGGTTACCGGCGCATAGTCTTACCCAAAATGAAAAAAGAAAAACCACGTAAGAAATGGATTTTCATACACTTTTCTCTCCCGCTCAGATGCGTTTTCTCCCCGCATATTTGTTCGATATGCAATGACGTACTTTCTACCGTAAATTTGATAAAGTATCAAGGTACTTTCCAAGCAGTATAAAGAGTTTTCTAGCTATTTACGAGTAATATGGAAAGAAAAATTGTCTTTTGTCCCTGTTGGTCTCTATCTTATTATTGGCAACAAATGACAGAGCGGAATAATATTTGCTGTCGTTATTTGAGGGTAGTTCAAAACTCGTGCTACAAAGAAGGCGAAAAAACCTTCTATCACCATGCATTAATGGTAAATGATGAATTATCGAAATCTGACGTGTGGATGTCATCGTGACGAGGGTCGAGCGAATGAAACTCCCTCATTAGGGTTTCTTATCAGCAACCGTCTACCGTCACCCTTATTCTGACCTTCGTAAGGAAGATGTTTGAATAGCACGTGATGATTTTATAATATTTAAGGTTACGGTCGTCAAAAAACGGGATGCGGGAATCTATCTGCTAGTCTATCCGTCAGTACTTTTTCCAGACGGTCTTGACATTCATTCCATAAACGAAAACAGAAATTTTGAAAGGAAAGTTGACACTGGCTATGATCGCATTTAATTATATGAAACAGTTTTCAATGGGATAACATCAAATTTAGCATCAGTTTTCAATGAAAATCTGAAAAACGGGAATGTATTTGACTTTTTTATTAATATTTAAAATATTCATAACATTTTAGAGTGAGGTATTCACCACCAGGAGGTACCGTTATGTAACGTTATTCAGTTGCTCAAATTTGTTACAATTTAGTTGTAGGTATTACGAGATTTAGCTCAACCATCCCCAAACCTACCTAAGCCATTATCGCTGTTATTGTCCCAAATTGTCTTTTTTTCTAAAGTTATGACGCATTAGCTTAACGTATCATTTGCGCAAAACGACGCATTTGCGCCAAAACGACTCATTAGAGTTTGAGTCAACGAACCAGTTCCAACAGATGTTCTAAATCTAGATTTTATTCTGAAAGAATAAAAGAAACTGAGAACGAAAGTTGATTAGTTTCTAGTCTGTTTCTAATATGATTCCATGAAGGTTAAGTTTAGGTATAACCATCCCAAATACAAACTTAAAAAACATCTGTTGCAAGTGTGAAAAATTAAGTTTTTTTTAAATTAATTTATGATGATGATCTGGAATATCCTAGCTTAAAGTCATCTCTTTTACCCGACTCTTGGTAATTTTAACAGTAATTTAAGTAACGAATTTAGCAATAATCATGCAAGCAAGTAAAATTCAAGCAAATTATTAGTTTTGATAGCGTAATCATAATCACTATTTGCTTAGATTAAATAAGATAATATTGATTTTAGCCTCATTATGCTCATGTGATGTTGGATATTTGGATAATGAAATTGAAAATTAAATAAAATTATTAAGAAGGTATTATTATTTTGGTAGATTCAGAAGTTAGGTGAATATGAAGAAAAATATCGCTGACGGCGCCAGCAAGGTAGGTACACTAAAGTAGCCCTTTGTTAAACATGATATCGTATCTCTTGTATCTCTTATGCTATCTTTCATATTATCGTGTAGGTCGTGTCGTGGCAATATGAAAACAGCCAATGGCTGGATTCAGCTAACTAAGCACTTCGGCTGTCGATGCAAAACTCGGCAGTTTTCGAATCGACAAGATCCAATTGAAAAGTTGGCGTCAATCTAAACTGAGTTACGACTGATTCGATACCAGAGCGATCGATCTCTACGGGACGTTTTTGAATTCGATTCCCATAGCGACTGTTTTTTTACCCCTGGCTACAATCACAAGCGGCTTTATGCAGTTCTGTAGAGGGGTTGGTATACCAAAATAGATGATTCTTAAGTCTACGGTCTGTGTGTGTTCAACCCAGACTAAAAAGATTTATTGCCAGTTTTGTATGAAAATCTCTAAATTAAATCTTGAGAAACGATTTTTCCATCAGAATACAAGTTTTATTATTTCAATTTTTTTTAATGATTTCATAAGTAAAAAAAAACGTTCCGGAACAGGAAAACATGAGCGAAATTCAGTGCCTTACTCCAAAGCCAACCATCAATGCATTTTGCTACTATCAGCACATCATCAGCGTGTCACCACCACGCAGAACTCCTCGAGTACCACAGGTATTCCTATCCCACTTCTTATTCTTGCAGCGCCAGAAATGATTATGTTACTTTCCTGATTGAAACTGATAGATATATAACGATCCATACGATAGAAATGTGAAAAATTCGACAAACCGTTTTAGCAATGGAATACCGAGTGGATTTGCGAGTACTTTGAATAAATCAAGATTTTATGAGCTCCAGAGGAGTCATATCATTTCGTGAGCTTCTAAGTATCTATTCTGGGTTATACGAAATCAACGTGCTCAGAATTTTAACATCCAAGTAGTAGGTACTTATTTCTATTCTGTAACTATTGCTCTAGATAAGAAGGAAAGATGCCTTGAAAACCAAGCAATTAGGCCAAGCCGAACTATTCAGCCTTATGTAAACATTACTGGGTAATTAAATTCTGGTGGTTAAATACTTAAATGTCATGTTATGTGTGTGTGTTATGTGTCTGGGTGTTTCTATGTATTATAAGTATGTATTTACAAAAAAAATATGTATGTATGTATTCTATCAGCCATCTAGTTCCCATCGTACAAGCTTAGCTTAGTTTGGGACTAGAAGGCGTTGTGTTAAGTAATATAAATATATATATTACTTAACACAACGCTTACATAATTATAATAATAATCTGTTCAAATATAATTTAAACAGATTATTATGAGTTTTAAATAAGGGATAATATTCTTTTATTAAAAATGTCTTTGCTTGGACATCCCAAACCAAAATGATATTTATGTGAGATTTTAGTAAGAGATTTATTTCTTTATAAAATCAAACTATATAAATTAAAGCCAAAACCAAACAAATTATTCTACATTGTAATTAAATTCAAATTCTTGTATCATAAATACAATCTAAAGAGGTTATTGTGTATTACAAATTGGTTTCGTTAAAAGTTAGAAAGTTTTCAGTATAAACAAGCAAGCAAGTTCGTATGAGTTAGTGGCCAACTCTGGTGACGGAGTTTTTAGGCCGCCTTAAGGCCTCCGTCGTGGCTTAACTACTGCTAGAGCCGGGACCGACAGTTTAACGTGCCCTCCGAAGCACGAAAGCGCTCAGATGTAAATGCCATACTAACGGTCACCCATCCAAATAGTGACCGCACAGAACGTTGCTTAACTTAGATAATCGGTGGATTGGCCGAGCAGCCTAGCGACGAGCGCTTCAGCTTTCAGTATGAATATGAACAATCAAGAGAGTGTATTTTATCATACCTAAAGCCTCTTTTACATAACTATCAGCAGCTTAACAAATTACCCATCTGAGGTATTTGGCCTATTTGTTTTTGTGCCAAGCGTAACACTGCGGTACCTCAGGAGCTTCCAACTTAGCTATAATTTCTTGTGATTCTACTGCCAAACTTTTACTACACCCTATAATAACTATCCCATAAAAACTTGACTCATATCTCCTTGGAATAAGGTTCGTTTTTGCAATAGTTTTACAGAATACTGAAAATGTAAATAGTGAGGCGTATTTTCTGCGTGTTAAGGCTCATTTTGCTGCAAAATTTTTTGATGGGAAACAGGAATATCTTGGTGCACAATGGGTGCAGTGGTAAACGCGATAAATACCAGCGCCGTAATGCAAGAAAACGGAGTTCATAACATTTAATGGTGCGTTTAAAACAAATATATTTGCAAGTTTATCGTCCGGATATGATTTTATGTTAAATGTTTGTGGGTGTCAATTTTGCTCGTAAGTATAATGCTAAAAAAGATATAAAAATAGGTGAAGAAAAGAAAAAGAACCTTGAGTTTGTCTAAAATAAAGTTGATTCCTCTTTAGATTTGTAAAAATAAAACGATTTTGTGCCGATTAGAATTATTCTCAGTACAAGTTACGGAATATAAAACATCAAAAAGAATATAAAGTAATTATAACAATGTAAATAAGATATTCAATCAGAGAAAAATTTCATTTTTCGAAGTGGCATGTTTATTTCAATAACGTTTTGTAGGTGGCTCAACTGTTTCATGTGTATTTTGTAAATATTGTGAATATTGTAAATACTGTATTAGTTTTAATTTTACACGTACAAATAAATAAATAATAATATTTAGTAACAAATAACATTCAATCACTGCATAAAAAAAAGTGGGACCTAGGCTCCATTCAATTCGCTCAAAACCTTTTTATGAGAATGACCAGTATGACCACGTGGCTTTCCTCTTAGGCCGTGCTCACTTTGGACACGAATTTGTTCGTACGTAAACGTAGGAGTAATGTTCGTACGAATTGAGTGCTCACACTGAATACGTTTTTGTCCGTCAAATAGAACGACTGCGTGATAAATCCCAACAAGTTCGGATTGTATTCGGACGTCGTAAGTAAACGTACGTATACGTACGACTGATCGCATGCAGTGTGAGCGCTCCCATAGTCCTTGGAAGGTCGGTATCGTGCGTAGTCTTACGAATCAAATTCATATATGAAATCGTATCCAAAGTGAGCATGGCCTTAGTCTAGTTATTTTATTTTAATCTACCAATAGCGATTTTAGAATATCAACTTGTTATTACTTTTAAATAGACCTAAAATCACCTGTTATATTATTAAGTAGGTTAAAACAGTTAGTTTGTGGTGGGTGAACATCATCTTATCCATAACCCCAGTCTATCGTATCGAATGCATTGACTCCTCTCTCCCCATTCTCAGAAGTGTCTGTGTAAACAAACACACGAGCTAAAACAACAGTTTGTATCCACTGTGAATAAATATTGAGTTCTCGCTTCGCCGCAACTAAAAACATTGATCTTGAGCTTGGACTCAAAATAATCGAGAGCACGATCGAGTACTTTGTTTTTTTCTTCTCATTTCTTCATTTTGATTTCATCTTGAAAATATCCTAGTCCTATTTTATGGACACAATTACATTTTAGGTAGAGATTTATAGGTCTAAATTTAACATTAAGCTCCAAATCGGATCGAACCAAATGTGCATTCTTTTTTATCTCAACATTTTCGCATTTGTGTTACCGATTGTCCGACAATTACACCAGCGGCCAGTAACCAGAGAAAATTAATATTTTTATTGAGGCTCTATCTATCCGCTGCACCCAAGTACACAAAACAAAACTGCAGTAGTTGCCTTAGAAATGTTGAATATCAAGTTAACTACTACAATCGAGAGCAGTAATTACTGGGTTACAAAACTGTCTATATCAAACACAATTTATTTCATAATTTATTCATGGTTTCTAAGATATTCAAGTTTTAATAGATATCCTGGAGTTTTGATCTCCAGTGTATTACTATTTGAAAACAAATTGAAATTGAAACAAACTGTTTCTCCGTGTAAAAGATTCTTTCGCTGCCTCTACTCCGATCTTCAAACTAACGACACATTTTAAGACCACATGCGGTAAGTTTTTTGTAAAAAGAACTCGTGTGCACGTGTCAAGATCATAATTGCATCAGGATTTATAACTGTCTGCAGTTTTTTTGAAGACAAATTCGAGTGGTTTTTAATTTAAAACATGTTTCTGATGTGACAAAAAGTGCGGACATAATCTGCCTGAAACGGTACCACTTTGCTGTAACTGTTTTTAATACTCTGTTAGAACCCCCTCAGTATAAGACTATACCCCGGTGGCATAGTGGTAGCGACCTCTCCTTCCGTTCCTAAAGTCGTGGGTCAAATCCAGACGTGCCTATGGATCAGATTTTTTTTCTTAAACGATGAAGAAAAACGTCGTTAACCTATACGGCCTAGTCAGCTCCACACGTATTGTATTATACTGACCTTGTCTTCTACTGCATAGGTTGACTAGGCTAATAAGATAGTACCTATAGGTGCTAGATAAGCCTACTCCGTCAAAACCAGTCTTCCAAAACTTTTAATAGTTCACTGTGTACGTACAATAGGTATACATGTGCAAAAAATATCGACCAACTAACTGTGTGTAGTTTTTATGGTCTTAAATACCGACCTAAATGTTGACCTCACGGATGAATTTAAAATCACAAATTCAGATTGCATATTTTTCAACTCAAAATCGTCGACTATCGCATTGAATTATTCAACGAACACTTAATTTGAACAGTCTGTGAGTTCAGTGTTGCCAGAACAAGTCACTTAAAATTTTGCTAATTTACTCACCCTTTTTACCAACTTCATATCCAGTGTCTAACGTAAAACATAGATTAGATAGGTAGGTTAGGTAATTGGCTTACTAAAATATTACTCCTTTTAAGTAGGCTGGTATAATATTTTATTTATATAGTAAAACTCTTCATGGCCACAAGAGATGCCTTGGCAGACCAACAGCCAGATGGGTAGATGATGTCATTTCCCAGCACTGGGTTACTACAAGCTGCCTATGATGATGATGATGATGAAGAAAACTCTTCATCAATTAAAATGGTATCCTTTAGTCATGGTTTGGGTGTTTTAATTTTCTCACAAAACAGCAGAAAGCAGGTTTGAGCCATCGATGGCAACACTAGATGCAGTTTAATTTGGTTTTCATGCGGCAGCAATATGGTTTTTATTGGAACTTTTTACATTTCACCTTCGCTCAAAGGCACAGCAGAAAGAATGTTACTCAAAGGTTCAGCTCTCAAAGAGCCACAAATATCGTTTGCTGCAAATTGCAATTTATCACGTTCTCAAAGAAAGGTCGCAATCTGAAAGTTCAGTTTGAGTTTAGAAGGTTAACTTTTTAGCATGATGAATACCAGAGGTGAGTGAGTTGCTACAAAGTGTCATTCAAAATATTTTAATTATTTTGATACATACAGTATGTGTCTGTGACAATACTATGTGTAACAAAACAAAAATTCGGATGAAGTATCTATGTGATCACAAAAGCGTAATCGCGATGAAAAAATGCTCGCTTAAATTCTTTATAACGCATTCGATAGCTGAAAACTAAAAAAATACTTTAAAAATAATGAATATTTAAAATCCCTGATGCAAAATCGCAAAATTTCAAGTCCTAAAAATAACAATGCAAAGGTATTTCAAATACTTTCCCGACCAAAATATGAACAAAAAGTTAAAGAACTAATTATTGTGTAGCTTTCGTTTTTTAGCTCTAAAACAAAATTCACAAGTTCACATCCACAAAATGGAAAATTCAGAATTTTGTAAAGTGTCGGTTCTGAAACACCCTTCTTATTTGCATTCTCAAGTTTACCACAAGTAGAGAATCAGTTGCGGCACGTGTCGTATCTCCTTTACATAACGTATCAGGAAGTAAATAGTCGATGTTCGTAGATACGATGAAAAGATATCTGTTTCAAGTACAACTTCGAAACTTTCTCTTGGAAACTTCGACTTGGTATTGCTTGGCCTACATTTTGTCTCTGCTCGTGTTATTTGGGCCATGAAAGAGGAGGTAGTTCTTAGATTGGGCGTTTGCAGATTGGCAGTATAACTACACGATTCCAACATAAAATAGCCTCATAAGGGAACAGAAGAGGAGAGAGGATTAAATTTAAATTTAATTTATTCAAAAAACTTACAAACAATTAATTCGACAGTTGGAAACCTTTTTTGATAGCTTCATTGAGATCGAGATCTCGATCGATCTGAGAGGTAGAGAAAAGGAGAGAAAGGGAAGACCACGAATGAGTTATTCAAGTCAAAGCGAAGACGTCAAGGAAGCTGCCCTGAAAAGAAACACCGAGAGTTGCATTTAGAAGAGAGAGATAATTTAGGTAAATCTCTCACGTTTAATAGCCCCAACAGAAATATGGGGAGCCTACAAAATGTTCGTATTCAGAGTAGGCGAATATTTTACATTGCTAAGTGCATTCACAAGTTTAACTTTGGCAGTTCTCAAAAGATTTGAATACTTGTAATCGTATGAACGAAAGGTATATTTTTATATAACTCAGTTATAATTTCAAGGTGTTATTCATCAGTTTGCTATAGAATTGAAGCATACCGAATCTGCGATTCTGTGACCAGTCTAACGTAAATCGATTTTTACTACATAGAAAGCCAATGCATTGATAATAAATAATTTGCATCTTATAGCAAGATGATTTATACAGCGTCAGGGACCACTTTTTACCCATGCCTTTCTGAACGGATACTGCAGTACCTGTTATTATGTACATACTTTTAAATGGAGTAGGCAAACTATATAGGTAGGTAGTGATGATGGTATCGGTGCTAGGATATTAGGTGGTAGGTGCTTACAACTTTTGTGGGTGAGTTTTTGGTGACATAATTTAGTTGTTTTTTCTTCTTCTATCCGGCTTTTGGCTTCAATGTCCTTATAAAATGTCTTGTTTCCTATTCCGGTTCATAGCTATGGGTACATTGAATAGAAAGGTGTAGCGCTGTTTCACAAGTTCTTACCACAAATTATTTTTCGCTTTTTCATACCAAAAATCTCAGCACGTCAACCCACATCAAAATAAATAATATTTTGGCGGCGTTTCTACCCCAAAATTTGTCTGTTTTTCTCACCACTAGAGACTCACCACCACAGATAAGAAAATTTTGTAAACTATATTATTTAAATTTGGCAGAGTAATATAGATTATAAAAGTCTTGTGTATATATATAAAAATAACAAAATAAATATTTTCTATTTCTAAAAATGGCATCTAACATCTCTCTTTCGGACGAGACCTAATAAACTGGTCTGTAACAATACTCGCGGTAGGTACTACACAAATGAGAGCAGTTAATTTGCATACCGTCGTCTTGTATGCACGTAGATAACGCTCAGCTTGACTGACGCTCCACTAAATTTACTTTAACGATTATACTCGAGTTTACTATAGGAACTCGAATTGTAGAACAAAATTATTTCCCCGTTTAGTGACGTACGCGTCAAAAATAAACAATTTTCATAAGCAAAATTACAGATAGTTTTTTTTTATAGAAGTACAATTCTAAAAGCAAGTCAGTATTTTGCAGTGTATATATTATGTATCTACTCGATATATATTCCAGAAATCCCCACTAAAAAATCCCTACCGGTTGGGATCGTATTTTATATAAAAAAAAACAAGCCATTTAGCGGTAAGAAAATATTGGACATGGTAATCCTTGTCTCAACACTTTTATCATAAAAAAGTAGTAGCCTGTGGCAGATAAACAAAATGTTAACAGAGCCTGTCCCAGATCAATTCAATTGAAAAGAAGCTACCTGAATGGCAAAACTCGATCAAATATCCAATCGAGTTGCAATAGTAACAGTGAATTGATCACGAATAAATGTGACAATCGCAAACGTATCGTAACGCTAGCGTATCCGAGATACATTGCGCGGTGACAGTACAACGTTTGGCAGTCGAGCTGGCGTTGACGCGCAATATGATTCAAATACGTTAGGATTACGTAGGGCGCTGACTGTCAGATTTGTTCGTAATCACCCCTCGGTACATCACAAAGGGTACATACATACACGCCTTCGACAGTGTCGACTGCTTGAAGACAGAACCCCGATATGCAGATTCCTTCATAATACACATGTGAGCGTGTTATTCATCTATGTGTGAGTGTCTATTGGCTAAATCTAATCTGGGAACTTTGAGGGACGGAGTTACACTAAGAAAATATTATATGAAACCCATACTTCCTTCCGATTTGTAAACACAAGTTAATTTAAAAACTCCGGCCACGACATCTCCTTAGATCCTCTTCATCATTGCTGGTCATGAACAGACCTTGTATGAACAGACTCAGTATGGTTCATCAAATCTTAATACATTAATGTTACGAACTGCAATAGTTTTATGCACAATATTGGTTTTCAGAAAATTGCCTGCTGAATATCCTCATAACTCCAACGACTCCACCGATTTTGACCAAACAAAGCTAAGAAGTATCCCAATTAAATGAACTTTTTTAGACAAAAAAAAACGCATCAAAATCAGACCCTTACTTTCAGAGCTATGAGAGTACAGACACACAGCGCCGTCCAACTTATAACATCCCTTCTGGCTTGGGCTTCGCGGTGACACCTACATCGGCAGAGAAACTATAATATCAAACGTATTAGAGACATTCACACCGTCAGAGACTTGATAAATTACACTGTGTATATTGTGCGATATTTTTATACGAGACACTGACATTGTGTAGGTATCGTTTAGGTGTCGTATCGGCCCACTTGTATACAAACGCTCAGTGTTAACAGTCTTTTGTTTTAGATCAATCAAATTTTCAAAATTTTGGTTGTACCTACCTCTGTTTGTACACCTCAGGATTGTTCTTCTGAGTTGTACACTGACCATATTCTTATCCGCACTCTCATTCTGTTTATGACACTAGCATTAGCGAACTCGACACTGACAGTATTGTGACAACTAGCCACAAAAGCCCCAAACCAAGAAGTTGAAGTCAGTGTTGACGATGTTAACGTGGTGCTGACAATGGTTTTTTTTTCGAATAAAAGACAATGCTGAATTTACTAGGGAAGGTGGCGTATTTCACTTTTCAGTTTTATAGTAGAGAATAATGTAACAAACGAAATACTACATACTACTTTTAACTTCAGTCCGGACTGAGTTATGAGACTGAGTTAGAACGCTTTGTAAAAAATAATTTGTAAATTGCAATGTTTTACAAATAGGTAGATACATCTTATATTTTTTGAGTAAAATATATTTCACCCTATTGATAGTACGTATGTACATCACGTACGCCCCCTGTCGGTGTAAAGTGTGTGTTATCCTAACTTCGCAAAGCAAGCTAAAGATTGATACTATATAATAGCTACATTGCTATAGTGTACAGCTGTTTGTTCTTTGAACAAAGACCTAGAGAAGATTTGAAAGTGGTCCAGCGTCAAACAACTTCCTGCTCGCACATTTAAAAGGCGTATGTATAAGGCAGGCAACCCTCTCGCTCGCACATTTGAACATTTTTGAAGGTGCAAAGGTTCAGTAAAATTATCACATTGGTCCAAACAAGTTTTACAAGACCGAAAAACTTGATACCAATGCGATAAATGCAAATTTTTTGGTTAGAAAACTTGTTTGGATCAATGTGATATTTTTACTGAACCTTTGCATTGTTATTCTCTCGACCCTGAAGGTCTGCAATTTCACATAATTTCATTTAGTTATATTATATCTTCAAAAATGTTGAAATGTGCGAGCGAGAGGGTTGTCTGCCTTATACATACGCCTTAAGATATAAAAACTCTACATTTTATTATGAAAAATCACAAACAGTGTTTACAGAACCATAAAACGAATGTTAAAATAATATCACTAAATGAAAAGTAGAAAAAACTAAGAACATTTTTGGTCAGAAAACACATAATACATATTATCATCATCATCATTAACCTATATCAGTGCTGGACGTAGGTTTCTCCAAAGACGCGCCACTGAGCCCGGTCTTCGGCTCTACATAATATTATCACACAATGTCAACATTTTCCATACGAAAAAGAAAAACAGAGTACAAGTTAGGTCGCTTCTAGTATTTTCTTATCCCACGAGGTCAGTTCTGTATTCTGTATGCATTGGCTCGCCCGCCCCATTTGTACCCCGCCCGCCCATAACTTATGGCGACATGTGATTCATCAAATATTCTGTTATTTATTATGTTTGACCGCTAACTTGGAAACAATATCTTACAGTATCTTATGTTATGATTTATTATAGGGTAGGTTAAATGGAGATTAGAAAAGTTCCTTCACTTTAAATTTGTAATTTTTACTGTACAACTCGCTGCAGAGTATTCTTTTCCAGCTTTCTTTTTCGGGATTTTAGGAGACTCGTGCCCTCTAAAGCCCTTCTCCCATTAAGATACGCACAGGCGATTCAAGTATCCTGCAAGTCTCGGAGACTAGTCGCCGCCAAGTATCTCACATACATATGAATGCAGGATACCAGTAGCGTAGTGTGCGAGCCTGCATTCAAATGTATGTGAGATACTTGGCGGCGACTAGTCTCCGAGACTTGCAGGATACTTGAATCGCCTGTGCGTATCGTAATAAGAGAAGGGCTTAAAACACAGAAGCGCTCAAATGTAAATGTAACTATCGATCACCCATCCAAATAGTGACCGCGCAGAATGTAGCTAGATAATCAGTGAAAATTGACTAAGCAAGCTACACCACTAGTGCTAGGTAGTAAATTCGGGTTATATACAAGGTGTTACATAATTACCCTATAAGCCCGAAGAGGGCGTATTCAGACCGACCACCTGAGTGCTTGGACGTGTGCAAAGGGTCAATAAATCGTTATTGAAATTTTTACACAAAAGTACAACTTTTATTATTTTAGAAATTTGCGTCAACCCTAAGTGTTTGTTTACTATTTGCGTAAACCCGCACACATACATACACACGTAGGTACCATCCTATCGCGTCGCACGCACACGCGAGCTGTGTGTAGGTACATTTTAAGTAAAAGTTACGAGCTTATTAGATGAATGAAAAACTTCGAAATCTCAAAAGTCGTAGAACAAACACTGTTCGCCATGACCTGTAGAATACCCCACCTTCGGACTTATAGGGTATTTATGTTACACCGTGTATATAAACTTCACTCAACAGCCAAATATACACAGGAGGATAATAAAAAATATTCGTCGAAATGAAACTTTAATATTATTTCGTTTCTCCGTTTGAATAGTGAGGTATAGTTATTAAGGATTATAAACTCCATAAACAGCTTTTATCACATCGTAAAAATTAAACTTCTAGAAACAGACTAATTACTCTGAAAACTCTATCTTAAGTTTATAATGTTTGTGACTCAATCACGCCTTCACGACTAGGTGAACCAATTTGGATGAAACTTCAATAAAATTATATTTGCAGTTTCGTTTATGATCTAACTAAGCTTATTTAGCCACATCAAATAATAATAATACAAATATATACAAACAGGCGTCACAGCTTAGCTTTGCCTTGTGTTGTGGGGTCGTGAGTTCGATCCCGACTAAGAACAAACATTTGTGTGTGGCAATCATAGAGGTTTTTTTTCTATATAGGTGTTACTATATATTATAAGTAGGTATAGGTATGTGTTTACAAAAAAAATCTCTATATAAAAATAAATCCCTATTTCCCTTGGTCACGGCATCACGCGTGAACGGCTGGACCGATTTCGCTAATTCTTTTTTTGTTGTGTTTGCTATTGTCAGGGGAAAGTTCTTATGAAAGAAAAAATTGTGAAAATCGAGCGGAAAATCAGAAAATTTAAGAATAATTAACCACCATATTACATTTTTTCTAATGTAACCTTAGCGCTTTTGAGAATATAATCTTTTTTAATGACGTTTGACATAGACAGGACAACGTTTGTTGAGTCATTTAGTCTATATGTAACGTATTATATCAGCAATCTATTTCCCATAGTATAAGCTCCCTGGACGAGTTCTTTAACAAAGAGCTCTACTAAAGGTCTTTATCGTTTGATCTCTAAGCAAGATCTTCTATAGTTTTGTATTCAACTAAATTCTCATAAATTACAAGTCCGTAAATAGATAATTTAATAACATTGTATATATTGCAGTTTCAACTTCGTGGAGTAACTTTGAATGCACTTACACTACCAATTCAACAATTGCACACTACAGCGTGTTCCTAAATTGTGCTAGCAATAATTTATAACCTCAAATACGATGCAATACAATTAGTATTGGCTGATACCAACACTCTCTGTCTCACTCTGCTCACGATACCTAAATCAGCAGCTCGGACAATACCGGTGACAGCGCTGACATGGTGTGAAAGTGGACAGTGCTGAATGTATGAGATTAGCACTTCGATATCGTGTAGGTGTCGTGTCGGTGGTAGTGTGAAAGTATCCAGTAATTGAAAGGCAAAATTTGTGGAGCTTGATTGATGGTTTTATTATAGATCTTATAAAATGTATAATAATCATAATTATAAAACTAATAGCTAAATATTATTTGATGGTGTCCGAATTGTCAGTAACAAAAATATTAAAATCAAAAGTGTCAATTGGGACAATTTGTCCCAAAATATTTTGTCCGAAACGTCAGCAAGTAGAACTTTCAAATATCTTATATCTTTTAGTTTTGTTTGCATTTATTTCTCTAATTTTTTTACTGTTTGTAACCATATTGCAGCAAATAATAAGCATGTTTTCAGATCCTACATTTTAAAAACAATATCGTCCTGTATATATAAAGTGCACTTTTATCGGCAAACGATAAAGTTTTGTTTGAAAATAGCTAGAATTTTCTAGAGTTTATTGTAATAGCAGTAACATAGAATTGTTGCAACCTTTTAGCTAGAAAACTAGCTTCTGTAAACAGATTTGTATGGATTTATTGAAGTTTGAACGAATACAGTGAATAGTATTGTCTTAAAATAAATAAATATCCTTGGACATTACACACAACGCCATCTGATCCCAAACTAAGCAAAGCTTGTACTAACATCATCATCAGCATTGGACTGGGAACAAAAAGGTGGATTGAAAGCCATTCCAACCTTTAGTATGAGAAGGAATAAAAGAGTTACTGAGGTCAGAACTCAGGTCAGTCTGATCAAACGATCAATTCATAATCCGCAAACCGAAGTCCAAGATAGAGCATTGTCCTTTTCACTAACGAAAGTCAAACATTCGACCTTACCACGGTCAACGAAGTTACAGTAAGTCAACTTACCACGACCTTCACTGTCACAGCTGTTACACACAATCACAAACAAACGACAGACAGCTGACTTGACGAATTACTTGATCTTACTTATATCATTTCAAATTCATCACTTGACACTGGCAAAATTGTCAGTCGAAATGACGGAGAAAAAGAAGAAAAAATAAAGAGCGCGTATTCTTGACTGCTACTTCTTCTTCTTCTTTTATTGGCTTCTCTTCGTTATTGTGTGTGCCAAGTAGTAAATAAATGAATGTCTATGTCTCTATGTCTATGTCTATTGATGACAGCCGTCTTGACTTCAACTTCTTGGTTTATTGCTTTTGCGACTTGTTGTCAAAGTTCTGTCAGTGTGTGTTTACTATAATGTCATAAACGAGATGACGAGAAATAAGACTCCGGAACACGAGTTTTGACATTTTTTGAAACGACACATAGCACTTGTATTTGAATAGTTTTCTTGTGTTATTGTGAGTATTGTTGTTTAATTTTGGTGGAATTTTAACCAATAATACATAAGTCGTAACACAAAGTGTGAGCCGTTGGAATAAATGTGTGTAAAGTGGTTTTTTGGAGTGTGAAAATTCGTGTTAGGTTTTGAAGAGAAAATCCACAATTTTCTTTTCAAAACAAACGACAGCCGACTTGACGAATGACTTGACTTGACTTATATTATTAGAATTGTATCACTTGACACTGGCAAACTTGTCTGTCGAAATGACGGACAGAGGCCATTATTGAAGAGAAAAAGAAGAAATAAGACTCCTCTTTTTCTTTTATTTATAGTCTCTGTATTTTCAAATAACACTTGACATTGTCAAAATGACGGAAAGAGACCTTAAGATGAAAGAAGGTATACTTACATAAAACAATCATTGCTCTTACTTTTTCCAACTTGAAATTCTAGACTAAGCATCATTTCCGAAAATACTTAACTTTGGAAAGATTTTTTGTTAAAATGACGGACAAAAATCGATGAATGTATTTACTTACATCAATCAGTTTAAATAAAACTCTTTTGAAGCTGACTTAGAATCAACGCACAGCTTAAACTATAAGTCCTAGAGGTATGAAATTTGGAAGGTGGTATCCTTATAATAGTGTAGGGGTGCACTAAGAAAGGAATTTTAAGTCACACTCTAAAGGGAACGCGAGCAACGCCGCGGGCGACGGCTAGTAAAAAATATTGCTCCTACTTTTTCCAACTTCAAATGCTACAGATCTGATATTGCTGTCCAATTTGATGGAGTAAGCAAGTTGTAATTTAGCTTGAACCTATATCAACAAAATAATTAGGTCCGAAACCCATCGGTCTTTCGGAAGGTCGCTCTGATCAATTCCAGTTAAGCTGGTACTGAAAATTTTTTTGCTTTAGTACAATTTGTATCACCTACCTCTCCCTAGCAGGCCAAAGAAGTCGAGGTTTTATTTTTTACACTGTAGCGTTGTTTAGCGACTATGCAAGATTGTCCGCGGTCGAAGACAAATGCTCTGTCAGATTCTGGTCCCCGTGGAAGCTTAGCAGATAAGGATAACATAAATCTTCGTCAGATAGATCAATTAGAAAGTTAGTCGAAGTGCGGCTTCTTACAGAGTTCATTGTATTGAAGATTCTCATTTGTTTTAGTTTTTAATATTGCTTTTAATTTGTTTGTAGTTTTGGTTTTGAAACCATAAGAATTTTTTGTGTTGATTTGACCTCCATATTCCATATTTTGTTTTACCATTAGGGATTTTTTTTTGGAAAAACCAAAAGTCTTTTATTACATAGAAGATCATTAGAAAAGTCTTATAGACATGTCCCACAACGGAATAAATAAATTGTCAGTATAGAGTCATTATAGTCAAGAAATTTAGACGTTTTAGGGCAAGACTACCACATTACAACTTACAACTTACTTAGACTTACTTACTTACTTAGACTACAACGGTTGCCTATAGCATATAATACTAGTATAGTATTATAAAATCTGTGCCTATAGGTATTGTATAAAAAAAAAGTACTTAGAGTCATCTGTAAACAATAAGATATTGAACCGTTGTTCATAATATAGGTTTTGTTACCTCCTGTTCAGAAGTCGTCTTATAAAACACTGTACCCACTAGTAAAATTCTCAGTACAGTTGCAGAATATTAAATAGTAGATTATTTAACAAGGGGATAAAGCAGTGTCTTCGGTCGCGGGTGACGATTTAAATCGCGAGCGTAACGAAGGACTCGAAGTTTACTCCCGAGCGTAGCGAGGGTATTAAAAACTTAAATCACGAGCGAAGCGAGGGATTTAAGACGAGTCCTGAGAGTAGCGAGGGATTTAAGTTCACCCAAGACTAAGACAGCTTTATCACCGAGGAAAATACTCTACTTTTCGTACCATTTGCGAAAAAATTACCACAATAATAATATGAGATAGCATTTTAGAACATTAACTTATTTATAAAAATAAATTAAAATAAACTTAACGTTTATATATTTGAAGAAAACAAAAACGCGGCATTTTCCCAGACTAATATTTTTTTGTCGGAAAAGTAAAGGCATCAAGCTCATACGGCCTGCATAATAAATGCGTGTTCCTTTTTCAAAAAGATGTATAATGCTTTGTGTACAAACTCAATGGTGTAAACACAGATGTAGTTCAGTATAAATTGTATTCCAAATTTAAATCACTTTCTCCCCCTAGAGGATGAAAGAAATCCAGTACAATTTTCTCTCCCTGTTTTTAACAGATTAAAAATGACTATTGTTATGTTCGCTTTTTGTGGCATAGAATGTCACTTTTTTGAGCAAGTGGTACGAAAAGGTACAGTAATGGCGTAAAGTGACATTGCAAAACACAATAAAAGTTGTATTATTTAATCCGTGGTAAAAAGCGGTCGTCTATGTAAACGTTTCATCTTGGATCGCGTTCATCACTTTCAATCCGTTAGGGCGCTGTCAAACCCCCATCAAAAAGATTGCCCCATGAAAATATCAGAAGCCTTGACTATTATTCGGTTCAATGCTTATAAAATTCTTATTCATAGACTGAAGATTTCTATGGCGTGCAGTTCAACAACCCCAAAGTTCTGAAAAACAAAAAAAAATCAGGTTTTTTTTTTTTTTTTTTTTTTTTTCCATTTATTGTTTTAAAAATACATAATAACTTATTTTGTACTATAGCACTAAGGAAACCACAAGGTTTATAGGAATAATGCTACATGAGTCTTAGCGTCGATAGCCATTAGGTAGGTATAGCAACTAGGTTAGATAGGTATGGGTAGGTAGCTGTAAGTAGGATCTAGCAAAGTGCATTCCAATTTCTTAGGTAGGTAGCTAGTTTTAGTTACAAATTTATTCACTTGCTAGTTAGTTAGGTAATTAAGTAGGTAGATTGATTTGTTTTTTTAAATAGTAGGTATTATTGGTATTTTTCAATATTAGCTAGAAAGTAGGATTTTAATTTATGTTTAATGTTCTTAGGCGTAATACTATTAATAAGATCAGTAGGTAGGTTGTTTATTAACCGAGGAACTAGATAAGTAGCTGTCCTCTCGCCGTATGCATTTCGTGCGCTCGGCATGCACAACCGGTTTTGTGCAACTTTCCGTGTGTATACAGGGTGCCTAACTTCTTGTTTGAGTGTTTCATTGAAAAAATGTTCTTTTAGTAAAGTATATTTGAATTGAATATGAACGGGTAAAATTTTACAATGTCTAAAAAGGCCTATGTCATTGTTTTGGAATTGTAATTTTGTTTTTGTAGATACGATATTTTTAAGAATTTTTAGTTGGAGTCTATATATTTGATTAAGATATGTGGTGTAGGTACGACCGTAGCTGCTGAGGCCGTATTGAATATAAGATTCAGCCAGAGAGTTATATAACATGAGTTTAATTTTGAAGGGAATACGATTTTTCAGAATGGTAATGTTCGCATAAAACTGTCTTAATTTATTGCAGACGCGCTCGATATGGCTAAACCAGTTAAATTTTTTATCCATTGATAAGCCGAGGTAAGTCTGACTGCCTAGAACTTCTACGCAAGGGCAACTGCATGAGTCTGTAGTTGAGGCATGCAAGCAACCATGGTCGTGCACTACTATATTATTGAGAGGGACATTTTTGATATAGGGGGATTTGATTACTAGTAGTTTTGTTTTGTTAGCATTTAGGTGAATTGGTGCTTCAGAAATTGTATTTTCAATTTTCCTTAAACAACTGGAACTGACTGAATTTGCTTACTTTAATATTTAGAAAGTTAACTCCCGCCCTTATTAACTCCTCGCAAATCAAGCGTCGTCGTGATTAAGGTCGCTTCACACTTGATTGATGAGAGCGAAGCTGAATGATCGATAGGCACATCTGCGCGCGTCAACTTGCGATTGGACGCGTTACATGAATTTTATTGATATTAAAGTTGAGTCGTCAAAAGCACCTGAGTCGATGCTCTTTTGAGTGTGGTTTTGCCTTTATTTTGGAATAAGTTTCTTCTAAACATGCTACAGCTTCGACCGCATCATCACTTACCATTAAGTAAAATAGTAGTCAAACGATGATTAATCTACTAGCCGTTGCACGCGGCGTTGCTCGCGGTCTAGACCCTTTAGAGTGTGACTTTTCAGAATTCTTTTCTTAGTACACCCCTACACTATACACGGTGTAACATAAATACCCTATAAGTCCGAAATCCGTACCTACACACAGCTAGCGTGTGCGTGCGACGCGGTAGAATGATACCTACGTGTGCATGCGTGTGTACGAGTTTACGCAAATATTAAACAAACACTTAGGGTTGTCGCAAATATCTAAAATAATAAAAGTTGTACTTTTGTTTGAAAATTTCAATTACGATTTATTGTCTCTTTGCACATGTCCAAGCACTCAGGTTGTCGGTCTGATTACGCCTCCTTTGGTCTTATAGGGTAATAATGTTACACCTTGTATAAGAATACTGCCCTCCAAATTTCATACCTCTAGGACTTATGGTTTAGAGCCTGTCCAGATGGGGCGTTTTGCGCGTGAGTTCACTCGCGCGTTTCAATTTATTGTATGAAGAAACGCGCGACATGTTCTGGACGCGATATATGTAGCTCTAGTATCTCGTGAACGCGCGAGTGTCGCGCGCAAAACGCCTCATCTGGACAGGCTCTAAGGCTGTGCGTTGATTGTCAGTCAAAAGATTTTTATATATTTAAAAGAAGATATGGTGTAAATAAGAACAACATTAGGTAAATAGAGATCCTTTAACTATAACCAGTAAATTTTGAGAATAATCCAAAATAAACCACAAGAATATTTTATCCTAAAATTGCATGCCATTCACTGAGGTTTAACACGTTGACGTACCTACAGCTGTTTCCAGCGGGCCTAAGATGCGCACCGCAAGATATTTGTCATGTCGTTCTGTCAAAATGTAAGCATTTTGTACCAGTTTAGGAACTATTGCATTATCTGTGGTACCTAATGGTGTCGACAAAACGCGCCATAATGTACACTTTTGACACTTCTTATTCGTCGTACCTCTCCGAGGACGAGATAATAGTCATGCAGAAATGTCAAAAGTTGAAAATTCAAAGGCGCGGTTTCTCGACAACATTACCACAGATAATGCAATAGTTCCTAAACTGGTACAAAATGCTTACATTTTGACAGAACGACATGACAAATATCTCGCGGTGCGCATCTTAAGGTATATCCGTACAAGTTTAAGTTGATCCATATAACTTGCTAATGTGTAATTTGTATTGTAGTATTATAATCCCTATTGCTATATTTTTTATACGTAAACTGATTACACAAATTACACAATGCTTTAGTATGCAAATCCCCAGGTTTCAAACCCACTGTTCAATTATTACACGGTTTAAACAGTACCTAATAGACCACGTCTCTTGAAAGCTATTAGTATTTTGGACTGTGCGAATGTTAATTATTTATTCACTTGCTTCCGTCCGCGATTTTGTTTGGATCGTCCATCATAATGATAGAGTTAGTCTAAATAAAAGTTTTAAAAGAATTTATGAAGCATATTGTAAGTATTTGTCTATTGCGTCAATACATAAATTGACTTGCATTGTTTATACAATTTTTTTTTTGTAATCATTTACATTATTTTTTTACAAATTATTGCAATAAAGTTGTATGAACGTAACCATAATTTGTAAGTGTATTTGTCATTTTTTTTTTTTTTTTTAATATTGAATAGCCTTTTATTATAAGAGATCTTTTGACTTCAATCTCATCTGATGAAAAGCGACGATGAAGCCGACTATGCCCATATTGACAAATAAGTTTATTCGATTTAAACGAAATAATCTGAAATTATAGTTAAAATCTTGAAGAATACAAGCCTAAAAGCGATTCATGATTTACTTAACAGGCATTCACATAAAACAAAAGTATATGTTAGTAATTGTGTGATTTGCACCCTCTAACCACCGTCAATGGAATCCATTTTGATTCCATTAATTATGTGTGCGCTGGGTTATTGATGACATTCTGTTTAGTTTATAGTGATAGGTATTCAGTACATAGTTCAAATTATTTACTTAGGTACCTATACATAAATACTGTGGCAACTGGTAACACACACAGGCAAATTTATGTACTTAGCGACAGTGTTGCACACTTACGTACCTAATGCATTAATTCTGCAATTAGTGGTGTGCAACTGTGTTGGCCTAAATTTTTTTGTAATAAAAACAAAAGTAGTATAAAAAGTAAGTAGTAAGTGTAGTGTAGGACGCCCTCCGGCTAGGTAGCCGGAGGGCGTCCTACACTGACGTCACCCCATCTGGGGTGACGACCTGAGACATGTAGCTGGCAAACACTGGATGAGAAGAGCCGAAGACCGGGCTCAGTGGCGCGTCTTGGGTGAGACCTACGTCCAGCAGTGGACCAATATAGGTTGATGATGATGATGATGAAAAACAAAAAAATATATATTTTTTAGTGAGTAACCTTGTTAAATTATGTCACTGAAACTAAAAACAGTTTAACTTCAAGTAAAGTAAGTAGTAGTAAGAAGTTTTTAGATTTTAATTTTTTTTCTACAGTATGTACCAAAAGTCTTTCGATCCAGAGGGTGATATAATATCAGTATTGATATAATCAAATTATTAGTTTAAAAACTGAGTTCTAATGAGGATTTTGTAAATATTCTCTTCCATCCTGTATAAATATTACATTTCACTGCACAAGAAGATTAGCCACTAATGCGTAGCCCCAAAGCTCACTTTGCGTTCTCTCAAACGTGTAAGGAATTAAACAGATTTACGTTCCAAATAACGCAACTTTTACAAGTTAAATAAACTCTGCAAACACGCCAAAGTTTTAAATGGATATCCTTCAGAACCCTTTGTCTATGCTCATTTAGCTTAAACTTATTTTACCTTAAATTAAGGGAGATTTTCACGCCGTACCGACTTCTACTGATTTTATGTCTTAATTTTACAGACGCCTGTCTTTTAGACTTCATTCAAAGGAAAAGTTTCTATAGCTGCCTTGAAAACAGATTGGATCTTTTTTATTACTAAAAGAAAAAAACATTTTTATGACTTTCTATAAATAAATAAATAAATATTCACGGACACTTAACACAACGTCTTCTAGTCCCAAACTAAGCAAAGCTTGTACTATGGGAACTAGATGGCTGATATAATACATACATACATTTTTTTTGTAAATACATACTTATAATGCATAGAAACACCCATTCTATGTATTTTATGACTTTTGCCTAGCAGTGGGATAATATTAGCATCCTTCCTACTAATCCTACTATAATACTATAAACGCAAAAGTTTGTCAGTATGGATGGATGGATGGATGGATGTTTGTTACTCTTTCACGTAAAAACTACTGATCCGATTTGGATGAAACTTGGAATATATATTGTCCGTGACTTGGATTAACACATAGGCTACTTTTTATCCCGAAAAATTAACGGTATCTAACGGGACGCGAACGAAGCTGCGGGCGGCACCTAGTAAAAAATAAATGTGAAATATCCCCAATTAACTAGAGATTTCTAATAAAAGTAAATGCTGGTAATTAATTAGTACACAATATTATATTATTTACGATTTTATTTCATTTATGTTTATATACACCATCCCATCAAAATATATGCCATCAAAATCACCCCGTATGGAATTTGGGATGTTGCAGTTCGTGCGAGAAAATAGTATTTTCTATGATTTACCAACAGACTCATTAATTGACCAAACATGCGCATTAGCAAAATAAATATAAAACCAAGTTGTATAACATTTTCAAATAAAAGTTGATTATATTTTTTGTTTTGCTTTCGATATACCATTACAGAATATTTGTACTATCTAATAAAGATGAGCTTTTTGAAGCATTTTAACAGCTTTTTTGTTGTCTTTTTATCGGCAAACTTAGTTTATTTTGGTCGCAATAGAGATTTTCATTGCGTATTACCATTAGGCTTGGTGAAATTAGCAAGCACCACTTTGTTTTGGTACCATACAAATATTATGGCTAGCAACATTAAATAACATTAGATAAATTTGTGAACGTTGCAACTTATTTGACTACTAAAAGATCTAAAGAACTGATTGTTTTATTTTAAAAAGTCAAGCAAATATTAACGTACTTACTTATCATTTTTAATATTCACCCGAGCTATTCTGTGAAAATGAATAAAAGTTGGTTTTTCAAATCATCTACATTTTAAGTTTACTCACAGCAAAAACATAAAGGATCACCGCATACATTCTTGAATATTTATTAGTATTTTTATGTTCACTACACTTACGTTAACAGTAATTTTTATTTGCGCTGTAAAAACAAACGACTGTCCTCGTTATTACTTTTTATTAATGTTTGGGTAAGAGACACTACTATATTTTATACAAAAATCTAGTAGGTAAATATTCGCCCGTAGATATTTAAATGTGTTCGGTCAGCGTCCTCGCAAAACGCTACTCAATTTAGTTTGAAAATAAATTTATCTATTATATATGCTCAAAAACGTAATCTTCCTATTAATAGATAAATATTTACAGATTTTTTTTAAACAGCGCCATCTAGTCACAAACTAAGCGTAACGGGTACTTTTAAAACTAAGATGGCGATAGAATACTCAAATACAGTAGGTACCTTAAAATGTATACTTAATCCGAGACCTGGATTAACACATAGGCTAACTTTTCATCACGGAAAATCAACGGGATCCAATGGGACGCGAACGAAGTCGCGAGCGGAAGCTAGTACATAATAAAACCAAAACTACATCTAATCTAATCTAATAAACATCTATGTTTGCACATAAAATGTTTTCCCTTAGTGGGGATCGAACCCACAACCCACAACGCATAAGGCAGAGCTATTATCGACTGAGCTGTGACGGCTGTCAGCAATACAACATCAAAAATGGACTTCTTAAGACTGCTGCTGATGATGATTTGTAAATCAATGCACCAAATTGTGCTCCGACTTAGGAATTTATATTCAATATGAACTCTATGGAAAAGAAAATTATAGTCACTGAGAAATTACAATTTCCCCATTACTCTCCATTATTCACCCTGATTCACCCCAAGCAATGACGTCATCACCCTATTTCTTCAAACATTCCAATTTTGATATCAATCTTTGCAACAGCACGATGTATTTTGTAAAAATGCAATTTGATACGGTTCGATTGCTTTTAATAGGGGGTGATTTTATTTTGTTGGTAGTAGGTACGTTACTCATACGTTATCTATATTCATATTGCACTGTTTCGATTTTCATTTAAATGCTTTTGTCTTGGATGCATTGGCATGCCGCATGTCGTTTTGGTATCTTCTTCTAAGGTAAGGCTTCTTTTCATCCAAAGTTTGTCTGGAAGAAATCGCTCCATAGCTTAAAAACTGCTCATTGTACCTACTTAGTATGTAGGTATATTAAAATCTTATTTTTGGGTATTTTTTTTTACATAATACTATTGTTAAAGTGTGCGTACGTGTACCTACCTACAACAAAGTTATTCATGCATTTAGCGTCAAAGTACACTAGAAGGCACGACGTCGCGTCGCTACGGTTTTAGAATGGCTAAACAAAGCCCTATTTATGCCGTTCAATTTTATATTTTAGCCAGATAACGTCACAATATAAAGCATATTGTGACGTAATCCGGCTCTAAAAAAGCCGGATTTTCAAAAAAATATTTTTTTTCTCTCCCTAACTACACGACACGATAGTCTTGTCGTCAAGTGTGCGCCAACGCTTACCATTACACAATACCTAGATAGAAAATGACATAAAATTTTACAGATTAAAAAACACATTAGAACTGCTCTGGGATACAAATCGGCGGTATTATTACTACAAGCAACCTTTCTTGCTTAACCTTACTAGAAGGTTTAAAACATAGGTAACAACAAAACATCCCGTGTCCATATTTCAGCAAATTTTATTCGATAATTGGAGTATTATTCGACTCGGTGGCCACTCAACGCAGTCCGGTATCGACAGATGTCTGGTTAACCTTTGACCTCTTCTCTGACATAACAAGCGACTTCCCAGTGTATGAAGTGTGGGTTCAATTCCCTCTGAAAGGGGCACCCTGTTATTTTGTCTTGTTTCTGACTCATAACTATATAAATAAATATTAATATTCATGGACATTTTACACAACGCCTTCTAGTTCCATAAACTAAGTGAAGCATGTACTAGATCGAGAACGCTAATAGAATACTTGAATATACTAACGTATATATAAATATACGTCTCATAAAAAAAAAATCTGTTTTAAAAACTCTAAACCAGTTTTTTAATTATAAGTTTGTTTATAAGCGCCCAGCGTTAAAGAAAAGCATTTTGCATACACAATGCTTGAATAACGATTACTTATAGTAAAAATATGAACACTTCAGTAAATATAATTCGATAATTGGTATATTATTCGAGTTAGTGGCCACTAGACGCGGCCGGTATCGACAGAATATCGATTAAAGAACGCCTCTCGGTTTTAATAACCCAGAAGCCTGCAGTGATATTACTACGTCACGTCACTTACGGGAATGCTTTAGTTTTTTTAACACTTCTACATAAACGAACGTTCCATGACTAGACTAGGCAAAACCAAACATGATAAATCATTACTTCTCCAAAGCCTGTTTTTCTTGTAAATTAATGGTTTTAAAATCGCATATTATGTACTAGAACTACAACAGCTGGGCAATATTTTGCAGAGAAACAGTCGTAATAGTAATTGTTTTATTACAAAAAATTCAATGCAGTTGAAAAATGGCATATTATTCTCACAGTACAGCAAACATTTTGTGTTCACTCTTCAACCCAAATTCTGAACCGCGAGTGACTGCAGTAACAATGACGTAGAAAACTTACAACTAGCCTCCGGTCTACGCAATACTGAGTGTCGGTGGTTGCATCCGAAGATTAATGGTTTCGCTTTTTGCATTACAAGTCGAAACAAAAGCACTTAGCGATTCCGATATACCTAATGTTTACTGTGGATCTTTGAGAAAAAACTTGTATTAGTACACAAAGAGAATTTTCCAAGCACATCGCTTTTAATTCTGAAGAATATGTGACCGTAAAGTTGTAGCTTCAAATACATTCGAGTCATATAAAGCTTCGACTCTACTCGACTCTATCATCTTAGGAGGTGCGGATAAGAACCAAACTAAGCGTTCTTTCTTATCTACACCAACCTCTACCGTTTGGTTCAGGAGGTGCGGGTAAGAGTCAAACTTAGCGTTCTTTCCTATGATTTGGGAAACTTTGTTTTTGAGTCTCTGAGTAACGTAGACTGTTGAAAATGGTGGCTTTTTAGTTGAGAGTGATGGGTAGAATAAGGCAAAACTTCATTTGCAGCTATGATAGTCAGAGCGCCGAGTCTATGCATTTGTTTTGACTTTCGACTCGAGTATATTCGCAAAGCGAGAAGTATTGTATGAAACCCGGATAAGCGCCTCTTGCGGGAGAATTGGGAATTGTGGGGGCCCTGCGGTCAAGGTCCAACTTAGCCGTCATATTGAGACCACCACAATTCAGAAAATCAAACTCTAGACTGGCGTTCTCGTTCTCTTTGTGCTTATTACTTAACTAGGTATTATCTATATTGAGTTGGGTATTTCATAAAATAATTAGCATCGGTTCAACAGTTTAATGAAATTGTAATCGATACAATGTGTATCAAGATGATTTCTAAACCACACCCATGTAAATACAATAGCTAGTTAAAATAAAGTTCTTTGAGCATCAAAGAGTGAAACTAATACATACTAATTGAGATATATGAGCCCGACATCCATCAAATGAACCCACTTCAATATGAATCGAATATTTGACAAAGGAGTGTATTCGATGGCTACTCGATACTCAATACAGTAGTGTGAACAACTCAGGCCAAGTCATTACTGTACCCGTGTTTGTAGAGTCAGAATGTAAGAATATTCTCATCTATTGATGTTTAGAGAATAGCCATGGTCATATGCCACACTAGCTGTCGCCCGCAGCTTTGCTCGCGTGGTAGCAGCATACGCATTATTTGGTTAAAATCTTTGATCCTAATTTTAGACTCTTTAGGTTGCGACTTTTCAAAATTTCTTTCTTGGTGCACCTCTACACTATATAAGGATACTAGCCTCTAAATTTCATACCTCTAAGACTGTGGTTTAGAGTGTGCGTTGATTGTCAGTCAGCTTCAAAAGAGTTTTATATATATTGACGATGATATAAAAGAAGAAGAAGAAGAAAAAGATTGCCCTTCAGCATACTTACTGCTACTGTTACAATTTATTGTTTCGCAGGGTAGGTGGCATACGACCACCATAACAGCTATTTTCTAACATCACTATGGTACAGTTGTATCTAAATATATAACAATTTCAGATGAGAATTATTTTCTTGTTTCATATAATTTTAAGCATGATTTTTCAGTAATCATTTTTTTTTTAAATTATTTTGGAGATTAATGTATGCAAAGCAACGAGCAAACGATAACTAAAGGAAATACATTTATTTACGACACACAAATGGACAAAAAAATTAATAAAGGAAGAAACACAATTAAAACACCAACGTATTTTTTTATATAATATGTTATTCATGAAGATCATCTTGCTGACCGTACAAGTTTGGTTTCAGGTTCTTTGGCTAGCGAGATGGCGAGTTCAATTTATAAATACATCTCTATTTCCGGCGCTGGTGTGGGTTATTACAGATTACAGCTTCAGCATCATTTACATCCATTATTCATCGAGAAGAACCGACTAATGTAAAATCAACTAATGTTTACAGGATTAGTGAATCAAACGCACTATTTTTTTTACATTTCTTCAACGGCTTAGACTAAAAGCGATCCATTCTTTTATACTTTTGGTTGATAGAGGAATTCAATAGAAATGTACGTGGAACAGTTTTCGCATAGCTCTCCGACTACTTATGAGCTCTCTTTTGTTTTAGCCGATTTAAAAACAAAATAAGAAGTTTTTCCTACAAATCTGTTTTTAAGATCTACAGCATTGATGGGAAAACAGAATTTACGTGAGAGGCTCAGTTTATTCGCTCAAGATTACCTAGGTAACTATAAGGGCAACTGCTATAGCCATTGCAAAACCCGCTTATCTGCTTGGATGGTGTCCAAGATTTATCGAGAACGAGAATATTGGCATTATCAATGAGATTCATTCAACTTGCGGTTGCAAATATTGAGAACAGGAAATTTTGAGATCTCAGTTGAATTCGATCCTCTATTAAATCTTTGACAAATTCGTTGAAAGTTATTTAAAAATCACGATTTTTTTAATCTGCCTTTGGTCCCTGATTGAGTTAGTCTAGTTTTAAACCACTGCTATCTCGTCTCAATGGGACGAAACTGTCTTTTACTGATACAATATGTTATGGTGTAAGAAACTAGCCCTTTTTAAAGGATTAAACTTTGCCTAGACCTGGATCATTCACCATCACAAACCAAAAAATCTACTAACTACTCATGAAACTAACTGAACAAAACAAAACTCACAGTTTGAACAAGCGTTCACAAAGTCCTCTCAAGAAGATCGTAAACAATGAAAACTTTGAGAGCACAACAAAATATCGACAAAAAACAGATAAGAATTCTGCCGAAATAGGACCAAGTTCAGCCCAAACAGACAGTTCAGGGTTCGTCCGGGTTGGTCAGAGTGTGACCATGGGTACTACTGTGAAACCTCGGAAAACGGTTTTACTTCAGAGGGCCTAGTACGAGTTTTGATGTGTTAATCTGGTGTGAAACGTCTGACGCCCAGCACACCAGTGGGCGCTGATTTGTATGGAGACACTGAGGGGATTTTTTGAGAAGCTCGACATGCGAGTTTGGGCTTGGTGTAGACCAAGCTTCTCAAAAAATCCGCTCGGTGTCTCCATACAAATCAGACGTTTCACACCCACACGTGCACTGTAAACTTGTACTAGGCCCTTAGAAGGAACGATAGCCGAGTTTTTTTGAAATTGGAACATATAGACTTGATTCTAGACTGTAGATGAAAACAGTAACAAACGAAATCGCTGACATAGCGGGCAAAAATTGGATGAGACTGTCACGGGGTTGTGAGAAATGGTATCAACGAAGAGAGGTCTCTATCCGCTGCTGGCTATATCCAGCAGCAGATGAAGTCAGGCTGTGGCTGATGTTGAGGTAAAAACTTAGCAGGATACAGTTTATTCAGCAGTGACAGCAACATTTAACGGATAAATGCTGATGAGTTCTGCAGATATGAGGTTTCACGGTAGCCCACTTAAGCAGGGCCTGGCCAGTTGCCAATGCGTATGAATCATGGCATCCAACGCAAACCGACTCTATTTGTCAACGAGGCCGCAAAGACGAGTGTGCTTTTCGCTATCACCACTGAGCAGCTTCTTAAGTCCTAAGGACTTTCACGTAATCATCATCATCATCAATATTTATAAAACTCTTTTGAAGCTGACTGATAATCAACGCACAGCCTAAACCATAGGTCCTAGAGGTATGACATTTGGAAGGTAGTATCCTTATGGGTGCACTAAGAAAGGAATTTTGAAAAGTCGCACCCTAAAGGGTCCAAAATTAGAATCAAAGATTTTAACCAAATAATGCGTATGCTGCTATCACGCGAGCAAAGCCGCGGGCGACGGGTAGTGCTTAATAAATGGCATCGGAAATCAAAATATCACCTGTCTAATTCATTCAGTACCAACATCCGAGGTACCAACTATATTTCAGTTGCGGCACAGCTGAAACGTCACTGTTCAGCTAGATCAAAATGGCCTGAAAAGAAATAAAAAAAGTACGGTCCAGCTGCAATTCAGCCGACTAGTTCGTTAGTGGAATTAGCTCCCAGCTCCTACAGCCAAATTAGCCAACTTGACATTATAGGCGTTTTCACACTGGCACGATAGCTACTTACACTAGTCCGATTGACATTCATCTCAGGTTAGTCGAACAAAGGGTTGAAGTTTTGATTCTTTGAAATTTGAATTTGAAAATTGAAGAAAAATTTCGGTGTCGTCCGTCAACGATACGGTGTGAATACGTCTGGTACCAATGCAATTAGTTCTCTACGATATCGTGTAGGTGTGTCGTATCGGCAGTGCGAAAACACTTATTCCACAATCGCTAGTGAGTTGAAAACTCAAAAACACTTATTTAATTACCTAGTTGAAAACATGGGGATAACGACGTAACTTTATGTTTGTAAATATTTCAGTAACTCGCACACATTATGATTGGTTTCTGTTTCTCCTGTACCTACCTTCTAACGTTATGAAAAGTGATAAAAAAATACTTTCACGGTAACAGAAAAAATCTGCAAAGAACAGTAAAGATTCGAGCCGAAGTTCCTACAGCGTGGCAAGACTACTTCATAAAATTCGGTTTCAGTCAACGACTTTACGATATAAAGGGGCAAACTTCAGAAATAGATTTTTATTTTTAAACTTTTAAGGGTTTTGGTTTTAAGATTTGAAAGTCTGAAACTTGTATAATAAAGTCGAATTCAATTTGACCGAAATTGTATTTACGTTTGTGCATTATCCTACTTAGCTCAAATTGGAGTATTTTTTTCTGGCTCTTGCTTCTTTTCAAGAACCAAGCGTAGCTTTAGAAGATTAACATGTATACACCCTATAGTATCCATAGAAACAATGCTATTTAGTCCAAAAAGTAATGACGATGTCACATAGAAATGATCTTTGATCCCACGGTCAATAGTGATTTCGGCGAGAGACTTCTGTTCGCAGATTTAACCCTCTGTGGCTTGCGGATGTAAAACAAAGAGAAACGCTGACCAGACAGTAAAGAACCATGTCTGTTTAATATTTCTAACAGAATTCTAAGAGTTCGAACGTCGCTAAAGGTCCACAGAAACTGGTGATAAATATTCTAATAAAATCAGTTGGAGTTTTGAGTGTTTGAAACCTTTGAGGGGTTGAAAGCTGACCGGAATCCTTCTACAACTCACGTAAATTAATCGCAGTTATGTATTTTGATTAGCTAAATCGTGTTTAGGAATTTAAGACGCAAACAAGCGTCAAACAACTTTGCACTTACACAGTGCACGAATGCAATAAAGTTGAATTTCCGCATCGGCAGATCTTCGATGGGTTTTTCTACGGAAAAGTTCAAAAGAACCGTAAGTTACAGGCTCGCACTTGAAAGTTATAAGATCAAAGATCTATTACATACCGTATGACCCTTAGATTTATAGCATTATCCTGTCACGCCTCAATAAGTTTGCTGCTTGGCTGAACGAGTCCTCCTAGCCACGTTCGGGGTAAAATGAGACACGAGGGCCGACGAACGAATGAAATAACGAGAAGCTCAGTCGCGCTTCAACCGCACCCGAAAGCGGTCGTGTCGCGTCCTCCCCAAAAATTAAGTTTCGCTACGAAAATAGCTCGTGCAGTGGTAAACAGTGCAGTGACAAATTTATTTGTGTGACTCAATGTGATTGACTACCAACTGAAAGGATTTGAAACAGTGAGTATTTCTGGCTTATTACGCCTTTTCAGGTGGATTTATTATTCATTTTGTTTTTACAGATTTATGAAAGCTCATTATGGTGGGATTACGGTTATTGAAAGGTTATTTTCGGAGTTCTTTTTGTTCGACGTTGAATGTTTATAAAGATGAAAATCTGAACCATTATAAAAGACCCTTAGAAATGAAGAAGATGAATTTTGAATCATTTACTTAGGAGTATCGGGCTTTACCTATAAAATATAGTGTTGCAGCGACCGTTTTCATCATACCTCGTTGCAATATGTATTTTTTCCAAAAATATTTTTCTAACTTTTTGCACGTTTCGTAAAGCACGCTGTGTTCACTGTTTTTAGAAACTACGCCGTGAATTATTTTTGTACACCATGATATTATTAAGGTTTATGCGTATGTTTCAATTTGTGAACCTATTAATAAAAAAAAAGGACAGTGTCATTTTTTATGGACAGTGTCATTCTTTCGCAACTTATAACTTTTCATAGGTAACTAATAACTGGTTTGACTGGTCAAAATAATACTACCTACCTTATTAAAAAAATACTATCTGGATACGCAAGAGGGTGTTGGCACAAAATCCTGTGCTAGGAAATAACTTGATCTGCAAATATTTGTTCTTAGTCTGGGTATGCCTAGCCCACCTACTGTATCACCGTAGGTACTTGTATTTGGTTACCCACACGATATACGGAATTCCAATGCAAAGTCAGGTTTCTGACTGTTGCTGGTAATTTATTTACAAACATTATGATTATACTTCTGAATAATTATAAATGCGTTAGATAAATGCGTACTGAATAATTCACATGTCATTTACTACTAGAGGAGACGGGCGCTGACGGACGTTTCCATAATTAATTACGTCCCAAATTTCATCCCTAACCCTGATAGGCATTAGGTCCCGTTATTTCATGGTTCTTTTGATGGTTCTTCTCCATCATCATAATGTTTGTCAAGTCGACCCGACATTTTGATGTCTCTAATGGGAGCTGAAGGCATTCTCTCAAAATATTAAGTACTAGCTTCCACCCGCGACTTCGTTCGCGTCCCGTTGAATCCCGTTGATTTTCCGGGATAAAAAGTATCCTATGTTACTTCTAATACCTCCAAGAATGTGTACCTACAAAGTTTCATGATGATCGGTTATGTAGTTTTCGCGTGAAAGCGTAACAAACAAATTTACATTCACATTTATAATATGTTTCCATAACACTATATCTATGTCTTCAACGTGTTCCAAAAACAGAATCTTAAAAAAAAAATTAATAAAAAAAAAATTGTATGAGGTATGGTATGATACTTACTATATTCTTATTTTTACTTCTTCTTTTTTTGGCCGCTGTTCGGTGGCTAGGGCTGCCAGGAATTTGCCAATGTCAGTGTTTACTGGCGTTTACTTGTTTACAAATCTTTTAAGGAAAGGCAGAGGTCTGAGGCATGAAAAATTACTGGTGAAGACTCTAAATCTTCATCGCGTTTATGACACGAAGGCCGGAATAATGAAACGTCACTCAAATTTAAGTAAACTTGCTCTGCCTCTGTTTGACATTACTCATTTGTAAGAGATGGCAATAATTTAAGCGTGAACTTAATTTATAAAACAGACATATTAGTTGCAAAAGCCCTAAACCAAGACTGTGACTTAGAAGTTGAAGTTGACAAGGCAAACTGCGGCTGGGAAATTGAGATTTCTAATACCCCACATACGTATGGATAAATTATTATTAAAGTGCCTAACATACGTACGATTTGGATCTGGATAATTTAGTAGGTAATTTAATTCTGTATTTTTTTGTTTCTAAGTAGATACATTTTTTACAATCATTGACATTGCCGTGCATCATTTGATGATGATGAAGCCCGAAAGTAAAATTTCTTTCCGTATAGTATCCTAAAAAGTCCTTTTTGAAACATACAAATTATGTTTTGGCTAGTCTCTAAGCCCCAAAACTGAAGAACCCAAATTGCTGGGTTGAAGCACCTTCATATTAACTCTTGAGGTAAAACGTAGGCATGAAAGTAAATACGTAACCTCATTGTACATGCAAATTGTTATAAAAATATTCATGAAAATTTGCCGATCAAAGGCGTATTTGTAAGCTTCAAGGTTAGTCAAAACCAGCGCTCGTACGTCTTAGCTTTTCATTATAGTCTTCATACTCGTGTATTTATTTGGGACTATGAAGAAAGTTATAGAGGTTTTTGTTGGTAAGTAAACGATAATTTAGCACCAGCTCGAGAATATTATTTTAGCATTATTGACTTTTTCTAATCAAAAGATTACTTTTTTTTTTTTTTTTTATTTTTTTTTTACTGAAATTTTTTACGGAATGTTACGCATAACCCCCCTGGGGGATGGGGAGGGTTATGTGGGGCTCCCGGACCGGTTTATCCACTAAAACCACCAGTTTCTCCAGCGTCGTCTACGTGGAGGAGGACTGGGAAACCGGCAGAGCCTTTACGTCCAGTCCCCCGCCGACAACCAAAAGATTACCTAACCTACCGCCAATCGCTCTTTGTCCGTGTTCCGGAGAGATCAATAAAACATGCACGGGATTTTTTTACCTAGAAAATAAGTCTATCTATGCGTTATAAATAAACCAATGGGGGCAATCGTTGTCTCATAAAAAAGCTTAAACCTGGCAGGTTTTCTGAACTGTTTTCTATTCTGTGATTAAATAGTGACACTAGCGCGTTTCAGCGCGTTTTTTGCCATCAAAAGCTTCTCGTTTTCGTATATCTGTAGCCACGTCACTTGACATTATGCTAGGCAGCGAAAGCAGTTGAACTTACGATATGGGCACACCTATAAACGTGGCTGAAAACTACGGTACAATCGTTTAAAAATCGCTCTAGATCAGTCGTGTCCGGTGTTGTTTGGTCAGAAATAGTAAATCCTTTTACTCTGTTTGGTTTTGTCAAGTTTATCTAGGTATAATAACTATTGTTGTGCGTCTTTACTACCTAGGTTCGGGTTTATTATGAGCACTCAACTATAGCTTACTATCATGCTGTTTACGAGCTCCGGGCATCATTAAAATGTAAGGGTATAAAAGGATATCCCTTAAGACTCTGATGGCCCAAAAACGTGTAGAAACCACTAGAATAGCCCACCTGGTTGCTCTCAAAGAAATCCCGCGGGTATAGAGGAAAAACCTAACAGTTTTTGATAAAAAGTGTTTGGGAAAATCGACGGATTTGTAGAGGCAATTTCCTCGCTTATTTTGTTTTAGACCAATATTTTTTTAAAGCTCAAAGTGTCATATTTTTTACTGTTAGCTATCGGCGTGACCTTCTTGCTTAGGACTTTGACGGTTTTTACACTGCTCACGACACGATACTACGATATCGTTGGACAGTATTTACTTGTCATGTCATTGTGTCATGAATTTAGTATTTATCTACACTGCGTCGGAGGCTACATTAAGATCGAGCCATTGACATCGGTATCGTGTATAGTATTTATATAATATGTAATATCGTGTAGGTTTTGGCGTCGGGCAGTGCGCAACCGCTTTCTATATTTAGATTATGAAACTGCTAGGATACCCAGCCCCTAGTTTTGTAAGCCAGGTCATATTATGAAGTTAATTGGAACGAGATTGGCACATTTTTTTGAAAAGCTAGCAACAAACATTTAAAAAAAAAAAAAAACAGAAAAACTAATTTATGAGCCAGCGCGTAGGGGGATGATCAATTTATAAGCATCATTGTATACTTTATTAGTACTACTGAGATATCCACAACACACGGAAGAATACGACAAATAGGAATCGAAGTCCTTCCTCAAGTCCCAAGAAGTCAAACAAACACAGAGGGTGATAAATTCATTCGCGTCACTGTACTATGTACTTACAGCGCACAGCGTTTTATTTTGCTCCATTTCGCACACACTCAACCACTTGAGTGTTGGATGTCAATACGTTGAGAGTGTGGCATTGATGCTTGTGGGAACTTGCGTCAATACGTCAGTCTTTGCTCGCACTTTATCTTATGATGGATGGGTGCCTGTAGCATCAGTGCCTTCTTCTTCTTTTTTAACCTATATAGCCTGTGTCCGTCATTTCGACAGACAAATTTTGCCAGTGTCAAGTGATGAATTTGTATTAGTATAAGTCAAGTCAAGTCATTCGTCAAGTCGGCTGTCGTTTGTTTTGAAGAGAAAATGGTGGATTTTCTCTTCAAAACCTGATACGAATTTTCACATTCAGAGAAACCACTTTACACACATTTATTCCAATGGCTCACACTTTATGTTACGACCTAAGTATTATTGGTTATAATTCCACCAAAATTAAACAACAATAATACAAGAAAAATTATTAAAATAAAAGCGCTATGTGTTGTTTCAAAAAATGACAAAACTCGAATCCAGTGCCTACTTCTTAAAACGTTTGTTTAGACAGGAGGAATATTATCAATGTCTTTGTCATCGTGTTTGACGTGTTAAAGGTGCCTTGTCAGGTATTTTCATGTTACGAGTGTGTTAGATTTTATTTATATATGTGTATTATTTAATATAATAGATTATATAAATATGTAGAGAGAGAGAAAGCCATATATAGATTACTATAATTGAATATTAATCATTTTACTCTTACTAGAAATCATCTAAAACTCGTCAATAAGCTATTTATTGATTAAAGTAATAGCCTGTTCGTCAGGATGTAAAATGGGTATGTTTTATAAAGTAAACATGTAGAAATCCTTTTCATACTTAGTAGTTTATTTCTCAGTCGCTAACACAATATTTCTTAGAATAAGCCACGGTTATAACTAGCACAATAGTCTACCTACTTAACACAGGTAAGTACAGGAAATAACATCATACCTTTATAGCTTGTTGGCACATAGCCTCCTTTAATGATATCAAATCGGCAATAGACTTCCATGTTACCCGTACCAAATCCAACACAAGACTGTCCTCATCGAATAATCTCAACACACTCTGCTGTTCACATCGTGCCGGTCGTTATGGCAAAAGCCAAGTGAAGTTGGTTACAGTTCATTGTAAGACGTAAACAAATGTCGGAAGTCAGTACACAATCTAACATTCTACATAATGCAATATAAAATATAACTTGGGGATACTCTGAACTTTGATATTTATAATAAATTAGTATATGATTTTAGCAATATCAATTACGATTATAAAGTACTGCTAGTTCTATACAATACTGATCTTATCATCGGATGTAAACAATCAAATATACATATCTAGATACTGATATACATTGGGATATTCATGATAAATTATATAATTAATTTAGATAGTACATTAACTATTATACATCTGAATCAATAGGTTTTTATACATTTTGATGGAATATAAAATACTAATTGTATTCGCAACCAACGTGAACGTCGTACAGACCAACTTTGTGTTGCAATAATGTAAAAATACAAAGGCTTAGCTACAGTGTTGTCATAGTGGTTCGATATAAATTTAACAGTTCTTAATTTGTTATATACTTCACGATATTAACATTATATAATATATCCGAATCTAACAAGTGCAACACCGTCAGAAACTTTGGAGAGAATTGAAGTTGCTTTCACACGGCAAGCTTTTGAGGGCTCAGCTAGCAACGATGTGCAACGTATGAAATATGAATTCATGAGATAGTAAGACATACTTCTAGATATTCTAGATATTTATTAAATTTCTTACTTAAATAACCATAAACCACTTAAATCTCGAAAATGGACTGGCGAGATATTTTGTATGAAAACCCGATAAGCGTCTCTAGCGTGAGATTTTGCGATCTATTTTTCTCCGTACAAAAACTGCGAGTTTCTCCATTCTCGCTTTTTGCAAACCAACGATACTCTACGGGCTCTCACGCCTCGCAAGAATCGAATTGGTCTCAATGATTTTCAAACAAGGTTGAAAAGGTCTTTGGAAAATTTTATATTCATGTTTCACTTGCAACAAGACCAAGTAGAACATGATATTAGTAAGAGTAGGTATCTACCTACTACTACGCTAAAGTTGACGTAAGACAACGTTGTCAGATTTTTTTTCTGGCAAGTCGTGATTTTGGAACTTTTTGAGTGAAAAAAAGCGGGATTCTCTGTTTGAAAGCGGGACATAGTAAAAAAACGCATTTAATAAGAAGTTTTTTAATATATATCTTTTTATTACAGTTTAAATTATGTTTACATGACAATAGATAGGAAAAATAGCCATAGAAAATATATTTTAATAAAAATATGATAGGTATTTTAAATCAGATTTACCCTATCGAGTCTTAGTTATAACCGAGTCTTTTTCGTCTTCGTGAATAAAAAAAAACGCGCTGCACGCATGGTCGAGTTTACCTACGACCTTACGACACCGCACCGTTTTGTAAAGAAGCGGCGATATCTGAATAAACAACATAATCCGACTCCGACCAGTTGAAGACACCTTTGATCCATTAGATTTTTTTTATAGTGACTTCAACTCTGCTGCGTTTTGGTCACCTCAGTTTTATGACGTCATTTTAGTTACAAGCTATTTTAGGTATGTCGTTTATCAAAAGGAGACGTCTGCATCCAAATTTTTAAGCATTCTTGAGCTTGCTTGTGATCACAATAATGAACCATATTACGACGGAATAAGAACCACCGAAAGCTTCAAACGGAAAGAAACTATTTTAGTCTGGAATCATCGACACGATGATGGACCACTTGCCTCTATAATCAGTTTTAGAACTACCATAAACTTCGGTCAACTGTGCTGTGCACCACAAAGCGGTAACGTACAAAGTCAGTAACAATCATAGGCTAGGCAGATGAACCAGAAGTATGCAAGGAAATAATCCACCAATAGTATCATTTAATGTGATGAAGGAAAGAATAGAATGTAAAATATGTAAAATAGAAGTTATTTATTTATCGCTCTAAAAATATAGCAGGTGCGTAAAAACGTTAAGCAAATGCTAAAGGTGAATCCTTTAGTGCTGGTTTTCAGAAGTGCTTATACCTAGTGTAGTTGATATTTTCTTCTGACATCTCTTATGGATACGCAGATTTACCCGTAGATCCAGTAGGCTGAATAATTAACCCCAGCTATTGACTTACAAGACTTAAAAAAAGTACAGCTGTCAAGCGCACAAAGCTTTTCCCAGAACTGTATGAAAATGTATGCGTGAGAGTTGGAAGTCAATTTGCAGAAAATACTGTGAGAAATCTAACTGGAATGGCTTGCAGTCCCACGGGAACATGATGCACTTTACAACCTCGGAACGAACAGTACTCTATAGATATCTAAGTTTGATTAGCAGCCTGCAACTTTTATGACTTGACCTAATAGCTGATTCACACTTTGTTATGTGCAAGTGCGAAGTTATAAGTGATTAGTTAACGTGTTTTTTGATGTCAAGTGTTGAGTGTATTCAGAACGTTCACACAGTGTTTAGTTGATTCTGCTAATTATTACTCCAGATGGATCCATTCGTGCAATTATTGCTCAACAAATTGCCCGTTACGTATAAGTGCACCAAGTTCGGGCGACGCTCCGAGTGCGGGGAGAGCGCGGGTGTGCGGGGGAAGCTACTTAACAGTAAAAATAGACATGGCTTCTAATCTCTTCACTTCGCACTTGCACTTGTTACCTGCACTCATCACTTAGCAGCGTATGCGTTTACAAGCTTAACACTTGCACTTGCCACTCGCACTTGCCCCTTAACAAACTGTAAACCAGGCATAATTTATCCCTGCTAGGTGAAAGTGAATTAGAATTTTCTCTCTATATTCAATTTAAAGTCACCCAAAAATAATAATTGACGTAGGTATATTTTTCGCAAAAGATATTTGAAAAATAATTTATAAGTAAAACATAAATTAGTTGAGAAGTCCACGAACACGGACCTCGCGTCCTTAGACAACTTTTTATCATTCCAATTTCCATCATCTTGAAAGTCCAAAACAAGCTATGAAATTCCTATAAAACAGTTTCTGAGAATTCATAACAATGGCGAACGGTCTTCGTAGTACAAAACCAATGAGCAATATTAAAACAATGAAGGTTGGCGATCAACCGTGAATGGAAAGCCACAAACAAAGGAAAGCCTCAGAGTCACTAGTCTACAGAGCCTATGATGGTATGAACGACTAGTACGAACACAAAGTAAGTTCATGTTCTATGAGCTGGAAATCAACACTCTGGTAACTAAGTATCTTGTAATAAACGAAACACAAAAGAGGTCGTCAGCCGTAGGACGGTTATTGCTTACTTAGTTTATATTTGTTTTTATGTAACTAATTTCCCGGTCTTTATGGAACATCTTTGCTTATGTCAAGGAGATGGTCGTTGATAGTTCCGACACAGTTTTTATAACTTCTGCAGCTATCACCTTTAAAACTTATTAGGTATTATTCCGAAATAAACGATTTTGATTTTATTTTTCTTAAACAAAACCTTCCCATAGGTATAAGAGTGCACTTTATTAAATCTAGCCCTATTAGTAGTTCGATTATCTAACTGTTTGACAAAAATACTCCAAATTGTTTGAACGACTAATCGAACATTTTGGATACGCAGATTTTATTAACTGTACCTATAAGCTTTCACCTTTCTGTCTAGTGTAGTTCCAAGTAAATTTTCTAGGTACCAGATGCTTGATAATCAAATAACTCAGTGGCTTTATCATTACTCCAAGAAAAATGGTTTTTTTTTGTTCGACAGACTAAATTCATGGTATATGCTTTTATTTCCGTTAGCATTCCCTTAGCAGAGATGGGAATTGAGGATGTTCCGTTAGTAAATCTTCGTTTCTTGCGAATCGGTCATAGATTTTTCCTTATTCTAATAAAAGAGAAACAGAATAATACGATCTATTATATTCATAGACCCGTGAAAACGTAGCATTCATCTTCCGTAGGGCACTCCGGAATCTATCAATATCCGGATTTGTATTTTTCACGACTCCTGAAATGGCGGTCGTAATATGAAGTTAAGCGACATCTTGAACATTTTAGCCAGTTAAAAGTAAAGTTCATTTTCAAGTTCAAGCCAGCAGGGGATTTTTGAATTATAGCTCCCGAGATCCCCTTTGCAGCGGGAGCTCGCAGGGGATTTGTGGAATGTCAGTGAGGTAAGTAAAAAAAATATATAACTACTACCACAGATAAGATAACTTACCGTTTTATGATCCAAAGAATAGGCAATTTTTTTTATGATCTATCTATAGCTAGGCATTTGACTGCCAGCACGTGCCAGTATGTGTATAGCTGCAGCCGGTAGCGCACGTTGTAAAATCGTTGAAAATAGGTAGATGAAAAAGCCCGGAGGGATCACAAAATATAATATTATACAATCAAATAATACATAGGTAGGTAACATAACCTTAAAAAACAAAGAAAAATAATAAACCACGTTTGTCAAATCCACAAAAAGGCAAAGTGCTTACCTGTCAGAAATCTGGCATCAAAGTGGAGCCATTTCTTTGCATTGCAAAATCTCAAACGCAAACTACAAAGAAACGGATTTGTGTACCTACCTTCCTCTATACAGTATCCATGAATATGTGGTTGTATTTTTTTTTTTTTTTTTTTTTTCATTTATTGTTTTAAAAATACATAATAACTTATTTGGTACTATAGCACTAAGGAAACCACCAGGTTAGGTTAGGTTATTAGGTTATTGTATGGAAGTAATGGTTGACCCTTTGATAGTTCATTGACATCATCATCATCAATGTAATCAGTTCACTGTTGAATGTTTGTGGAGCCACTCAGTAAAAGCATGCAGAAGCTTGTGTCAGTGTGCTTAGAATTAGTTATTATTATTATTACTAAGTCATAAAAAAATATTTAGATATTTTCTATATCAATTAAGCCTAGTGCGCACTTATGGGCCGAGGACCTATAACGTTGCATTTTCACTTGACCATTTTTTTCTTGAAGTTTTTTGAATCATTATCATCATAATCAACCATTGAAGTCCACTGCTGGACGTAGGCTAACCTCAAAGTTTTCCAGAAAGAGCAATTTTGACCATTTCTATCCATTGTCTCACTCTATCTTCTTCTCACGACCTCAACTATGTCGTCGAAATTATAAATGCCTTTTAGATTCTGTCATCGCTTTTCCTTGACACAAAAGTGAAAGTGTCAAAACTAATATAAAGCCTTGATGAGTGATGACAGCTATTACGAATATGGAAGCCCTATTTTTACGTTAAAATCAAAACATTTTACATTAAAGTCACTCAATTTACTAAGAATATTATAAATTGTAGTCCCTTTATATTCGTTTAAATTCCCGACCTCATAAACTAGGCTCAGACAAACCGCTATGTGGAATAATATCGGACGTCCTATCTAAAGGACATAGTGAATGACCATTTCAAAGAACATTTGGTACGTTCACCGCCTTTTAAGGTCACTCTGAAAGACATTTTACTAATACGAATTTTCTTTATTTTTGAGGATTATTTTATGAAACTCTATGTGATTTATCACACTCGAATACTTGCGTGTCTAGGTAGATACCTACTCGTAAATAATAACATACTACTAGACCTTTTTCATAAACTATGATGTGCCCTAGGGGACGTTGAAAGACGAAGTAGTAACTAAAATTTTCCTACCACTTCGGTTTCAATAAAATTGTTATATGTACGTTGAATCGTTTTCAAGATGGAGGGCGGAGAGCACGTTTTATAATTTTTAATAATAATACTACAACTCAAAAACTATTTAAGCTAGAATAAAAATAAAAACGGTTTTGAAATGTCTAAACAAAGCCCTATTCTATGATATCCAACTTGATACATATTTTTATAAGACTTTTTTTTCCTCTTCAGTCCCTTATAACTTTACAACCCCTTGACCGATTTACTTTATTTAACATTACTTTATTAAATTTTGTGAAGATTGAATAAGCGGCTCGAAAGATGTCGTCGAAAAACATAGGCCGAAGAAAGTAAAAAAAGAAAAAGTCGTACAAAAATATCAAGTTTTTGTTTAGACATTCCAAAACCATTTTTATTTTTATTCTATGTACTTTAAATAGTTTTTGAGTTGTAGTAAAAATTATAAAACGCGCTCTCCGCCCTCTATCTCGAAAACGATTCAACGTATAAAAAATTTATTGAAACAAAAGTTGTAGGAAATCCTCTATAATATTAATCATACATACAAATAGCAAAAAACTCACAGGAAACGAGAGCAAAAGGTAGCTTTTTGTGACCTTTGAAATCAGAAATCAGAAACATTTATTCGCTGAATGTAAGTTTTAGGTAACATTGATGTTAAATGTATTAAAAGAGATCTATACATCCTACCAGTTATTGTCCTGGTGTGCAAACATTTTAACAAAATTAAATTCAAATACCTATACCACAGATTATATAATACTACCTATACCTATTACAAATTACAATCATGTCAGTATCACTTTAGTAAAGTGTGACCTTGAGATTTTAATAGTCGGGAACACCCTACCATATGTAGGTTTTGAGACTTTTAGGATGTAAAGATACAAGTTTATAAGAGTTTATAGCTTGGTATCTCCAATTCTGAGGTGAAATGCTAATTTGACTGGGCTTTAAGCAATTTAGTTCACAGTTTAATCAGTAAAGTCATGCGTAACAAGCTTTAGAATTTATGATCAAAGGGAATACTCCTCACTTTATTAAAAATAATATGGAAGAGTTATCCGCGTTACAATGTTCCCTTTTTAGTTATTCCGAAAGCCTGGTTACAGGCGTTTGCATACGACTATACCAGTCGCACAACCACGTTACCTACAGATGTTTTGAAAAAGTGATGCCAAACTCGCATCAACGCGCTCTCGTGATGCAGAGACGTGTACAATGGAAATCAGTTTTTGCATAATAAAGTAGATTTTTTTGTTGTGAAGCTTGGTTTTTTAATTTTTAAAGTTATACTTCTAATGCGACTTCCAACAACGTTGCGTTACGGGATGACATAGTCTCTGTCTCTTTCTATTCCCCCCGAATAGAAAGAGGCAGAGGCTAATACGCTACAAATGCTACAATCAAATATAGATGGCAGTGTTCAGAAATTCAGCATTTGACCGCCCGTGTTTTTGAAGATAAACGACTTCCAACTGACAGCGGGGGAATAGAAAGAGACTATAATACGCTACAATCATAATAGATGGCAGTGTTCATGCAACTTTTTACTTTTTATTTTGAAGTGAATATTCAGTATTGCATATTAGTTGTACATAAAAATAAATACTAAATTAATTTCACATTAAACACAGAGCGAGAATGAATGCGTGCCGCTCGAAGTATAACTTCTCCTGCGCGTAGGAACTGCACGCACAGGTTGTTGGCAAATCTAGTTTCAACTTTCAATAAGTGTGCGGCAAAAAGATGATTTCTCTCTCGTGTGCCATCATAAAGTTTGCGTCTTTAGTGCTGTGTACGACGATACGCGATGATGCTGCATAAATTCTTCGTGTGCAAACTTTGAGCCCCACTAGCTACCGTTTTCCTAGTTTATTGAGTGAATTTTGAAGCTGTTTCAACATGAACTACTACGGTAGAGTTGCCGGATAATAATCACTTTTCTTTGAGTTGGAATTTAGTTATTATGCTGTTATTTAGTTTGCAAATAGAGTCTAAAACTAGTTTTATTTAGCTTACGAGTATTTTCGACAGGAAAATGTTGGGGCATGTTTTTCGATGGGTGCGCACAGTCACTATGTATTTGCATCTGAGTGCTTGCGTGCTTCGGAGGGCATGTTAAACGTTCGGTCCAGGTTCTAGCGGTCGTTAAGCCATGACGGAGGCCTTAAGGCGGCCTAGGAACTCCATCATACAACCTACCTACTAGTATGAAGCTCGTAACATGAGTTTAGCAAAAGCGTAAGAAAAAATTAACTCCGCCACCAGAAATCTCTTTGCTATAACAAAAAATACGCGCCACCAGAACTATCGAGCCCACACATTTATAAAAAAAAATGTATATAAGTTTTCTATCAGCAATCTAGTTCCCATAGTACAAGCTTTGCTTAGTTTGGGACTAGAGGGTGTTGTGTGTAATGTCGAAAGATATTTATTTATTTATTTATATAGTGGGCTCGTTGGGATTTTTTTTTCTCATCTGGCCCACCAGTGGGCCTACCGGTGTGATCGATAGGAATAACCCTAGTATAACGTCCGTCAACATCATCAATGCTACTCAAAATCTAGATGAGCTGAAATAACCCCGCATAACACAACCACGCTCGCTTTTTGAAATGGGAACGCTGTCGGAGTGGCGACATTCGCTTTATTAAACCGCAGAGCTAGGACAAGAACGGAAAGCGCCAACTCGACGCCATAATGGAAACGCGAAGTGGCACGGCACTGTTATACGGAAATATTGTTTACCCGGATTAAGTTTTTCTTATCCGGGCTCTTGTTTCTTCTGGTTTAAAGTGTATTTACATTACAAACTTCTGAAAGTTGGTTTAATAAACTTGATAAATTGGTGACTATTGTGGTAAACTTGAACTAATAAAATAAAAAATAAAAATAAAAACTCTCTTTCATCTCAGCTTGGTGACAAATCCAAGCTGAGATGAAAGAGACGCGGGCTCAGTTTTCACGGCAGAACAAATGTTGTTTTTGTATTTTTGTTCATTATATCTCTACCCGACAGCTATTTAAATAAGTGGAAGTTTATTTCCAATTAGGAAAGTATATGTCTAGCTACTGATTGTCCCTAAATAAAAAAAATATAATGTCATTGTGTTTAGCTCATACCTAGATATACCTACAAATGAAAGTGTCGTCATTAACCAAGATCTATAATTTCAGTAACATTTTTGAACGAAAGGCATTGCTGTCTTTAAATCTGGTTTGAACTCATGCCGCATCTAGCAAATATTAGCTCCTTGCTCATGTCTCAGTGGTATCCGACAGTTGCGTGGAATTATACGAACTATTACGCTTTGAGTAGGTATACTACTTCCATACTACTCGTATCTACTATAATATTGCTACCATACTAGGTAATGTTAGCAATAATACTACGACACTAAAAATAATAAAATAAAAGAACACGTTATTCTAACATTATTTCTATAGTGCGGAGGAACTGTAAGTTTCAGTGAAAGTAGTCAACGAAGCTGCAAACCATCAACGGGCAACTTTAGACCTTAGCTCAAGCGTAATAAAGGTAATTTTTGCTTGAGAGTGGGAGAGGAGTAACTCGGGGTTGGTACATTTCATATTTTTGTTGTGACATTTCTTTTATAGAGATTGTGTGCGAGTATTAGATTTGTGTGTGTCTGGTTCTAGCGAAAAGTATAATTTTTATAACAAAACATTTATAGTTCAGGATCCCTAGAACATTTTTGTATTTCGATTACTACTATCAAGCTAATTTTTCGTGAGTAGCTTCATTTTGACGAGACGCCCAACAATTGCCTGTAAGAAACTCTCGATTGTGGTAGCTAAAAGAGTTAGCAAGGATACAATATGTCGATTTGATAATTCTCAAATATTTATTACTAACTGATTTATTTTTCTAAAATCTCAAGATAATTATCTAATTTATTGAAAAAAATATTTTTTTCCTTCAAAATCTGTGGTTTGAACAAAATCGAGAGTTTCTTACAGGCAATTGTTGAGCGTCTCATCAAAATGAAGCTACTCGCGAAAAATTAGCTTGATAGTAATCGAAATGCGAAAATGTTCTATAGGGATCCGGGACTATTAGTCAGACGTGTAATGAGAAAACTTTTTTTCTACTGTAAGAACGTTATCACAACCTTATTACTTAGAGTTTTTTTTTGCGAACATCATATAGTACATTGTTCACCGAGAGGAGAAAGTGACTGATTACCGTCGAGGGTGTTGTTTGAAGCCCGAGCCGTAGGCGAGGGCTTTAAAACACCCGAGATCGGGAATCGCACTTTCTCTCGAGTGATACATAGTGCTTTATACTACACCCACGAGGAAAATAAAAAACTAAAACTGAATCCTCAAACAACACACAAATTGAAAATGGCGCCAATGGCGTCTGCAATTTTCACATGTTCTTTTTTCAAATTGTTTATCCTGCCGCCGCAGGGTCGCACTGCCAGCCCGACACCATCCAACACACAGCTAGTGGCCAGTGTCATTTTGCGAACTTGGAGATAAAAACTCACTGTAAAAACTTTTTGGCTTTTGATATTTAGGTTACCGGTGCATAGTCTTACCCAAAATTAAAAAAGAAAAACCACGTAAGAAATGGATTTTCATACACTTTTCTCTCCCGCTTAGATGCGTTTTCTCCCCGCATATTTGTTCGATATGCAATGACGTACTTTCTACCGTAAATTTGATAAAGTTTCAAGGTACTTTCCAAGCAGGTGTAGTATAAACGTTATTTATTTCGTTATTTAGTTTAGTGTATATGCATGCCTGCCACACGATCATCCTACTTGTATCGTTTATGCTGACTGGCATGTATACTTAATATAAGTTTTATCAGTGTTTTTCGTTTAGTTGCATTTAATTAATTTTTAGATTCATTTTGTTATTCATAACTTCTGTTGGTTTTATTATTATATCTCTTATGCAGCAGCAGTTTGCAGCAGTCACGTAAACGAATATTAAAGTAATTATTTTGACGTAAACACCTGTAAATACGATAAACAACATTGAAAAAGATACATTTTTCGAAGTGAAATATCTAATAACTAATGATTTCCGCTGCTTTATAATGAAAAAACTGCATAGTAATAGTATTGTAACAAACAAAGTTCTTGCTTGCCTGCTACTCATTACGCTTTGCTCGTACATACATACCTACATACCTAACTAGTTGTACGCACATGTTGTTACGTTTCAACCAAGCTCAAAACTGTTAGTACTTTTAGTATTTAGTTTTTAATTTTTTCTAATTTTGTTTCTGGTTGTAATGTGTTTTGTGTGATAAATAAATTTTTAAAAAAAAACAACGTTACGCCCCTTATACCGCATTTTGCAACAGGACTACTAAAACCAATTTTTTTACAAAATAGTGCTTTGTTTGTCAGCCATGATTTTGATAACGTTTGCAAACCAGTTGCGATTTAGACAGATAATTATTTATCGTACACAAAAAATAGGTACCTACGTACAATCTTAAAACTGGCGTATGACAATGGACAATCAACCCAAAGTCCTTCTCCGTTACTTGAAGGAGTTGGGCTGGTTGGGGCGAGGTCAGCAGGGGGACAATGCACAATACACCCCAACGCGGGACGTCAGTGAAGATCTTATTCTCCCACGACGAATTAGAATTAGAATCAGAAGACAATGGACGGCCTTATCGCTGAAAGTGATTTCTTCCAGGCGTTCCATTGTCCTATCAGGGTTCATATTGGAAGCAATTATACTTTATTTAAAAAAAATTGTACCCACAATATGAATGCACTATGAATGAACTTTAGCTACCTACTAAGTATGTTATTATGATACTGTATTGGCTTGTATCTTCGCTGTGAACTATCATTTTATGACCGCATAGCATCAGGTAAAGCTTGCATTATTGCGCTATTGTATCCAACAAAGAGTTTAATAAAACCGACTGAACAATATTGAACGTTCAGCGATTCTATAACCCCGGGGCGTAGCTTTCGTTTAAAAGCTAGTGGATCTAGGTACTATAGTAGGTGCCAAATAACACCGCAATACAGGTCATTCACCCACCTTCACTACGATGTCGCAAAATTCAATTTAGGTATGGTAAACAAACAGTACTACGAGATTCGAGCGATACGGTCTTTAGCGACAGGTTTGTATGAAAAGCGACAGAATTAACCATTCATAAATTGAATTTTGCGACATCGTGGTGAAGGTGGGTGAATGACCTGTATTGCGGTGTTATTTGGCACCTACTATAGGTACCTACTCATAGTAGCCGGCAATTAAGTTGAACTTTGTAAAGTAATCATTAGGTGTCACTTCATTACCTCATTATTTGTATAAATATATTATGACTTTTTTGTATATTGGATGGTTGGCGAGTGGCTGACCGAATTTAGGTTTACTCAGAAAAATTTCAAAATTCTGATTGAGAATACCTAATATTGGATTATCTTAGTGTTATTACGGTGTAATTTGGCCCAAGAGTATCAGAATCCCCTTGGTTTTAAATTCTCGATATCATTCTTAGACAAAAAGTTTCAATATCCCCATAAAGCGGAAAACATAAAGAGGATTTTGTGACTTACGCTAATTATGTACCCTACTTATAGCGATTTGAGGAAGTCCTCAATGCCAGTTTCTGGTCTATAATTTTTTGTGTTCCGATCCAGTTTTAATAAAAACGGAACACTAATTTTTATCTAAGCAATATTGCAGACAATAGTCATCCTGCCGAACAATGAAAAACAATTTCTAAAGATTATTATTATCCGAAATCGTTGGATTATCTTAATACAAACTGGCAACTGTTTACTTTATTAAATTTTGCTTGAACAGTTCTGTAAGCTCTCTTTGGTATAAGATGATGATGATTATTTTGTTCATTTTCAGATATTTTAGGGATCGGGGCTAAATTATACCTTTGGGCACTTCTTGGATTATACTTAGCTGAAAGGAGAGCACACTGTTCACGTGCTCTCTAACTCATCGCTAGGCGCGGCCAATTTGCATTATACATATTTCTCCCAAATGTAGTCTATCTATCTACCTATACTATTATAAAACTGTAAAAACGCGAAAAACTAAAAATAAAGATATGGATGCAGATCCACTAAATAAACGATTCTGATTCCAAAATCGACTTTGTCTGTTTGTCTGTTTCTTTGTTTGCGGATCACGACTACTGACCCAATTTCAATTAAACTTATACCATTTGGAAACCCCTTTCCCGGATTGAAGCATAGGTTATATTTTATTGAAATAAAAGACGGGATTCTTAGATATAGCTTGAACTGTCTAAACCCAAAAGCAGCCATTAGCTGCGAGGTTCATCGCTATGCTGCTGGTGACAAATATTTTAGTGGAAAGTTTCGCACGCGTACGAAGTCGCGGGTATCAGCTAGTACGAATTATAGATAAAACACTCTTGTACAGATACACCGTTTCAATTCGAGATTATACTTAACTTTGGATATACCTATAGGTATACATTTTGAAACAGTGGTGTAATATCCTTGCGACGTTTGTATGGAAAAAAGGCGTACCTAAAAAGCAAGCTTAATGTCAGTAGATATTATCTACCTAGGTCATATAGGTAAATACCATAGAAAAAGTAGGCGCGCGATCTGAGTGCAGTCGGGGTATGAGGTGGGACGCGGGCGCAACTCCCCCCGCCCGTCAACACCACGCCGCGGCCGCCTGTAGTTTAGTGCCGTGCTTGATGTCTCTCGCTCGCTCGCGCTATCGATAGCGTTTTACTCAAGTTGCGTGTTAGTTTTTGATTATGATGATTAAAATTACAATATAATAATATATTTTTTGCAATAATAAACTTGTTTGATTAAGATTCCCGGCTTTTCCACACAGTTTTCTTATAGTAGGGAATATAATGCATGATATATTTTTTTTTTTGTACCATAACTTTTAATACAAATATCTAGCGCAAATGTAATAAATAAAATGTTTTGAAATACAAGCAGTTTGAACGTCCATTTTTAAGGTGTCAAAGAAAAATATCGAACTCCATTCAGTGTCGCTAATTAGGTCACATCACTAGCGCATTCCTCAGAACTGCACTCAGATCGCGCGCCTACAGTAGAGTCAAATCTAATTTTTTAACACTTATTTTGTTTTTAAGGATTCTTATTATCCAAAACAATATAAAAAATACGTGATAATGAAGAGCAATCCGAATGAATAAAACAACATAATTAGCACTTAAGGACCGCTTGCACACTTAAAACTTCCCTACCTATTTATAATAACAAAAGTAATGTCATTCTCCTTCACAAAAACTTGATTTACTTATTCAATTTAAGTTGGAGAACTCTTAATGGCTTTTTGTAAGTTACTTTTAGACTAACCGTAAACAAGGTGAAAAAGTTTAGTTTAAGTTAACGGAGATTTGGTATCGAATAATGTCCCGGTACAATGAAAATAGCATGATAAATAGTGATCACGTTTCAATATTTACCTATATCACAGACCATATAGGTAATACTATAAATACTAGTACCTATATTAAATTAATTAGGTTTCACTGAACAGATTTTTCCAAGAATATTTTTGTTAATATCTAGTAAAAGACTAGCTACAGATTTGATGATATTTGTAGGGAGAGTTTTATTCATCTTCTCTACCAAGTTCGTCCCACCGGTGGGGAAGGATGGAAAAATCTAAAACGAATATTCGGTAGGTATCCCCTTAACTAGAGAATAAAATTACGACAGTGTGTTGCTCCCAACTCTAGTATTAGTCAAAATATCACGATAAAAACGGTTTTGTTTCAAAAACGATCTTAGTTCTACCACAGATTATATAATACTATACTTTAACGTTATTTAAAATTTAAATTTAAAATCTATTTATTCGTCAAAGTTCGTACAAATGTTATTGCAATATATTTACGACACTTGCTCATCTCAAATACGTGATTATTACAATGTTTTTCGTTGACCTACAAACAGTTTAGCTCTCAACTTTGTCGTCGAATTTCGGACAAAACTAGCGTCAATCTAAAAGCGAGTGAAATACCTACCTACACATAAACTGTTGATGATCGAACCGGTTGAAGTTTGACCAGTTTATGCCTTTGAGAATACTCGAGTCCAGTGCGGCCGATTTTCTAACTGAAATCGTGGATAGAAAAGGAAAATACTGCTACCTATGGCCGGGTTCCCACTACGCCGGACCGGCAAAGCTGCCGGGCCGGTAAAACTGCCAGAAGGGCTAGTGGCTGTACAGTTTATATAGAGCTGTTCACATTATCCCGGATCCGGCATTTGCCGGTCCGGCGTAGTGGGAACCCGGCCTATTACGACACCAACGCGACATAGGCAAAGAGCTAAATGTCATTCATTTACTTACCTGCTTACTTACCATTGCATAACTTTATTCATTATTGCTGTCTCTTACTAGGGTTACTATAGGTTATGTCAAACAGTGAGAAAGATAATAATCCACAGTTTAAATATCCAGCGATTATGAGTATGGCCCTTAGTATATACTTATATAGGTACAGTCAAAATCATTAGTAAATAATGACAAACAAGAATATTTAATAACTAACTAAAAAATAACATTTCATTTTATTTTCTAACCATATTTAAACTCTATTTTGTAGTAAAAAGTATTGATGAGATCCAATAATTAATTATTATTATTTTAAAATCCTGGTTACCTATACATAAATCTAAGAAAAACCGCCAAAAACCACGTGTGTTTTGGACTTAGTTCCTGACATGACATGTAAGTAGGCAGGTAGGTTCTCAAGAAAACACGCGTACTTAGAGTCCTTTTCATGAAAGAAGTCCCGCGGCAATTTCCGGAACTACAGCGACGCACGAATAACTACTACACACCGAACACCTATATTACTACAGCTTGCACGACTACAGCGCCGCGTCTGCGGGACTTCTTTCATGGAAAGGACTCTAGTTCAGGCGCGTCTCACGCACACACGTATACATTGCATACACCACAGTTCCCTGTCAATAAGTTGTCAGATTTATTGTAACATATAAATCTGACAACTTATTGACTAATTAGGGGTTAAGTCCAAAACACACGCGGTTTTTGGCGGTTTTTGTTAGGTCCAAGATAAATCTGGAAACATAATTTGGGGGAATGAGTTTACCAACGTTTACATGGATATCTAACCGGATAACACCAAACTTACCTTCCCTTCGCCACGTCGGTATACCTACACTCTGATTGGAACCAAATCAATCTTAATTCTAGACAGCTTGACTGGACTCAAATTATCTATTCCAATGACCGCTGATTGAACTACTCCGATAATTGAAATTGGGTATTGAACCGTACATTTTGCGAACAGTACACTGCTCCATCCGCCCGCAATTTCTCCACTTTCTACTAAAGAAGCACTATAGCCGAAGTAATGTATACTGGAGAGGCTTTAAACTACCCTTACGTAAGTGATTCATTTGCGGTCAGTAAGATACGATCGTTGGAGGATCAAAGCAATTCAAACTAACGCGTTAAAGTTGGTATGCCCTAGCGATCATTCTGGATGTGTGTTTAGGCCAATTCAAAGACTCTTACGACTAACAAGTTAGCGTAACCCAAAAGTCTAAAGTTACTTGCTTATTTGCTAGCAAGCAGTATACCTAGATATCGCTCGCTAATAGTATACGCAAATATTAAGTATCCTACTAATATTATAAACGCGAAAGTTTGTGAGGATGCATGTTTGTTACTCTTTCACGTAAAAACTACTGATCCGATTTGGATGAAACTAGGAATATATATTGTCCGTGACTTGGATTAACACATAGGCTACTTTTTATCCCGAAAAATCAACGGGATCCAACGGGACGCGAACTAATATTATAAACGCGAAAGTTTGTGAATATGTTTGTTACTATTTCAAGCAAAAACTACTGATCCGATTTGGATGAAACTTGGAATATATAATAATATTGTCCGTGAGTTTCGTGACCTGGATTAACACATAGGCTACTTTTTATCCCGGAAAATCAACTTGATCCAATGGGACGCGAACGAAGTCGCGAGCGGAACCTAGTATTCCATATTATAGTTGCCTTGAGTATCTATTAGGTTTAAGTTATTAGACTATAGGTATGTATCTACTTTTACTCTTTTGTTTTTATTCTTTTCTGTTAGTTTACTGTACCTATGTATGCGGGTTAATTCCGTTGCACGAGTCCCGCTTTGCTCGGATTCTAAAATTATTGTCTAATTACACCGCCTTCCATTCTACTTTCATTTATCGCTTTGGTTGCATAAAAGAGATCGTTCTCAGCGATAAGACCGCACATTATTTATTCTTTAAGTTATGTATTTCCTGTACTGTTACTGAAGTTAACAAATAAAAGTTCTCTATCTAGGAATACCAGAAATCTCCACTGGCTGCGTCGTAACATGCTACGGTGGTGTAGCAGTGTTGAATTCTGATACGCTTTTGAAAAAATGTGCCTGTTTTAAACTTTAGATCTTTACTTTTATACACGGTGTAACATAAATACCCTATAAGTCCGAAAGGGGGGTATTTTACAGGTCATGGAGAACAGTGTTTGTTCTACGACTTTTGAGATTTCGAAGTTTTTCATTCATGAAATGAGCTCGTAACTTTTACTTAAAATGTACCTACACAGCTAGCATGTGCGTGCGACGCGGTAGGATGGTACCTACGTGTGCATGCGTGTGTATGGGTTTACGCAAATAGTAAACAAACCGTTAGGGTTGTCGCAAATTTCTAAAATAATAAAAGTTGTACTTTTGTGTGAAAATATCAATCACGATTGATTGACCATTTGCACACGTCCAAGCACTCAGGTGGTCGGTCTGATTACGCCTCCTTCGGGCTTATAGGGTAATTATGTTACACCTTGTATAAATGCATGTACTCGTATGTACGCTAATGAGCAAGATCTAGAGATTTACCCAATAACTACTCACTATCTTTATCATACCTGGATTCACAGACAATAAAATTATTATGATTTAAAGATAGCTAACTTGTTTTTGTACTCACTATTAGGGTTACCAAAACAAACTGAATCTAATTTTTATCAGGAAAGTGATAGCGTTTCCAATTCACTAAAAGAAGTGAAGCCCATAACACTTTCGGTGTTTACTTAAACGACGTGGAGTGGTGAGGGTGAAGTGTTTTCAACCCTTAGTCTGTTTTTGTTATTCAGTAGCAATTTGGTTGTTTTGATATATTTTATAGTTCCTGCATAGTTTTGCTCTATCATATGCTTTTTTTGAATTTCAGAAACAAATTACAAGACGTTTTTGACAAAGTTATAATTTACGTACTTGTACGTAAATTCTGTCTTTCACAATCACAATCTTAACCAGATTGTGTAAATTTCAGCAATCATGTGGCCGATTTCAGCAGATAACTATCATTTGTATTTATGAAAATAGCTGCATAAAAAATGCGTTCTGACATAACCTGATTTACATCGTTGAACATACGAAATTGTGCACGACGCTTTTCATTCCCAATTTTGTATCCTAGGGCTTATTCTCTTAAAATAAATATATAATTGGAATTACATTGGGATGCCATGCCATAAAAGTTACTTTGGCCGACATGTTGTGACTTAGAAATTATCCAAAAAAAAAAAACCCAATTATATTTTTACAACATTTAACTAAGAGAATGAAGTTCATATCAATAAATTGAGGTTTAAATTCAAAGTATTTTACTGCAGTTTTAAAAGTTATAAATTGTTATTTCCAGTGCCATTCGTTATTGTACAATAAATTCATCTGTTACTGAATTTGTAACATTTTTATGGTTTGATAAATTTACAGAAATGGATAGTTAATATAAGTGGTTTTTTTTTATTTGGAATTTAATAAATAGGTTCGTGCAGTTAAGATCAGATGTTGACCACATTTTCAGAATTTCAAAGTTTTATCATTACCTACTTGAAAATAACATCACTGGTCTTTCAGTGTAATGCAAGTACCAAGTAGCAATAATGTAAATTGTATAATATCCCATACCTATTCATATTGGTTTTTTTCTTCTTCTTCTATACCTATGACAGACAATTTTGCCAGTGTAAATTTGAAATAATATTTAAGTCAAGCCTTCGTCAAGTCGGCTGTCATTTGTTTTGAAGAGAAAACTTGAAACGAATTTCATATTGGTCTTTTATTAAGTTGCGCCAGCCTGCTAAATCTGTTGTCATCTCGTTCTTTTTGTCATGCAAGTGACAACTACAGAGTATTTTTCAAAGCCGCGCTCAAAACGACAGGAGAGAATTATTAGTATCAAAAAAATTTTGTGGAAATTGTTCATTGTCCCATTTTTCAACACGAAACAAACTTTCAAAACTTCCAACATTTAATTTGCAAATGGACGTAACTTGTCACGTTTCGGTTATTTTAAAAATCCTCTCTTAACATTAGTAATGGGACACGTCTTACAATGTTTTCGGCGCTCCAACATCCACTTTTCCACTTTGAACCTTAAGATTTAGAAACAAGGGTGAAAATACTGTGGCAAGTTCCAACTGATTATAAAGTTTATATCGCTGAAAATCACATAGCACTTAAAACTTCAGCGTTTTAAGTAAAATGGAGTATGAATTTTAATGGATAGAAATTTTCTTTATTGTTATTGGTTTGTTTGGAGTACACAAAACTATCGTTTTGTTTGACTTTTAAAATAATTTTTTTTTATATCCTGTTTTTCCTGGTTATACAGAAAAAAATTACGAGTTCAAAAGAACTATAGGCACGAGCTACATAGCTAATAAGCTATTTTTCAATATAACCAGCAGACCCGTACGCTAATTTACAGCTCAAATGTACGTTTGACGTTTACCTGTCACATAAACTGAAATGTTGTATGAAGAATCATCGATTTTCATTTTCCATCGTGGCTAAGGTTTAATAAAACGTGACATTAGCGAAATTGCGGGCAACACCTCAAGAGCCATTCAGACAAGAATTGAATTGAATCATTGGTTTTGTTAACTATTCGCTAGGGGCGCTGCTCAATTTCTATACAAAAATATAGTTTAGGTGAACTTTGTACTATACGTAAAACGAACACACTAAACATGTAGATCCGGAATCAAGCGTAGATATTTGTATGAAATTCTTATTAAGAATGATTGTATGTATAAATGCTTATCTGCTTATTCAGCAGCTTAAAATAACGTTGCAGTGTACTACAAAGAGCCGTTTAAAAGTTTTAAAACTGCTTAATATTCCGTTCCCTCATTGCAAAAACTGCAACTGCCGATCAACTTCCGAACGATTTTACAAGTATCAATAAATTGTGCAATGAACCGATAGTTTTACAGTCGCGATTAATATGCAGTTATTTTAAAGCATGCAAAGTCTAAAGTTCTGTTCATCGTGAGATTTGCGCAGACATTTTACTTTTGCAAGGGTAAAAAGTCAACTGACGATTTCTTTCTACATTCATGCAAGTTTCATGTTCTGCGAATTTCTGTAAGCCAAACAGTTTGGGCCGTGGCAAAGGTGGTGGACACATCAGCATTTGCTCTACTACAAACAGGCTTTTTAAGCATTTAAAACGCTGCAGAAACCAAATAAATAGGTAAATGTGTACTTGTGTAGCCCTGAGGCTGAAAATTTGGTGATTCCCAAACCCAAAGCACGTGGGATCACATTTCACTCGCAATATTGTACTGTTTTTATCATAAAAAGAATATTTCAGGATAGCCCGCTTTCCGAGTACCTACATAAAATTTGTTTGTGTGGATTCTGAGTAAATCTGTGGTATTAGCTAAAATGAATTTAAACAATAATTAAGACATTTAGTTGCATAATAGGTCAATAACCTGGAGGCCTCACAAAAAAAAATTATAAGATCGAGAAATAGCGTTATATTCTAATAAAATTATGTGGAAAAGCTTATTTTGCATCAAAATCTGAAAAAGCAAAAAAAAACGCAGATTTTATAAGCGTCTATAAAATAGCGCAATGCTTCCAATAGTTTTACTGCTGCGTATAGTATGCAGTAACTCAAGCGAGAAATGTTAGTTTCGAAGTTTTGCAGAACGGGAGACTGGTGATTTGCTCATTTTGAAAGCGTTTCGACCGTGCCAGTGTTTTAGTTAAGTTTCCACTAAGCAGCAGCATAATTAAAACTTGACTAGTATGCTAGTATGTGTGTTTGACTCGAACCCTCGAATATGTTTCGATATTTCAAGTTTTGGAGGAATATAAAAATGTTTTTTGTTTATTTCGAAGATCTTTAATACATAAGATTGTGCTGATTTACTTAGTTTCAAAGCTGTTCAACTATGCTGGTATATTAGTTAAGTTTCGACTACATTGCATTGTTGCCTTATTGCGTTCTTTTACGCAACTCTCTTGAATTGTTTAAGCTTTTTAAGCGTTGTGTAGAACATTATAAAATAATAAAAGTTTAACGATAAACGAAAACTTTTTTTATACAAGGTGTAATAATATAATTACCCTATAAGCCCGAAGGGGGCGTAATCAGATTGACCACCGGAGTGCTTGGACATGTGCAAAGGGTCAATAAATCGTTATTGAAATTTTCATACAAAAGTACAACTTTTATTATTTTAGAAATTTGCGACAATTTGTTTACTATTTGCGTAAACCCGTACACACGCATACACGCGTAGGTGCCCCTCTACCGCATCGCACGCACACGCTAGCTTTGTGTAGGTACATTTGAAGTAAAAGTTACGAGCTCATTTCATGAATGAAAAACTTCGAAATCTCAGAAGTCGTAGAACAAACACTTTTCGCCATGACCTATAAAATACCCCCTTTTTGGACTTATAGGGTAATTATGTTACACCGTGTATAACGTTAGACTGAAAAAAAAAGTGGTTGCGGCAATCAAGATTTTGTTTAGATTGACTCAGTAACTTGTTTGGATCTGAGCCTATCAACTAGAATGATCACAGCAACTATTTTTATGATCAACTTCACTAAGATTTTGATTAATCTAACTAAGATTTTGATTAATCTAAACAAGATATCGTCAATCAGCTAATCAAGTCACTTGATTGGCGTCCATTTTTTTCAGTGTAACTTTTAGTAAACCATGAAGTCGTTCATCTATGAAATGATAATATAAAAAAAGAACTAGCTCAAAAATTTAAGCAAAAACCAACTATAGTAGGTGCCAAATAACACCGCAATACAGGTCATTCACCCACCTTCAAAACGATGTCGCAAAATTCAATTTATGAATGGTAAACAAACAGTACTACGAGATTCGAGCGATTACCGTCTTAGCGACAGGTTTGCATGGAAAGCGACAGAATTAGCCATTCATCAATTGAATTTTGCGACATCGTTTTGAAGGTGGGTGAATGACCTGTATTGCGGTGTTATTTGGCACCTAGTCATGTCGTTCTGTCAAAATGTAAGCATTTTGTACCAGTAGGAACTATTGCATTATCTGTGGTACCTAATGGTGTCGACAAAACGCGCCATAATGTACACTTTTGACACTTGTTAGTCGTCGTACCTCTCTGAGTAACATCGTAACACAATTTAGCGCTATAAAACGACATCATTCTTATAGAAAAAGGTAATATAAACAGCACACAAAAACTCAATACTCAGGAAAGTAAATCGATTGTTCAACGTATTTATTTCTTGCTTACCCCAAGCAAAAGATATTATTGTACAAGAATATTTCTTCATTTAAGAGAACTACAGTTGTTTATTTTATTGTTCTACGAACCTTAAGAAAACCTCTTTGATATTAAAACCATTTCGATATGACCTATAAAGAAAATGGGACGAGATAGTTAAGTCCGATCTTTTTTACGTTCAATGGTCGATTGTAGTTTCGATATTATTTTAAAAAATCACTTTTTTTTTTAAAACATTATAACGGTACATTTTGTATGCACCTATGGTTAGTACCTATCTAGTATTTGTTATTTCGGCCATGTGGATGTATTCTCACTGACCAACCCTTTTGTTCGTGAAATCTTTTACTTCACAAATTGTGTTATAATCCAATAACTTAAAGTTCGGAAAACTGAGACGTGATCCTGTAAAATTTTATTGTTATCGCCAGGAAACTCTTGCTTTAGCAATGGTTTTCTAAAGAGCGTATGTCTTCAAATAAAATGTACGATTTCTTTTCTGATTTTATGATGGCTGAACTAAATGTATGAAAGGGACAATACACCAAAATTTGTGATGTTTGTGATATCTCTTGTATTTTGCTTTTGAGATAATAGGTGTGTAGGTACTATTAGTATAAATATGTAATAGTACTAAATAATCCTGGTGATTTACTGAATAAAATATAAATGTTTTAAATTGTAAAAATAAAATAAATAAAATATAGTATAGCTCAACTGTTTCATGTGTATTTTGTAAATATTGTAAATACTGTTGTATTACTTATAATTTTCTTTGTGAATAAAATTGCATTATATTTACTCTGTTAAGTTTGTCGCCCTATTGCTATGCCTATATCATCTGTCATGTTCCAGCTCCGTCTTTATTGAAATCACAGTGTTAGCTTCTCCCCAACTAAATTCTTCCGCTTGGAGGTTCGTGGAGGAATTTTTATTATCAATATCATAGTGTGGTGTTTATACCGTCATAATATTTATAGTTTTTTATTGTGTGCGCCGCGTTTCTCACAATAACGGTCTTTGCCTTTTGGTAATAAATTTTGGCTTCGGTCTGCGTGTAAACTTTATTTCCATTGTATTGAATTTACTACCATATTTTGTGTAAAACTGGGAGAAAACTTCACGTTTGCAGTTTATCGGTAGAAATGCTAAAAGTATTTTGTATAAACCCTATCTACCGGTTATCAAAACTTTTATTAATAAAATAGTAAGTATATCGCTCTGTCTACAATTTGGAATCATCTATACTATTTAATACTGTAAAAAAAGCCAAAAACTAATATTAAAGATATAAACTAAATATGCAGATCTACTAAATAAACGATTCTGATTTCGAAAATAGAGTTTGTCTGTTTGTTTGTTCGCGAATCACGCCTAAACTACTGGACCAATTTAAATGAAACTTATACCATTCAGAAGCCCTTTTTCCGGATTGAAACATAAGCTATATTTTATTGAAATGAAAGACATGGATTCTTAGATTCTGCTTGACATCCCTAAACCAAAAGCAGCCTTTGACACGAGGTTCATCGTATGTTGGTCATAAAATATTAACGTCTCTGTCTCATTTGAAAATTCCATGAATAACATCTATCGATTTGACATCAAATGCGTCAAAAAAGCGATTCTAAAAGTATACTACGGTCACAGATTATATAATACTATACTAGTACTACGGTCAAGAATAAATAGTGTCTTATTTTACGAAGAAAGAAATTCCGAAGTATAATATTAGATTCCGTACGATACTAACGAATAATGGTACGAACAGAAAAAAACTTTTAGATTTTTTTACTTATAGTAATAATATAGACGTGATCTTAAATAGATGCCTTCTGAATAAAAAAAAGAATACGATCTTAGATGACGTCACACATTATAAAAAATATATTTGACTAAGTATAATTGGGTTTTTTGATTAAATCTTTAACGTTATTCTTTAGTTAGAGTTCGTCCGGGGAAGTATAACCACCGTAACTATTTCAGCCAAGAAGCAGTAATGCTCGCATTGCTGTGTTTACGTGTTTAGATAGAAGTGCTCAATTACACTGGCGAATTTGCGGGTGTCATTTTGCACATTACAATTTTCACAAATATTCCAAGTGCGGGTTGCAAGAAAAATGATACAAGTTAATAATGGTTTAATTCAACAATCTATACGTCATCAAGTTTTATAGATAAATAAATTAATCAAACTTAAATAACTTCATACTTAGTTAAAATTCAGAAGCTCAATACTTATTCTAATTATAATAATCTTAGTATAATCAAGCCTAGAGCCGAAACCAGAGCCGTGTCGACTCGTTGACGGTTGGCGCAAAATGGCTAGCGTCCACAGGCCCGCATCGCACGCATCGGACGCATCGCACGCAACGGATTTTAGTTTGCCTTGTATAAAAACTCATACAACCGCGTCCACTGATCCGCATCGTACGGACCGCTCAACGGCAATGCCTACATGCGATGCGTACCGATGACGTCATACGGAATGCTGATCAGTGGACGTGCCCCGCGCGCTCGCTCCGCATCGTCGGCCATTAGCATTTGACGATCACTACAAAAATCCGAATGAAGGTGGCATCGGCAATCCGATTGCTCATACTCGCGATCAGTGGACGCAGTCTAAAAATCCGTTGCGTGCGATGCGTCCGATGCGTGCGATGCGGGCTTGTGGACGCTAGCCTAAAGTGTCCCCTCCATCCGTCCAGCCGCTCAGCCGACGTCAAGTTCGGTCTGCAGCTGTCGTGCGGTCGCTTCACGTCACTACCGCTGTCAGTCCGGAAACAGGAAATAACAGTGCGACAACAGGGTAGACAAAAACTACAACAGGATTTACTTGACAGATGATACAAAACTAAAGCTATAACTCACTGAGTCCGTAAACCGATTAACCAATCTAACGCCTAAATCAGAGGAATTGACAGGACTGCCCTTGCGGAACCCTAATGTTTTTGTACGGGACCCTACTAAATTAAACGTTTCAACCCCAAGTTTCACGCCCTAAAACAATATCTCTGTGGGCTATAAAATAACAGAATAACGTTATAAAATAACAGTTTAACGGTTATGTTATTTTTATTGAACAGCTATAGGAAAAATAATTTGTTGTCTCCTGTTAGATAGTCGCTATTATTTCTGATGGCGTGTCCGGAACTGCAAGGTACTACAAAGTAACTTATCCGCTCACTATAGTAGGTGCCAAATAACACCGCAATACAGGTCATTCGCCCACCTTCACCACGATGTCGCTAAATTCCATTTATGTATGGTAAACAAACAGTACTACAAGATTCGAGCGTTTACCGTGTTAGCGACAGGTTTGTATGGAAAGCGACAGAATTAGCCATTCATAAATAAATAAATATTCACGGAATTTTGCGACATCGTGGTGAAGGTGGACAAATGACCTGTTTTGCGGTGTTATTTGGCACCTACTGTAGATGATTTATACAACAGCGTCAGGGGACAGCAAATTCAGCGCATATAGCTTCGATTATGTAAAGCATGCGGATTTTTTTTTCTATGGGAAACTATTTATTTTGACAAAATAGACGTAAGAAAAAGTAGTAATTATTTCATGAAAATTATATTTACTTATACCTATTTTAGACATTGATTAACTTAATTATTATAATATCCGCTTGAGGTTAACAACATTTTTTTTAATCGATATTTGCTCTGAATAATTTTAGAATTTTAGCAAAACTTTATTTAATTATACTATATTTACTAACTAAAGCCATAAAGGCTTATAATGCTTTATATACTTAGGTTTTTTTATATTAAACAATTTACCATATTATACTTTGGCTAGTATTCATTCAGGTTGCGAATACTTGTGGCATGCAGACGTGTTAAGCACCCCCATAACTCCTAAATCACATTCTTTCTCAGTACTTTCTTTACCACATCAATATTTCAAGAGCAATGTGAATTATGAAAGCTTTTTATGGCTTTATTTATATTTTTATCGTCGTATTGTTTATCTTCAAGTACTTTACGAGTGAAATAAATTACCGTAACGTACATTATCTTTTTAGGGTGGATGTTACGGTTTGTCACCCCTGAAGTTTATTTAAGGGTCCGACCCTTTATTATTTTAAAGAAAAATACTAAGTCTCAAAACAGATTCGTGATTTTGAAACAGTTTTTACGGTTCAGTGTGTTTACCGTGTGTTTACAAGGGGCCTTGTTCACTATGACCAATACAAGCGCGTTACGCAGCACGAACAGACAGCGGCGTGAAATCGCTCTGTGCCTATGCCGTATTTCCTATGCCATAAATGTCATTCCTTACGGTGACGTCATACGGTTACGGCAAGGAATCTCCTAAGTCATACAGAATAATGCCCAAGGTGTGGTAAAAAAAATAAAAAAAATGCTGACGTCATAGTGACAGACCTCATCCATACAAATGAGGAAGTTCCAGTCAATTTTCGTGGTTATTTTTATACCTCTTCCATGGTAATGACAATCTAACAGTAATAAACATAATAGCAAATGTATTCTTATAAAAAGTAACGAGTTTCATCTTCCTTTGGGGTAAGAAAAAAATACTGACGCGAAGAATAAGTTTCTTTTTGTAATACCCAATTAGTAGGTATAGGTATTAGACCTACATTTGGGAAAGTTAAAATGATTGATATACCTAATTAAAATAAGAGAAGAAACATTTTGGAGATACAAAAACTTTTCTTCTAATAACTAAAAGTAATTTTTTTAATTGTAAACTGTGAAAGTAAAACTTGGAATGTAAAATAATGTTTTTTTTTCTTTTGTTTCAGGGTAAGAAGCAGTTTTCTATTCATCATGTACATGAAGTCTTCATAAAAATACATCGTAAGTAATAAGTATGTTCTTTACAGTAATGATATTCTTTGTTAAATCAGTACATAGTTTTTTTTTGAAATTATAATAACCGAAACAATGGTGAAGACTGATTAAACAATGTAGACTTACCTAATTTGTTCCGGTTCTAAATCTACATACTATTATATATAAAACTGTAAAAAAAAAACAAAAAAAAAAATTAAAGATATGGATAAACTAAATAAGCAGATCTACTAAATAAACGATTCGGATTCCGAAAATCGAGTTTGTCTGTTTGTTTGTTCGCGGATCACGTCTAAACTACTGGATCAATTTCAATGAAACTTATACCATTCAGAAGCCTTTTTTACGGATTGAAACATAGGCTTTATATTATTGAAATGAAAGACGTGGATTCTTAGATACAGCTTGAACTCTCTAAACCAAAAGCCACCTTTAGCACGAGGTTCATCGTATGCTGGTTGTCAGATATTTTGGTGTAAAGTTTCGCACGCGTACGAAGTCGCGGGTATCAGCTAGTTAGCTATACAACTGAAACATTGAGAACTCGCCATCCAAACTGTTCATTGGTATGAAACTATCAACATTGACCTCTATAACCATAAAGTTAAAGATTAATTTCCACTTAACTATTAAAAAGCATTTTTTCTTTTGAAAATAATCTTTATAGTCCAGGAATACGAGTGAGTTTGCTTTGGAAAGAGAGTAAAGTATTTTAGAAGCACGTGAAGCTATTGATCTATTTGTAGGAAACGCAGTGATGTAATTAAAGATGCCATGTTTGGTTTTCTGCTTTGAATTTGTTTATTTTAGGTCTTTTGAGATTTGAAGTTCAAGGAAAGAGTGATCGTTAAGCGATGTTTGATTTTTTTGTTTATAATTAATTTGATTATATTTACCTACATTAACTTTGTAATGTGTTGAGATGTTCTGTTTACGGTTATTTTGATCGTTTCCGTGATCAATAAATGGATAATTTATTCAAACACTAACACAGTAAAATATTATTCATAGTTTATCCAAAACTATACTTAAACTTCAGTGCAACAAAGTAGCAAATTCCTTGCAGCTGATTTCTCATGAGCATCCTCGTTTTTGTCTGCAATAAGTGTCGCACAAAATGCATCATTTACATTGCCATTATGATAGACCTTATCATGTGAAGCCTTAGGCTCAAATTCCTCTGTAACTGTCGTAACGGTTATGGTTTTGGTAGGAACATGTCACGCCTGGTTAGAGAGATATGCTTCACCTATTTTAGTAGCCACAATAGTGATGCTGCCTCTGGGAGAACACTTAGTTTGGTGCTTTGTTTTATTGTCTGACAATCAAAGTTTATTGTCTTGTGTCTCTTGTATCTCGTGTTTGAATAGTAAGATGGTCAATAGTCACGAATTGGTTGACTGGTGAACCTTATTAGGTTGAAGACAAGGTCTTTTTTGGGACTGTTTCTTCTTCGTCTTTATCTGGAGAAACAAGAAATCGTCGTGCCTTAGAAATACAAAAAAATTCTAAAAGTCTTTGTAAGGTTATATTTTGTATGGCATTAAAAACATTTGTGAAAAACGGTAGAGTTTTTGACTGTTGAGAGTCAGAAGTCGGTTTTTCATTTTATCGATTCACGTAAATAAATACATACATAGGTAGGTAGGTATATAGTATTTTTAAAAGCTTTTTCTATTTTATTGTGGTACCAGGAAAAGAAAAAAATTACCCCAAGTAGGTACGACTAAAAAAAATATTCATGAAATAATTATATTTTGCGGTAAAATTGTTCTGTGTAAAATGTCCACAAATATTTATTAAAATAGAAAAAAATTTAACGACTCCATTTCCATTTGAGACACTCACCTACAAACCTTTTGCTCTTGCAAAACTTGAAGCGTGTTTACTGCCTCCTGAGTCAGAACTCGAAATCTGAAAGTTACCGTTCGATTCCAGACTTCCGGAGTTACTGCTCTGTTTATTTGGACATCTAGCGGACCATTTCCGAGGATTTCCGCTCTCTTGCAACTGCAAATATTGGCTTGCCTTACGGTTTCATGTCAAGGACGAACTTTGGTCTGCAAAACTTTATAAAATGACCTTGTAAAGTATAATTTACAAGTTTAAAAACTGGAAAAACCGACTTGATACGCATTCATCATCAAATGATGATTATAATGATGGCAGTTCGGGACCAACCTTGAAACATACCCTTTCAGATAAAAAAAGAATTTTTCAAATCGGTTCATAAATGACGGAGTTCTGAGGTAAGAAACATTAATTTAAAAAAAGAAAAAGGGACTAATCTGGAAGCATACCCTTTCAGATAAAAAAAGAATTTTTCAAATTGGTTCATAAGTGACGGAGTTCTGAGGTAACAAACATAAAAAATAAAAATACAACCGAGTTGAGAACCTCCTCCTTTTTTGAAGTTGGTTAAAAATAAAGATACGTAAACTTTAGTGCTGACAATTTTTTCTGAGTTCTTGATACTATTTTTTCTTCATTTTTGTGAACTTGGCCGACTAGACAGAAAGGAAGGTGGTTATTATATACAACGCATAACAATTATGGGCAAATGTTATTTAATTTGAAATAATGTTCTAGATATAACAGCGTCTCATTTTAGGGGTCCGGATATGAAGCACCTTTGTATCCGAGCAAGTGTTCCGCTTTGATCCGCTGGCTATGCATGCATAGCAAAGGCTCTTCTAGGTCATATCCAGACCTCTAAGTATTTTATTTGCAGACTTCCGTCAAGAGTACATCGATCTTCTTTAATTTTTCTCGTTTGGTAAATGTTAAGCGCTGGTTTGATTTTTGTTTTGATATTTTCTCTTGACTTCAAACACAGCATTTGAATGTTGTTGCAGAAACTACAAAAAAAGTTATCTATAAAAGCAAGAGAGAAATAAGCAATTTTATTTGAATTATAAACGATACATACAAAAAAGTAGGTGCCTATAGTCTATAGTCCTATAATCTGGAAAATGTCCTTGGCAAAAACAAAACTAAATTTGCGTTCAAATCTCAGGAGGTTTAACCTAATCCCTATTTATTCAAAATACATCTAGCACAAATAATTGGATGGCACTAAACTGAAACGCGGTTAAATCCTCAACCAAATTAAATTTTGTCTCAGCATTATTTGCAACTAAATTGCTTTACTGGTGCGATCCTGTCTCAATTTTCTAATTCAAATCAGGGTGACCTTATCTCTGTTTAAATATACCTTTGGTTCCGGTTGAGCTTCTAAATTGAACCTTTCGTTTTCAAAAACCAGAGACAAAGTAAAATCACATTTTAGGTCACTGTTTGTTGAGGGATTTCATTCCTTGCGTGTTTATTTTAGAAAGGAATTGTGGCGTAATACTAAATATTTTTATGATATTGCGTTATTTTTATTCCTTTGAGTATTAAAAAAGCTTTTTTTTTAATGAATAAAAAAATACAAAACAGCAATTGACTGCATCTTCATGATATCAAATGAATGATTTTATTTTATTCACAAAGAAAATTTCAACTAATACAGCATTTACAATATTTACAAAATACACGACATGAAAAAGTTCAGCTATTTACAAACCGTTGCAAACGATTTATAGATAGCTCAACTGGTCCAAATCAGTACCAGAAACCGAAATTAATTAATTAAATTAATTAGTTACAAATTTAAGCGACGTCATCACGTTAGATCTCGTAGTTATGCAACAGTGTGATTATCGTATAAAGTTCAACCACTATCTGTCACCAACATACGATGAACCTCGTGCCAAAGGCTGCTTTTGGTTTACAGAGTTCAAGCTGTGAGAATTTGTAGTAGTAGTGACGAGGTCGATGAAATTAACTTTCTTGGTATAAAAATCGGTGTAATCCATTTTTATATGTCTGTACTTAAAATATCGTAGGCGCGAGTTGGCGAACAAAAAAAATAGGTAAAATCGGAAGGTGCCAACTCGCGCCTATTCGCAAGTTTGACGTTCGCGAGTTGGCGAATAAGTCTTGTTAACTGGTGTTCAATGTCAAGTGTGACAAACTTCTGTCTTGCAATCAATCTCAAAAGGGTTGGTCTGGCTTGTCCGGTTTCTTGTTCAACTCGAGTTGAATGTCGCCCTAAGGATGATCTGCTATTGATCCCTGTTGAATTGTAATAGGTCAGTGTTTGAGACGGTTACTTTGAGAACTGTTAGTGATTTGATAGCAACTTGGGATTAAATTGTTTGTTATATGAAAGACAGGCGTCATAGCTTAGTCGGTAGTAGCTCTGCCTTCCGTGCTCGTGGGTTCGATCCCCACCGAGAACAAACATTTGTGTGTTGTAAACATAGATGTTTGTTCTCTGTCTGGGTGTTACTATGTATTAAAAGTATGTATTTACAAAAAAAAAGTATATAAATATTATATCAGCTTAGTTAGGGACTAGAGAGCGTTGTGTGTAATATGTCCAAGAATATTTGTTATTATTATTATTATTATTAATGTCGAATGAAGGTAACACAAAGTCGCCGGCAAAAGTATATAGATAAGTAAATAAACATTTTTGGTTTGTGTTTTAATATCACTGATTGGATATTGGAAAAAGAGGGATTATACTCAACAGTGAGTGAGCCTAGGCTGATTATATAGATAGACAGAAAAAGATTGGTACATTCTAAATTCTAGGTAAGTGTGAAGATAAACCTTGATTTCTTTTCCAGAAAAAAAATAATAATTGTTTAATTTTCGTGTTTCACTGTATGCAATATAATTTATTATAAGTAATGTAAAGGCCTTAACGGTTCATCACCATTATTGGTTTTAACAAAATAGGAAGGGACCAAAATATTTATAAATAAAAATTAAAACACGTAAACGAAACATACCTACTCCTACATTTCAAACGAGAAATTAAAACCATTATTCACGTAATTCCCGATCGCGCCGTACGTAATCTATACAAATTGGATCGTGGCACGTTGATACATTGATAGGGGAATTTCACCTTTCATTTTATTTACAATACGTATGGGAAATTAATAACCGATGTCCAGTCTTTTGGGATATGAGGTTTTCATTTCCTATTTATTTTTAAGCTAGATGCTGCATGTGACTTGGTCTGCGTAGGAGAGTGGTGAACTGAAAAACTAGAGGGGAAATATCAGTAAAATGTACTTAGCATAGGTACTTCATAAAAATAAGAATTTTGATGTGAATGGCACAAAATTGGGTAAGTCTAGGCCCAGCAGTGGGTAAAGTTGGTCTGTGGATAATGTAGATGATGATGTTGATGAAAGTGTCATGTTTATTTTCTGTCAATAATATATCAGTTGAAACACTATCAATCTTTGTCGGAAAAACTTTTAATTGTTACTCTGATTTGAGCTCACGAAGCTTTCTACCAGACCGTCGTATAAAGCAGTAGCTTCTAAATGTATTGGGGATTTGTACCGTCAAATGGATTGGAAATTCGTTGGGCGGGAAAATAAGTCAAAACTCTAGGATTTACATAAGTCGGCTGAAATCACAGCGGCAAAACCGCCAGGAGTCGTTTTGGGGGATTGCTCGTTCCTGAGTGATCAAAGTTCCTTTTTTTACAGATCTTCAAAGAATTCTGGAATAATAGTCTCCTAAGAAACTCGTCTTGCACCATTATTAATGTGATTTTAGAAAAACTATTGATTCGCTTATTGTTTTATTATAACTACCTATATAGGTCTTTATAAAAGACTAGTTTAATATCGAAAATTTTTCCTAATAAGTTACACCAGATTTTTTAACCCCACATCTTCCTACTCCTACTCCTAGGAAATGTCTTCTCCAAAACCTCCCTCCTCATGGCCATTGAAAAAGTATTAATACATTTAAAAACTGTAAGTTATCCTAACAAATGGCAACTTCTAAAAAAAAGCGCAAGAGTAAAACATGCCGCTTCGACACAGAACAAACAGTTGCACTCAGAGAAATATGTCAAAAGATAATCAACGTATATTGACATCGTGTCCAAACTAATAATGACACACAGAGACACTACTAATAACTTGATATTTTTTAAAGTGAGATTTTTGTGTAAATAGCAAACGAAAGAATCGTCATCACGCTCGGGGTAGGGACGCTAAGTTCGATATCTTTAGCTTTACTTTTTCAAATCATTAGAAACTACTTACCAAACTTCTCGTTCCAAATCTAAATAAAAGAAAGATTTATCGAGATCTTTACTTATATTTCTTTGATGAAAGAATTTACTTCAATCGCCTGGTCCCGTTTTTATAAGCAATGCTTCTGAGTGCGGCAGTAAACCTTGAACTGGACTTGCAGAAACACATTCAATTAATACCATTATAAAACAAGCACCCAATAAAGCTGAAAGATGGTCAATTTAAAACCATTGTCTTTTACAGCGCTTCTTAAACTTCATCGAGTACAAGTCAATTAATTAGACCTCCCGGCTCTCGACGCTCATTAATGATCCCAAATATTTGGAATTTGAACAATTTGAAGACGAAGCAAGTTGTCTTAAATATTGCCGATTCAGAATGTTCATGGAGTTTTGGTGAAGTGGCTTGGTGAATGATCTGCAAAGTCAAACAGGCTTCTATATGTTCCTAAAGAAAAAAGAAATAATTAGAAAAACACTTAGACCCAAGTCCTTAGTTTTATAAATTGTTTTTTCATGTGTTTTCCCTGTTGGATACCTTAATTAAATAACTAGCTGATACCCGCGACTTCGTACGCGTGCAAAACCTTCCACCAAAATATCTATCAACCAGCTTATGATGAACCTCGTGGTTTATATCTAAGAATCCCCGTCTTTAATTTCAATAAAATATAGCCTTTGTTCCAATCCGGAAAAAGAGCTTCCGTATAAATTTCATTGAAATTGTTCCAGTAGTTTATGCATGATCCGCGAACAAAAAAACAGAAAAACAGAAAAACAGATAAACAGACAAACTGGCTCGTTTATTTAGTATAAATGAATGTCTATGTCTAGTAGATCTGCATTATTTAGTTTATCCATATCTTTAATATTAGCTTTTGGCTTTTTTACAGTTTTTTATTATTTATTTTATTTATTTATTTATTTATTTATTTATTTATTTATTTATTTATTTATTTATTTATTTATTTATTTATTTATTTATTTATTTATTTATTTATTTATTTATTTATTTATTTATTTATTTATTTATTTATTTATTTATTTATTTATTTATTTATTTATTTATTTATTTATTTATTTATTTATTTATTTATTTATTTATTTATTTATTTATTTATTTATTTATTTATTTATTTATTTATTTATTTATGACATAACACATAAAAAAACTAAATAGTGCCTTAAAGCCTAGGTAAGGTTTGTCTAGACACTAGGTTCTCGTAGGTATCGAACGAACGTATTAGTATAGATAAATAAATAAAAAAGAAAGTTCTTTAGCTAAAGAGTTCGTCTGAACTACCCACCAATCAATAATTCTCATTGATGTGTATCGGTGCAATTAATAGAGGCATTGCTTCACAGGACACATCCTCAAATGGCTTGTTATGTGAGGTAATGCAGTTTTATAGGTAGAAGTTACCATTTCACATCATTTTCAGGTAGAAGTAACCATTTTCCATCTTTTCTCATAAACAAATCTGAAAAATACGCACACCAAATGAATCTACAAACTTATTAAGAAACTACGGCTGAAATACTCAAAAGTCATTTAAATTTGAGCACCACTTAAAGTTGCTCTTCCTCTATTTGACATTACTCATTTGTAAGAGATGGCAATAATTTAAGCGGGACTTAAATTGAGTGGGGTTTGAGTGGCGTTTGAGTATTCGCCCATACGTCTTATGGAACCAAAATCTCATAACAAACACCTAAATCTTAGCAGCAGTGCTATTTTACTTCAGCGGAATAAAACATCTGTAATAAAATGGTTTCAGTATATAAAAGCCACCACGAACTAAGCTGATGGCTCTGATTCGTAAACTTACAAAGTAACGTGTCCACGCAATGTTGTCTAATGCTATTAGGTATCTCTCATCGATCGAGAATAACATTGTAGTAGAAAAATCTTTAGAGAAGGACATCTCTTGAAGACTGTAAACTTTCTGATTGGCAGTACGCACGGAACCGATACTGAATCGAATCGTTATAATCTAATCTAATCTAAATTTATATAAAACTCTTTTGAAGCTGACTGACAATCAACGCACTGCCTAAACTATAAGTCCTAAAGGTATGAAATTTGGAGGGTAGTATCCTTAGTATTTTTAGCTTGTATTTTTTAAATGAATCCTTTTTTTACGGTTTGGGCTGTATACAGACATAGATTATAACGAGACAAATTGTATAATCCTTAGTTTTGGTTGGTCAACGTCAAACAGTGGGGGGTGCAATTAGAAAAGAATTTTGAAAAGTCGCACCCTAAAGAGTCTAAAACTATGATCAAAGATTTTAATTAAATAATGCGTATGCTGCTCCCGCGAACAAAGCCGCGGGCGACAACTAGTATGCCCATATTTGTATATAGAACCCGACCAAAGTATTGGCCGATCATACAGTCAGCTTGCAGTCTGCGAGTACTCCAAAGGGCCAAATATGCATGTCTTTTGATAGTGCAGTGTTTTTGTGTTGTAATGTTTGGCCGGAATAGGTACTATTTTCTCTGTGTAGTAGTTTTTCACCTGAAGTCTTTGTGAAAACATAAATTGTAAATTCAAACAAAAAGTATTATATCTACGCTGGCATTGTGCATGAAAGCGTCTTGTATCGTGTAGGTAGAATCGGTAGCAATGTAAAAACAGCAATTGTCTTTCAACCACACAAAATCTACTAGCGCTAAAAAAGTATTACAACTGCTATGAATGTGGCCACTTCTCAGAAACCCCTCCAGGTTGGCCAAGCTTGCCAATCCCAAACTTCCCTAGACAAATTAACCTAATCTGAACCGGCATAAAGACCATTTATTTCCCCCTAACAATCTGCCTTCATTTCTAAGCCCGTGAGACTTGTTCAATCCTGGACGATGTGATTTTCGACTTAAACCTAGAGTTTTATATCCAGTTTCCTGATGGGCTTATTCCCAAGAGGTCTTTTTTCCCAATAGACCTGAAAGAGTCTTAAAATCAGTCTTGAGAAGACTAGAGTCTCATGGGATTTTTTACTGCCTCTAAAAGAGGCTGCGATGGCTACGTGATATGGATGCTTTATTTTCATATAAAAAACTCGCTGGCTTTAGGAAATAGCACGTATAGGCTAATTCGTTAGTCTAATGGTAGTAAAGTTTTTTTTCCAAGGCAGCCTTTTATGAGATTATTAATAATTAAAACAAAAGCCACGCGTGGCAGTCACTCCTCAACATGTTTTAACCCCTTTTTAAACAAAATGGCTGTCACTATGTCACTAGTAGCCGACACGTGTGGTTACTGTCTCCATTGTCAACTCGTCATTACAGTTATTTTGACTACTGTAAATGAAAGTTGATAAGTAAAATGATTGGAAAAAATGGGCCAATCTCTAAAAAGGCCCAATTTATTTAAAACTAGTTCAAAATGGTCGTAATTCCGAAGCACTCTGGAACCCGCCCCTCCATATTGGAAGAAAGAGTTTATTACTCTCGCCCAACAAAAAGCCGGCGATCAGTGTGTTTACTCCCGGGCTTAGAGATTACGGATTGTTCGATAAGGGTGAAGCTATATTACATAGTGCTCTACAGCAATACACTTTAAGAATAAAAGACTAGAATTAATAAGGACAAAAGACATTTATTTGTGACAAATAACTTTACCTCAAAGTTTTACTGTTAAATACAACCAGAACTATCAATTTTTTTAACAAAAAGTTCTCCAAAATGGACTACAAAAATAATAACGCTGTATGTAACACTTTGACAGAATCAAGTTTGATGATGGATTTACACAGCCTAGTGGCATTGCCAGCTGCTTGCTCACTAGCAAAGTTGCCGTCATCAGCACAATAGACCGAGCCAGAGGCGGTTCGATGTGTCCTGTCTACTATGAATTGACTGTGGTGTACTTTACACCGTTGACTTTACTTTTGTGAACACCGTCAAAACCAAACTACAAGCATGAGCTACTCAATGAGAAAAAAAAAGAAGAATAAGCATGTTCAATTGTTTATTACAAAGTGTTTCAAATATAGAACAGTTTTTGAGACGATGAACGCTGACGAGTGTACTGTTATGTGGTTTTAGCATGAAATTGATCGTTGGAAGTAATTTATTTGCAGGTATTGCCAACAAAGGTTTTTGTAGTTTAACGAGGCAAGGTGAGAATAACCTATAGTTATAGTGTAACTATTAAAAGATTTACGAACCCAAGGGTTTCTTTAAGGCCGGTTTCAGAGCTCGACCGATCGTCGGTGCGTATTGGGTGCCTGACGATAGTTGCAATATACGCGTGCGTACGATCGGTGCAGCTCTTTAGCGACTTGTGATTTTTCTTACAAATGACAAGCGCGACCGACGTACGCACCGACCGAGCTCTGAAACCAGCCTAAAATTTGGAAACCCTATATACAACTATATTTTTTTCTACACTTATACAAATAGTTTGTACACGTACCTCAATATTATGTAGGTAGGTAGTAGGTTTTTCTGTGTTTTTGTGAATTAGCTTTACAGGCCCCTAATAATAATAATAGGCCTCTACATCTATTGAAGATGATTTATAATGTTATACAGCGTCAGGAGGCAATTTATGCCTACACTTAACGGGACACTGTAGTGCCTGGGATAATGTTTAGATGGAGTAGGCTTCCCCAGCACCTATTTTTTTTTTATTTGGGTTAACAAACAGTACCTCAATACATATAAATAAAGTGGTATCATAAACCAACTTGTGGCACCAACACCGTTTACCACAGATTACTTAAATAGTAGTAGGTTTATTCAGTTCATGAGTGGGTACATAGTAAGTACCTACCTACCTACTTACAATTCAAAAATCTCAAGAATCTTATTTCTAAAAATGCTAGGACGCATTACTGCAATATCTATAGAATTGAAATTTGCGTTATAAGAGGTAACTAAACGGTACAAGGGAGATCGCTTACCAGCATTAGTGCGGCATCGACCCGTCGCAAATAGTTGACAAGGATTACGGCAGTGCGTTCTAGTGGGAATTCTATACCATCCTCTCAGCCTAGTCAGCCATATCCACAGAAAAGACAAGACAGGCAAGATGGGGTATATTATTAGCACAACGCAGAGCAAACTAACAATTAAGTCCTGTCTAAGAAATTACAAGCACATGTGGCAACATCCTTAAGGTGGCGGTTCGCGCCGCGACAGAGACCGGAGACCAAGACGGGAGACCGCGACAAGTGTCTCGGTCTCTTCTGCATGTACTGTAGGTCGAGAGTCTCTCTCCGGTCTCTGTCGAACCGCCACCTATACATTGCCGAACGTTAAGTGACGGTCACGGTCTCTGGTCTCTGTCTCCCGTCTCGGTCTCCGGTTTCTGTCGCGGCGCGAACCGCCACCTTTACATCTCAGAGAGACGGACGCATTACAATGTCTCACAGAGTTCGTCCTAAATGAACGTGCCCGTTGAGCCAATGTGTTGTTACAGGCAGAGGTTACAGATTAACATCAGGAAGGTCATCTACTTGTTCCATCCCTAATTTTAATTAAAAATACCCGACTGTAAAAAATATGAGGTACCTACGTGGCTTTTTTGGTTATTAAGTCTTAGTATAGGCAGGTGCTTTTTTTTATGATAAAAGTAATGGAACAAGCAGACAGCTCACCTGATGTGAGGTGATAACTTCTGCCTATAATAATGCATTACCTCAAAAAGCAAGTTCAATGAGGACGGGCCCTGTAAGGCAATGCACAGCGTCCATCACTTTGAGACGTAAAGATCTTGAAGTCTCATGTGCCTGTAATTACACCGGCGCCCTTACCCTTCAAACCGGAACACAGCAATGCGAGCATCGCTGCTTGGCGGCAGAAATAGGTACGGTGGTAGTACTTCCCCGGACGAGCTCTCACAAAAAGCTCTACTACTTCTAAGAATAATTCTTAGGTACGCTTAAGCACAGATTATATAATACTAGTAGCTTAAGTAATAATAAAGTATTATTGCCTGAGAACGAGAGGCGACGACCGGACCGGCCGAGAAGACGTTGTCGGGACGATCTCGACGTTCACATGAGAGAGTGGTGGAACAACGCCAACGCGGGACTATTGGCAAATTTTTGAGGAGACCTTTGCCCAGCAGTAGGTTAAAAAAAGTGTATGAAAAGGTAAACTAAAACAATTCTTTATTACTTAGTTTTTATAAGCGTTTCTAAAATGTAGCTTATTCAAATAAACCAGGGTTGGGTTCACTGAAGCATTAGGTATTATTTATTGTTGTGTTCTCATTCAGTTCTAAACCAAATAGACTGGCAAGTTTCAAAAGATTCCAAACAAAGAAAATAACATTTCGAAAATAATCAACACGACTCTAGAATGTTCTCGAAACCGAAAATATCTTTAAACTTAATCCCAGACAATTAGAACTTTGAATGTGAAAGGGTCGAGTTATGTGTTTTAAACAAAGAATTTGGGTTAATATCCACGTTAAATTCAAATAAAACTATGTGAACTACATATAAACAATATCATAACGTTTCAATAAACAATTACATCAGGCGTCATGGCTCAGTCGGTAGTAGCTCTGCCTTCCGTGCTGTGGGTCGTGGGTTCGATCCCCACCGAGAACAAACGTTTGTGTGTGGCAAACATAGATGTTTGTTCTGTGTCTGGGTGTTTCTATGTATTATAAGTATGTATTTACAAAAAAAAAATGTATGTATGTATTCTATCAGCCATCTAGTTTCTATTGTACATGCTTTGCTTAGTTTGGGACTAAAAGGCGTTGTGTTAAGGAAAAAAAAAAAAAATGCAAGATTTAAACTCTACAACACGCTCTATATTTATTATCAATCAAGATTTGTGCCTATTGAGGTTTTTATATAAACCTTCTAAATTGTTATTAAATATGGCTACTTACATATGGTTACCTGGAAGAGATCGCGATCAGCGATAAGGCCGCCCATCGTCTTACATATTTTTTAAGTTATGTGTTTTCTGTACTGTTACTTTGGTGAACAATAAAGAGTTATCTATGTATCTTATATCTGTAAACGAGCAATTCTTGTATATATATATAAATATATATAATCTGAATCTCGGAAACGGCTCCAACGATTTTCATGAAATTTAGTATACAGGGAATTTCGAGGGCGATAAATCGATCTAGCTAGGACTCATTTTCAGAAAAAGCCAATGAGTGTTTGGTTTAAGGTTAGACCAAGAAAATGAATTGTTTCTTTATATTATTTTGTGTATTTTTAACTCAAGTGTTCACAAAAAAAATACTGAGCAAAGCTCGGTCAACCAGCTGGTTTATTTATATAATATATCTACATGCCTATTAAAATTAGGCTTATAAAAAACAAAAACATTTTGATACATTATGGCGTTCCAAATAACTAAGGAATAACAATGCTTTACTCCTCTTCGGGCTTAAAACAAAGTTCGGATCAACTGCCCTCAGGCTGACAGCTCATGTTTCCGAATTTTGTAACTAATCTCTAAAATATACACCCGTATCCCAAAAAAATACTCTCCATTACTGAGATTTCACTTGATATGTAGGTAGTTCAGCCTTTAGGCGCTTGCACAATCTCCGATATCTACCACGATACCATCATGTCAGAGTGGTTTGAACTAAAATATCGATATTGGCGCCTTTCCCGTGTGAATGCGTCTATACATAGTAGGTACTACGCCTACCCGATATAGTTTACCTCAGATTAGCTCTTCACCAATTATCGTGCGAGTATCGTGTCGGTGGTATTGTGAAGACGGCCTAGCCGTGGTTTCTTTATAAGTGGTCACCGCAATATGTCAGACGCGTAAAATGTTTTAGATGAAAAATATTACGATGATAGAGATGTCCTATCCAATCCTTGCTACTATCCTAATAAGATAACATTCTGAGATCGATGCTTTGATTCAATCAAAGTGTAAGGCTAAGCCAATTGGAGTGAAAACACGACCAAGAAACTGCTGGTAGAAAGCTTTAAAAGCGATAGAGTTAACTTTTGTCGTCCATCATCATCAGAAACTACGAGGAATCGAACCCGTGCCCAGTTTTACAGTAATTTCCCGCAGCGGTCGTCCATGACGTTCACCGAATTTTACTATCCAAAATCTTACCTCACGAGTTACGACCTCTTTGAAGATCAAAGAAAATAGCTAATACTCTACTTTTCCACGAAAATAAGCTTGGAAATATTAATTTATTCTGTTTTTTCTATCTATTTAGTGGTCAAAGGATCGTATCATAGCTGATGGATAGCTTTCTGAATATTGTAACAAGATAAGATAAGCCTAATAAGGTATTGGATCAGTTTAATAAAATATATTTCACAGAAATCTGTTTAGAAAACTTTGTAAAAGCTTTCGCAATTTTGCATCAAAGATTAACTAAAATGTAAGTTTAGAACCATAGCTCAAATAACGTAGTCGTAGGTACTATATAGAAATATCATGTATTAAAGTGGTTAAAAACAGTTTTCAAACACAAAGTAGGTAGGTAGAGCCACGTAGTCTGGCTCTACCTACTTTGGAAATCAAAAACCAGTGAGCATATTGAATGTTGTTTATTCCATTGAACAAAGATTCAAAATCGGCCATTTTGATTCTAACGTCCACCATTTTGATTGTAACATCCGCCATTTTGATTCTAACGTCCGCCATTTTGATGGTATCGTCTCGTGCAAAATGAAATACCAACTTAAAACAGGCAACATCCCTCAAAGCAAATGAGGTGTAAGCCGGGTTTGTTCTTTATCGGGTCCACAGTTACCCGCACGGTACAGCATTGAGCCGTGAGCATTGGTTTTTGGTATCTATAAACTTTTAACGAGTCTGTCATATTCTAGTTACGTTGTAGTCTGGGTTTTTTTCTGTGGTAGATGTATCGGTTTGTAAAAAACTTATTGGTTGTAGAGTTCATAGTAAAGTTTATTGGTGTAAAGCTGGACCTGAATTGTGCGATTCTTCACATTTATAGTTAGTTTTTGCACTTTTAGAACCCAAGTTAATATTTTTAAATTCATTTTTATATCAGAGACTATGTTACTTGCGCGATTGCAGCGCCCTCTCAGTAATTAAAAATCTATTTTTACCATTTACAAAAAAAATAACTTACTTTTGAAGTACCGTACTTTCAAAAATTAAAGTGAATTTCCGAAACGACGCGTATTGGTACTTATAAAAAAGGTAATTTCTGCTAAGCGTTTTGTAATTTTTAATTCTTACAAACTTTGTATCGATATTTAAAATCGATCACGTCAATTTACAAACGCCCTAAAAACTAATGCTGAGAGCTCCGGTCCATTTTTCCGGATTACGGATTTACGATGTATCGGACTTGACCGGACGGGATAGGCGACATAAATCCTTAGTGATTCTAGAAACTCAGCTAAGAAAGGTCAAAGAGAATGATGAATATAAAATAGGATATTGCAAAAACATTGTAAATCTACTCTTTGTTGGGATAGTATAACTCAGACGGAGTAGCAATATAGTAGGTGCGAAATAACACCGCAATACAGGTCATTCACCACCCTTCACCACGATGTCACAAAATTCAATTTATGAATGGCTAATTCTGTCGCTTTTCATACAAACCTGTCGCTAAGACGGTAATCGCTCGCATCTCGTAGTACTGTTTGTTTACTATACATAAATTGAATTTTGCGACATCGAGGTGAATGTGTTTGAATGACCTGTATTGCGGTGTTATTTGGCACCTACTATAGAACGAATCAAGTGACGTTCCGATGCACTCTGACATTTTCTTATCACTAGTTTGTGTAGAATTTAGAAAGCGCTCGTGGCTAGGCTAGTCAATCTTCACCGATTATGAAAGTTAAGCGATGTTCTGCGCGGTCACTATTTGGATGGGTGACCGCTAGTTGCATTTACATCTGAGCGATTCCGTGCTTCGGAGGGCACGTTAAACTGTCGGTCCCGGCTCTAGCAGTCGTTAAGCCATGACGGAGGCCATAAGGCGGCCTAAAAATTTCGTCACGATTTCGACAAGATCTTTTACAAAGAGTTCTATTACTACAAAGATGTTTGATAATACTGTAGCATAGAAATTAAACCGTGACGAGATACTTGAACTAGTAACCTAAATATCCACCCAACCCATCGCCCCTCAACTTATATGAATATCGTAACCCATTTGTGTCCAAGTTTCAACTTATAACTAGAATGACATGATGTGAAGGTATCGCTTGGTGTTTGGAAGTTTGGTGATTTCCCGGAAGTTCGCTTCCGGTTTGCTATGGGTAAATCAAATTCTCTTAACTCATTTCTGGTAATTAATTAATTAATTGTTTGCAACGGTTTGTTTGACGTGAAAATTAAAATTAAATTGAAAGGCACAATTTGATTTTTTTATTGATAACTCTTACATTAATTATTTAACCCGCGTTCCGCCATGCATATTTTATTTGATTCGTCGCGTGGTCTTTGAAAACCCAGGTTTTAGAAATAAATATGCAATTTTTTTCTTTACAAGACTTCTGCAGTGCTCTACGAGTATGTATTTTCCTAAGTTGAATCATATTCCACTCTAGATCACTTCGAACTATATTATAGTAATTAACAGTTTCAATCTAAGTTGTTTTATAGAAAATTAATTTTAAATCTCAAACATATACGTTCGTTGTTCGTACACAAAATGCATACATTGTCTAGAACAAATCGCGTCGAACAAAACCCGTATTACTTCCGAGACAGATTTAAGATTTGAATCCATGTTTTATGCACGACGTGCATATATTCGACCGAAAACTTATCTAGACATGAGTTCGTTTTATGCAGTGAGTTTATTAACATTTCAAAGAATTTTCGCGATTTTGAATAGATAAGCGGACAAAAAACAGTGTACTCGTACATGCTTTCTGAATTGGTGCTTGGAATACTCACCTTTTTGTTTTTAGGTAATAATCTAAGATTAAAAAAACGGCTTCCAAAACTGCAACCAGATGAGGTCAATAACCTTTGCTCCAACTCTAATGGGAAACATTTGTGCATTATTGAATAGAAGCATTTTTCTGCGTTTTGCTAATTTCATCTCGGACATTGTAATTTAAAAAATCCTACTAATATAATAAACGCGAAAGTTTGTAAGAATGTATGGATGTTTGTTACTCTTTCACGCAAAAACTACTGATCCGATTTGAATGAAACTTGGAATATGTATTGTCCGTGACCTGGATGACCACATAGAAAACTTTTTATCCCGGAAAATCAGCAGGATCCAACGGGACGCGTCTTCAGAAACCTCTAGAAGATTTCGCATAGCAAATGGCACTTCGAATCCTGCGCAGACACGAGCTAGTCTGTTATAAAAATTTGTTAGGGCTAACTATTTTTCTGTGTAAGTATGTAGTTAAGTACTACTTAGCTAAAGTAATACTAGCTGTGCCCGCGACTTATTTATTGATCGAATGTACGAAGCGAACGAGATCTTAGTGACAACTTGGGCAAAAATGCTTTGTATGTTTGTTCGTCGAGTTCTTTTGATATCCGATCTTCACAGAATTTGGTAGATATACGGATATTACTCTTAAGTTTTACTGGTTTGAAAAATAAAGTAAATCGGTAAAGGGGTTGGAAAGTTATGAGGTTCAAAAGAGAGTAAAAAAAAAAGTCGTACCAAAATATCAAGTGGGGTGTCATATGATAGGGCTTTGCGTAGACATTCCAAAACCGTTTTTATTTTGATTCTAGGTCTAATAGTTTTTGAGTTGTTGTAAAAACTATAAAATTGGAAAACCCAGTATAACGTGAGCTACCATTTCTTGGAGTTTCAATGATTTTATAGTTCAAGTAACACTGGTACTTAGCTAGACGGCGATTTCGAAGCAAAGTTTATTACAACCATTGGTCAATAAACATTGTTTGGGTTTTATTAACCTCCGACCATCACGAGATCTCAGTTAGGGGCGAACTACTAGTATTATATCGAATCAACAGCCTAAAAAAAAAGTTTCAAGCTCTAAAAATTACGATACTTCCATACAACTTTTCATCTCCCCCATTCAACCCTTTACAACCCTTTCTTCGCATTACAAAGTAGCGTATGTCTTTTCTCAGGCTCTAGACTATCTGTGTACCAAATTTCATTTAAATCGGTTTAGTAGTTTTGGCGTGAAAGCGCGACAGACAGACAGAGTTACTTTCGCATTTATAATATTAGTAAGGATTATGTTAAGGGCGTAGGGTAAAGTCAGACAACCTTCTCGCTCGCACATTTCAACATTTTTGAAGATATAATATAACTAAATGTAATTGTGAAATTGCAGAGCTTCAGGGCCGAGAGAATAACAATGCAAAGGTTCAGTAAAAATATCACATTGATCCAAACAAGTTTTCTAACCAAAAATGTGCACTTTAATTTATCGCATTGTTACAAGTTTTTTGGTCGGAAAACTTATTTGAATCAATGTGATATTTTTACTGAACCTTTGCATTGTTATTCTCTCGACTCTGAAGCTATGCAATTTCACATAATTATATTTAGTTATTTAATATATCTTCAAAAATTTTGAAATGTGCGAGCTAGGGGGTTGTCTGCCTTTGCCCTACGCCTTAATTAGCTGTAAAACTGGCTTGAAGGATGGTTTTGATCACGTTATTTAAAACTAAGCATATAATTCTAACCTAGTCTTCACAGTCCAGTTAGTGGCTTCACTTCAAAGCAAATAGCGGATTTAGGTTTCATAACTTTCTTTTATGTGTGAATTTATTCGACCATCGTCTGTCTCAAACGATATATCATATTCGTTTCGCTTAATATGGAATAAAATATTAATACCGTTAGGTGGTTAGCATGATATTCGGAGCAGTAGGTATTTTGTTTTTATGTATACTCGTATAAATAGGCCTTTATATCTATTGAAGATGATTTATACAGCGTCAGGAGGCAAACTATGCCTACACTTAACGGGACACTGTAGTGCCTGGGACAACGTTTAGATGGAGTAGGCTTGACCAGCACCTATACCATCCTCTCAGTATACTTGTATGCTAATAGGTACTATAAAATAGGTATTATAAAGAGGAAAGAAAAAAAAAAGATTTTTGATTGTTAGTTTTCTTACATTGAATAGGCTCTGAAACTATTGGACCGATTCTTATACATTCTTTCACCGTTGGGACCTTATGCTGTTCCCAATAAGGCAGACTTTGAAATATTATTGTGATTCCATGCAAAAAAAAAATATACAAGGTGTAACATAATTACTCTATAAATCCGAAGGGGGCGTAATCAGACTGACTACCTGAGTACTTGGACATGTGAAAAAGTTTAATAAATTGTAATTGAAATTTTCATACAAATGTACAACTTTTATTATTTTACAAATTTGCGACAACCCTAAGCGCTTGTTTACTATTTGCGTAAACCCGTACACGCGCATGCACAAGTAGGTACCCTCCTACCGCGTCGCACGTACACGCATGCTGTGTGTAGGTACATTTTAAGTAAAAGTTAAGAGTTCATTTTATGAATGAAAAACTTTGAAATCTCAAAAGTCGTAGAACAAACACTGTTCGCCATGACCTGTAAAGTACCTCCCTTTCGGACTTATAGGGTATTTTTGTTACACCGTGTATAGGTAGATAGGTTAGGTGCAACAACAGACACATAAGGCCTCAAATCTTTACGTCTCAGAGTGTTGCACGCAATCAGAGCACGTCCTCGACGGGCGTGCTCGTTGAGGAAAAGTATTAATATAGTGATTTTCACGTATCCTCATAAAATATTATCTGGTATGACACGATACAATGCTCGGCCCTTGTTTCGATAAAAGCAAATAATTTTTCAATGAATTCAATAAATACCCACCCCTTGACGGCTCTGATGGAGAAAGCATGTCGAACAGTGTCCCTGTTTTTTTTTTTTTAATTGATACGTGACCTGTTTCGAAGAAATTGTTTTTTACAAATAAGAGATAGGGCCCTCGTGCGAAATTATGAGCTACTTGATACTAAATTTAGATTATACGGGCGAATAGTAAATTTGGAATTCTTTGATTAGAAAATGTGGGCGTATGCTAAAGTTATTAGGTACGCAATGTTACTTACTCGTACGTATTAATGTTATACCTAATAGTAGATTGTATCATAAGGGTGCGAAATCATATTTTTACGGGGGGGGGGGCGCTTTTTTGAATCCAGAGCGAAGTGAAGGATTCTTTAGTAGAATCCTGAACGTAGCGAGGGATTCAAAGTACGTCGCCCGAGCCAAAAATATATTTTGCTCCCGAGTGGTACACTCTACTTTTCATCACCCACTATGAGAAAAGATAAGATAAGATAAGACAAGATAAGATAAGATAATATAAGAAAAGATAAGAACATTCTTTATTGCACAAAAATGAAATACATAGGCGAACTTAAAGCGAAGATATTCCAAATTCAAAAAGTGCGCGGCAAAGTTAATTCCTGCGCACTTATTAAAATAAGTGCGCCGGAATTAACTTTCCGGCGCACTTATTGTTTCTTATAGAAATCACCACCTTTGGGTGCACATAAAGGCGAACCAAGTCGTTCTTTGCGAATAGATGTGATGAAAATGTTGTATTACCTATTACGAGCCTATAATACCAATACTTTGCCTCACCGAGTTAGTCCCCTGAAAACGTCCCCTGTAAGGCATCTCATTGCGTCACTCGACATAAAAATTTTCAATATCATTATACATGTAATAGCACTGGCACCTATACCCTTCAAACCGGAACACAGCAATGCGAGCTACACTGCTTTAGAAGTAGGTACGGTGGTAGTACTTCCCCGGACAAGTTCTTTCAAGGAAGCTCTACTAATACGTAAAAGTAATCTAAAAGTAACTGAGAAAGTAAGTGAGAAGAAGTAACTGAGAAGAACAGGTCGATAAAACTATGTATTTTTTAGTAAAAATCATTAAAAATATCTTCAGTTTTGAATGACGTCGCTCAATTATATTCTCTCTCTCTCTCTTCCCGACTGTTGGTCGCACCTGGTGGTGTCAGCCTTCCTTACATTCTTCATCCACTTCGCCCTATCCATGACGTCATCATTGGAAACGTTGCAGCATGCCTTCATGTTGTATAATACTGTAGGTAAATCAAAAATCCAAAAAAAACTTACAACTTCCACCGTTTCCGTCCGGATACAGAGATGGAAGATACAGATGAAATATAGATAGAGCGAGATATAATCTTAATGACCGCTGTTTTATAGTGACTATTAGTATAAGCTGTGGTTTTCACTGGTATGACGCGACGTCCTGTCTATTTTTATTGTTTCTTGGTTTCATGATGAGTTTTGAAGCTGATTCTTATAAAATGTATGACAAAACTATGGTTTTCAATTACTTATTAGTTTACTAAGAAGTGGCGGCAATTAAAATTAAAAACTATTTAGAACAATAATGTTCCTAAACATGGTAGTATAAGCTTAACTATGTAATTGCAACATTTTTATAGTGGATATATATTTTGGTATTATAGCAATGATTTTGGCCTCTTCCTGTTTGAATACTTTTCCTAGCGGATGTGTTTCTGACTGTAGTTTTTTTTTAATCAGAAAAATATTTTTATTCTAAGCGTAAATGAGTGATTCATTTCAGTCTGTAGAAAATAAAATGCGTAGGAACTTGATAGTTTTGGGGGTTTATTTTATTATAAAACAAAAACCATACTCATACCATACTCATTTATGCTTAGAATACAAATATTTTTCTGATTTTTTTTCCTATAGTAAGTAGGTAGATAGATAGATACATTTATTCAAAACCACCACAAAAACAAAGTAAAAGAAATAACAGCATAAAAAGCAAACTTAAATCTAAAATAAATTGATACCTACAGAAAAAAAAGCAAACTAATTGTATCAGAAATAAGTTATAATATGCTCTGTGTGGTGGTGAAACCAATTTACCTATACCTACCTATTTACTAACCTACTTTATAAGAACGATCTACTAACCTACCTACTATTAAGTATTTTCTCATGTCAGTGACTTCGTCTTTATGAGAATAAATTTCTATAAACCGAAATGGCCTAGGTAATAGGTAATGATTGCGATTATGCCCAGTAATTTGTTATTTTTATGTTAATAAAACGAATAGGTATATACCTACTTATAAGAGACGTACTTATAACCGACATTTACCTGACTGTACTCAACGGCTTCCTTAATTTGATGTTCTCCGAATCGTCACAACAAAAATTATTAAAATCAAAAGTGACGATTGGGAGAATTTGTCCCAAAATATTTTGTCCGAACCGTCACTAAGTCGACATGACACGTGAATTTCTAAAACAAAAAATATCGTTAGCGTCGACGACACGCTTAGCTCCCCATGATATCGTGTCGTGTCGTCAGTGTGAAAATAGCCATTTTATCATATACCTGAAGTAATTTATCGTTTTGTTAATGTCTATCTATAGTTATGTAGGTACCTATATCAAGATTCCTTTCATGTCCAAGTTATCCAACCAAATTCAAGATGTTACGCAACCATTGCTGAAGTTAGTCGCAAACTCCCAACTGTAACCAACCGTGTTATAATCTAAGTCCGAGATTCTGCAATTCACTGCAAATGAACTGCTTGCCTGTTGCACCTCTGATTATTTTCTAATTTGCTTACGAATGCAAGCGTCTTGTCACAAGTACACGGTCTTTGAAGTGATTGCGGTTTGTCTCGCAAGCTAGCAAACTGGACTTTATGACAAACTCACTAGGTATGTAATTGTACCTATAGGTAATGTATCAGTAGGTACGTATTTACGTATTTATGACAATTAGTATTACTTATTATTTTCCGGTAGGTACATACGTATCGGTATTTTCTGATACTTTCCTTACTACATTTTTGTGGCAGTATATATAGCAAGATTTAGGGTTATTTTAGACAGCGGCCGTGTGCATGTGTTAAGGCTCTTAAATTAGTTGAAGTGGATGTTCAGAACTTGTCCGGGCGTACAAGAGACGCTTTCAGGTTGCAGAAATGTTGAAATGTTAATAAACTGTCGTGTCTGAAATTCAGAATCAACATCAAGTGAGTTTTTTTTCTAGCTTGAATATTTTTATCGATGTTTCAAAGAGCTTTTGTTTTTTCTATTTGTTTTTCTGCCCACACAAAAACACGTGAATTTTTGAAGCTATGTAAACGCACGTGATAATAATACACTTAACATTACAATACATTAGTACTCTACATTATTACTCTACATTAGTTTTTCTCATTAGATTGCTTAGACCTTGCATAATAGTTAGTGGCCATTTCTATGATGACGAAGTTTTTAGGCCGCCCTGAAACCTCCGTCGTGGTTTAACTTTTTATTAATTTCATTACTTAACTAAAATAACGAGTTTAGTTATTAACTTAATCGTTTTTTTGTGCTAGTAAATAAATAAATAAATTAACAGCTGCTACAGCAGAGATCGATAGTTTATCATGCCCTCCAAAGCACGGAAGCGCTGTAAATGCCACTAACGGTCACCCATCCATATACTGACCGCGCAATAATCGGTGAAGATTGACTAAGCAAGCTACGCCGGGAGCGTTTCAATTACACCCTAGAACACTAATTAATCTGTCCATTGATCCATTATTAGCTACATTAGCTATTGAGATCACAAAGATTTCATTCTCCGGATTAATCAACTCTACCAAGACCCTAAACGAGACCAAACAGGATAATTAAAAAGACCCCAAAACACCCCTTTAATAATAATAACTTAATAAAAATATTACTATTACATTGTTCATCACTAAATAACATTAATGGATAAACAAGGTGAACCAATTGATAACCGACTCCTTTTCTTTCGAGCGATTTTTGTTCCTATCACAAAGAGATAAAGTTTAGAGTGGCGTAATTATTCGGTATCAAAATGTAGTTCCATCAAACAATTGACCCGTATCCATTGAGGCAATTGGAGTCGTCGTCAAGATGTGGGGTACAGATATCTGATGGCTCATTTGGTAATGGGCAATTGACAAGATAATCTGGGTACCTATGGCTTGATTCAGTAAAAATCTATCTAGCTATACTATTATAAAACTGTAAAAAAGCCAAAAACTAAAATTAAAGATATTATGGGTGACAGATATTTGTGCAAAGTTAAGCACGCGCGTACGTAGTCGCGGGTATCAGCTAGTTACATTTATATACCTAAGCTTAAAAAAAAGTTGTTATCGTTGTTCGCCGTCCTCGAATTTCCTAATAGTAATCAGAAGCGTGGTTAATTTGTGGTTCTCGTTCGCACAGGAACCTTATTTAACCCGAAGCCGCTTTTTGGTAAATTGAACCTAGTTGACCAATTCGTATACGAGTATTTATTTGAACTAGAAATTTGAATTTTGACCCAATGCGATTGAAAAGTACGAGTAAATTTTTATTGCGGTACTTAAAAATAGGTTTTTATTTTTATGATCGACATTTGGAACTTTATTTTGGTCTAGTTATTTTTAGGAGATTTGAATTTTATGTTTTAACAGAGTTAATATAAATAAAACTTATAAACAATTTTATGCACATTTGTTTATCAAATATTAAAATTAATTGTAATTTCTTTTTTACCGGCCAAGCATTTTTAAATATAAATAAGAGAAAAAAAAAACTTTACTCACTAAAAAATTACAACTAAATACATTATTTAAAAAATACACATGAAACAGTTGAGCTATCTACAAACCGTTTCAAATGATTTATCAACTGGTTCAAATCAGTACAAAACAGAAAAAATACTATTCCACTTTACAGAATGATTAATATTGTTTAGGTCATGAAAATAGAACGTCTGTTGACTATTTTCTAAAGAAGGTCGACGTACAAACATGGACGTATGCGTACAAAGCATCAACCTATTTCGCAATTGTCACGTCTACACAAAAGCTACCAAAAGCAAAATCACCAAGAAACAAAAGTTGATTCCTCATCCATATGGACGAAGCTAATCCAATACACGGAGGAAATTACGACACGACGTTTTGGAGATATAGTCTGTGCCATTCCTAGCAGGATGTTATTGTAATATCACCTTTATTGCGATGAGCTAGAAATTATTTTGCAATTCTCTGCGTCTCAAAATATTTTTTTGAAGTTATATCTAATGCGACTTCCAACAAGGTTGCGTTATACGTTTAACGCTACTCCATACGGATACCCACACAAAACCCAAAACACTTCGATAGCGCGTTCTAGGATCCAACCAAACTTAGCAGCGCCATCTAGTTCTGAAATACTAAATTAATTTTACATTAAACACAGAGCGAGAGTGAATGCGTGGCACTCGAAGTATAACTTCTTCCGCAGAGGGACTCCACGCACTGGTTTTTTTTTATGAGCTATAGCTAAGCATTTGGCTGCCAGCACACCTGATGGTAAGTGTAACTGCAGCGGTGGAGTACGCTTAGCCATAATGCACATATTCACTCTTTTCTTGTAAAAAATCCTAGGTTATATCAGGAATTTTGTATACATATATTTCAAGAAATACTGATGATGGCAGTTATGTGTGATGTTTTAGACATCAATGACCAAATTTATTCTAAATAGTATTTTTTAGTTAAAACTATATTGACGGTGCAAATCCTACCCCAAAAATATAGTAGTTCGCCCCGAACTGAGATCTTGTGATGGTCGGAGGTTAATGAAACCCAAACCATTTTTATTGACCAAAGGTTGCAATAAACTTTGCAAATCGCATCGAAATCGCCGTCTAGCTAAGTACCAGTCTTACTTGAACTACAAAATCATTGAAACTCCAAGAAATGTTAGCTCACATACTGGGTTTTCCAATTTTATAATTTACAACAACTCTAAAACTATTAGACCTAGAATCAAAATAAAAATGGTTTAGGAATGTCTACGCAAAACCCTATCATATGACACCCCACTTGATATTTTTGTACGACGTTTTTTATTTTTACTCCCTTTGGACCCTCATAACTTCACGACCCCTTGGCCGATTACTTCATTTAACAAACCAGTAAAATTTAAGAGTACTATCCGTATACCTACCAAATTCTGTGAAGATTGGATAAGCGGTTCAAACGATCTCGACGAACAATTATACAAACAAACATACAAAGCATTTTTGTCCAAGTTATCACAAAAATCATCTATGAATTGCTCTGCTAATTACTTAGAGACATTTGAAAATATCAAAATGTCTATTTTTATTCACTTTTACCTACTCTACAATTCCATACCTTCAGCCACATCTGTAAGTGACGTTTCTGAACGACAATACTACTTTTAAATCTGTGGTGATATTATCTGGTGCTAAGGGCTCTCATCCATTATCCGTTATTAGGGTTAGGACAGGCTATCGTTTTGATTATTACTATGACGAGATTTTGCTTATCGCTTTTGTCGTAGTGTAATTACGCCTATATGAGTGTGGGACCACGATGTTTAACATTATCGGGGTGATCTTTAATTATTGTTATTAATATTATTTGTCTGTGAATATAAATGTTTGATTTTTTGATGATAATGTTCACAAAACTGTACATAGGTCACTTTAATTTAACCTCGGTACCTATTAATTTATGGTCCTAGATTGGTGAATAAAAAAAACAGTAAAACTTACGATAGTAGGTCGAACACTGGTAAAAACTAATATGAATATATAAAATAAATTCAAAGTAGATGTTTTATATAACCATTTGGGCTTTGAATCACTTAAACCTTACTAATAATGTCTGTGATAAATATAAATTTAAATAATGTTAGGTACCTAAACAAACCCAACACTTAACCGTTACCCATTTATCATCTAACAAAATTCAGCAACTATCTCGTTTCGCATTCCACAAATTTGCATTCTCAAAATTTCGACGTCGTTTCTCACCCTTTCAAAGACCACTTTGGTCGTCATTTTAAATAGTTTACGGTACAAAATATTACTGTTACTTGTTTGAATCCGCTGTTGTCTAATTGAGCATCATTTGCCATAATCTGTAATGGGAGTTTAGGAACGTGCTTGCCATCTGGCTTCAACTCCTGGATTAAACCCTTATTTTGCTGCGTATCCTCTGTTTCATTGTCTTTTATTATAAGTTTGAATTTTCTGAGGAGTTTGAGGCTTTTCTTAATGTCTCTATCTAACTTATGGTTCTGGGATTGGTGGTTTCAGTTTAATTAAATTCGTAGTTTGAAATTATGATCATGAAACTTTAGATCTTTGTGGTGCAGTGGGTGAATGGAAAGTTTGGATGGAAAAGCAAGTTTGAATTTAGTACCAAGAAAAAATTTTGTAATAACATATATTTAGTTTGAAAAATTACTAGAATTCGGATGTTTTCGTGACTTATTTCTACTCTTTTAATTTATATAAATTTTATGTCAGGCTTCCATTACAATTTAATGAATACTGTGATATTACTTTTTTAAGTAAAACATGATATCTTTAGTAAAAATTTTCATTTCAAAATCTCAAGCATCTTGAGCAAATTTTTACGGACGATAAATTAAAGTTATTACTTCCGGCATTATTATCTATTTTTGGAGAAAATTTATGTTCCGTTGATTATAATTATACGTACGTTATACAGCGTATACACACTGGCCGATATAGACAACCACACGATATTGAAAATAAAATTGTCAGTTGCTCTATCATATTGTCTTCATCCTATCCCCGCGACGACCACGGTTTCGGTCGACCAGAGTTTCAAAATACCTAAACAAGCAGCTATTGGTGTAGACGCTGCCACTATGTGAGAGCGACTGGTAGGTACCTACCTACTTTTATGAGATTGATTGTCCCCTGATATCGTATAAGTGTCGTATCGGTGTTAGTATGAACACAGCCTTAGACCGTACGTAAATTTATATCTCGTAAATAATTTCCTCTCCCTGGGAGGGCATAATTATCATTAAAATATTACATTGCGTGTACTGTGACAGCCAAGAGGGGATCTAATGACAAAAATAGGGTGACGGTGACGAGATGAGATGTTGAGAGATAAAGGTTGTGGAGGGAACAGTGACAACTATAAAAATATAATTATCGTGATAGTGTGGTATACCCCTAATAAGGAGTATTTTCTGTATTTAATATTGTTTATTCGTCTACGCAAAAGGAGGATTATGTAACAGAGTTTTTTTTATTTATGTTAGTCTAATAATTTGTTTTTTTCAATTTGAAGTTTGAATTTGAATAATTTGATTTAAACAGCATTTTGTTCAAAACTAGTTTTAAAAATGAAAAGTGGTAAATAAGCCAAAAACACTACGGATAGGTGTCAGGAAAACTACGTAGGATAAAGTACAATAAGCGGAAATTGGTCGCATGACTAAAAATCCTATATAGAGCAAGGCGCGCGTTTGACTCTCCCCCTTGCATTTCTGACTTCAAGGAGTTCACACCTCTCGAATATTGTTGAAATAGGCTGTCACTATGCCCAAATGAATTTAAAATTGTATTCCAATAAATTGTCCTGACTGATGTATTTAGTTATGAAGTAAGTTCGTAATAATTAAAATATTTTGAAGTTGTTATAACTTTCTTGATCTTTTTTTTACTGGTTTTAGATAGAAACAGCTTATTGTATAGTTAGTTATGATATTTTTCCACTGGTTCCGCGTATTGTATCAATAATTCACTATTATAAATTTTATTACACGTACAAAATTGTTTTCTCCAGCAGATTTCCGGCAAACAATCGATTAAAATAAATCATTTCCGCAATCTGGACCTCTTCGAAAGCGGAGGTACAGTCAGCGATAAAACAGGTGACAAAATGGTTCAAGATTTACCACCGTTTTTTTTACCAATTTTTTTACAAAATCACAATTTTTTAAGCAAAAAATTTATTTTTCAATAATTTTCATGATTTTTTAATAAAATTGTAGTTACTAAAATAAGCATTGATAACGTAGGATATAATTATTACTTAGCATATATTTTGCTTAGTTTGGGATTAGAAAGCGTTGTGTGATATGTCCAAGAGTATTTATTTATTTAGCATTATTATAATTATACGTGTAGAGAAGGCTGAGCATTTTTAAGTTACAGTCTCAATTTACTGGCTACATTTTTGACCTCAAATGAAAATATTTTTTTTTTTATTATTTATCAAAGTAGATATTATTTGCGTGACTGTACCAAATGAAAAAGATTTTTATTGAAAATTGTTTAGTATCATCTAACGAAACTCTGATTTGTTTTATCACAAAAAGGAATGTGCTTTTGCAAAAAGGATTTCATTTGTATAAAAAAATTACTATTTTTATCTTGTAACAATATGGCGAATGAATTTCTTCTTTTTTTCTTTACTTTCATACGTATCGCTTGGGATACCTTGAAGTAGGTACATACTTTAAAAAATACCTTGAATTTTAACAAATAAAATATATATGGATTTTGACATCTGAGAAATAAATAAATGTAAATACTTTTTTTTCGAACGTACCTCGTCCCACCTGGGGCATTATTCTGTATGACTTAGGAGATTCCTTGCCGTAACCGTATGACGTCACCGTAAGGAATGACATTTATGGCATAGAAAATACGGCATAGGCATAGGGCGATTTCACGCCGCTGTCTTGTCGTGCTGCGTAACGCGCTTGTATTGGTCATAGTGAATAAGGCCTCTGTTGGTAAACGATTTCCCAAGTTCTTCCACTTGTAAAAAAGTCTCATTATAAATCTTTCATTTGACTTTACTTGTGTCACTAATACTTACTTTGTATTAAAACAGTAAAACCCTCGTCATTCAATTCAAGAACAGTAATTCAATGTTATAATTATAAAAATCTCAACGATAAACCGAAATGGAATTATTTTCTCTTATGCCAAGTATAATACCCCAAATATTTGGTTTAAATCATGTTTCAGTTAATCAACCTTATGCTGGTAGCACACTCACGGCGAATGCGAATATCTCTGAGAAAAAATTCTTATGAATAACATACTACCTAAGGGTATTTTTATCACAACTTTAATTTAGATCACTTTTATCGGTAAGGCCATCCATTGTCCTTTCTATTTTTACGTTTTTTTCTGTATGTAATTTTATTCTTTTTATTCTTTATTGTACACAAAAGTAGTGACATAAAAGGGAACTTAAAGATAGGTCATGTACAAAGGTGAGCTCAACCCTAAAAAGAGTTCTCTACCAGCAAACCTTCCACGATAGAGAGGAGAAATAAATTATGATGGTGGGTGCGTGTACTCAAAGGTTATTACTTAAAAACATATAGATATACCAAAGTAAGCTAAAAACACAGTTAAGCTTACGTACATTAATATATTATATATAAATACATGAGGAAGATTTTTCTTTTGCTTATACAATAATGTTTTTATTTTTCTATTTAGATGCTGACTCACATTAAATTCGTTCGTTTGAGTTTTACTAGATCTTAAAATTAACATCGAATTACTTAGTTTATACACTATGAAATAAAGTATTTTTGAAAATTTGTGTCAAAAGCTATGTTTACTGCACTTTATTATTTAAATCTCTCTACGGTTTTAATTTTTTTTTTAATATTTTTATCCATTGTAAAGGCTTTCTACAAATCAAATGCAGTTACCCAAAATTGATAGAAAGTGCTCCAAAAATCGTTCTCCGCTCCATTTTTGTATTAGTATTTATTATTACGAGCGGAAAAAAACTTCTAGTTATTTAAAGTCTCGTCGAGAGTGTAGAGCCGCCACAAGAAATTCTATCAACAAAATTAATGAAAACAAACGACCCGACGAATGAAGCCGATCCCTAATTTCATTACAAAACTTGCGCTAACTAGACAAAAACAAAAACATTGAGCGTTTCCTACATAAAGATTTCATCTTTATCTTAACATCATAAAGTTCAAATTGGTTTGATGAGCCAACCACTTCAAAAATGTTATGTTTTGGATGTACCATTGACCATTCTGAAGAGGATCTTGACTAGGTTAGGTACCGACTTACCAAGTATATAGGCATACCCAATACCAATAGGTTTGAGATGTAAGTGTAAGTATACCGCGCCCAGTGACTATGGGACCTACATTATTGTACATAGCAGGTACATAAAGTACTGAAACTATTAAACTTTTGACATATTAATCAACGACTGACTTTTAGTAGATTAATGGGCGAATACTCAAACGCCACTCAAACCCCACTCAATTTAAGTCCCGCTTAAATTATTGTCATCTCTTACAAATGAGTAATGTTAAACAGAGGCAGAACAACTTTAAGTGGTGCTCAAATTTGAATGACTTTTGAGTATTTCAGCCTAAGGTATCCATCCCTTTGTGTTGGTCAAGTCTCGACTTACACTTACACTGTTTTACCAAAAAACTATTACCATTATCCAAAATCTCTGTGTAATAAAATATTCAGGGTTCCAGAAAATATTTCTCTATTAGTTTTTGAAATATTCTTGGGTCAAAACCACGTTAGAAAATCCCGAAATTTTAATAATGTTACTTTTATGCAATGTTAACGTACCTATTGGCGAACCGCCAACATAGTACATAATACAGGTACCTAAGCAGTTTATCCGACCTTATTTACGTTTACCTGCACTATCGTTTCAGGTTTATCCTCCTTATTTAATATTCTGATACGAGGAGCAACATATTGCTCTAGGGATGTGTTTGAAATCCACCAATATGGATCGTTTGTTTTCATATGAAATCTCTCATCGATGAAATCTTATCGATATAAACCAGGTAGGTGGCATTTTATCGATAATTCACAGTGCATCTACGAATTATTGTTAATCGTCTATCCAGAGCCTAGAAGAACTGGCAAGGAACTATAGGCAGTTTCCAATTTTTTTTTGTATGTGAATGATGCAAGGGCTTTATTAGTCAGTAGACTCAGTAGTATTACAGTTTAAGAGCACTTCACTTTGGCTTGCAGCCAGCATCAGCGTTGTGAATCACTGTGTCCTGTCAATGAAACCTAATCTCTCCACTCTAAGTGACTCGTTACGAACGCTGCCCATTATTGAGTGATGCTGTTTTAAGCCGACTCAGCTTAATTTTTCGTTCATTCTCGTTCGTCCCACTGGGTCGTCCCACTGGTGGGACGAATGGGAAGTAATTTGCCATTCGTGACTAAGACTGAACTGAACATGTTCAGTGGGACTTTGCCACGACCAAACGACCATCTATTTTTTTATGAAATAAGAGCTAAATTATTTTTCTATACAGATGTTCGCTTGACTACAATTAAGTAGATGGTAAAATACACCATCTACTGAGATTATGGTCGCGAAAACTGCACCAGTCTTATTAACAGCCTCATAAACAGAGGCTGAACAGTCACTCAAACAGTTTCCACTAACATTTACCTAGCGTAGCGCCTCAATCCACACTACACTACATTGCTTATGAATTTGAGGGTAGGAGTCCACCCGGTTTGATCGATTCGGAAGCAACCGCCAACCGGTCAAACCATCCCAAGAGACGTAGGAGCACTTAATACAAGATTTAACATGGTCATTCGCGCGCTGGCGCTCGTCACAGTTAGACGCGTAATCTATTTGTTTGATTCCGGTCCGGTTTAAGCTGCGAGGCGCCTCGCGCGCCTTGCTCGTGTTTACGCGCTATTAAGTTACGTTTCCTATAGCGTAATAATCTTTCTACAATGAACAGATACGCGATTTTGAACACCATACAAGAGGACGATGTGGAACAGGGTGTAACTATTGAGCAAAACGCAAGTGAGATGACAAGGAGTACGGAAAATACTAATCCGACGTTATTGAGTACGAAAGAGGGTACAAATGAAAATGAAGTATTAGAGTCGGGAAGACCCCAAAAAAGAAATCGTGAGGTGGACCATGATGAAATTTGGACGACGATGATACGAAAATCAAAAGTATATGGCCGTGAAGAAGACAGTTTATCTACGATAATTCCGGAATTTAAAATCGAGATTAGCGTAACATGCACCGAAAAACTGCCAAAACAGTTTGGTTTTGCAAAAATGTTAAAATCTGAAAATATTAGAAATGTGGTAAAAATTAAATATGTCAATTCATATAAGGCGTTGATCCACTTTAATAACGAAGAGAGTGCTAATCTGTTTTTAGTGTGCAAGAGCTTTAATGAGAAGGGTTTTAAATGCCAGAGAACCTTGGAAATAAACCAGTCGTATGGTGTCATAAAAGATATTGATCTTGAACTCAATGAAGAGGAGATATTAGAGGGGCTTGGTTGTGAAACTACAATTTTGTCAGTAAAACGACTGAAACGCAAGAATACTCACGATGGCCGTTGGGAGTTGAGTGAATCTGTTAGAATATGCTTTAAGGGGTCCTCCTTACCATCGCATGTATATATCTTTGACACAAGGGTGAATGTGAGTCCTTACATATATCTAGTGACACAGTGCTCCCGTTGTTGGCGATTTGGTCACTCGCTTAGAATGTGCCCTTCTTTGAAAGTTATTTGCCCCAAATGTACGAAAAGTCATGTCAACTGCGAGACAACTAATTTTAAATGCAATAACTGTAGGGCACATGGCAATGACTAAGATATGTCCAGTTTATCTAAAGGAGAGAAGAATCAGAGAGTTGATGGCAGAATTTAATTGTTCATATAAAAAAGCTCTCATCTTATATGTGCCTCCACCAACTAGACCACGGGATCTTTCAGAAGACCCACCGCTACCTAATTCGTCAGCAGCGCCTCAAAGCGAGTCTACATTTACGACCTCACAACGCCAAAGCACGGAGTACAGCAGCGCGACATATGCGAAAGTAACAAAAACAAAACCAGAAAAACCGAAAAAGAAATCAAAGGGTGAGACTAAAAGAGATTTTAAAGAAATGGAAGAAGATATAGTATTTGAGTGTGCTTCAGAATCTAGTGACGAGGATAGAACGGAACATCAGCCAGAAGGTGAGAGTAAACCGAAGGAAAAAAGACCACAAATGTCTTGGATGTTATTATTTAAACAGTTAAAGGAGAAGATGATGGAAGAAGGAAACTGGGAGGATAAAATCAAAGGTTGTGGAAGTATAGTGTTTGAAGCGCTTTTATCGTTCGTTGTACAGTTCATTGCTGATCAGCCTTGTTGTAATTTCATAAAACAATTATGGATTACAACAACTCACAGTCTGTAAACGTGTTACAGTGGAATGCGCAAAGCATTCGTCCTAAAAGTACAGAGCTCGAATCATTATTAAACCAGGAGAAGATACACATTGCCGTAATAAGTGAGACTTGGCTGGACCCGGGGAGTCGTTTTCAAATAAGTGGATACAACGTTTTTAGAACAGATCGCGCTGATGGCTATGGAGGTGTGGCAATCTTGACTCATAGGTCGATAAAGGCACAACAATGTAATGTTGAATTATCCAACTCACGAATAGAGATACTTCATGTTAGAGTTTTGAACTGTAATCAATTAGAAAATGTTTATTCTCTATATTGCCCACCATCTGTCAACACTACACTAAGAGATTGGAACCAAGTCTTTTTGCTGGCTAGACGAAGAACTCTTATTGTTGGAGATTTAAATGGACATCATAGTAATTGGTCAAATAGGACTGATCCAAGAGGTGAACAGATTTTGGAGTCTATTCTAGATAGTGATCTTATTTCACTGAATGATGGAACACACACACGAGTCAAACTAGTCAATGGCATAGTACAGAGATCTTCTCCGGATCTGGCATTAGCATCTTTAGATATCGCCTTGAACTTTGAGTGGATGGTCTTAAACGAAAACTTGGGAAGCGATCATCTGATGATTAAAATGAAAACTACTATCAATACACGTGGTAATTATAAAAGAAAACGCAATTTCAAAAGGGCTGACTGGTTGAAATATAAAACTAATATTGAGAGGCAAATGGTGGACTTGATATTACCAACTAACCACCAGGCTGCATATGATGTTTTCATTGAGATGATTAATAAGGCGGCAGATGATGCCATTCCATCTACAAAAATATGTATGAACCCTCTTCGCTTGCAGAGTTTTACTCCCAGACCATACTGGAACAAAGAGACTTCGAAGGCTGTAGCTGAAAGACGACTAGCGCTCACAATTTTCAGGAGAAACCCGACCCCAGACAATTTAGAAACTTTGCAAAATAAGATCAGTGCGGCACAAAGAGTGATACGTAGTGGTAAGCGTAGATCCTGGCAAAGATTTTGTGATGGTATTGACACAACAACATCTCCAAGTGAAATGTGGAACAAAATGAGATGGCTCAAGGGACGCAGGTTCGTGAGGAACAATATTAACCGTGAGACAGCTGAATCTTTACTTTGTAGTTTAGCTCCTGATTATGCAGCTCCTTCTTGCCCTTCATTTTATGGTGAGAATAATCATCTATCATCGCCAATTTCAGTTCAGGAACTCACTAATACAATTAAGCAAACCGATACAGCACCAGGTGTAGATGAAATATCTTATTCTATGATTAAAAACCTTCCAGAGGCAGCCAAATTTGTACTAGTATCGCTATACAATAGGTTTTTATCATCAAGTTTCGTACCAATTCAGTGGCACGACGTTAAAATAGTACCTATACCAAAACCTAATGTTCATGGTGGTTCAATTTCAAGTATTAGACCCATTGCCCTAATGTCGTGCCCATGTAAAATACTACATACAATTCTCACGCGTCGACTTGAATGGTACCTTGAGAAAAATAACTGTTTCTCAGAGGAAACAGTAGGTTTTAGAAGATCGAAAGCGTGTATGGATAATTTGACTAGATTAGTTGCACGAATACAGTGCGGCTTCAGTAAAGGATATGCAACGGTTAGTTGGTTGCTTTATTGATATTGATAGCGCATACAATAATGTTGATATAACAAACCTTTTGATCGGATTGGATAATCTTGGAGTGGGTGCGGTTATATGTAAATACATATGGCAGTTTTTGCATTCAAGATGTTTATCTATTGAGCTGAATAATAATGAAGTACTTAGTAGAATTACAGGAACTGGTATAGCACAGGGTGACCCTCTGTCTCCATTATTGTTCAATGTGGCAACTATCAACATCTGTAAGAACTTGGGACAAGTGTCCGTATCTCAATACGCTGACGATTTTGTAATTTATGCTAGCCGTAAAAGTATAAGCGATGCGGTTGATGCCACTCAAAACGCTTTAGTGTCTTTAAACGAAATGGTAAATGAGCTGGGTTTAAATATTTCGCATAGGAAAACCAAAGTTTGTGTATTTACAAGGGGGTATACAAGAAATTTAAATAGGTACAACGTTTCACTTTATATAAATAACGAACGTATTCAACAAGTTGATAGTGTTAAATATTTGGGTATGTGGTTTGATAGAAGCTTAAGGTGGGGTAGGCACATAAATGAAACGCGAGAGAAGGTACTTAGATTTTTAAACGTATTTAAAGTATTGGCTGGTTCAAAATGGGGGATTCATCAAAAACATTTGAGGCGCCTTTATATTTCATTAATTAGAAGTAGATTAGATTATGGATGTATTTTGTATGACATCAGTGTAAAAAGTCATCTTAACAAGCTGGATAAAGTACAAAATCAATCAATGAGAGTGATAGGAGGATTTATAAAGAGTACACCCATACACGTAATGGAGAGTGAACTGTGTCTCCATACGTTGTTTATTCGTAGAAGGTATCTCGCTGCTAAGTTTTGGCTTAGATCTAAATCAATCGATAATAATATGAATATACATGTCTTAGAGGAATTAAACTATTTATGTCAGGGTGAATATTGGAGAAGAAAGAAATTACCTTTATTGATTCAGATACATAATGAATATGAAAACCTCCCTATTCACTCTGACCCGAAATTAATGCTATATTCTCTGAGTGATTGGATTAGTAGGTATAATGCATCAATCTATATCAGTACATCAATTGATAAAGTAACATGTCCTAAAAAATGTATTAGCGTGAGTAACCTTCGTAATTTGTGTAACAGATTTCTGAATGACAAATACCATACCCACTATGAGCTTTACACAGATGGATCAAAGGATGAGTCGGGATGTGGATCAGCTTTTTTTGACCCGCAGATAAATACAGGTGTCGCGTTTAGTATTAGCGCTGATATTTCCATAATGCACTGTGAACTTATAGCCATCTCTGAAGCGTTATCGTATGCTGCATCTTTAGATTACAGTCAATTTGTCATATTATCCGACTCTAAAAGTGCCCTTTTACATTTGGCTCGGTTACCTTCGAGCATTCGAGGGTTTCCGATAGCCTATAGTATCCTTGATTCAATGTGTAAGCTTCGTGCAATTAACAAAGAGGTGATCATCCAATGGATACCCTCTCATGTAGGTATCATGGGCAACGAGGAGGCTGATAAGGCCGCGAGACAGGCAATAAGCAGCGGTATTAGTTATGGTTGTTTACCATTACATAGCGAGGTATTGTGTGGGGTTAAAACAAGATGTAGACAGTTGTGGCATGAATACTTCGATGAGCGCTCACGCACAAAAGGTATATGGTACAGAACTATCCAGTGGCAGCCTCCTCGTTTCCCATGGTTTGACCACCAAACAATAAACAGGAGGTATGTTGTCGCGATGTTAAGGCTTCGGTCTGGACACATCCCGTCAAACAAATTTAAATTTTTGATGCGTATATCAGAGTCACCTAATTGTTGTGAATGTCATGTTGAGGAAGACGTGCATCACGTATTGACGGAGTGTGTGCGGAATGAGGTTTTGCGCAGAGAAATTTTATTTATAGGTAAAGATTTTAATGTGGGTATGTGTAACAGCATTTTGGCTTCCCCACTATCTGAGGAAGCCAAAATGCTGGCTAAACTTTATTTAAGGTTAGGTTTTTAGTTGCTTTCTTTTTTGTGTGTAATATTTATGTTTAGTCTGTACGGGGGTGGCATGGTCACTGTGTGACAAAACCTCCTATAATAAATAAAGATTAAAAAAAAAAAAAAAAAAAGATTTAACATGGTCTATCTACACAGGAAGCTAATTGCAGAGAAAAATAAATATATATAAAATAAATATTGACAGGCGTCATGGCTCAGTCGGTAGCAGCTCTGCCTTCCGTGCTGTGGTCGTGGGTTCGATCCCCACCGAGAACAAACATTTTTGTGTTGTAAATACAGATGTTTGTTCTGTGTCTGGGTGTTTCTATGTATTATAAGTCTATATTTACAAAAAAAAAGTGTATAAGTATTATATCAGCCATCTAGTTCCCATAGTACAAGCTCTGCTTAGTTTGGGACTAGAAGGCGTTGTGTTAAGTGTCCGTGAATATTTATTATAATTTATTTATTATAATCTCCTCCCATTTTGGAAATAAGGTATCTTTCACAATTTTCCAACTTATAATAAAAAATGTTATCTGCAGACAACAAATTAACAAAAAAACATTAACAAGTAAAGCTTAAGATAATTCAGAAGCGCATTTAATCTGGCTACGTTCCAACGCATGAATCACTAAGTTCAGTCGCAAGATTTGTAACAATTTAATGTTATGATGTAGTGTAATGTTTATTGCGAAATGAACCTTCGTATCTTGGATTTAAATGCAATTTAGTATAAATACACCGTCGGTAGCTAATGCTTCTTTATTTGATTGCATGAAGACTGATGTGATGATGATTGATGAAATAAATATTTATATTGACCTAATTGGGCTTTCAAAAATTCATCTTTTTAGATATGGAATGGTTAATTTTACTAGGAAATAAGAAAGCTAAATATTAAAAAAAAACAGTCGTATTATGTGTACCTAAATACTAACAAAACACAGGCTACAAAAAGATCATTATTATAGAAAAAAAAACATCCTTTTCTGTTGAAACGCATGCAAAATCAATGAAAAAAAAATTATGTGTACCTATTATTAGATAAATCAATCGAATTTACATTTATTATGCTCATATTATTAAAACATTTATGACCTAAATAGGGTGACAAAGAAAGTCACGAGGTATAATTAATTCGAGGCCTTAATTTTAAACACACCCAAACCGACCCAATTAAGAAGAATATTATGCTTGTATGTGTATTGTGTATGCTACTTATTTAAGCTCATACGTAATTTACACTTAACAAAAAGACAAGAACGGCTTACATTAAATAACTAATTAAAGTAGATAGAAATATAATTATAATTTAAGATTATATTTATTATATTTGGTTTTTACTCGCCTATAACAATGTACCTAGTTGGAAGCTACTCACGAGCCTTGTTTTACTCGCCTAATTTCAGGCCAGTTGCCTTATAAGCTTACGATTTAGAATTCCGTATTGAGAATGAATCAATTTGATATGTTTCCAACACCCAAATCAGTCACACTGTGACCAGAAATCTCTGTGAACGTTGTAGACATGCTATGTCGTAGCAGTGAGAAATATTATATATATATATATATATATATATGCATATGTATATGTATATGTATTATATTATATATTTAGGTATTTATATATTTATGTGTTATAACTTTATTGTACGTAGGTATGTGTATTTATATATAATATATTTATGTATGTAATCTTAACTGTGTTTTTGGAAAAAAACTGATATCCCTACTGGTAGGGATTTCTTAGTGAAGATTTCAGGAATATCTAAAAAACCAGTGCGTGCAGTCCCTACGCGCAGAAGAAGTTATACTTCGAGTGCAACGCATTCACTCTCGCTCTGTGTTTAATGAGAAATTATTTTAGTATATAATTTTATGTACATAACCAATATGCAGTACTAAAATTTCACTTCAAAATAAATAGTAAATAGTTGCAAAAAGTCTATACTGTCGGTTTGGATTTGAACTCGTTTCCCGTTATCGGTCTGACCACAGTCCGACGTCACCGTTCCGCCAACAGAGCTTGCTCGTGATGGTCGAAATTACGGCTATGTTTCTTTTTCTTTTGTTTGACACTGTCAGTTAGAAGTCATATAACTTCAAAAATGCTGGACACTGCCATCTATATTTTGATTGTAGCATTTGTAGCATTTGTAGCGGATTAGTCTCTGTCTCTTTCTATTCGGGGGAATGGAAACAGACAGAGACTATGTCCTCCCGTATAACACAACGTTGTTGGAAGTTGCATTGGAAGTATAACTTCAAAAAAAGTCTCAATACACTGTGATTGAATGCAACTTATTCTAGAACGTTTTGCAACTCGTAAGATCTTCATTTGAATATCTCAGACGTTTCAATAGTTCACAACAACAAACTATCATAAAATACAAACGTGGTCGTGAGGGATTAGCTTATCAACCATTCACAGACCTCAAACATTTTACGACCAATAACTTCCCTAAACACTTCCTCTGAGACCATAATACTTACGCTTGACGAATTTACGCGTGGTAAATTTTATGGTTGACAAATTTTGTTTGCAGAATATGATAGTAACATATTTTAATAAGGGTTGCGAATAATTACTCTCATCATCATCCACAGCCCGACTTCACCCACTGCTGGGTATAGGCCTCTCTTTGTTTGTGCCACTCCTCACGGTCCTGTGCTGATTTCATCCATGTCCTGCCCGCGATGTTCGCAACATCGTCTGCCCATCTCGCTGCTGGTCGACCGACGTTTCTGTGTCCAGTTCTTGGACGCCATTCAGTTAGAGCCTTACTGCACCTGTCATCACCTCGCCTTGCCAGGTGTCCTGCCCAACTCCATTTTAGTTCCGTTATGCGATTTCCAATGTCTTTGACCTTTGTTCGACTTCGGATCTCCACATAAAAATAATTAATAATAATATAATAATTATTCTGTGACGGTTAAATTGAATAAACACGTAAATAACTATACACCTAATTTAGTAACTTACTAATTCATCTTACAGAATGAGTTACGAAAAAGATGGGAAAAATTATTCAATTTGTACTGACGGTACCCATTGGTATTAGCATTTACCTTAAATTAACTTAAAAGTTCCCTGGAAAAGATCGCTCATAGCGATAAGGCCGTCCATTGTACTTCACATAAGAATAATGAACTCTGTGTTTTATAATTTCCGTAAAAGTGGTGTTCAATAAAGAGTTTTCTATCTATCTTACAGAGATTACGAATCTGACAGTCGCTGCGTTGCGTTACGATTCGTTTACGATTGTCACATTTATTCGTGATGGGACACAGAGGATACTTTTTAGCCAAAAATTACGTAAATTCGAAACAAAAGTACTTAACAGTCGAACGCGCACAAAACTTTGAGAACTTTCCGAATTGTCTCTGCAAGTAATTACGAGTTCCACCTGGATTGGGCGTATGCATACTAGCCGATACCGACACCTGTCCGATACCACAGATCATACGACGATACTAATCCATTAGGTACGTGACAATACCGTGGTTTTTTGTTGTCATATCCAGTGATGGAATCGATGCCGACACGGGTGTGAAAGCTTGTAGTACTTCAATTTTATTCATAATCAAAGTAAAGACTAATACAGTATTTACAATACTCACAATATTTACGAACTATATATGAAACAGTTGAGTTATCTACAAACCGGTGCAAACGATTTACAGATAGGTCAACTTGTCTAAACCAGTACAAATCTGAAGCGTGTCCAAGACACTGGCTGTATTGAATTCTAAGGCTCGTATTCCGTAGCCTACTTACTCAAGCACTGATCCATACTCAAGCATAGATTTTTGTATGAAAATCTGTACTCAAATCTATGCTTGAGTAACGATTTCTGTCTCGGAATACGGGCCTTAGTACTAAATGCATCAGATTAGCTCTCTGTCGATATCGTGCCGGTGTCGTGTCGGTAGCAGTATGAAAACATTTCATTCGTGTTAATAAAATGTCCATTTGTATTTTTCGCTAATGGAAATGGGATTTTATAAAATGCTATTATGTTTCTCATTATTCATTACGGTTTATTGTTTGACATTGCGTATTTAGGCCTTATTATTTTGTTGAACACTTATTAATTTATGGAAAATTGTTTATATTTGTTAATAAATACACAAACTTGGAATTAATTGAAAGCAGAATTAAATTGTTTGTTACATTGAAAATATTTTTACCACATTTTTAATTAGAACTGCCCGCTACCCGGAACGGAACTACGATTAGCACTGATTTTTGGCTAAGAATAGTAGGTAGAGAGGTACCTTTAGAGAAGTATCTATAATAATTCAAATGAAATAATAAAACCTAAATTATTTTTGTTGAATTACGCATTTTAGCAACATCTAGAGATCTCAGTTCGGGGCGAGCCACTAGTATATATTAATAATTGTATGTTTTATTGAAAATTTTGCTAGCTAAAAAAATTTATATTTTAATTAAAATATAAATATAAAATTTATATTTATATTTTAATTTATATTTTTATATATTAATTATTATTTTAATTTATATTTTTTTATATGTTTTTTAAATAAATAAATAATAAATAAATAATAAATAAATAATAAATAAATATTCACGAACACTTAACACAACGCCTTCTAGTCCCAAAATAAGCAAAGCTTGTACGATGGAAACTAGATGGCTGATAGAATACATACATACATTTTTTTTTGTAAATACATTCTTATAATACATAGAAACACCCAGACACAGAACAACCATCTATTTTTGCCACACACAAATGTTTGTTCTCGGTGGGGATCGAACCCACGACCCACAGCACGGAAGGCAGAGCTACTACCGACTGAGCCATGACGCTTGTCAAATTCAAATGTTACTTAATCAACTTCAGATCTTTTGAAACAAGCTCTTTTCAACTTTCATTTTATTTTGCGTAAAGAGGACACGTAACAAAGATGGGTTTCAAAATCAATCACACGTCATTCTGTCTCCATCGAAACTCTTAGCAAGATGTACCTGAATGTAACATTAAACTTTTTGCTCTAAGCTACATCGAAAAGTTTGCTTTTAAGGTAGACTTAAACTTGACTGTCTTAACTGTCTAAGTAGGTAATTACTTGAGCTAAAATACTTTCAAGTTCATTCATAAGAGAACATCAGGGGGCCAATCGTTGTCTCATAAAAACCGCCTGGCTGGTTTTCTGAACTGTTTTCATACTAAATCACACTGACTAATCATATGACATTAGCGCGTTTCAGCGCGTTTTTAACCGACTAAAGAAAAGGAGGAGGCTCTCAATTCGGTTGTATTTTTTTTTTGCCGTCAAAAGCTTCTTGTTTTCGTATGTCTCTGGCCACGTCGCTTGACATTTAGCTGGACAGCGAAATTAAACACAGAGCGAGAGTGAATGCATGGCACTCGAAGTATAACTTCTTCCGCGTGGAGGGACTGCACGCACAATTTTTTTATTGACATATTGCCCGTGTCAAGTAAATAAAATATTCAAAGTATTGTCGAGAAATAACGTCTGCCCCGCATATCGCAAGCTCTGAACTGCTGTGAAATTAATTTAGTATTTATTTTTATGTACTTAACCAATATGCAGTACTTATTTAGTTAGAAAAGGTTCTATGCCCATGTTGCCTAAATCAGAACTAGATGGCGCTGTTAAGTTTGGTTGGATCCTAGAACGCGCTATCGAAGTGTTTTGCTTCTTGTGGGAGTCTCCGTATGTGATCACTCTCGCTAGTCTCTGTCTCTTTCTATTCAGAGGAATAGAAAGAGACAGAGACTAACGCTTCCCGTTTAACGCAACCTTGTTCGAAGTCGCATTAGAAGTATAACTTCAATAATGAAACATGATCCGAGAAAAGATTATCAGCCTCTGACGGAACATAACATGACTCCCTCAGTCCGGATGACCTTCAAACTTTCTTTAACTTACATACCAGGATATCAGAATTAGCAGGCGTAACTTGTTTTCATCCATCACGTGAAGTATGGTGTCGCATCACACCTTATCGCCAAGAAGGGTGAACACCCCTCGTTACAACCTTGTAAATAACACCAAGGTCACGGGCGACAGGCTTCTGCTGACGTAACACTACAGCCCAATGACATTATACAACTAGACGCACCAAAACATGATGCAAATATTATTTTACTTACACACCAATGCGTTCAGGGCCTCTACTGTGAAAAATGACTTACGAAGATTCGGTAGCGTCGTTTCTGTTACACTGCACAATGAAGCTGTCACTTCGCAAGAGCTCACGTCATCGTTCGAGATGACCGCGCAGTGTAACACAAACGACGCTACTGAATCTTCGTAAGTCATTTTTCACAGTAGAGGCTCAGATACTGTAGGTACACTAGGAATGTACTGATGCTGGTAGGCAGCTATAAGTACTATGTACAATAATACCTAGGTATGCAATAAAAGGAACCTACTCTACATAAGCTTTGTGATTTGACTGAATAAGAGATTTTCTACTTTGACTTTGACTAGTTCAAACCGTTTATACGCCACACTTGTTTTGTTACAAATAGAAAAATATGCACACACTCAATTAGCCGCAACTCGAAAGTAACGCGTAACTTCGAACACTTTGGTGCGCAACGTAGAAGCCAGGCAATTACCACTTTTTTTCTAACCATTTAAAGATCGCACGTAACGCATCTAATACTAAAAATATCTTAGACTACAGCCCCTGTTTGCTCCTCCGTTTATGTGCTCGTAAAATATGAAGTTATCATCTGTGTCTACAAAACACAAGGGTTTTTTTTTTTTTTTTTGATAAAAGTAATGGAACAAACTGATAGCTCACCTGATGTTAAGTGATAACTTCTGCCTATAACAATGCATTACCTCATAGAGCAAGTCCAATGAGGACGTGCCCTGTAAGGCAATGCACTGCGTCCATCACTCTGAAACGTAAAGATCTTGAAGTCTCATGTGCGTGTAATTACACCGGCGCCCTTACCCTTCAAACCGGAACACAGCAATGTGAACATCGCTGCTTGGCGGCAGAAATAGATAGAAATAGGTAGGTGTTACGTCTCTCTTTTCCGTTTCGAGTTCTGGTATCTCCTATACTATTATAAAATTGTAAAAAAGCCAAAATCTAAAAATAAAAGATGTGGATTTAAACCTTATATGCAGATCTACTAAATAAACGATTCTAATTCCAAAAATCGAGTTTGTCTTATTGTCTATTTGTTTGTTCGCGGATCACGCCTTAACTACTGGACGAGTTCAATGAAACTTATACTTTAATATCAATATTTTTAGAGCTAGTTTCAATCTAAACCATAGTCAAACACAAATCGATCTCGATTGAGTTGAGGTTTGAAGCGAAAACGATCGATAAAGAAATGAAGTATTCGATAAAGATATAATGCAGTTATTATACGCTCTACGTTAGTAGGTAGGTGTAGGTGTAGGTATACCTACTAGGTGTTACAGTATTATATAATCTGTGGTATTACCAATAAAGGCAGCAAACTGAAATTGTTCAAGAAAGTAATCAGTCAAAGTCGTTTGTCTACAAATTGCAGTACCAAAGAACTGATTTTCTAAAATAGCGGCGAACTTAATATTCTGTTGGTGATAACAAGTTAACAACTTATGGCTTCCTTGGTTACTTGGTGTGCTTCCCGGGCTAAGTGACATACTGGCAATGCAAGAGGGGTTACATACATGACACGTAACAGTTATTTTTAGTATAGCTCGAAATAAAGTCAAATAAAACTTCAAAAAAGGAGGAGGTTATCAATTCGGTTGTGTTTTTTTTTATTTTTATGTTTGTTATCTCAGAACTCCGTTATTTATGAACCGATTTGAAAAATTCTTTTTTTACCTGAAAGTGTATGCTTCCAGATTGGTCCCGTAAATTTTTTATGAAAATCAGTTCAGTAGTTTGGCAGTTAAATAAAAAGAACTCGAAAAAAACACGTCATTCATTTACACGACACTGCGTATTTGCTTTCCTGTGAAGTCTCTGTGGTGCTAACGATCAATAAAATAGTCCCAATGAACTTCCATCATCAGCATTATTTAATGATGAAGGTTCAACGTTTCAAATTGAAGTCAGTTCCCATGAATTTCATGACAATCCCAATGCATCTTATGATCATCAGCATCATCATCATCTGATGGTGAAACCGGAAGGTAGGTCATGAGATGGATTCTCGATAAGTATAAGTTACCGACTTCAAAAAAAGAAAAGGTATCAATTCGGTTGTATATACCTATTTTTCAGTAGTTTGTCAGTTGATTAAGAGTAACTGGAAAAAATATGTCATCCACGTACACGACATTGCGTATTTTGCTTTTTTGTGGTGTTTACGATCAATAGAACAGTCCCAATGAACTGCTATCATCATCATCATCATTTGATGATAAATGCGTATCAAATTAAAGTCGGGTTTTCCAGTTTTTTAAACTTATAAATTATTTTACTATTTTTAACTAGCTGTTACCCGGGACTTCGTAAGCATGAAGGGTATAGTTTACAAAACTGAAGATTTTCCATATAAAATTATAATTTACGTGACTTTGCAGTAAACATAAAACGTGCATGCAGGCCGTCAGATAACGGTCACCACTTGTTAGAAAACTAAAAGTTAATGGCGGTGCACGGCCACGGGTCTGTGCGCCCGTCAGTCAGAGATCAATGAACAATGAACGGGAAGTTTTTAATTCAAACTCGAAGACATCAATCGAAGACGGATTTTGTTTGCTATAAATCATAGCAGACCTTTGAATTGTACAGCCAATGATTACAGTGTGAAAACCCATAAAACCAAACAAGCTAAACATTTTTTTTCAATCACCTTTTTTAAAAAACAGTTTTGTTGCTCTAAAAAATAAAATAAACAAACAAGAAGTCTAGGTCACCGAATACTTGATGTGATCTAGGTAATCCCCAGGCACATTAGTCATTCCCTCATAATTAATTATCTCTAAGGGCGGATTCGACCAAACTATTTATACGCAGTTTAAGTCTCATACTGCGATTATAATCAATAATTACTCTAGTGATAAGAAACTTTTTGTTCTACCAAGTCTCATTACAGGAAAAATTGTCTATCCGTGAATAAATCGTTATACTGCCAAAATCTATGGTATAAACAAGTTATCTGTCGAATATTTTAATGGCGGCTGCTACATTTAACAAAACAGCTGTTTGTTTTTATAGATATTGACAACTTGACACCCGGATAATTTGTGTGCACATGTATTATTGCGTTGCGCTCTCTAAGCAATTGTATTTTGAATTAAGTTGGTTTTTATGTATCTACAGAATAACAATACCTAGGATTGGCTACTCTCAATATTGCAATGGAAAAACAAAAACGAATTTATCTGAGAATAAAATCAAAGAGTAAAGTTATACAAGGGATACTTATTCAGGAATATCATGACTTTTGGACGAATCCGCCCTAAGTGTCCATCCATTTTACTCAAAGGTTGACTTATATCTAAAAACTAGCTGATACCCGCGACTTCGTACGCGTGCGAAACTTTCAACCAAAATATCTGTCACCAGCATACGATGAACCTCGTAGCAAATGGCTGCTTTTGGTTTAGAAAGTTCAAGCTGTATCTAAGAGTCCACGTCTTTGATTTCAATAAAATATAGCCTATGTTTTAATCCGGAAAAAGGGCTATCACTCTATTTAATATCATCAAATATCACGTACATACCTATTAACCTAGTGTGTTATCATCGGCTTGTCAATGTAAAAGAATAGAATTCAGTTTTTAATGGGTTTCGCAGGTACCTACGTGCCTGAAGTGTTTTCGGTCAAAAATCATGAAATAAAGAGGTATACCTATTTATTTGGTCAGCTCAGCTTAGTGAAACGTGGCCAAAGAACAAACAGACCTAGTTTTAGCCCTAGGTTTGAGCTATTTAAAGCTAATAACGACTTTCCCACTGAAAACACCACTAACTTAGCTCCATAAACAACTCCAAACGTTCACGCATTATTTACCCAACTGCAAATGACTTGCAAAACCGCCGTCTTGCAGTACATACCTACGTCTGTTTACACTGCCACCGACACGACGACGACGCCTATACGATATCTGCAAAGAGCTACAACCCCACATTAGTAACGCTTTTATACTTTTTACGTTGGTGCCAGCGTCAGCGAGAGACAAGTTTCCTATAGGTTAGGTAGCGTGCTTGAAGCACGGAGAGTGACCGTCGGTATCGTGGTAATAGTCGGTACCGGTGCAAACGACCTAACTTGGCAACGTTCTTAGAGTAAAACACTAGAAGGGAGAGCTCGGCATCAATGCTCTGAACATTTCATTCGGACTGCTAAACGAACAATGTGTCTGTCGAACGTTTTTTTAGAACTTTTTATGACGTTCACAACAATAGTAATTCCATCTATGTTGCAAAAAGGTAGTTGGTTTGATTCCAAATTCAAAAATTCTTACAATGGTCACAGAAAAGTTTTTTTTAATACAATTTATGCAACCGTTTGACCACAATCTCACCTGATGTTAAGTATTTTTGAAGTTATACTTCTAATGCGACTTTCAACCAAGTTGCGTTATACAGGAGGACATAGTCACTGTCTCTTTCTATTCCCCCGAATAGAAAGAGATAGAGACTAATATGATACAAATGCTACAATCAAATAATAGATGGCAGTGTTCACCATTTTTTAAAGTTATACGAATTCCAACTGACAGCGTCAAACAAAAGAAAAAGAAACATTGCCGTAATTTCAACCATCAGGAGCGAGCTCTGTTGGAGGAACGGTGATACCGTCAGACTGCGGTCAGACCGACAACGGGATACGAGTTCAAAATCCAAAGCGACATTATAGACTTTTTGCAACTTTTTACTTTTTATTTTGAAGTGAAAATTTAGTAGGTAATGCATATTGGTTAAGTACATAAAAATAAATACTAAATTAATTTCACATTAAACACAGCGAAAGTGAATGCGTGGCACTCGAAGTATAACTTCTTCCGCGCGTATGGACTCCACACACTGTTTTTTTTTTAATGAAATTGCTTGCTAGTTATCTTAAAAAAACTGGATAACCATCATATTTTGAGAGTTGTAAGTGTGTCTTTACTCTCTTGTTTGGCTCCTAGTTTGCTGACTCATGGCAGGAACAAAATAACATCTTGCTGGAAAATATCCACTTATACTCGTACATGACTTTAACCAATTTGCTATGAAATGTTATCTAACTTTACGTTTCCACGCAGAATTTGTGGTAAATAATGTAATCTTGTTGATTTAGTAGAAGGTTAGGTGGGTTAAACCTAAGATGCAGGTACCTACCTGCATCTTAGGTTTAACCCACCTAACCTTTAGGTAGTGAGGATAACAGTTTATTAGGGTAGTGCGCACAGGAATATATATTACTAGAAAACAATTTAGCTAAAAGTTAGTTATAATTATTATTTTTATGATTCGCTAGTCAGTTTTCTTTTTATCGTCCCCAGATATCGAGAAAATAGTAGTATCCTCTGCTTCTATAGGATTCAAATCTGACGTTTACGTAGTTCCATCCGATACCGCCTCCGATGATCCTGGCTGTGGCCCATTGGGTGCTTCCAACCTCAGTGGCCTGCACAGCTGATATTCTGTTGGTAGAGTTTCCACGCCAGATTACATCCTGAGATTGGATGGCATTGGCAATGGCAGCACGGTATACGTAGCCTCTGAAAAAAGAAGTTAACAATTATCATCACCTGAGGACTAATGCTAGAGTTGTAAGCTTCTCCCATATTCTAGGAATGATTTAAAGCCTAAGAAAGCAATAATCTCTTGTAATTGTCCATTGGCTTTCCGGAATTTTCACAATGTTTTACGACATTTATATAATTCACGCTATTTAATGGTGGATGCGGTGCATGGCCATGATGATTACCTGGTGAGATACCCTCTAAAAATACTGTATTCTCAAAAAACTCACGAGTATAAACGCCTATCTCCAGAGGAAATCCAGCCAACGCTGAGGTTGGATCTAGGATCTGCTTTGATGATTGAAGAGTCGCAGACCGCAGCTGCAGCCAGAACTACGGCAAGAGCTAGCGTATATCTCATCTAAAAGAAAAATATATGACAAACTTAAGTATTTTTAATAAGAGAATGAGAGAACTCTGAGTTACTCTTCTGATAACCTGTGTAGTACAGTAGATAACTGGTACTGAAAGAAAACTGGTGAAATTACAAGAAATACGTGATGGATACCCCAGGAAACTGAAACATGCTTGATCTGCAAATGAATACTTTCCAGGTCTTGGTGCAAGTAATTTTTGTGGTATTTGATACGTACAATGACGATAGTTAATTCGCTTAACTGATCTGAACCTATATTAAATGGCTATGAAGTACAATTTACTATTCTTTATGATCAAATCAGCTTCCAGTGATATTTTAGCTCACGCGAAGTCATGGCTTAGGTATGAAAATTTATATCTGGGGTAATTTTTTTTACATTCAGTTATCTTTTATTTAAATCAACCATGCTTACCTTTGCGCACCACATTTATCAACTGAAGTGAATGATACTATGTTGTTATGGTTTATTTATATTGCAAATGCTTTGTTATTGATAGTGTTATCAGTATTGTAGATTGTGGAGATACGATTTGATTCATAAGTACTTGAGATGCTTATAATGCTCAATGACATTTCTGAAAATAATAATTCTTAGAAGATGTTATTCATCTTTTTATAACACATTTGCTCGTAAAGGGTCTCTTATTTCACCAATTTCAGTATCGTGATGTATGTTATTACGCACTCGTGCGTTATGGTAATGTAAAACGTACGGTTTATCAAGATGCTCCCACTAAAATGAACGGAACCTTTTTTAAATCTTAGCAAAGATTTTTTATGTCAGTAAAATGGTCAACATTTTATGAATAAAATTGACTTTGGGAGATAAAAAATAAGCATTTAATTCTTTTACAAATTGTTAAAAAAATTCTAACTACTTTAACAAGTGATTTATTCGTATTAGAAAGTAAGGTAAAACGTACGGTTTATCAAGATACTCCGTCTAAAACGAACGAACCTTTTTTAAATCTTAGCAAAGAGTTTTTATAGCGCTGATGTGCGCGCATCGCTAATTTGTGATCAAGTAAAAATTATTCCCGCACTTTTTACTTTTATAAAATTAATAAGTTAATTTTACTTTTAAACAACTTTTATAACGAGTTTTATTTATTTCCTCGCAAATGTGTTAGAAAACGTCGTATGACATACGTGCGCTTTGTAAATTACAGCCTCTGCTTTCTTGTAGCCCTCGCCTACGGCTCGGGCTGGCAATATCGCCTCGGCTGTAATTTTCAACTTACCGCACTCATATCATAATGTACTATTACATACTACCTACTAATTAGTGATTATTGTTATCATACTTAACAAATAAAATGAAATTATAAGATAGATAGTATTTTAGGATTCAGATATTGCACAATTAATAACAGCAGACAGAGTAAAGCAGTAATAATAATTTATAAGTTTAAAAAACTGGAAAAACCGACTTCAATTTGATATGCCTTCATCATCAACGTTCTATTGCTCGTAAACGTCACAGAAAAGCAAAATATGCAATATCGTGTACGCGTATGACGTGTTTTTTCCAGTTATTCTTATTTAACTGCCTAATTACTAAATCGATTTTGATAAGCATTTTATGGGACCAATCTGGAAGCATACCCTTTCAGATAAAAAAAGAATTTTTCAAATCGGTTCATAAATAGTTAGTTAAATAAATTTCTGAGGTAAAAAACACTAAAAAAAAAAAAAGAATACAACCGAATTGAGAACCTCCTCCTTTTTTGAAGTCGGGTAAAAAGTTTTTTTTTTCATGAGTTAATAGTGGGACTAGAAACTGGCCAGATGTTGTCTAAAGACATGCTTACCTACAGCCAGCACCGTATATCAACTACAAATAGAATTTTTAAAATCTATATTATAAATGGAGTCGTATTAAATGTTACAAGCATCACTGAATTTAGTATAGAGAGATATAAAGATCAGCTAATAGTTAAAATACATACTTATTAATAAGTTTCTTAAAAAAGTTACAAAGCAAATAGTCAAAATCACCATTTGTGAAGATGGATAACCTTATTTTGTTCACCAACTGCGTCCACCACTATGTGACGTAAATATCCAATTTTTATTTCAAATTTTAACTCGTTTTCGACTCAGCTCATCATAATGCAAACAGTGTGATGTACTTCTTTAGTTACCTACAAATAAGCCTGTTTCAAATTCAAAACCGCATTCAATTAATCCTTAAGTTTTAAACTAATTCCCTAAACTTTTTACCCTCATTACCCCGTATATTTACCCAAGTCTAGTTACGGTAACCGGAGAGGGTAATCAGTTAGCTGACAAGCCAAAGGCTTTACACACTTGCTGACAAACGCTACGGCTAGTCTACGAATAGTGCTGAGATTTTCTACAAAGGCTGCATAGTGCCTAGTTGTAGATGGCTTCGTGAAGACTGACGTGGTAATTGTCAGGTTGCCCGTACGTGTGGAGGGTCCAGACTGTGCGGTCAACTGGATTAGCGTTGCTAAGCAACGTGAACTAGATTGTAACTTTAGGTCTGTTTTCACACACCAACTGTAGCCGATAGGAGTGTGGAGTGGTGAAAAGGTCGTAGGGTTTTAAAACACTTTTTGAGGAATATTGGAGAGGTACCGAGCGATTGCGCGTAGACACGGCCGAGTACGTTCGCGGTTCACAATCCAACTCATTGGCCGTGTATCTGCGCGCAAACGCGGGTAGTCTCCACTTTATTTTGAAGCAAGGTAAGTAGGTAGATACAAAAATTTCGTAAAACTAAATAAATTCTATTGTGCTATTTTTTTTATTATTTTAGGTTCGCGAGGCGCGTCGTCTACACCAGCGTTTACTTACTTAGGCACGAAGTGGGTAGTATGGTACTATATTCGATGATTCATAGTTAAAAACGTTATGAAAGGGTATAGTTGCGATTCCTGCCGCATCATAGTGAGAAGTCTGTCAACGCACTTTTAGTTTTAGGTTTATTAAAACTAAAATTATCAGTTATCAGATCCAAAGCAGTTCTACATATTTTTAAACCAAGTATGTAGTTAACAGGGTGAATTTTTAGAAAACGGTTTTAAGAGACTATCCATAGATTTTTAAGATATTCTGAACTGCATTTACAGATTTTGTAAAAAATGTACCGTCAGTAAGAAAATGGTAATTTTCCACAAACACTTTTTTGATGCCAATCGATCCTGTTTCTTATAAGGATCAAAAGTCTCTACTAGACTGACTAAGGTTTGAGTACTAGAAATGTCAGAAATCGCGAAAAACTTTTCCCATACATTACGGTAAAAGAGTCAAACCTCTAAATTGGCCAAACTTTTTGCTATGGGTAGATCCGCTATAATCCGCTATATAAAGAAGACTGGCTGAAAAAGTAGGTAAGTAAACAAAAATTTTAAATTTCAAACTTCGAATTCGATTCGAATTCTTGAGTTATTTCAGGTCATGCTATGTTTGTGCTGAAAAAATTCTAGATTTTTTGTTGTAATTTATGTAATTTTTGTTAAAAATATATTTAAATCGCAAACGTTTGGACTTAATTGAAGCGTATTTTGTAAATAATAGAAATAAGGAATCTGCATTAGTTTGTATTGGCATCAAAAAGTTTTTGTGTAAAATGGCCATTTTTTTTATGACTGTACATTTTTTCCAAAAACTTTAAATGCAGTTCAGAATATCTCAAAAATTTATGGATAGTCTCCTAAAACCGTTTTCCTGTAACTATAACGAATAAGGTACCTGCCCTTACTGTCCCGTCTCAAAAATTCAATCTGTATACCATGGAGATGGCAAGCAAGATGATGAAGAGAACTCCCCAAAAAAAAAACAAATACGCATCAAGACCAAAATAGCTAAGAAAGCCCTGAACGTTACTGCTGTATAAAGAAATTGCGGAGGTATAGTAGGTATTATTGTAAGCAATACATTTTAACACTTGGCAATATAGGTGACATTTGATTGGCTAGCATCCACAGGCCCGCATCGCACGCATCGGACGCATCGCACGCAACGGATTTTAGTTTCCCTTGTATAAAAACTCGTCCGTACGGTGCGGATCAGTGGACGCAGTTGTATGAGTTTTTATACAAGGCAAACTAAAATCCGTTGCGTGCGATGCGTCCGATGGGTGCGATGCGGACCTGTGGACGCTTGCCTTTAAAAAGCTACAAGTATTTTTGCACGCTATCGTGGACCTAAATATATTTTATCTTAGATTCTTATGTAGTTTTCATTCTTTTCAGATAACTCATCTGTGACAGCGTCAGTGAAAATGGTACAGTGACGTAACACAACAATGATGACAACATGAAGCTGTGGAAGAGCCTGAAGATATCGATAGGTAGCCGCGACCCCAAGTCGCATCCTCAGGACTTGCCGCAATGGAGCGGCCAGGGATACGAGCTGGACGGTAAGATTTCATCATCTGATAGAAAATCCACTACAGTATTAGGTCCGAGGAATAACGATTTATAACCTTTTCCATGGACTGTCTTATCGCGACCATTTTGACTTCTTGGCTTGGTTGACTAGATTGTAACTCCTTTTGGTCCATGTATTTTGAATGAAAAATTCTCTAAGATAGTAAATAGCCTCCAATACAAATGTTTTGGATCACCCTCTATCATCAATCTTGCAGTAGATTTTTTGATCCCAGTGTCATTGCATAAAAATGAAACAGCGCTTCAGTTGAGAACCATAAAGTGAAAACCGCTCGTTATTTTCACAGCAGACTGTAACGATGTTATTCTTAATTATAACTCTTTCGTTTAATCTGTCGGACGCGTTCTGCCGTGATATATGTAGGTGAAAAACTGGCGAAAATGAAAGAAAATTACATTATGGAGGCGAAAATGCGTGAATGCGGTGAATAAATCGTGGAGTTATCTTTAGGGATACTCGGAGAAAATTAAGGGAGGAATGATGCAAGAGTTTTGGAAAATTGAATGCGGTATTTTTTTAAAGTCTCATAATCATTGAGATACCTCAGAACATTGTTGTAGTACAATCAAGATAAAGGTACATAATAAAAGCAAAGATTTGTATCATAATATGTAGATTTGTATATCATATTGAGGTCTCGTGTTAGTAATGATCATAATACCTATGTTATTTAGGTTTTGTGTGTAGGTAAGGTATGGTTTTAAATGGTATATTGAATTAATAGTACTATTAATTAGTAGAATCGATGATTAACAAATTTTTAATCGAAATTCTAAACTTAGTTTTGAGTTTATTTTTATATTTCTTATAACAACAAACATTTGGTAGTTAAAATATTGTAACTATGAAAGGGAACGAGAAATTGTTACACTCGAAATACCTATAATCACAATATAATAAAGAAATTCATAAATTTCCCAACATGCCACACAATAAATACCAGAAAATGTGCAAAGTGATAAATCTGAAACTCGACAAATCTAATATTCATGGAAACGGAGTAAATTTGGAAAATTGCTCCAAACATTCGGTGGAATCCAATATTCTCTAAGCTTGTCGAGGACGCTATGATTTGCCAATTTCGTCCAACACTTGGAATATTATTTCCCAATATTGTGCTGAATTCAAATTTCCTAAATCGTAATGGCTGTCGCATCGAAAGGAAACATCGTGTGGGTTGGAAGCAAACACGTCCAAAAATTCAATATTAATAATATCCCGACTGACTTTGTGACTAAATTAAAACTAATTCGAAAATTTCATTTTCAATTCCGTAAAACCTCCAAATCATAATTATTATTAGCATAATATTAGGTTTATTTTGTTTATAACAAACATTAAGCGAAACTTAACGAACCTTTTGTTTGTATTTTGGATGTTTTAGGTATTTTTTTGTCTATTTTAATTGAATCTTGTGACATAATTTTACATATATGTTTAAAAATTAAATAATATGGCTTAGATCACATTTTTGTGTAACTTTTTTTGGAAAAAGATTTTTTTATAACGCGAAGAGAAACATTGAAAAGTACTACACTATGGATGGGTTCTAATATTTTGTTTTTCGCTGAATCTCTGTTGGTGTTATCATGCATGTAGAATATTCTAAAATACTTATTTATTAGTACCACATTGTAAATTCACTCACAAATTTCTTTAGACAGCTTACAAAACAGAAAAGTGATAATCATAAAAACTGAATGACCAAGAACGAACCAGTGACATAGTACGAATGCGCGTAACTGAACAGATTTGATCAAATCCGCAGCGTAAAGCCTCTTAATAAAATTCAAACGAAAATTTTAAAAGGACACGTGACAAAAGCACGGTCTTGACAATTTGTTTTCATCTCTGTCACAGTGTAGATTAAAGAGATCATTCAAAACAGCTAGAAATATATCAACAAAGGAACAGAAAGCCAAATACCAATAATACCTACTATTTAAAAAAACAAATCAATCTACCTACTTAATTACCTAACTAACTAGCAAGTGAATAAATTTGTAACTAAAACTAGCTACCTACCTAAGAAATTGGAATGCACTTTGCTAGATCCTACTTACAGCTACCTACCCATACCTATCTAACCTAGTTGCTATACCTACCTAATGGCTATCAACGCTAAGACTCATGTAGCATTATTCCTATAAACCTTGTGGTTTCCTTAGTGCTATAGTACAAAATAAGTTATTATGTATTTTTAAAACAATAAATGAAAAAAAAAAAAAAAAAAAAAACCTAGAGAAGTAGTACATTTTTATTTAATTTATTTATTTATTTATTAATCTAAGATTCACAGTTTTAATATGGTATATTAAAATCTATCTATTTTACATTATTCGTCAACAAATTCGAATCTATATTTTGTAAGTCAATAATATAATATAATAATAGTAAGCAGGTAGGTACAATATCTAAAACAAAACGGCAGGCACGCCGCCGCCGCCGGGCAACGAGTTTAATATAATATGAGAAAAATAAACCGCTTCAAACGTAATGTAGGGTGCGAGGGTGTGTGTGTCTGTGAAGGGTGTAGGTAGGTGGTAATAAATTTTTTTTTTAATTTCTTTGTGTAAAACTTTCTTACGTGTAGTACTTGTAGGTAGACTAGGAAGCGATTAAGGGATGAAAGTGATCCAGCTGTTTTTTAGTATACCTGTGGTTTTTTTGTCCGTTCCACATAAAAAGTAGCTCGCTGGCCTGGGTGAAATCACGTTACGTCGAGTGAATTTAATTGTTCAGGAAAACACTGCGGTTGTGTGGTCGGCAGAATGTCACTGACCTCATTTGCCATTTTTTTCTTTTTTGGTCAGGGTTCTCCAGCTTGTATATTTTTACCCTCTTTTCGTAAGATAGATTTAGATAGAAACCATAGGCTAATTAAGCCTTAAATCGATTGGTGCGCAACAGTTGAATAGCGTAGGTGCGGAAGTTCGTGGTGCGCAAAAGTGGAATGCTTCGTATCATATACCTTTTCGCTGACATAATAAAAACTAAGCACATTTTTAAGATTTTATGAGTAAAATGGAAAGGATTATGCATAAGAATGACGTTACAATTTTATTTCCAGTTAACAAATACTATATTATTTATACTGTATTACAAGTATATTTTATTTAAAAGCAAGGAAGATACTCATTCATAGTATTAATATTTTTTTTTGAAGTAATGTCATTTACCCAATGAAAATGAACGTGAATACCAAACCATTAATAGCACCAGTGACAAGTATTTCGTAAATTGTTAAGTTTACGAGAAAATGTAACTAAACACGTGAAAACTCCGGGTTTTATCCAAAAAGAAGTTTGAGAGAATATACCCAAAAAGTTTTTTTCCGGGTATAATAACTGATTAAAATAAAACTTTGCAGAGTTGCTTGATACGATCCAAATGAGGTTTTACAGTACTTTACAGAAGTTTAATTTGTTTGTTGTAGTTAATGTTTCTTGCTCTTCAAAATTTAAGCACACTAAATGAGTTTTTGCCTAGTTCTCGGCAATTCGAGGCAATTTTCTTGCAGTGAAACTTTATCAGAATTAGTCATTGCAGATCCAAACGTGAAAATTATCATAACCTGGCCATAAGTAAAGTCAATTTTACACTGAAAACGATAGGACACCTTTACGATATCGTGAGGTGCTAAATTTCTATAATTTTATGATTATTTTAAAGATAAATCAGATTTTATAGGCTATACAAAATGATAATAATAACCAATTTGTTAAACAATGATTTTACCACAGTTAAATAAAATTATTACGGTAGGCTTTCGATAGGATCATCTGCTCGCTTTTTAAATGAAAAATGCGATTTTTCGCTGCAAAGTTGTAAAGCTGAATGGTACGAAATGGAAATCATTTAAAACTCTGTTTCCATAGATCAGCACGTCCTTATCATAGTTTTCATGCTATTAACGTACAATTTTATAATTCAATAGCTTTTTGCCATTTTGATGAATGATCCTCTTTCTTTGTTAGCTTGAGTTGACAATTCAATAAAAAAAATAAGATTTCATGACTGTGATATCTACCATGCATCATAATGATGATCTTACCATGCAAATTACATGTCTATAGCCAAGCTAGTCTATTATGTATATATACATATATAATAGACTAGCTTGGAAACATTTGACAAATCGGGTATGTAGGTTGGATGGATTTAGTTGGATACGATAGGTTAAATACTTTTAAAAAGAGCTTGTATTATAAAATCAAAATATGACAAACAGACAAAATTGAATTATTTTTCCCAGTAATCGTTCGCCATACAGAAACAGGTGCCTTTTGATTTTCGTATCGTCAATAAATTCACGGCTCTCGAAGTTACTCTCAGTATTTACACAATTGGAAACAAAATAAATAAAACAATGTGCTCGATATTGCTTTTTGTGTTTGTTCTCATATTTTATGCCACAGTGTTAGCAATAAGGTTTTTGTATAATACAAATTGTATAATAATAAGTTTTATACGAAAGTATTTTAGACAAGCGTAGTGTAGGGCGCCCCTGGCAAGATGGGGCGACGATCTGAGAAATGTAGCTGGCAAACACCGGATGAGAAGAGCCGAAGACCGGGCTCAGTAGCGAGTCTTTGGAGAGATCTACGTCCAGTGGACTGATTTAGGTTGATGATGATGATGAATGTATGTTACAAAAGAACTTTACGTCTTTGCAAAATAATGTATTTTAGATTTTTTACATGAGAATTACCATCAGATAAAAGATTTTTTATGAGAAAGTGATGATCTCTCTTAATGCTAAGTGGTTCTTACCTGTTATTAAAAAATATTTTAAGTCAGACTCTTGCTTTACTAGCAACCTGTTATGCAATTCACATACCTAGGTACCTATTTTGGCGATTTAAGGTTAATTTGACTGATTACTTAACTTATTCACTAAAGTTATAGGTATCATATTAATATCCTTGTAAATGTTATTATTAGATTACCAGATATTACGTTTTAATGTTTTTTGGGACATAAATGCACATATTTTGGTACATTTGCGACATCCATATTGTACGAAAACGTTCACTGGATCAACGAAAAATATTTCTCTACGCCGCCGCCATCACCCGGACAATATTGTCAAATCGAAACTTCGAGATTAGTTCCTTGATCCCTTTTGTCGGTTCCGTGTTGAATTTCTTCAATAATTCCAATTATCCCTCCTTAATGTCAATTTATTTTGTAATTTAGATTATCTTTTGGAACGAATTAGTAACAATGACTTTCTTAAAGTTTGACACTTGGATAAAAGTCGCCTGTTGATTGATGAGGCTTCTTTACATATTATAAAATTCATTATTATAGGCCTGGTTGAGTAACCTACTTAATCAATTATTTTCTATCACAAAAAACGTATTGGTAGGTACCTAACTTACAATTTTCGAATATAAATTACATTATATTCTATGTTTCTATGTATTATAAGTATGTATTTACAAAAAAAATGTATGTATGTATTCTATCAGCCATCTAGTTTCCATAGTACAAGCTTTGCTTAGTTTGGGACTAGAAGGCGTTGTGTTAAGTGTCCGTGAATATATATTTATTTTATTTATTTATTATGAATATTAATAATGTGGTCATCGATTATGTAATTTACATAACTCGATTTTCATCGATAAAACTCATTAGAGGCATCACTAAATTTACTGAATAATTCAACCACTTTACCAATGCATATTGCATAGTTCGATTACCATTTTGAATGGCGTATAATAAACCAGGGTTACACCAAACAACTTGGTATTAAGAGAGTATTTGTTTTAGTGTGGTTTGTTTAAGTATAGTCAATAGGCATAGGACTCCTAAAATTGATGCTCATCTCTAAATATATAAAACTCTTTTGAAGCTGGCTTACAATCAACTCTCATCTTATACGTCCTAGAGGTATGAAATTTCCTTAGGTATATAGTGTAGAGGTGCAATAAGAAATGAGTGTTAAAAAGTCACCGAAGAAAGACCCTTGAAAGTTGGTACCTACATAGGTTCCTCAAATAAATGGATTCGACACGTGATACAGGGTTATTAAAAATTTTCAAAACTGTTTATATGCTGCTACCACGCGAGCAAAGCCGCAGGCGAAGGCTATTTTTAAATATACCTAGTACACCATATTTGTTTCGTTTAACCCCTAGTTCTTTCAGTGGTTCCTTTGTAGGTAACTTTTGGGAATAAACGTTATATTTAACTCATATAAATCATGCATCATTATAGATTACCTGCCTATCACCTTTGTCACTTATCATATCGAACTAAGTTCGCGTCATGGCTCAGTCGGTAGTAGCTCTGCCTTCCGTGCTGTGGATCGTGGGTTCGATCCCCACCGAGAACAAACATTTATATGTTAACATAGATGTTTGTTCTGTGCTGGGTGTTTCTATGTAACATAAGTATGTATTTATAAAAAAATGTATATATGTATTCTATCAGCAACAGTAATCTAGTTCCCATAGTACAAGCTTTGCTTAGTTTGGGACTAGAGAGCATTGTGTGTAATGTCCAAGGATATTAATTTTTTATTTATAAATTAATTTTTCTTCATCTTTTTAATGGCCTCTGTCGTAGCACAGTTCCACAATTACATTTTTTTTTCATTTTTTTTTAAATACATAATCACTTATTGTATAGCACTAAGGAAACCACAAGGTTTATAGGAATAATGCTACATGAGTCTTAGCGTCGATAGCCTTACATTTGGTAGGTATAGCTAGGTTAGGTTAGATAGGTATGGGTAGGTAGCTGTAAGTAGGATATAGCCAAGTGCATTCCAATTACTTACGTAGCTAGTTTACAAATTTTCATCAAATATCATTCAAACACATGAACATTTTTCACACATTTAGTTGTAAATGCAAAATAACATTCCGTAAGATTCTTAACCTTTGCATGTTAGCTCGAGCTAATTATAAACGAATTAGACAGACGTTTCGTTGGTAACAGGACTGCAATGTCAATTTCAGGCATTCCTCTTACAGTCCATTTATAACTTTCTGCTAAGACTCTATTCACACAGTTCAGTTTTTTACAACATGTTAAAGAAAATATCAATTTTGATATGCTGATGGTTAAAATAAAATGGAAAAACAAATTCTGTAGCATCGCATCACCGTCACCAGGAGTTGGTCACTAAGGGCCGGTTTTTTGATCAACTAATAGTTAAATGTGTATCAACGAATTGTCAAACTTGGACCAAATTAACCGGCCCTAACTCATACGAGCTTGCTTGCTTGTTTGCTTGCTTATAGTTTTGGATTCTGTCCTGAGTAAACCTACTTTAAAATAAAAACGGGTTAAGATTGGTTAAGCTTGGTTTTGCCAGATAACTCTACAAAAACAAAATGCCATTGACTATGGTTCTAGTTTATAATACTTATAATTTTCTTTTTCAATACATAGTTTTAAACCAAATAAATGCATCACAATTATATTTTTAATAAATCCTGATGCAAATCTGACAGTTTCTCTCAGAACCTGATGATGATATTGCACGTTTTCGTCGCTAAGGTGACGAGTTTGTGTGATATAGCCCTTAGCACTTCCTTCAACGACATGTTGCATGATTCACGACTGTCGGTGACTAATTATAAAAGAGCCGGGTATTTCAACTAATTATAAATTAATGGTTGTTTGTTTGGCAAATGTGCACATATTATAACCTAGCGACCCGCCCCGGCTTCGCACGGGTGCAATGCAGTGATGATGGTTATGTATTATACATATAAACCTTCCTCTTGAATCACTCTATCTATTAAAAAAAAACCATCAAAATCCGTTGTTTAGTTTTAAAGATCTATTACAAAATTTACACTTTTCTGCTAATAGCCACTTTCTTAAAATTATATTTAGTTATTATAACGTGATTATCACAGACTGTTAGTTTTGTTGTAGATAAACAAATAAAAAAAAGCTCAAAAGTTTTTGCCAAAGGCTCCTTAAGTAAAAATCAACGGTCCAATAAAATATTATTACAACGGTAAAATTTTCCTTTCGTAACAAATGTTTAACGCCTCGTTTAAGCGGACGTACCTAATTTAATAAAAAGCTCTAGTATTCTAAAATGAAGAATTAAAATATATGGAAATTTGCGTCAAAAAATATGAAAAGAAAAGTGATAGTAAAATGTTAGAGTTTTTGTCGACTTGAGATTCTCTTGTTAAGAATTAATTGATTGAGAACTAGATTTTTTTTCATTTAATCAACACACTATATTTATTCATTTATCTTATAATATTGAGATTGTTCAAACAGCAGAAACTAGTAGATAGTTCGCATTGAACTTCGTGATGTTCCCAAAAAATAAAATAAATTAATTTTACAAAAACTAAAAACCCTGGAATAAGTCAATATATCCGTCACCTTTCTTACAAAAAACCACATTCAACCGTTTTTCAGTTAGAGGTTGAGAAGAAGAATTTCTATCATCAAGTTGTACATGACATGTGTGGTACACACGTGGTAAAAGTGAAACCTTCAACAATTTTGGCTTCAAGATAATAAGACGAATGTAAAATTTCATCAGGTAGGTAGGTAAACATACGCTATGCAATGCAGTAAGTAGGTAGGTATGTATAAAATCTTGTAAGTAAAAATAAACATTCGACTTGGTAGTCAATTGTTACTATACTTGAATCTGTGTCACGAGAAGCACCTCGGGAAGCTTGTACCAACTTTTAGATAATCTGTTACGCAAAATGTAAATTTTTAAACCTTACTGTTTTTTTCATAATATGCTTTCTCAGTAATTTTTGTAACAATAAAGACGTGATCGAATAAAATAACACGGATTGGGTAAGTAGTTTTCCGTATAGGATATCTTCATTTACTTAAGCATAATTATCTTGCACATGAATAAAAGATTACCTTGTCAAATACATAACTTTGCTTTCGAGTTCTTATCTATGCAAAGTGAAATTACAGTTCTACATGAATCTTTTACGCCAACTGTACTTTGTACTGACAGATTTTTTTAAACTTCCCTTTTTCAAACATAGTAATATTGTAATGTCAACAAAATAGCTTTTTTTTTTCTTTTTTCGCTCCTCGGAGCAGGCTATAGTTATTTTAAAACCATACCGCCTAGTCTAACGTTATGTATTTTTCCCATAGGTTCGTTTGTTTATGTGTTTGTCTTGCGTAAATGATAAGTCAAGTCAAGTCTTCGTCAAGTCCGCTGTAGTTTGTTTTGAAGAGAAAATGGTGGATTTTCCCTCCAAAACCTGAATCGAATTTTCACATTCAGAAAAACCACTTTACATACATTTATTCCAATGACTCACACTTTATGTTACGACCAAAGTATTATTGGTTAAAATTCCACCAAAATTAAACAACAATACTCACAATAACACAAGAAAAACTATTAAATTAAAAATGCTGTGTTGTTCCAAAAAATGTCCAAATTCGATTCTCAACAAAATTGCATTCGAAATAACAAATAACAATTTTGTTTTTATTTTGACACGCGTTATGTTTCGATCAATTAGATACTTTTTTCTACAAAAGTGTCAGTTTTGTACCTAAAGAATTACAAACGCCTACAAATAAATCTACTTAAATTTTTTTTTTTTTTTGTAGTTAAGGAGTTATTATCTAAGGTGTTGTTTCCGATACTTTTTTATATTGCGAAATAATGTCAGAACCAATTATTTTACTTAGTATAAATACTAGCTTTTAGATTTTTCAAATCTACTAGCACAGAAATAAAAATATCACTCGGTGTTACTTTTCTCTCTCTCTCGCGTATTCTAGGTGCGTACTTAAGCACTAGAGTGACTATGATTAAGATGAAACTCTGTTGAAGATAATTATGAAGCTTATGACGCAGAATCTCTATCATTTTAATAGAAAGAAAATTTTCATTTATTTTTATTCCATTTGAGTTACTTTTTATTGCTTCAGGTAGACGATGACATTTATACCTACTTTCTGCTTGAAATGTTGGTACGGTAAATTGAATAGAAGAAACTTAATAAAATATAAAAATTGACACCGTTTTGTTTCAAGACCCTAAAAACACTGACGGTTTTTAATCCGTAGAAGCTTACAATTAGCAACAAGGGTATTAACCGAAACAGAACCCCATTTCATTAACTCGCTGATACACCTCGGACCCTTCACTACCATGTTATTAGCGATCCCTATGAATGACACCTAACATTTTTCAATCAACGCCTTAACAGAGGGCTTCGTTACGGATCAACGTTTTAGTCCCAGCCACAGGTGCTTGAGAACAGCTGTGTCATATCCAAGTTACAGTTACAGCACGTAACAGTCACTGGAATAAAAAACGTGCTCTGGGTCTGAGAATGGTCATGTGACTTAATCATAATCATTAATACTTTATTTGCTTCAATGTGCGTATATAAAGGTCTTATGAGCTATTTCATAGTGGCACACATTCCCCGCTGTTGGGATGCAAATGGAAAGGTAGTTGAAAGTAGAAATTAAAAATTAAAATTAGCGAGAGTGTCAAAGAACGAAATACAAAAAAAATACACATAAATAAATTCATACATTACAACTTACATTACGACTTTTGATCAGTATTTTTATCATTGAGAAGTAAATGCAAATCTGGACCTTCATATTTACTACATATTTTATGCACTAAAAGTGGGGTGAGTGCAAACGGGCCACCGACCATAGCCACCGGTGGCCAACATGCAATTTGTTTCTTTTTTCATGCGATTTGTAAAAACTGGCCGCACGTGTGGCCGATAGCGGCCACTATGTGAAAATATAATAAGTGGCTGTTTCAGGCCACTGGTGGTTGTGATCGGTGGCCCGTTTGTGTTTAGCCTTAATACTGAGATATACAAGACTGAATCATATCGGCTTCATCAATTTTGATAAAACCTTAGTTCCGAAAGACCGGCACAACTAAATGTAAAACTCTTTGAAACTCTCTTTTTGTGAGATAAGAGAGTCATCGTTTGTTTGTTCCGAGGTTTTTGGATAGCAACAGTGGATGAGCTGTTCTAAATAAGTTGCACCATGAGTAAAGACTACGTGACTGAAACAATGTTTTTTTTTTTGCTTTAATGAAATCCTGAATGGATTTTAGGAGTTTGATGATAAATAATGGAATCGATTACTAGACGCTAGAAGTTCTTCTTATGGTAATTTTTTTACTTTTCACAGCGGGGTACTTATCATTTACGTAAAAAGCTTTTGAAAACTAAGTTCTAAAAAACATCAACATTGTGTTACTAAATTCGGAAAACCTGAAGAACTTTGCCGTCGCCTAAAACATGGGAACTTGAAGCTCCGAGTACGAACTATTTCATTGTGCGCTAACTTTTAGCATTGAGTAAAGCTGCTCCTATAAAAAATTTAGCAAGAACTTACTCACTACAACTAAAGTTGTTTGTCTGTTGCCGGAAATCCGGCTTTTACTACCAAATCTCCGGCATACACTATTTTGAACTAAATATTTATATTTCTTTGAAAAAAAAAAACTATATCTACAATCCGTTTATGGATTCAAAATAAATTCGAACCAAGTAGAATAACTACCAAATATAAGGTATCAAAAGTTGTAAAGGAAACATGGGACATTTTTCTATATTCTTTTGAAAATTCTATTTGAACCGATGTTTTTTTTTTGGGTACGGAATGGTAAACTACTGATTATTTGAAGTTTTAAGTAAGTAGTTCCAATTCGGTGACTCCGGTTATTCGCAGCTCCGTGGCAACCCTAATACAGCACGTATTCTAGAAGTTTCTCGTGACAAACAAAACAAAACAAGATTTCTTTATGTAGTGTTGGAAAAAGAAAAGTTGCCAGGATAAATACGAAAGTTTTTGTAGGTCAATATTGGGATGAATGATTGAAACGTTTTATGAAATAAACAATTCTTGTTCCGATGTAGGTAAACTATTTTCGTAGATAGATAAGCCGAACTTCAATCTTTTTATAATTTTAAGCAGACGGTACCGCTTAGCATTTATCAATTTCTTTGTTTCTTTACCAAATTTTTATAGATAATTTTTTTAGATCTTTACGGTTCCCATTTGTATCATCATCAACCTATATCAGTCCATCTGCTGGACGTAGGTCTCTCCTAAGAGGCGCCATTGAGCCCGGTCTTCGGTTCTTCTCATCCAGTGTCTTACACTACGGCAATCATGCAAAACGGCAAAAATTGTTCGGAACAGCTTATTATGTTTTGTACTTTGCGAACCTTTTGTTTCCATAAATAACTTCATATAAATTAATGGCCAACTCTGGTGACAGAGTTTTTAGGTCACCATCATCTATCGTGGCTTAAAAACTGCTACAGCCAGGACCGACACTTTATCGTGCCATCTAAAGCACAGTTCCATAGAAATAGTTGTTCATATCGACGGATTCTTTGACCCTCGAAGTTTTTGGGAAATAGATTATACTCTGTATACGGCTCTGAACTCTACCATCAAAGTTGACCGCAACAATTTCCCCACTTTATTTATCTTAAGCTAATTATCGCCTGCACAGACCTTTTCCTACAAGAAGCTAAATAATAAAATTAGACGCGCCAGTGAGCACGCTCGCCCATGGTAATGGATTACGTGACGAGCCATCAACATCGGAAATAAAAGATCGAAGCTATCTTAGATAAGATAAGATACGTTTAATTCTTAAGCCGTGGATGTAAAGCCTGTAGTGGGATAAACGATTTTCCTGGTTTGAAAACTGATGCGCAAACTCTCGAACGGTAAAAGAACACCGTACAAGTTTAAATCAGCGTTATTTATTTAAGTTTATAATTTACTAGCAACCCGCCCCGACTTCGCACGGGTGCAATGCAGTAATGATGATGATGTATTATACATATAAAACATCCTCTTGAATCACTCTATCTATTAAAAAAAACTGCATCAAAATCCGTTGTGTAGTTTTAAAGATCTAAGCATTCATACATATAGACATTAGGATAGACGCGGGAAGCGACTTTGCTTTATACTATGTAGTGATTTACTCTATCTTAATCAGACTTCGTTAAGCCATGACCGAGGCCTTAAGGCGGCCTAAAAACACCGCCAACAGAGTGGTCACTAACTCATACGAGCATGCTTGACTGAGCTACTGATTCTACTAAATTTTCATGATGAGTTTTATGTTCTATTTTCTTTCACAGAAACTATAGGTACTAGTTTCTATTTCCTTAACACGCTATTCCCCGGAACGTGTTAAAACTTTATCCAACTTACTAACTTTGCATGTTTAGGTACTTGAGATACCATGAGAAGACGAGAGAGCAGCGCTACCGAGTTATGACTTTATAATACACTAGTATTCGACCGTAGCTTTCCTCACGTGAAGTTAAAAAAAAACTATTTTACTTCTGCCTAAAAAACCGAAGGGGTAACGTGTTTTAAGATTGAAGGCATTGTATAACCCCTGACTAAAAAACAGGAGTTTTATAATATTGACGGTGTTGTATGTCCGTCAGTGCCCTCGTTTATGGCTCTGAAATTATGGCTCCGAATTGAATTTCTTTTTTGTAAGAAAGCTGATTAATTTGGGATGGTTCTTAGCCATGTTTTGTGAAAATTGGTGCAGCCGTTTCCAAGTTATCAATGAAAAATATCAAATCTGACCTCGGAAATAATATATCAAATTTTATTAACACACTGAAAAAATAGTAGTTGCGGCAATCAACATTTTGTTTAGATTGACTAGGTAACTTGTTTGGATCTGAGCCTATAAACTAGAATGATCACAGCAACTATTTTTATGATCAACTTAACTAAGATTTTGATTAATCTAAACTCTATTATCTATTATCGTCAATCAGCTAATCAAGTCACTTGATTGGCGTCCATTTTTTCAGTGCATATCTGTCATAATTGCAGTTTGAAATATCAAGTTCATCTCAATGTATTGGAGTTACTATGATTAATTTTATTAGAGTCCATAATTGAAGGTCTGATGATGACCAGAAGTAGTGAACAGAATCTAAAATTATCTATATGGTCGGTAACTCTGCCGGTTTTTAGGGTTAGTACATATACATTTTTTTATACAACATATTAGACAAACAAGCTTACGGCCCGCCTGGTAGGAAGCGGTTACCGTAGCCTATGAACGCCTGCAACACCAGAGCTGTCACACGCGCGTTGCCGACCCTTGAAGAATTTTATAACACCCTTTTTGAAGTACATAGTATACAACCTCTGAAAATACTGTTTTCTTCTGCAGTGGGTACAAAACTTTTTACCATGAGGTATTCATAAGTTAATCCTGTGAGATGAGTCTTGTCTCAAGATGTTTTAGCTTTCGCTTGCGTGGAACCAACATGTTGAAGTTTAGTCGTTTGTGTGCTAAAATTTTTAGACTGTCTTTAGCGGAAATATTTAGACCATTTTGCGATAGCTAGAAGTGTAAATTCAAAAAAAAAATCTTTGAATACATTATTGATAAAATCTATTAAGTAAAAATATCATTGTGATTTTCTTTGAATGTCGCAGGTTTCAAAATTCCCTTGTTTTTAAAATTTTGAAAGCATGCTAAGACATCTTGTTTCAGAATTTTGTAAAATAGATTCTGAATAGATTTTATTAAAGTTATTTCTCTGATTCACACTCATGACCTTGAACCTTGGATTCGAAAATCAAATAATTTCGTCTCACACCTGGAATATTTGAACCTTTTTTATGAGAAAAAAGATGGAATAAGCAGACAGCATACTTGATGAAAAAAAGTTATCGAATAACTTAGAATAAACAGAAATAAGACAGAGGTCGTCCGAATAAATGTCAAGAAAGAAATATCTATACTATAGCCTAATATAGTATTATTAGCTTTAGCAGCAAACGAAAGATTTTTGGAGTGGGCCATATTGCCGTACGTGATGGCAACACTGCCTTGTTTTGTCAGGCACAGGGTTCGATTTGGAGGTTATGAAAAATGGGAGCAATTGTTTTTTTCAGCATTAGCGTCAATGCGACATTCTTTAGCTGTATTTTGTGCTATTTCATGTATTTCGTACACTTTATTTTTGTATAATTGTGATCGGTTACAGTTAAAACTGTGGTTTTCATAAGTTCGGAATTGTTTCTTTTTGGTTAAATGATTGTATTCATGATTGCTGTTTGAAAAAGTAAAGTTTCTTATTTGTGTTGTAAACTCGGTCTTTTGTCTGAATGAATGATTTCTAAAAGTATTATATGATCTGTGCTATAACTAAGAAGTATGTCGTCCTTTATCCGACCACATACAAGCGATAAAAAACGCCGTCACTCTTCACGTCTACAATGTGTAATGTAGCATCCGTGGCTCGTTTCGTTCCTCTATTGTACGCTACTTCGAAACTTAGCTAGTATTCGATGGCCTCTTTCATCTTGCTCGTATCACTCTAGAGCTGCTCAGTAGAAAATGTGCTTTATGCGCCAGATTTTTAGATCACTATTAGAAAAGTTGCTTGAGCTAAGTGTTAGAATTTTATTTTCAGTACTTTATACAATTTTCAGAACTTGTAGGTGATAATGTGACTGAGTGCTTAATTTTAGTAAACTGCATGACCCTTTCACCACAAGTATTACGTATATGCAATAACATAATAATATAAAAAAAACCAAGTGTTTATATTTATAATACCTATTAGATAATTCGGTATTAGATAAGTCGGTAGCAGCTCTGCCTTCCGTGCTGTGGGTCGTGGGTTCGATCCCCACCAAGAACAAACATTTGTGTGGCAAACATAGATGTTTGTTCTGTGTCTGGGTGTTTCTATGTATTATAAGTATGTATTTACAAAAAAAAAAATGTATGTATGTATTCTATCAGCCATCTAGTTTCCATAGTACAAGCTTTGCTTAGTTTGGGACTAGAAGGCGTTGTGTTAAGTAAGTGTCCCTGAATATTATTTTTTTATTTTATTTTTTATAATTGAATTCACTATGTAAAATTTAGTTTTGAATATTTAAATCAATTTCTAAAGCCAAAACACTATTAAGGTGCCGTGAAAAACATACGTGCCTATAAGCATCACCGGATTGGTTGTAAGAATGGTTTGAATGCACGCATTTTCCCACGCCATGATCAATGTTGGTTCATGTGATTTGTAGTTCCAAATTGGACAGAATCTATCCCTCTAAAACTTTATTTTCAAAAAGCTTATAGGTATACGACCATCGCATTGAAGGAAATCTTAAATAATGTGTTCATTACCCTGCTTGAATTTTTGTGGTTTACAAAATTTCCCCACCATAAAAGCTTTATACTTAGTGAAACTTTAAAACGACTATGCTATTGTAAATATTCTGTGCTTACGTTCCGTTGCACTGAATTCTTAGTATTTGCGTTTGAATTCCTTGGGATATTGCTTGCTCGCTTGGCGCAAGTTTAGGCAATTCATGTCGAACTTTTATTTACAGAAATAAGAGAAATGAGAATATTTTTAAAGAAAAACTGAAAGCACTTTTTGTTAAAGGTTCTTGGAGTTTTAGTTCAAGTGACATTCTTGTAGCAGTCTGTACTTTACTTATGCAAATACACAAATTGAATAGAAATGTAACTTAAGAAAAATGGAATGCAGCAACCTCAGCTGTGAGCAAAATGTGGGTTTTGTAAGTAACATTCATTTTCAATTACCACCGCATAAATTTTGTATTTGTTTAGCTTGATAACCCTAAGTTTTAAATTCACTTGCATACGTACTTACCTGCGTAGAGGCCATGACGTCACCGTACATGGATTTAAGGTTGTCAGATATTCCAATTTACGAAGAAAGCTTTGCTGTTTATCTCAAATGGAAAAATGTCATATCATCTAAAGCCCATCTTAGGTAACTTCCTTGGGTAACTTTGCTAGCTATCTCGAATTGAAAACGTCATTCAAAACTCCAATGTGCCCCAAATAACAGCTGCACGATTCTCTTTCCATCGAGTCCGCTGACTGGCGCACTTGCGGGACCGTTGGGAAAAATCCACACCACCTTAACTGGCAATATATTGATTCATATGTTTTGGCAGGACCTAGTAGGTAACTTGCTGGGTAGGTATAAAATGCATGGTGAGATAATTTTCCCAACAGGCCCACTGGCAGGCCATTGGCGGACCAGTGAGCTCGATGGGTATAAGTCGTAGCCACTGTAGCAGTTTACAGTATTATAAAATGCCATGTGGGTAAAAAAAGTGTAACTATAGACTTTTTTATTTTCTTGAAGCGCTAATTTCCCATAGGTAACTTTGTGCAAAATGCATTACGCTGTTGTTCCAAAAGTTGACTTTGTGCCAAGTTTGCCGATAAGTGCAGCACTAGCATTTTACTTCGTAGAGCTTACATTAATTAGCATTTTAAGAATGAATGAGACATAAACTAAGTTAATTGTAATTTAATGGTACAAACTAACCGGAATTTATTCTTATCACAAAGTTAAATTATTATTTTTATTAAAATTACAAATATTATTTAGTTATGTAATAAGGACCATCTAAATAACAAGTCATTTACTCTAAGTAATTTTCTTGAAAAAATTGATTAAAAATGGCGGTGTTGTCGAGAGGAGAAAATTAATTTGTGAAGGTACCTACCTACCTACATTACGAAATCATTAGCAAAATTTTTTTTTTAGATTATGTTATTACTGCTTATTACTAACTTACTCTAGTATTTTAAACGTTTCTAATGAGAAAAACTTATTCCATAAAATATAGAAAGTTTCAATTGTAAAAATAACTTAAAACTAATGGAAGATGAGACAATTAGTACATAAAGCTTTTCTGTAAGTCGCTTGATAAAATGAAAGTTGACAACGTTTTATGCAAAAGTGGACAATATAATGAATATTTTAAGGAAAACCAGACCTAGAAAAAACTGAGAATGATAATAGAGCTAGAGCCAGAGGGTAGGTACTTTTAAAATATTTTCTGATACAAATCCAAGAAAGAGCATGGAAGAAAAACACATGTTGTGCCGACCCCACATAAAGTGGGAAAAGGGCAAGGAGATGATGATGATGATGACAAATCCAAGAAAAATTATTTACTTTTCCTTAATACCGTAACTATAGATTATACTTTAAAGTATAGCAGCCCAAAAAGACAATGATGTAGCTGAAATAAGAAAAAAATACTAAATTTGCTAAATACCTACTTAGGGTAAATACAAATAATCATAATATTTATTTGCAAAAAATGTAGGTACAATAGTTGTTATAAATATATTAGGATGAGTGCCGTTCCTTACATTCTGCCTCGTCAAGGCGTGCAAAATAGGGTGAACCTTTAGAAGAAAAACTTAACAATGGAAAATGATATAAGAGCATAACCTTTGATGACTGTCATGTATATAAACAAAATTAGACGAGGTACTTAATAAAAAATAGAATAACAAAATCAGAAAAAATAATATTCCTAATTAAAATTGTCATTCGAGAGCTCCTAAACTATAAAATAAAACACGAAGTTAGCGGCAAAACTTCCAACGCAAATTAGCGTCGAGTGAACCAATTCTTCTTTTTTAAAACGAAATGTCAAGTCTTGCTAACGACTTCAGAGGGCTTATTCCCGTCGAGCGCAATGACTGGCCCACTTGCGGGGCCGTTGGGAAAAATCCACACCGCGTTAACTGCCAAGATAATATGGTAGGTAAATTAAATGCACTGTTAAAAAAATAATCAGAGGTTACTAATTTAAGGCTCGTAGGCTGACAAATGCTCTTATATAAATTTATACTCATGTAAGTATAGATTTTTATGACAGCTTAGAATAAAAACAAACAATGAGGCGGACAGTGGACTCGATGGGAAGAAACCCTTTAGATGAGTCGACAACGAAATTATACAACTCAAAGTCTGAAACACGTCGTCTAAGCCAAAAAGTTGCAGGTGTCCATGTGTTTTTGTTGAAAAGTTTAATGTTTTGTGGTTTTCCAGGACATTAGCTACCCTTTAATAAAATGTGAGAATATAACCTGTGTGAGAGTTATAATACAGACCTAAGTAGGTATAAAGTTTTTCTTTAAAATAGTTTGTTACTGTCGTGAAGGTTTGTTAGATGGTGGTAAAAAATATTTATTTCTATTTCAAATAACCTAACCTTAAAATTATAAGCAAGCAAGCAACATTGCTTGCTCCAAGCTGTTGGCTGCATGGGGTAACCCGGCAAATTATAATAGGTACATGCTAAAAGCAAACATAATCAACTTTTTTTTCGATAAATATAGAATAATTACTGTAGTTTCACTAAATTATTTTTACGAATTAAAACAAACCCTTCGCAGTAAGTTAGCAAAACCCAAGACGCAGCCATTATCGAACATTACAACACTACAGTATTATTTTAGTCGAAACGGCAAACAGTTTACAACTGCAGTAACAGTAAAAGTTGTTCGCTAACGAGCGGGCAGGGGAGATTTGTAGGTTTGAAGCTTGTTAAATGTTCCCTGTGTTGTGGTTGGGCGATAAAAAACAATGGAGACAGGGTATTACATCCTGGGTTTAGGAGGCGGACCTAAACGGCACGCACCTAATGCGAGGTTGGGAATAAAGGTTGTAAAGGGAATACGCTCAAATTGAAATGAAGACTTTGTTGTTAGGAATCGTAATGCCTCTTGAGTACAATGTACAATGGCTCTGGTTTTCGTATCACCAAAAGTAAGGGTAAAAGGACTCTAGGCGATGTACAAACCATTTAGGTTACGGAGTTTTAAAAACTTGACAGTTTCATTTCAAGAAACCCGTAGTGCCTCTTGAGCGTAATGTAAGATCGTGGTTTTGGTAACACCGAAAGTAACTAAGAGTTGATGTCGAACGCATCGCTTGCTTAGTCAATCTTCACCGATTATCTAGGTTAAACGACTTTCTGCGCGGTCACTATTTGGATGGGTGACCGTTAGTGCCATTTACATCTGAGCGTTTCCGTGCTTCGGAGGGCACGTTAAACTGTCGGTCCCGGCTCTAGCAGTCGTTAAGCCATGACAAAACTTCGTCATCAGAGTTGACCACGAGTTTGCTTGCTTAATGTGGTCTTACTATAATTTGGCTATTTTGTTTCAGTGTTCAAATCCCAGACATCCCTGTCCACTGATTCTGGATTGTGTACGGAAAGAGGACTTCGTAGAACTCATATAGAGCTGCCAAAGCCACCAGGGAAGAGAATAGGACTAAAACTGGCAGGTTAGAGATTATAATACTTGTTTTCTACTGTATTTCATTTGCTATAGATTTATAAGCGACGGTCTTATGGTGGTACATAGCAATGAATAGTTTCTGAAAAAGCTGGACACCTCAATTAACCCTGAATTAATGGATATTCCATGATCCTGGTAATTTTAGTGAATAAATAATTATTGACTATATGACATCGACTATTGAAAAGGGATAGATAATTATTTTGTCAGATGAATAAATTTATTCAACGGTTACATTAGTTTGTAATTATCTCTTAAAAGCATTATGAATGGATTAGAATATTCATTTTCAAATGCTAAATATTATATTGCTCTCTACCCTAACTTATCTATGCATAATTTAATGTAGTTTAGTAATAGTATTTAGGAATTTGTAAATAATTAGTAACTTTGTAATATTTTTATATATAACAGTCGCTTATAGTTCTATTTATTGAAATGACGGACCTAGGAAATGCTGACCCAAAAGATTTTTTTAAAATAAGATTTATTATCCGTAAAAAACCAATTAGCGATGCTTGTGATAGCTATCTTCAAAAATGATGATTAAATGACCTCAGGGGAGGTTTACCGTACGTAGAAATAACGTCATAAATATTTTTCATTTTATTTTTAGTACCTACTTACCTCCAGTGCTTTCTGGCCCCAAAAATTATAAAGTAAGTAGCTAATTTTCTTTTATGTAGGCGTTTAAACATGGCTGTTTCCCTTCTGTGGGTATAACCTTGTATAAATCGTTTTGAACCCATTAATTGTGCGACCGCGGAATTCTTTCGCCGCCATTTTGGAATTAAAAGCATAATTTTCGCGGGAACGCGCGGGTTAACCGATTACGTAGGGCTGAGGTGGGAGAATGGATGTCGTATGTCTAAATATATTAGAAAAGTGTTATTTTTTGGGATCGTGAAAATGTATGTAGTTTTCAGTGAGCCATGAAGGTTAATTCCCCATGGTACAGCCGTTTGGGCTATGTTTGACCGTCGGTTGTACCACGGGTCAGCACCACCGGTGTGATCTTAGATGACAGGTACTCGTATTGAGAACTCGTATTGTATTTTTAAGGTTTTTGGACGATAAGTAACCCATCAAGTCAAAGTGATAGTCAAATTTATTGAAGACAAAAATCAAAATTAATATGACATGGATCATTAAGAATACAAAATGTTTTTATTAATGTACGTTTTTCATACATTTCATACAAATATACTTGTATAGTATTATATAATCTGTGCTTGAGTCAAAAGTCAAAACAAATGCACAGACTCGGGGCTTTGTACATTATGTTACTCTAAAAAATATGACAAGTAGGCAGAGACCTCACTTAATTGTTGTCGTATTAAAAGACAAATTTTAAGCTTTTCAAATTTTTTTCCTCAAACAAACTTTCACCAAAGCTTTGTTCAAACATATTTCGATTTTAATAAAGATAAAAAATGATTATCCAAGTCGGCAATTTTCCATTCGCGGGCTGAATGCGGGCGCCGCCGGCCTTCTTCCCGAACCGGCTTAGCTGAGAAAGAAACCGCTGTAACAATTTATATTATTTTCTAAATTAATAAACACTAATCCTTAATTTACAAATTTCTGCTGTTGAACGTGGAACGTTATCACGTAAATGCATTGTGAATGGCTAAAAATATTAACCCACTACCTTATAGAAAGTTATGGTAGACATTATGTCCTGATTACCTACTTATGGTAAACAAGACATAATGTCCACTCTAACTTTTTATAACATAGACAATATAAGTCTTTATGGCAATGCTTAAATTAGGTAGGCCATCTGCATTCCATCATTTTTCTCATAAAAATGGTCTTATATTTTTTTTCATGTTAAAAATGATTGAGTTCGAATCACAATTCACCCACACTACATTTCTTTGACATGTTTGTTTACTATAAATGATTGATGCTAATGAACCAGCTGATTTATATCATCTACAATCGGGGTTAATCCAGAGAGAATTTACATATTTATTGGGTGCCCGGGTACAGATGCGGTGTCTAATCGATAACCGAGCAACTTTTGGCCTCGATTGTACAGACAGCGACAGTTGATTAACATTTTTAGGTTAGAATTTATTAAACTGATTTTTGATTGGAATTTGGTTTAAAGAAAAATGCCTTTTGAAGTTTTTTCTTGAATAACAACTAAAATATCGATCAACCGTTTTCAACTACGCAACTCGACTAAAGTTGGCAGAGCACTCAACAATGCGACAGGTCTTTTTTTTAATTAGATTTTTTTTTATTTAAAAATAAATTAACTCGGTTCGGTTATTTGGATTTACGTTTTGAGTGAGTTGACATAAGTTAAGCCATTCAAATTTCTAATAAATGAAGTCATTTATTTTTTCGTACTGGACTTTGATAACTTTCATTTTCATTTTCCCATCTCTCACATCCTAAGGTTTGCTGGAAGAGAACTCTTTTTAGGGTTAAGCTCGCCTTTATGTACATGTTTTAAGTTTAAGTTTTAAGTTAAGTATCTCTGTGTACAATAAAGAATAAACAGAACTTTGATGTTCACTAAAGCCCAGCATGATTCAACTTGCGTCGCTGACAGTACACGGGTCGGGTGAAGTGTTAATTAAGTTTTGGAGGCGATTGTACGGAAATTTATTGTGATCAAAGGATATTGTGGTGCAGCCTAAAAATAATTTGTTCCGGGAAATTTAATTTAGTCCATGAAATTGACAGCTCTTTTGTTTATTCAAAAGTTTAAATCTTTTGTTTAGCTTTGATTCTCTATTGAAGATGATTTATACAGCGTCAGAAGGCGACCTATGCCTACACCTAAAGGGACACTGTAGTGCCTGGGACAATGTTTAGAATACAATCCTCTCAGCCTAGTCAGCCATATCCACAGGAAAGACAAAGTCAATACGTGCGGAGCTAACTATTTCTTCTCTAAAAGTTTTTATTGTAGAGAGAAAATAAACGATTTATTTATTTATTATTATCCTCACTAGCAATATGCTGATTATTAGCATTTCGTCATTGTACATATAAGAATAGTACATTATGATATGAGTGCGGTAAGTTGAAAATTACAGCCGAGGCGATATTGCCAGCCCGAGCCTTAGGCGAGGGGTACAAGAAAGCAGAGGCTGTAATTTTCAAAGCGCACGTATGTCATACGACGTTTTATAACACATTTGCGAGGAAATAAATAAAACTCGTTATAAAAGTTGTTTAAAAGTAAAATTAACTTATTAATTTTATAAAAGTAAAAAGTGCGGGAATAATTTTTACTTGATCACAAATTAGCGATGCGCGCACATCAGCGCTATAAAAACTCTTTGCTAAGATTTAAAAAAGGTTCGTTCGTCTTAGACGGAGTATCTTGATAAACCGTACGTTTTACCTTACTTTCTAATACGAATAAATCACTTGTTAAAGTAGTTAGAATTTTTTTAACAATTTGTAAAAGAATTAAATGCTTATTTTTTATCTCCCAAAGTCAATTTTATTCATAAAATGTTGACCATTTTACTGACATAAAAACTCTTTGCTAAGATTTAAAAAAGGTTTCGTTCGTTTAAGTGGGAGCATCTTGATAAACCGTACGTTTTACATTACCATAACGCACGAGTGCGTAATGACATACATCACGGTACTGAAATTGGTGAAATAAGAGACCCTTTACGAGCAAATGTGTTATAAACTTTATTGTATCTAGGGTCATTTTAAAATGTATAAGGCTGATTACAATGTTCCTGATATCACGGTGACTAACATTATTTTATCACAGCATTATAGCCGTGTTGGCCGAGTGGGTTTGCACCTCGACTTTCAATTCGAAGGTCGCAGGTTCGAATCCCGGCCGTGCATTAATGGGTTTTTCGTCTCGGATAATTTATATGCGCATTAACACGAGCTTAACGGTGAAGGAAAACATCGTGAGGAAACCCTTGGCTTAGTCAACTCCGCACGTATTGACCTTGTCTTTCCTGTGGATATGGCTGACTAGGCTGAGAGGATGGTATAGGTGCTGGGCAAGCCTGCTCTATCTAAAACATTGTCCCAGGCACTACAGTGTCCCGTGAAGTGTAGGCATAGGTTGCCTCCTGACGCTGTATAAATCATCTTCAATAAATGTAAAGGCCTATTATATAGTGGAAACTTAATGGTCCAAAACATATCTTAGTGGAAAAATAGAAACCGTCGACCATTTGTGTGCGTATAGCCTAAAGTCCGAACAAAGCCTTAGCAAACTATTTAATACGTCTCCCCCTTTTCTTCACAAACTACAGAACAAACAAAGCCCTTAGATAAGAGGTAAGGAACCAGTCGATTCGGATTCCACACGCACGCACTAACAATATCGAGGCATAACTTCAAGAAAGCGAAAAGGAATTGCGTGCTATCAAACATAGCTTTTCTGCTATAAATCAAAAAGAGCTCTCTTCGTTCTTATTTCCCTTATGACAGGTATGTAGTAAAGATGGATAATATATAAATAATAGTATCATTGATGGAGTGATATAATAAGGTTCTAAACGCAAATTGACACTTGCAATAATTGTATTACCTATGGATTTTTTCTAATAGTATGTTTTTTCCTTTAGCAAGCAATAAGCAAGCTGAAACAGTAAACTAAAGTGGTATTAGGTAGGTCAAAACTAGTTTACTATTATAGTGACTTAATTTCTTAATTAAGTCACTATATATAATTTAATTTGTTTTAATTTTGTCATAATAGCCATTCCACTGTGTAAAATTCTAGTCTAAAGAGGTTATAAATCTGCCTGACTATCGCAATCTAAATACCAAAGAAATATTATAACCTATTCTACCTAGATCCACCCCTGTTAAGACTCCCAAGAGTATAACATAATTCACAATGTAACAAACGTTTGGGGATATTTGTCATAGGATAGTAAATGGACAAACTGTGACCTTGATTATTGTATTTCTTCGACTAGAATTCATGTTGATCATTATTCTGATGGTTTGTGGACTCGTAGAAAATATTTTCAATCGACCTCGAGATGTTTAGTGATATTATTTTTATAGGATCTTATTTTGCCGTTGGTGGGTAAATTCACTGTCTAAAATAAATACGGTGAAAGATAATAGAGAAAAATATTATAAGGAGGGTAAATTTAGTTTTTGATTATGTCCTCCGCAATAGTGAAGTTGAAACTGGACCAAAAAATTCAATGAATATAAGATTCAATTATTTTTAATATTTTATTAACTTGACTTTTTCTTTGTTTTGTATTTTTGTGAATATACAAATAAAGTGTGAGCGAAATATACGCACATACTGATGGAATATTACATACAACCTAAAACTCATAACCTCTCTATTGTTTCACACGATCAAGTAAGAGGAGGACACAACAACCTTTTGTCTGAGTTTTTGTAGTTAAAAATAAGCGATTATCCGCTCTTTTTTTTCTATCCATTGCCTCAATGTAATCCTTAAAAAATCACTTCACAATATTCCACAAATCAATCTTGATCTGTAATACAATTGCTGGGTTTAAGCGGTGCTTTGAAGAGGCGTTTCTAGTTAATTCTGTCCAATGAGATTTACAGCGTAATTACACCGTCAAATGCGATCTAAATCTGAACAGTGCGTTTGCACTAAAGTGTACCAGTAACTCTGTAGTAGCTGGTTCACATTGCTTAACTCCGTGAGTTTTTTCGCTGGAATTCATATTCAACGGAAGACCGGACCTTATGTGACGGTTTATGCACTGTGCTACTAATTTTTTTTTTCTATTTTGGGAAAAGTTACAGCTAATAGGAGTTAAGGTTTGTAAGCATTGGTAACACTACTGGTATGTCCAACTGGTTGCACCCAACTGGTTGCACCATCAGAAAGTAAAATTCCCGTTAGTTCAACTGGACGTTAGTTTATTTTGAGTTACACTTTATTTTAGTCTGCTATTGATTTTCTAGTTCTGCCTAATTTAAAGCTAAGGTAAAAAACTAGCCATAGATACCATTGCATTTACCCCATGTATGTTATAAGAACTTCATTAGCTGTATACCTTTTTTGTCTAGATGGAGGATTTCATCCACACTAGCCTACTAGCCTTATCCTGCTGTGTTAATAATGAGCTGTGTCTGGGTGCCATTTTGCCAGCTGACAATCAGACGGGTATCGAAGCATGGTTGGACCCAACTGACAACGACATGCACTGTACTTTCAAATTGCATTTTACCATGATTTTTTTTCCAGTCATCCTTTATTATGAGTTTATTTTAATTAACTCATATTTTTTATCGGTTGAGGCTTTTGTAGGTTCAAATTTTCTATTTCACGAATGCGGTTGGTCTATGTTTGTGTGCGTAAGCTCCGCAGCACTCAGACGTATTGATATAGAAAGAGACGGGGCGTACGATTGGTATATGTGCATGCACTACTACACACATAGCTAACCCGCCTTTGTGAAATAGAACAACCTGTACTTAGGCAGTTTTGATGAAATATTTTCAGTACTTAAACATTGTGTTGGTCGTTCATGAAAGTAAACAATAAAATAATCTAATACATTTTCTAACACTTATCTCTAAATCTAGCTTTCAAACGAATTTCCAGACTTCATGAATAAACTATTTAATTCTAAATCCCAGCTATTCAGGGTATCTATATCCAATCTAACTGAACCCCTTTGTGGCATTGGTGTTCGTCTCAATAGCTATAGTCTGCAAGAGGTCTCAATTGAACGCATTTGCATAGAAAACAGTTGCGTACTTTGAGCAGACGAAACGTTTTTTGCTGATAAATTAATCATTATCATCACCTTGTAGAAATTAATTCATGTAGTAATTAAATGTGGAAACGCTACGGACAAGAGCAAGCGCTCATCATCAAGTTATGTATCACTGCCACAAGAATTTTTAAATATTTGTTATTCGTCTTTAACTCAACTTTAGAGTTGTTAAAGACTTTGATCCTTATTTTCCAACTTCCCGCCACTTTTACAATAACGTATTTATTATGTTCATCTTCTAAATAAATAAAACTCTTTTGAAGCTGACTGACAATCAACGCACAGCCCAAACTATAAGTCCTAGAGGTATGAAATTTAGAGGGTAGTAGCATCCTTACATAATGTAGGGGTGCGTAAGAAAGGAATTTCGAAAATTCGCACCCTAAAGGGTCTAAAATTAGGATCAAAGATTTTGTATGCTGCTACCACGCAAGCAAAACCGCGGGCGACAGCTAGTGATCAGATAAAGCTGTTGCGTTGTACGATTATTGTTTGCCATTTAAAAAGAAACCTTATTCAATGTAGTCTCATGAGCTCTATCTGCCCATAGTCAACTTACTGACTCACTGATCTTGCCAACTACGTCGGTAGCCTCGTCTCTTTTACGGATTTCTGTTCTACTTAGATTTTGCCACATCTTTTTATACTGCAGAGAATTAAGAATGTCTATTACCAACTGGCAAACCACTCTGTTTACGAATGGCCGGTATTTTGAGTCAGCGTGAGCAATGTCTCAAAGGTTACTTAGGTTCTCTGAATTGGAGGATTCCTTGTCTGGGAACTTAGCCTTTGTGACGATTTCAATAGGAGTTCGTTAGATGTTTATTTTCTTAAAAACCATAATGGAACAAAAAAAGGCACCTGTTTATACTATTTGTTCCGGGTCTGGGTACTACGGCATATTTCCTAGTGTGTGGTCATGTTCATGACTGTTCTTTATTTGGTGTTTATTATTACAAAATCATAAAGTAGTGGAAGTATCAAAGGGCGGCAACAGATTTAAGGCGTCAATTAGTACCTCGCAGCTACTGAGAACTAAATTTGTACACTTGGGGGAGTAAAAATAGTTGTGGGGACAGAGCTAGTGGACTGGAAGTGGCTACAAAAATAAGATTCAATATAATCTTCCTTCTGCTTCGCGAAGTCGGGTAGAAAATTCCGACCGTCATTTATCATGTAAAAGATGCTGTGTCATGTCCAAAGTTCCAAAATGATTTGACTGTTTTCTATAATATGTCAATTTCATTAGACAGTTGATTCTGCCAGCCCCTATGCGTGACATTGGCGAAATTGCAGGCAACACTGCAAAGGCCATTCAAAGAAGAATTGAATTGAAGAGACTCTAAAAGATGGTTGGAGAGAAAGACAAAAATACAGAATTGGGAAAACTCGTTTTTGTACCTACACTTTTTCAGGTCAATAATGACGACAGCTTCATTGCACTTGGACAATCAGTTGATGATGCACAAAAAAATATTTCTAAAGATGAACCACATCCATATTATCTAAATCCAAGATCACGTTAACACCGTGCAGCTGTCGACTCATTTCAGCGCAGGTTTTAAAATTTTAGTTTTACTTTAAGGCAAGAACGACGGCCATCGTAAAACAGAGAGTTCTCCACATCCAGCTATAGGGACGTACTTTTAAAGAAGATTAAATCCGGCTCAAATTTATTCAAGTTTAATATGTGTTGTTGTTTTTATGTCAACTTATTGAAATTGACATAAAAACAACTACAGTATTACTCGTAGTATATAAAAGTATTGTTTTGACACTAACCCGTCGTACAACTGGTATGTCCGGTTGTACTAATGGAATAACTCGTGCTGCAACTTGAGGGTTAACTAAAGGTACGAGTTGGCAGCGGACGACATGAGGCAGCAGCGGACGACGTGTCGCAGCGACACTACTGGTTTCTATGTATTTCTATGAAATTCCCTCCGTAGTTAGCGACACGAATCTAGCGACGCATATTCATAGAAATACATAGAAACCAGTAGTGTCGCTGCGACACGTCGTCCGCTGCTGCCTCATGTCGTCCGCTGCCAACTCGTACCTTTACACTTTTACAATGACCGAGAAGCCATATTTGAATTGAAAATCCCCCCCATAGAATAAAAAAATATCACCTTAATCCAATGAAATGTAAATAAAAATCTCCAGTTTTTGTTTTTCTAATAATTTAAATAAAAATTTATGAATCTTCGTTGGAGTAGACATTTTTGCAGTGAAAATCCCTTCGCTAGTCCGGGCCTAGAACAAGTTTATGACTAGTACAGTGTTTTGCGATGTAGGACTGCTCTGCAAATGTGGTGTTAAATATCCTGGCTATTTATATACTTATGAGTGCAGTAGAGTATACCCATAACACTAGTTTTTTTGTTAATGAACTGAAACCCTGTAGTGCAAGTGTGGTGTTTTTTTACACACTTATGAGTACGGTAGAGTACCAATAGCACCAGTTTTTTACATTGCTCAAATACAATGCTTGCCTTGCCTATATTGAAAACAGTGCGATGAACTACAAAAGCAGCATGCGATGCGATGATCAATGATTCGGGCTATCCGTGCGTGCGGCGCGCCTCACTGGCTGCTGGCCATAACTGACTGATACGATTAAGTATACCACAGGAGAAACATGGTGGAAACCTCAGAAGGTTACAGGCTTAGTCTGTTACCTTCTGATTCTGGTTTCCTAGAGATTTTAAGTATGTACGTGAATGATAGAAATATAAGGCAGGCTTCATGGCTCAGTCGGTAATAGCTCTGCCTTCCGTGCTGTGGGTCGTGGGTTCGATCCCCACCGAGAACAAACATTTGTGTGTGGCAAAAATAGATTTTTGTTCTGTGTCTGGGTGTTTCTATGTATTATAAGTATGTATATACAAAAAAAATAATTATATTATGTATTCTATCAGCCATCTAGTTCCCATAGTACAAGCTTTGCTTAGTTTGGGACTAGAAGGCGTTGTGTTGAATGTCCGTGAATATTTATTTATTTTTATTTTTATAAAAAGTGAAGTGAGAATTATGATAAAAATAATAATAATGTCTAACAGATCTTTTGTTGATGAAACTTTGATGGTATTTTTCTGGCTGAGCATTCCAACTCATACAAAAAAGCAAGCACCAAGTATTGTAACATCATAGAAAATATCTATGATATTAAGAAAAGGAGATACTAAGAAATGTTCTAAAAATATTATTGATAGAGATGACGTCACTATCTTGAGCGACAATAGATAATTTTCTCGATAGACGTCACTAACTCAAGTGAAAATAGATAACTTACTCGAATGTTTCCGAGTTGCTATGATGTCATAGATAAACAAATGGCGAGCGTTTGTCATGGCTTCACACAAAGAGCCTTAATTTAAGGGCAATTAAGAGTTACCCTTACCCCCTAATATTTCATATCCGTCTCTACATTACATAGAGCCCTTGGAACTAGGCATATAGACAGTACAGTCAGTGCCAGAAATAGCAGATTTATGCGCATTCTTTTATGATTGGAACTAAAACTAATTTAAAGATTTTAGTAAAAAATATTTCCATGACAATTAAAAAAAAATGAATTATGACGTAACCTAGAGGTTAAGTATACCTAGAGGTTAAGTATTTACATTTTTTTGTTATTTCGAAAATAAATAAATAAATATTCACGGACATTTAACACAACGCCTTCTAGTCCCAAACTAAGCAAAGCTTGTACTATGGGAACTAGATGGCTGATAGAATACACATATATACGTTTTTTTTTAATTACACACTTATAATACCCAGACACAAAACAAACATCTATGTTTGCCACACACAAATGTTTGTTCTTGGTGGGGATCGAACCCACGACCCACAGCACGGAAGGCAGAGCTACTACCGACTGAGCCATGACGCCTGTCATGACAGTTTTGAAAGCTTAAATTCTGACATTCTCTGATTCTGGCTAACTTATTAGTTTGATGTTACTCTGATTTGACATTTATTTATCAATTAGACATTATTCCCAGTTCATTTTATGTCAAGAAAGTCATAGTTTTGGTTTTAAGATATCCACTATTATTTACTAATGGCGTTGATTGTACGAACAAAGTTGCGATGTAAAGTTTGGACGTGAAGGATTAGCGGTTTCTCAAGTACCTTGGCTCTGGTTATGTCAGTTTTGGTTTGACAGCTCAGACTTGGGTCTAAAATTGGCAATAAGGGCATTATGGCAGTATTATTAAAGTTCTCAGCTCTCTGAAGTTATCTGACCTAAATAGTAAAAGATTTGATTGATAAATATTTTCTTACCCATTTGGGTCCTTAAAGGTATCGATTCTCTTGTTGCATTTTTCTAAACTTGTGTTTTGTCGTCCCTTTCTCATAAGCTGAAACGACAAAGACGGCTATAGGTAATTTTAGTGCTCTCAAATTAGGTTACTTTAGAAATATACAACAAGAAAATCGATACCAATGTGAACAGTATGTCGCACATACATTTTAAGGCTAATTTTTGTATTAGGTATTTTTGCACTAATAAAAATCACATACTTTTATAACATCCCAAAAGCTATATTTTTTATATGTCTGTGTGTAATGGTTATGTTACTCGTTTTTTATTGTGTAAAAAACCAACGTTTTCTAATATATTCTATTTGAATCCCATGCAATTCGTATCTCTTAGGTTGTTATACAAATCTTTAGAATAATTTTGTCTCCCATGCCCACGGCTCGACACGTTATACACAAACATATAGGTCCGTACATGCTACTGATATACATTGCTCCGAAATCATCCCTCTAAAACATGAACTACTCATAGGAAGTTGGTGTTCGCATATTGCTATAATAATTAAGCAGCGTTCCGTACGGTTTGATACATATGTTGAATGTTTAATTAGACGAAAGGTGGGACAACGCGCAGTTTGATTTATAAATTCATAATAAAGGATCCAAAGGTGGTTCATTTGCTAAAATTATTTAAATACTTAGATACCTTTTATTTAATAAAGCTCATCTGAATTATTTAGAAATGTAGAAAATTAAATGTTTTTTTTCTAGTTTCGGCCTATCGGTATCTTGTTACTGGGGCGAAACACTACATTTTTATTAGTATTTTTATTATTGTTTGGTTCTATTTATATTCATTCAAATATGAAGTGACAAAAATGTCGATTAATATAATAAAATAAAATAAAAAAGCCTTTATTTCTACTTCTTAACATAACATAGGTATAGGTAAATTAACTAGGTATTTCACTCTATTTCTACTCTAATAACTACCTTAAACTATTTCTTCTTCAGCAGTAGTCGCCTCAGCGGCGTAGGCCTCCTCTAAGTTAATCCATTCGTCTCTTTCCCGCGCCTTCCTCATCCAGTCCGGTCCATGTCGTTGCGTGATGTCCCTCCATCTCCTTCTTGGTCGATTATATTATATGCTTACTTTACATATTTGTGACGAGAATAAATCTAGAAGCCAATATATTTTAGCTCTCTGACTATCTCAAAAGCTCAAACCAACCATCAGTACAAAGGTGGGATGGTGCAATCAACCAATAGATAACCTAACCAATGTTTTTTTTGTTAATTTAACAAAAAACAAATAAAAACATGAATGAAGCTTCCGTTCAAACTGTTAAATAGGTAACCTAAGTTAGGTACTTTTAAACCAATAAAGAGCTGTATTTTTATTTAAGAAAATCTGGTTAAATAATTATATTCTTATAAATACCAAAAGAGTTCTTTTTTCTTGCATCTTGCAACACTAAAGCCATTACGAGAATCCTTATTTATTATTCTTCTAAAGCAGAATTCCAATTAAGTACAATTCCGATTGTAAAGAACAGACCAATTACTTGAAACTGTATTTTAAAGAAAGCTGTTGAAACAATTTGAACACTATGAACATTTTAAAACAATCATTGAACTTTCAACTCTATTGCATTCACTCAATGGATTATTTTTCTTTAATTCGATTACACTAGTAGTTTTGGTTTGACTTTAGCTGACATAGAACTGAAACCCACTCGTTTTTGAATGGATAAATTGGAGCATTTATTTAATTTAGAAATTAACGCGTCTCGATGATTCAACAAAAGTATTTAATTTGAGATTTTATCTTAATTGGGATCGTGGAATTGAAAGAAGTAGGTAAACTTAATTTACTGTGAGAAGGATTTTGAAGCTACGTACTTGTATGTATTATTTTTAGTATTAGGAAAATACACAAGGTGTCATACCACTCCCTGGAACTATACCTATAACGCGCTAAGCACCCTCCCACTACCCCTAAATTCAAGATCAGCGCTATTAAGCCGTGTCGGGATCTGTAAGTACTATAGACAAACCCTTAAGGTTACACTAGTCGCACACCTTTCCATACAAACGTGGAAGGGTAACTACTCCACTGATTGACGCTGACCAACCAAAACTAAGGATTATATCAATTTATCTCGTCATAATCTATGTCTGTATACAGCCCAAACCGTAAAAAAAGTATTCATTTAAAAAATACAAGCTTCTAAACATTCGTATGGAAAGTATTTTTAGCTTGTATTTTTTAAATGAATATTTTTTTTACGGTTTAGGCTGTATACAGACATAGATTATGACGAGATAAATTGATATAATCCTTAGTTTTGGTTGGTCAGCGTCAAACAGTGGAGTAGTTACCCTTCTACGTTTGTATGGAAAGGTGTGCGACTAGTGTAACCTTAAGACGCATTGGTACCTACCTAGTAGCCTTTAATTACTCGTATCATCATAATATTTTGTTTGAGATAGATATGTCTTCAATCAATATTTAAATTTGATACAAATATGTAGGACCTACATTTTAATAAGATTTGTCAACTCATGTTCCTTGGCAAACATAACTAACTAGTAGTATGTATTTGGATAGGCATCGGGGGAGTAGGTAGACAACTTGTCCGTAGTGGTGCCAAAGAGGTTGCAAAAGGAAGTTACTTGTCGATGCTAGAGATAGCCGGTTTTATTTATGAAACTTTTTAACTGGTGTAACTTGGGAAATAATTTCCAAAGTTACACCTAAATTATTGATGTAACATCTAGTAGTGAATTCTAGTTGCAGCTTTATTACACTTATTTTTATTTAGGATCCGAGTTTTCGATATGAAATCGGTGAATGGAAACTAAAAAAAAAAGGTTAATGAACTCGATAGAAATATCTAATTCTATTCTATTTTTTCTTTCTTTGTCTTTCTTTAGTTCTTGAGAATTTTCAAAGTAGGATAGCAAACTTAACCTAAGCACAGATTTAGCACTGCACTGGCTACCCAGCCCGCAGCCCCTCCACCAACCAAGGGAGGTGCGCCTTCAACAAAGAAGGAAGTTAACAAGGATGCTTTTATCACTGTGGAAAGGAAGAAGAGGAGGAAGCATCCTTGTAAGAACCAGTGCGGAACCGCACCGAATAGTCAGAATCTTCTGTTGCGCTCCGAGATTCCGACGACGCAGCTGTATGTGTCACGCGTCCACCACGCCGTCGAGGCTGAGGATGTGACGAAGTATCTGCTGGAGAAGACCGGAGCCAAGCTGAGGGTCGAGCGGTTGGAGTCCCGCCACAAGACGAGTTTCAACTCTTTTGTAGTGCGGGTGCCAACCGAATATCTATCGACCTACATGGAACAAGCTCTCTGGCCGAAGGGTGTCGCGTTTCGTCGCTTCCGAGGACGGATACTCGACACCGCGAAATCGCGTCCCACGTCGCAGCGCAATGATTACGTGGCCAATAAATAAATAAGTGTTTTTATATTGTATGTATGTTAGTCTCTAAGGTATATATTGATATGGGTCCTAGAATAAGCTTTTACACCTTGTACTTATCTTAAGTTGCCCGAAATAAAGTTTTATTATTATTATTATTATTATTAGCAGTCGCCTCTATGAAACGCTCAAAATGATTTCTCTATGCGACATATACTGCCAAGTAGTTACATATAAGTTGCGTCTCAGAGGACATAGCTCTCAGCACCATTTTCTGAATCAAGTTCGTGCAAACACTAGATGTAAATCTCACCATCAGATTATGACACATGATGCTGTAGATCCTTCTAAACTTATAGATACGTTCAATGTACCCAGTGAGGATTTGGAGTGGCCTAGAAACTAGGTAGGTAGGCAATCAAGTTCCCAGTACAAGCTCTGCTTAGTTTGGAACTAGAAGGCGTTGCGTGAAATGTCCTTGAATAACCGTTTATCTATCTATTTAGCCTGTATGCACCCACTGCTGGGTATAGGCCTCCTCTTTAGTACACCAGTCTCTTGCCTTTAATTTTATTTGATTGGATTCACGTTCAATCGATTTGATAGCGTTAAAAACGAGTGCTAAAAGGCAGTCTTTGTTCCTGCATAATAATTATTGTGTGCTATGGGAATTCGAACTAGTGTAATATGCGTAGCTATTCGTCTTCTGGGATAAGTTTGGTTGGAATTTGCCTCATATCATAGCTTGTTTCTATGCTGAAGAATTTCAAAATAGATATATAATAAGATGTCTGTATAAAAGCCTTACATTTAAGGCTTCCTTTTAGTTTACATTATTTTTAACGTCATTATTTTAATATTATTATCTCTACTATATAAAAATAAGTCGGGTTTTCCTTCCTGACGCTATAACTCCAGAACGCACGAACCGATTTCCACGTTTTTGCATTCGTTGGAAAGGTCTCGGGCTCCGTGAGGTTTATAGCAAAGAAAATTTAGGAAAAATTTCAACAGAAAAGCGGGAAAATGGAATTTCGAAAAGTCACACCCTAACGCGAGCAACGCCGCGGGAGACGGCTAGTTATTATATATAAATGCAACTTATATTCGTCTATCATTTTAGCGCGACTTAAAATATATGCTCTGTCATTGTCACTGGCACAATGAAAAGTGGTGATAACAGATTTAGCAGCCATTTTAGGTAGCGCAAACTTAGAAAACCAGTATAATAAAGAAGAATTTATTTTAAGAAACATGCAATTGCTTCAATCTTACGTTATGTTTCTTCTCTGTGGAAGTGTTCCACTGTACCATATTAGCTTACTTCAAATAATAAATGGAATTTTCCAATTCCAAGAAGAATTTATTTGAAGTGAATAGTTCTGTGAACTAGGTATTCAATAAAAAAAATAGGTAGGTAAAGTGAAATTGTGTGTACAAAGTGATTCAAAGTGATCAGTGGCATTTTATTCAATACAAGCATTATGTCTTTGGTTTGAGCTATTACGGTGTAATTTTGACCAAAGGGGATTTTGAGACTGAAAATTTTGAAATCAAGGGATTATGAGCCAAAAAATCTCATAATCCCCTTGAAGGGGACGTCTCAAAGGGGATTATGAGCCTAACCCGATTATTTCACTGATGAAAAAAAATATAAGTGAAAAAACAAATGTCTGATTTGCAAAATTACAGCAGTCGCTGGCTTTCATTACTTCTGCAAAGCTTTGGCACAAAGATAGATCGATCGGAAGAAAAATGACAGAACGATGTAACCTCTGGTACGGCATGTCATTTATTATAGGAGTGCTCCATTACTTGTGTGGAATACAGACTAAGGTAAATCATATTTTCGTGCCTGTTTACTTTTATTTGATGACCGTTTTCGGTCCACTAGAAAGTGAAATAGCAAAAATATGGTGTAGAACTCGCACTAACATCGTTAGTTTTTGTAACTGAACAATTTATTTCATACCTGTTATACTGTAAGCTTTTACATTTATATGCTTTTACACACACATCAAATGAACGGCATGAACGTGTAAGAATGTAGAATAAGTACTCTCTCGACCCGTGATGTATTGCATAATATTACCTACCTACATGCGCTACTGACGTATTTTGCCAAAAGAGACCAGAGGTCTAAGTATTGAGATGTTTTACTCATTTAAATGTAGAGACAACACATCATTGAACTAGATGGGTTATGATTCCAAGAAAAGGAGAAGCTCGCTGGAGCTCCCATCCTACATGCCTGACTGCTTACACCAAACCTGCTCAATCTGCTCATAGTCTAAAGACTGATCGCAGATCAAAATAGAACAAAAAAAAATGTAGAGTAAAATATGACCTCTATTATACAATAATGTGCTGTTTATCAGGACTATATTTTATCAACATAAGTAGTGCATAAACAAAATGGTATCAAATGTAACACGCAAATAATAATGTAAAATCATACTATTTTACAGCCCACAAAAATATTAAAAATATCTAACTCTCAGTTTTTAGTTTGCACAAACTATAAATGTTTTATACTGTTTTGTTGACTTCAGAGCTTTTTTTTTTTTTTTCAGAGAACACTTCAGAGCCTAACCTTTCGCTTGTCGCTTCAGCTTCACTCTCGCTTCTACTTATCCCCTCGAGCGGTTTGTATATTGTCTACGAATAATACGGAATACCTCCAAGTGATAAATGGAGACACGTTACGTTGATAACATCGGAAATGTGTAAAGCTCCTTTTTCCCGCATTTCGTTTAATTTTCTTTTTCATCACGCGGTCTCGATATGAAAGGGCTTGTGATTTGTGATTGTGTGTGGTAACAAATTAATTTCTGTGTGCGTAAAATTGTAGGAACGTCGTTCAATCTGCGATGCTAAGCTAATGTATTTTAAAAACAAATCACTGATATCAAACACCACTGAATGGTTAAGAAGGTTTTACATAACAGTGGTCAGTGGATTGATGGATTTTGTACCTAATACCGCGTGCATACTATGCCCATGCCGGTGCCGGCATGTATGCCGCTTAGTGAGAATAAAGGCGATGTTGCTGTGGCAATAAGTCCACTAAGTGGCATACGTGCCGGCAGCGGCATGGGCATAGTGTGCACGCGGTATAATGATATTTTGTAGTAAATTAATTTAATAACAAACTTTTATTATTAAGCAATTTGGTACTGTGTACAGACGTCAATAAAATTCATTCTTGATAGCGTTTGTCGAGCAAAAGAAAATTAAAACGCTTGTGTGCTCGATGCAAGTGGAACTCGGCTTTCGTGTGATCATTTGCGCAGAGAGCTGGAAAAAATATCAATTTCGTATTTCAGAATTTATTGGAGCAAAAGTTCTGAAATTAAATTTAAATCTGGCGAACCGGAAAAACTGATCTAGCCTACTAGCACTAACTGGCTTCAGAATCTGATTACCAAACAGATTTTAGTAAAGTTTTTTGTGAAAGATCTCGTCCGGGGAAGTATTACCACTGTACTTCTTTAATGCCGGCCAGCAGTGGTGCTTGAATTGCTGTGTTGCAAGTATGGGTATGGGTGCCGATCCCTGTGCCATTACAGGCACTGTTTCAGAGTATTTGACGCAATGCAATTTTTATGGCACGTTCTCAGAATACGTGCTATCTGGCTGTCCCATCACTTTCCCATAAAAATCGAGTTCAAAGCGAGAAAATTAACAAAACTATCTACGTTTTTACTTCCATAGCAAACATAATAAATAACGCTTTTCTAAAATCCGGGATCACCACACAGTTAATTCCGACCATTGTCTGAAGTAAATTGCATTCCCTTTTGTGAAAAAGTCGGCTAAAGCTCGGACAATAGAAATTAGCTCTTGTTCTGAATGGCAGAAGTTATAAAATTGTGGATTAAAATACAATGGTTTAGTTTTCACTGTCGGAAGCATTCACTTTGTGTGTGCGGAAAACATAACTGGAAAAGCGGAAGAGCCGCTGATTTTCTGTAGCAGAGTACAGGGTGTCCCAGTATTAGTAAAAGCCTGAACTGAATGATTCTGAATATGAGTACGTACGGAGACAAGACACCTTTTCATGGTTGATACGCCACCTATCCGCATTAAACGCTCTGCATCTACATTTATTATGTGGACAGCCAAAGAGTGGAGGAACTCGTTGCCGGCGTCTGTGTTCCCGAATTACTATAATATGGAAGTTTTCAAGAGTAGAGTGAATAGGTATCTTCTAGGTAACCGTGCTACATCGTCGACCGCATCATTGCTTAACATCAGGTGAGATTGTAGTCAAACGGTAGCAATTATTCTATAAAAAAAAAAAAAATTGAATAAGTAAGGGGTCAAATTTGGAAGATATTTTTTTTCAGATATAAATATATATTTTTTTTTGTAGAAATTATGGCATGAAAATTTACTATTTTGGGGGTAAAACTCCAAAGAATAGGCATGTTTTTCTGATTTGTACCACATATTTTTTTAATTTAATTTAAGTAAATGTTTACTTTACCAACAGTTAGGTAGGTACTATTTATTGTACTATGTACCACAGTACATAAACCTTGTACGTCATTCCAACATGGAAGCATATTTCTTTAAATAAGATTATTGAATTTACAAAAGTCGTAGAACATTATTCCCGTAATGTTTTGAATCTCCCTTGTCCAGGACAACATACTCCTGGGACATCCGGAATACATTTAAAGCACAGGGGCCAAGTTGACTTTTCAAACACGACCATTACCTACTAACCTTTAGCCAAACTGATGCCCATGGGAATTCACTCTGTAACTACTACAAAAGTCAGCTATAGATATACAGCTAATAATATGTGTGACATCTAATCAAAAATACTAAAAATAAGTGATTTTATTCATAAAAAGTTCAGTTAAAGTTTGTGGCAAACGGTTATGACTTCTCATTATACTATGATTTAGATATATTTTTTTTGTACACAAGGAATAAGTACTACGTACAAATCTTATAGATGGCCTTAGCGTTGAAAGCGATTTCTTCCAGGCAAGTGCAGCATGGAAAGTATTTGAATAGTTATGTTTTAGAGGTTGGGAAAGATTTGCGCTTGGCCTGCTTTGCCACACTTAGTTTTTAGGCACACATAATATAAACTAGTATAGGTTAGCAAATAGTCAGTAAGTGGTTATTTCATCTTTTTTTCGTAAAAATCAAGATAAAACTGCATTAAATTATATTCATCGTTATTACTATAGCGAATCCTATTTAGTTTGTGTATCTGTAAACAACATTATTTCCAACGTTCAAAACTCATGAATCATAAACCCCATACTGCACTTATCCTTTGATGTAACTCTGTCTTTCGTCTCCTTGATGTCATTCCTTTGACGTTCAGTAACACGAAGCATTTTCTTTTCAGCTATTCCATTATAAACTCTGCTACGAGAGCATAAGGATCATAATGAGTGAATGTTTTAAACTTGTTTGGTGATGTCATTCAATGCCTGTGTTTTGACACCCGCAATACAATCTTGCGCTTCTAAATTTAAATATTGCGATATACTTTCGCACACCAATGTACTCATTTTAGTAAATGTTACTCATTTTAAATATTTTGTACAAAAATCACGTCGATGAACCATAAGGCTGTGTCCACAGTAGGCAAACTGTTAGCGGCCGACTGAGTTTGCGGCGTATCGGTTTAGTACGCCCTTCTATATATTTGAAATGGAGTGTCCACAGTTTGCTATTTTTGTGCTAATTTTAGTTTTTTGTTTTACTGCTTTTGTGCTCAGTCGGCCACTAACAGTTTGCCTACTGTGGACACAGCACACGTGATTGACACGTTTTCGTAAACATTATTGTTACTTGTTTCTCAAAGGAAAGTCCCTGTTCAAAGCTTTTTCAATTGCTTCAGGCTTCATGTTACTGCGTAATTTGACTGTTGCGCAATTGCAAATCTGTTTTAGTATGTACTCGAACATTTTGCAATAGTTCATGCCATGCAGTAGTATGTCTGACAACTTATAATACCTCGTTTGAAGATCATGGAAAATACTTTTTTTTGTTTTCTATAGATTAGTGATTGTACCATATGTATCAAGATTTTCAATATAATACATAGTGATATTTAAAAAAAAGGACGACTAGAATTTTTTTTTAACGGGTGGTTACCAAGATTCTTTGAAAGCAATGATCTTTCGGAGGTGTCTGGAGTCAAATGCTCCGTAGATAATGTTAAATTTGAAAGAGAAGGCACTTAAAAGTTACTTGAAGTACCTATTTTCAGTCACTAATTACTTTGTTCACCAAAATTGTTTACCAACTAAAGGAGTCACATTTCAAATACACCTAACCAACGATAAATTCATCTTCATTAATATTTCAGACTAAGTTTAATTGAAATGATCCCGTCTTCATCAAAAGCGAAATGAAGACAAAATCATTACAAAACTGGCACTGAACTAAACCAAACAAATTACGACACCCACTTCTATTTAAAATTTAAATTTAAAGATTATCTTTATCATCATCATCATCATCAATCTATATCGGTCCACTGCTGGACGTAGGTCTCTCCCAACATAACCCATAACATCTTTATATCAAAGAAACATTACACTTACCAATAATTACATAAGAATACATTTTGTAAGTCTCTGTATTATTTTTATTTTGAGATCTCTGCGCGGTGTCTGCGTCTTTGATCAATGCCTTTGAAGGGACGTACGGGAGGAACTGAAAGTGGCACGGTGGGACACGTTCCGGGTTGCTAGATGCCCTTGAGTGGTCCTTCGGGTTCTGACGTCAAACTTGCGAATCTTTTAAGAGAGACGAGTGTTCGTTGGCGTCACAATCATTGTGTCAGCGTTTGGGCGCTCCAGGGCACTTGATTCGAGGCCGAGTCGAACGTGCTTCGCTACCACGAGTGGGTTTGATCGCCAGTATACTTTTTTGTTACGAAGTTTTTACCTACTCCACCAAATTGGAAATTTTATTTTTGTATCGGAATATGTTTGCAGATTTATTTTGTTTTTGCAAATTGCTAGCGATTTTACTACACTTTCATTACCATTCCAATTTAATGTTATTATACAAAAAAAACAGGGTTTCAGGTATAAAAATAAGTGATTTTCAGTAATAGTTATTAGCACAAACCACACCGGACTCCAAAAAAGGCAAATACTTTTTATCAGCGCATTATTTTACGATTCTCCCTCGTAAGTATTTTCCGATTGGAGAAAGTTGATGAAACCGTATTCTGCGATAAATTTATGGAGTTCTGACTGAAGAAATTTGTTTTATGACCTATCTCCGATATTTAGCGCTAGTTGGTTCGAAGTGGCTTTTGTATTGAAAGAAAAAACCCAAATACACCACAACCTTCAAGTAAACTTAATTTTTTCATGATGGCTTTTATTTCTTCTTTAATAATGCTCAAGAACAGGTAGTTCATTATATCCGTCCCGTTATCCAACGCGACCTAATACCGTCAGCACTTTTTATAGAAATTAATTGACCTACATTTGAACTAAGACTCAATAAAATATCTGAGAGGAAAGATTAACCTGCATCCCCTACAGAAAATTGACACTTCACTGTCCGTGGATACTGAGGCGAAATAAAGACGTGTTCATAATAATGTTGGCACTACGAAAACTGATACATAACGTAGTTTTTATAGTCCTTGAAAACATCACTCAATTTCACGATTCAGATGAATCGTTTTCGGATACCAATACTACTTTAGATCGCGTAATCTGTAATAATATTGACTCCTCCAGGGTTCACCCAAGGGACACATAATGGGAACAGATTTGTTCCTTACTTATTTTATTCAAACCATGCGAAAATATTGATCCAAAAGTAGAATTTATCATTATTTTACTCTTATTGTTATCATTCTGGTATGTCGTTTTGTTCGGCTTTTTATTCGTCGTAACTATTCTGTAAAATACTGACAATATTTGTAGGGACTGGCAGTGTGCCAATGTATTATCCTTTAAACGTCTTCAGCTATTTAGTTTGGCTTTGGTCCCGCTAGTTTGACCACTTCCTCATCTCCTGAAGATGCAACGGTTGAGGGAATTCAATTTTAGTATTTTAGAGTTCAAGAAACTTACAGTAAATGTGAGGGCGGGGCTGGCAAGGATTGGTTTGTTATTTATTTGAAGAGTTCTTGAAGCTTTTTCTCTTTTGTGCGAAATACTTAATCTAGACAAAAGAGAATTACCTAGTCTTATAAAAAAGTATTTTATACCTTATGACTCATTCATTGAACTAAACACAAAAATAATTCAAGTGTACATGCGTTTTGATAAAAAAATAACAAAGAATTGTTAAATAACAAAGAATTTTATTCTATTCAAATCCCGGATCAAAGATCTGGAAGACCAACACAGATTAAATAGACCGTCCTTCATTTAGGTACATTCCACCTTTATAACCAAAAAATAAACCATCAATCTTATGAACACAGCTGAACCACTCAAGGGTTCTCATGTCAGCGAACGAACTGAGGGACTCTGTTCAGGGCCCTTGAAAATTTCGCGTCGCGTCAGTACGTTTCAAACGCTCTCTACGTTCGACGAGAAGGCTATTTTAGATATTGGACTGTGACATGCCGGTCTAATTTTCGGAATTTCTCTCGTCTGTTTTCTTAGGTTGTCCTAATATTTGGATTGAGATATTTTTTGAGCGGTGCTTTTGATTCGTAAATTCGCCCTTCAGAAAAGTAAATAAATGTTTAAGGGAAACTTAATTTAATTATTCATTGAAGTGAAGACACTAATTTAAACGAGATAAGCTGTATTTTATCATTCTACGTTTTAAGTAGGTATTTACCTAGTGCGAAACACGTAGAATTAACATTTGTTCGTTTACACAAAATATAAATAATAATTACCTATGTGATTTATAATTTACATAGAAAAAAAAACTCTATACTGTATACGCTAACCTTGTAAATTCTTTCACACTATTATTTTGTTGTACATGAAAACGTTATATCGCACCAGTATCATTTTTTGTTATACTAGACATTACTACCAAACCAAAGCCCAAAAACACAAAATAAATTGAAAAGCATTGACCGCATACCCAATATTTTACACTCAGTACTCCGAATGATTGACTATCTCCAGAATGATATGTTCAGCTATGCGAGACACTTCCAAATAAGTTTCAGGAAAGGATACTCACATCCGGAGTGAGGTCATAAGCGAAACTTTCGATAAGGATAAAGCTTTGATACAGCACAAACAAAGTAATGGTAAACAGGAGACTCGTATAACAACTGAAAAGGCAAATCAATCCGAACTATCAATATATTGGAGGTCAAAGAAAAAGATGCTTTGAGAAAATCATCAATTTGCAAAAACTTTTTCATTTTGTGAAACAATAGCCCGTATTCGTGATTACTTATAAAATGATAAAAGCTAGCCTATAAATAAATAAATAAATATTCCCGGACACTTAACACAACGCCTTCTAGTCCCAAACTAAGCAAAGCTTGTACGATGGGAACTAGATTGCTGATATAAATACATACATTTTTTTTGTAAATACATACTTATAATACATAGAAACACCCAGACACAGAACAAACATCTATGTTTACAACACACAAATGTTTGTTCTCGGTGGGGATCGAACCTACGACCCACAGCACGGAAGGCAGAGCTACTACCAACTGAGCCATGACGCCTGTCAATAACTTAATAAATAAAATAACTTAAATCAAATAAATTTCCAACATAACGTAATTAAAAAGACGGTAAAGTAAATACAGAAAGTGACATCATTCGCTCAACAGAATATTAAACTTTGACGCCAGTGAAAGCGTTTCCCAATACGATGAAATTTCAAAAGATAATTTCCCGAAATACTCTGAGATTCTCAAATTTCCGTCCATCAATTACCTTAATGATGATAGAGCTGCAGGATGTTTCGAGTATAAGGCAGGGGCTCAGAAATCATGTTTTAATTTCCCCGTAGACTTGTGCAAGTGTGTAAAACAAAAGGTAAGTGAAAACGCTGAAATACCAGGCATTATTATACGCTCATATTTAAAAACGTATATTTATTTAATTTAGGTTTACTTAATACTAATTTCGGTTTCAATTAGTTAAAAATTACTGAAATAAATTGGAAAGAGCTATTTTTTAAAAGTTATATAAAATATTTTATAGCTACAACTGTAAAATCTCACTATCATCTGAATACTTTCTAAAAACTGGGCTAGTCAAACGTGTGATACTCAAAGTCACAGAATCAGTTCATTCGTCCGTCGCTTGCACTGGCACCAAACCTTAAAATAAAGGGGTTCCTTCAAAGTGAGGGTCATTAATCATACCTATCCTTAATCCAGAGGAAGGTACTATATATAGTAGGTGCCAAATAACACCGCAATACAGGTCATTCACCCACCTTCACCTCGATGTAGCAGAATTCAATTTATGTATGGTAAACTGTTGGATGTTAGGAAAAATATGATTTTTATTCTCTGTAGTAGAACTCTTTGGTTCGTCTCTAATAAAAAATAGGTGCATTTAAAAAATAGAAGTTTAGTGACTGATGTCAAAATATAACAAGAATAAAGTTGTTTCCTTGAGAATAAAAATTATATTTTTTCTAACATCCAACATAAACAAACAGTGCTACGAGATTCGAGCGATTACCGTCTTAGCGATAGGTTTGTATGGAAAGCGACAGAATTAGCCATTCATAAATTGAATTTGGCGACATCATGGTGAAGGTGGGTGAATTACCTGTATTGCGGTGTTATTTGGCACCTACTATAGATGTGGAAATTATCAACTAGAGTTAGAACCCCAACGATTAATTTTATAATCCTCTAGAGAAGGCTGTACGTATAATTTTAATTTACCACGTTATAATAAGTTGTCGAAGGTATCGTTTCTATTAAACGGTGACCGTAGCAAGACAGTCGTAAGCAATGTACATTAATTCAATTTAAACTTTATTACTTACTTATCTGGTTAAATTTTACATTGTTTGAATTCAAAAATAATTATAAATATAGGTCTAAAATATTCATAATTTAAATTTTGAATTTCTTTTGCTTTAATATAAATAAATAAATATTCACAGACATTTATACACAACGCTTTCTAGCCTCAAACTAAGCAAAGCTTGTACTATGGGAACTAGATGGCTGATAGAATACATAATTTTTTTTTTTTTTGTAAATACATACATAGAATACATAGAAACACCCAGACACAGAACAAACATCTATGTTTGCCACACACAAATGTTTGTTCTCGGTGGGGATCGAACCCACGACCCACAGCACGGAAGGCAGAGCTACCACCGACTGAGCCATGACGCCATATAGCCACCAATTTACCCGTAAATACTCCCACTTGGCCTTATTCATAACTTAGCGGATGCCAATTTCTAGAAAACTACTTAAGCTTACAGCTTTCAATATTATAAGGACTAGTGATTATAGACATTGATTTCCGGGGACGTAATAATAAATAAAAATTAGCATTATCTTTGTCAATATTTTATGATACAGACAAAAGTATAGAGCACAAATAATACCAATTACTTGTTTGATTATGTTTAAATTTTTGTCTAATAAAGGACAGATCATATCATTTGATTCATTGCAACGAAACAGCTAGTAATATGCTATCCTGTTTGGTAAATTATAAATAAAGTGGAAAAGCAAGCTAAATCTAGCTTTGAGCCACTAAAAACAAAAGACTATCGGATCTCATAACATTCCCGCGCGTGTAATGTCCGCATATTTTACTTGCTGGGCCCCGGGAGAATGGGGGATAGTCTGCCCATTGTCCTAGTGGGGTACTTTATAGAAGCGCAACTCATTTTGTATTTTCTCATACCATTGGACCGCAGAGCCACAGCGCAATCAAAAACTCTGGTAGTTTTTACGCGAGAATTGGTTTTTTACCCAATCTTATTTTATTTTGCACTATAGGTAGGTACATTATTATTGAAATGCAGTACTTACCTGTTCTCATTTTATTTTTTACTTTACCACATTAATATTTAAACTTACCTAATTGTAAACTGCTTAATAAAGTTGGTCAGTTGTGTGTCCGTGAACAAGTAATAGGTAATGACATGTCATAGATGAAGCTTATCCGTCACACAGTATTAGTTCCACCTCAGAATATTGAACCTAAGAGTTCTACCCTGTTCTACCCTAAACAATCCTAGCACTATTAGGTAAGTAAGTATAGGTACATGGATGCACTGTAAGAACAAAAAATTCCAGATGAGTTAAGTGACTGCGGCGTGGACTCGAAAATGGCTGTACGAATTTCTGCGTATCCCGTTTGGGGTGATAAACGCGATGCCTGCTGTAAGCAGTATATTGGCTAGAACTTTGGAAAAATCGAAACACTGAAATGGTTCGGTGTACATGATAGTGCACTAAAATACATACATTCATTCGGTTTTGATAAAAACCATCGAACATATAGCTAGTATCCAATAAAAAAAATCGAATAATTTACGATTCGTTTTTTTTTAAGTTGTTTCCTTTAATTAAACGTCTCCAAGGAAGGACTTAATGTATGTCATTGAACTCAAGTTTATTTGCTTTCACAAGTCTTTTGCAGCAAAGGTCAACCTTTAACTACTAGTTACACCGTTATTAATTACTATGAGTTTATTTGTCCACATCCACCAAGAGACGCATTTGGTTCAGCGTTTTGAACAAATATCGTTAAGTACAGCTGCTCTGTATAAAAGTCTGCAGATGTTTGATTAGTAGGAAATTCTTTTATGCAAGAAAAGGATACTAATATACATAGAAAAAAAAGGTCCATAAGTGTATAGTTTTCGTGTGCAATCTTGATCCCAAAAATATAAATGGTTTCGTTAATATAGTATGAATAATAGACTATTTCGATTGTTTACCTTTATAATTTAGTGAATAAAAAACCAACTACTTTACGTATAATGTAACAGCATCTTCTCAATGAGACGTCATTTTACTGAAAGGTCAAATAATTTTGTTCTTTGCTGGTATTCAGAGCGTGGAGAAACCATTGTTACTCTCTTGAACAATGCTTGTAATTGGAACAAAGTTTTTGTGTTGCTTACAATTTGTCTTTGGGGAAGTGAGTCTACAAACTATGTTAATATTTACCGACAAGTTCTAGAAACATTCACAGTTTTCATGTACTTGAATGTTTGTTTGATAATTACCTAGCTTACAGCAAAACAATGTTCAATTTGAAGTAAATAGTTCCCAAAGTAAAGATGATAAAATAAAGTGACGAATGGAGAGAAAAGGTGGCCTTTGCCAAGCAGCGAGACAAAATAGGTTAATTAAAAAAAAGCACCACCTATGAAGTAAAATGCAACAATTTTATGGTAGTCAAGCCATACAAAAAATTGAGCAAATTTGTGAACAAACTAATAAAATATAGAAAATCGAGACCCAGCTGTTATAATAAAAGACTTAATAAAAAGAAAGTATAATTTTTCTTTACACAATAATACAAAAGTCTGTAGGTATCACAAAATATAAATACAATGTTACCCGTAGGAAAAGGCAAACTCGGGATGATGTTATGATATTAATATTGGCATTTCGCCAATATTCACTCGCTCAACATGAAAGTCCCCAAGTATTGTTTCAAAAAGAACAGCTGGTTCAATCAAAAACAAAGAAAAATTTACAAAAACTTACTTTTTTGAAGCAGGAGAAATTTATTTATAAAAACAAGCGAATTACTTTGTTGAAAGTTGTTTTTACTGCATGCAGCAAGCTTATAAAATTCCGGCTTAGAAATAACTCTTGTTCCAAGAATTATTTGATAATTACCTTTTCCTTCACCAGTTAGTTTAACACTCCATGGTTGTACCTGTAACTCAACTTGGAATTCACAAGGAGTTGAAAACAACGTTTTACATTTACAAGGATATCTACATAATATTGTTGCTAACTAAATACCTTAATTAGACAAATTTAAAAAAAATTTGAAACCCATTTTTTTCTTAGGAATATAAAATAATAAACCCATAAATTGCTATCACTGGGAACAATATAGGAACACTTTTAAATTTTACGTTATTTTTGGAGTTTTATGGTAAACTAGATCATTTTGAATAAAAACTCGCGAAACGTAGGTACACGCTTGAGCCAGAATTCCATAAACAATCCATAAAACCACTAAAACAATTAATGTCAAAACCAGCCCACGTTCCGTCCGCCAGCTTCATTTCATTCACAAGCAGTGGACACAAAACTGCATAGAGCAGTGGATATAAAACTGCAATATTCGTAAACGACGTGCGTTGTCGCTGCATACATAGAAAACTGGTCATCGCTTCTTTGCCTGTGCATAGTATTTGTAACGTGATGATTTTTATTCACTTAACCATCTATAACAATGTAGATGGAGTCATACATTTTGAGATTGCTTTAGTGCTGATATCGAGAAAAATGACAAACATTATAATGTTTTAGTCATTTAGATTATATAAGTACTTGCAGAAAACAGTATTTTATTCTTTTGGTACCCATTTTTCTGTTCATACTTTCTTCCTGACTTAGGGTAGTGTTTGTTGCTTAGTAGTAACTAATTAGGATTAGACAGGCGTCCAGGTTAAGCTTTTTGCATAGATGCGTTCCAGTAAGCCATATTGAAAACTAACGGGCCGAATTACGAGCCCTGTGGTACTCTGCTTACCATGAATTCCGTAAAAATAAGTGATACGCGAAAGTGAACCGTCAGTAGCACTGAATGTTATTGCAACTGAAACAACTTTTATAAATTGAATTTATAAAGTCTTGAGTTCTTTCAATTTCAGCGATGTAGGGAACGAAAAGGTTTCACTGAATTCAAAGAAAGTGATAATCGGTAAAATTAGTTGTAAACACTTTCGTTTACTTTTAATATTTTTGGTTCCTTGATAAATTAGCATAAATTAAACATTGTGAACACATTTTACAATATTCTTTAAAGGTACTGTGCTAGAAATAAAATTGTTTATTTTACTGTGGCTGCTGTTTCTAAAACCCCCATGCGAGTTGATTATGATTAGTGATAACAAAATAACAGAGATTGATTGAAACATTTTTCACATGTCCAATAATATTTGTAGATCGCCGATCGTGTCAAAACACCCAAAAAATTATCGTAGCACCTCGAAAAATTTTGTCAAACGTTCCACCGCTTGGAACCTAACACGACCGATGTTCAATGCTGCATAATTTAAAAATCCACTACGTTGAACGCAATCTCTACATAAATAAAACGAACTGTATTCCGATAACTATTGGGACCATTTTGCAATACCTAAAATGGCTTTTTTATTTTGTTACACTAGAAATGCTCGAAACTGGACGATTCTTTCGGAACTCAGTTTATTAGATATGAGTCGGTGGTTTCACTGGCAGGATATTTGAAAAATTGACGTATAGGTTAAAAAGAATTTTCTGAACGAGTATGATGTAAGTTAGCTAACTTTTATATTTACCCCTTTATGCGGGGAATTCACCAGATGGACGTCCGTCTAGTGAATTCCCCGCTTTATTCATATTCAACTGTCATTTTAGGGCGGCTTTAAAAAATGCTCTATTATTGTCACTTGCATGACAACAAAAATAAATGACAACAGATTTAGCATTTATTTAAGTTAGCTCACTTTTAGAAGACCAATATGAATAATTACCCCTTATTATGTGTTCTTGCCTTGCTTTTGGAATACCTTACCACCGTGTCTATTCGATCGAAAAAGATAAAACACGGTGTAACCAAGCCTGCAAAGAGTTTATTAATAACAAGTTTGGTGCTTAACTTAGTTTTAGTCAAAGGACAATTTTTTAGTTGCTTTTGGTTATCGTAAGCGGACAAGTTGTGTTCATCAGGCAGCTTGAAAACGAAAGCGTTTGTACCGAAACTTTTCTGACAAGTGAAATATTTTATGTGTTTATATATTTTCCACTGCATACCTAAATATTTCCATTAAACCAAACTTTCAACTCACAGTAGTCTAATTTTTCCAGTGGTATACCAAACCGATCAAAGGCATGTCTCAACTAATCATGAACTCAAAATGATATTCCGTCAACTTCGTTTGATCTCGTCAATATTCACCTGAACTAGTTACCGAATCTAATGCCGCTGATACGCGGATTAGGTTATAACATCCGAGACTAGACAAGCGTAGACACATTCGGCCTTACCACGTTATCAGATTTATCTTGGATCTAACAAAAACCGCCAAAAACCACGTGTGCTTTGGACTTAGTTCCCTATCAATAAGTTGTCTGATTTATTGTAACATATAAATCTGACAACATTGACAGGGGTTAAGTCCAAAACACACGCGGTTTTTGGCGGTTTTTGTTAGATCCAAGATAAATCTGGAAACATAATTTGGGGGATAGGTTATAGAAGTGATACTTACTCCTACTACTTAACAGCACTTAGCATAGCATAGCATTAATGATTTAAAACTTCCAGGATATAGGTTTCGTAATACCTTCAGAACTATGTATTTTGATTTTTTTTTCGTACCAACATTAAATTTATGAAAACTACCGTCTAAATTATAAAACCGCATGATTTAACTATGCGTTTAATTTGGTCAGCTTTGCACGTAATTTTTTTCTTGCGCCCATAATAAATTTAAAAGGTAGATAGAAGATAGAATATTCTTTATTGTACACCACTTATATGTAAACAAAATAACAAAAAAAAAAACCATAATTGGTAATACGATCAAGTTTTAGAAAGTAGGTACAATGGGCGGCCTTATTGCTTAAAGCAATCTTTTCCAGGCAACCTTTGGATGGACAGGATCTAATACACAAAACACGGACGGGGCGTACATAAAAATAATTTGAATTTATTGAAATAAAATTAATTAATAAATATAATCAAAAAGTACCTACATAAACTAATACATAATATATATTATTATATCTTTATAATAAACATATATAAACTTAAATAAATAAATAAACACCTATATAATTACCTAATTACTATAATTTAAAAGAGAAGAAATAAGGTTCATGATGATGATGACGCTAGAGAAAGTGTAGACAAATAATGTTGAGTAATCATGTTTTTACAAATAGGAAGAGATTTAAAACAGCCTAAACTTAAGGGTGCGTCAACTCAAACCATGAATTTACCTTATGCTGTTGCAAAATTAAAGTGCAAAGTAGCCAGGTTCTATTTCCTATTCAGTGCCCAAGCATTGGTCACAGAACATCATTAGTGGATGAAGAATTGTGACTTCCGCCAGCCTAGATTTCAAAGACTGCGTGGCAAAAGCAGGTGGAAGTAAAAAGAAAAGTTAGCTTGAGTACAGCCAGATTATGGTTGTACTTTTTGAAAATCAAATTTTACTTTTTGTACCTCACAACTAACAAACCTCGTTGGAATTATTGTTTTTCAAAAATAACCTAACCTCAATTTATTGAAATAATTTCACCGGGTATGATAATCGTATTTGCTCTCATGCGTATTCTCCTAAACTCTGGATTACGAATAACAATGTTACTGTTTTCATCAGTATTTCGTGGGTTCACTGAGCGGTATAAAGTTAATACTTTTGTGAATAGTAAGCTCTGGCTATATGAGTTTTGGAGCAATTCGTTTTTACTTTACTGTCCGTCCGTATTTCAACTTTATATTCATTACCTTTGAACTCCTATCTCATGGCAGTTATATTTCTATGTCTGTGACCACTGCCTATCCTGTCTGCATATTTCAATAATTATTGCCGATATCAATTACCACGAGTATACAGTGCTTAACTAGATGTTTTAACTCGTTTGTTGTATAACCAATCTGACGTTTATCATCCTTAATAATCATTAACGCTATCATCAGAACTTTTAGTAATAACTCTATCAGCAGTAATCAACAGCTTGTATTAAGTTTATTCTATAATATCGAGTAAAATAAAATTGTGGATTTGTGCTCTAGGTCCATATTTGCATGTTCCATCAAGCCCAAATAAAAACAAAATACCCCAGCGTTATTTTAAAGCCAGTACGTTTGTGAATAGTAAACCCAGAGCGCTGGCTTAGGCGTAATTAGTTTCGTTCGTACAATTTTAGACTTTATTGCCCGGTTGTCATCCCTCGGCATGGTAATGGCTTCCTGTGTTAATTTATATACAGCGAGAAATAAATTATGGTTATTATTCGTCAGGTACCGGTGGAAATGTTTAGTAGACAGATAGGATAGCCGCCCTTTTGTTTTGGCGCTTCAATTCCGTCTGGAAATGTATGTAATGTTGTGTGAAATTTTTAGCCGTGTTCACTAGATCCATCAATATTATTTAACATATTTTTTTATTTTTTTTAAGAACATGGTATTTGGTTTTCAAAACAGTGTTTATTTTTTTAATAGAATAATGTAAAGGTAAGTACTAATTAAGTAACTTTACAAAGAAAATTACGGCTCACAAAGTCCTATAATATTTAATTAGTTACACATGAAACAGTCGAGCTACTTGCAAACCGTAGGTATATAAGCATCTACTAAAGCTTTGTTTTCGCGATCGTAACGCACAACGCTGCGGTATGCGGCTCAACGCAGCGTACCGCGTTTGCTCTTCGGCGCTGACGCATACTGCGACGAAACAAGAGACCATTCAAGACGGTTTTCATATGATTATGTGTCCGGCACCGCATGTCGCATATACCGCAGCGTCGTGCGTTACGATCGCGAGACCAAAGCTTTACACGTAAACTTGAAACATACAATATTTTTTTTTACGTAATCTTCCCAGCGAAAATAAGGCATTTCTCTCAACTAAAGGAAGTTTGTATACGTGTGGGATAACACGGCAAAGTTTGTAAAATAATCACCTATTAGAGAACCGCCTCAGGCCGTGCACGTCTTTAGGATGGTTGTGTTAGTTGGCTTCCTGAGACAATAACCGTAATGTACCTATATACTCGCAGTCGACTAATACATTCTTCACTGTCGGTTGAAAATAGTTTAGTTTATTAGTTAGTGATGCTTTTAAAAAAATAAAGTTTTTAATAATAATTTGGTATATCAATAAAAACCCACAGAGTATCTCACAAATAACAAGAAACAGGTTTAATGTATGTAGTAATCAGAAAACCCCTAAAAACAGAGGCTCTTATGAGTTATTTGGACGATTTAGTAGCGAGATGCCTACTATTGGACTTAGTACAAATGAAGGTAAATCGTTTGGTTTATATTTACGGGAGGTAAAGGTGTTGTATGAGTTTCATATTTATGCATATCTATTAGTCGGCACCTTTGTTTCGTCCATTTTTTAAGTTTTCGTTGCACATTACTCGTTAAGACTCCTGAACTTTTAAACCCAAAATAGTTTACGAAGCTCGTAATGATTATTTTGTTTTCACGTGAAGTTTGTTCAATTCTAAACCGTACTCATGAGGTATCAAAGTTGAAAGTTCTCAAGCAGGTTTATTAGTAATACTCAAGTGCACAGATATATCCATTTTAGCGAGTTTCCTTCCTACCCCAAGTTTGTTGAGAGTTAATTTTCTTTGTGAATTTCGTAACAAACTTCATGAGTGATAATACGAGGAAGATTCGAGTTTTTCAAGTCTTTGTTATTTAAAATAAGAAATGTAGGAAATACTTTTTATAAAGTTGCAAGATAAACATGAATATTTGTACCTACTTTGCTAGTTAATACCAGAATACATTTACGGTCTTACCTTGAATCGCCTCTCAAGAGTTGATACCTATATTCTTTATCAGGTTATGTAGCTCAACTGTTTCATGTGCATTTTGTTAATATTGTAAATACTGTATTAGTTGTAAATTTTTTGTGTATAAATTACTTTTTATCAGGAAAATTTTCACCCATAAACCTCTTTTAACGTTAAAAAACTACTAAGCGGTAAAAGTGCCCGACGGACCGTGAGGTTTTAGTCAGTAGAGTCTGACATAACCTACCGCTGTAACAAGCAGTAGGTATCCATGATGGATTTCCTCACGTAAAAAAAAAAAAAAAAAAAAAGGTGTCAAAACATAACAAAGAAGAAAAGCTTAGACTAGTATCTTGCCTTCTTTAAAAAATCCACATAATCTTGTTCAGCGGAAACTTCTTTATTAGTTTAGTATCTAAAAGCATTTCTATCCAAAATTCTCGAATTTGAGTAGCCCAACCTTCTTGAGTAAATCGTTTATATAAAAGCGTTTCTAACATTAGTAAACACGTCACAACCAGAAACTTTTGAGGATGAAAAGTTTCCAAGAGGCAAATAGTAAGCAGTAAACCGAAATTTTCCTTCAAGTTTTTGTTAAAGATAAAAATGTTCCGAGCAAATTCCGCCGTGAAGATTGATGGTCGATACATTACTGAACGGCGAAAGCTAATTTAGCTTTTAGGCATTTTGTTAAATTTATTTCTAGTTTTTGTACCCATTACCAAAAAATACACGTGTCAAGTAAATAAAATAAATTAGCCTTTATTTCCTTAAAGTGTACCAGTATTTTACAAAATTCTGAAATAAAATAATATTAACATGCAAATGGAATAATATAAATTTATAATAATACAATTTCAATAATTCTAATAATACCTATACATACATAAATCTAATTATTGACTAACATAAAACTCTTGTAAATAATAAAATTTAATTTTTAGTAATCTTTTGGTATTCTTTAAAAAAAGAACACGTGTCATATACTGTAGACGTATTGCTAAGAATTACCAGTAGACTTAGGCCGGGTTCCCACTACGCCGGACAAGCAAAGCTGCCGGAAGGGCTGTACAATTTATAAAGAGCTATTCACATTATCCCGGATCCGGCATTTTTGCCGGTCCGGCGTAGTGGGAACCCGGCCTTAGTGTACACTATTTAAGAGATACGCAGACGAGTCAACTTCACTCATGTGACCTCCAAGTCTTCATCTACCGATTTCCAGTCCTCATCCAATGGACTGTTGACCATTAAAAATGACATCAGTAAGGGCTTGTACACAAAACTGCGATGCGACGCGATGCGAATTCGCAACGCAGAAAATTGCGACACGAATTTTTGCGATGCGATATCGTGCGGCAAGGCGTCACCCTTCCGCGATTAGGGTGACCATTTCTTCGACGACCGTCAACCGTACTGAACGTATTTTAAAAACTAGGTCGTGACATGGATCGTAAAAAGAAGTGTGCACTTTTGTTATTGCTTAGGAGATACAGGAAAAAGAAACAAAAAAGATCTGCGAATCAATTCGCAAATTCTTGCGATGCGTCGTGCGTGCTCGCAGGTTTTTACGATGCGACGTCGCATCGCAGTTTTGTGTACAAGCCCTGAAATTGTCAGAAACTAAAATATCTAAAAAAAAAAATGTCACAGCCTGATTGTGTTGCTTTCAAACTATCTCAAAAGTAAGTTGAATTCGCTACAGATCCGAATAATTAGCCGTTGCAGCACCAGGTGATCACTAACTGAATTATAGCTGCAGCTAGGGTTGCCAACTTTTTGTTAAAGAAATAAAGTATTTTAGGGTCAGAGAAGGACAATAAACAGTATTTATAGAAAACATTATTTTATTGTATTCACATAAATTAGTGGCGGATCTAGGTAACTAGGGGTACCTACCAATTTAAGTGACTTTACTAAAATTACGGGGCTTAAGCTTGAGGCAATAGTGCACCACATGACATGGCCCTAGGACTCTCTCGGTGGATTGGGTACCAATTCTATAGATACTTAGGGTTACTTAGATGGTATTCTTGTACAACAGTAAACAGTATTTTAGCGAAATAAAGTATAATACTGTTTTAAACAGTACGGTTGGCAACACTAGCTGCACCTGAGTGTGAAATTGTATACGGATGCTGTCTTCGCGCGTTTCGGAGCATCAATTTTATCTATGAAGCTGCGTAATCTGGGGCACCAAGACATGTTTGGTATTACAACCCAATTTTTACAATCACGTGCAAGTGTAAGACACGTGTGTGATCTGTTATGATTTCTGATTAAGACTTTAAAGCTACGCGCGCACTTGACGGCCGATCAAGCGGCCAACTTTTGCCAACTGTCCAACCAAGACACTGCCAAGTTTTGAAGCTTCATTGCACATTTTCTATGACTTTTATGTCATCGTATTATTATAATACAATATGCATATTTAGATATTATGCAGACAAATTGAAACCACGTATAAATAAAGTAGATGTACCTATATCTGAAACACTATGCAAACAAAATGCGATACTCGGGACGGTTTCTATCGTAAAATAAGCCTGTGTGTTTCCATTGAAGTCAGGTGAAGTCTGCCGTTCGCAAACTGTACGTGCTTCAGGTGCGTCTCTTAACGAAGTTGCATTCCTTTGTATGTTCTGTCTGGGGGGAGGGTGTTGACAACTTGACTGGTCTTTTCTTTATATCGTTTTAATATTGCTAAAGAGCTAGAGATAATATTTTTCTAGACAAACTTCTCTCTGATTCTATGTATTCTAGAAAATAAGAAACTCACTTATAAATCAACTTTACTATCATGTGATTTATCTCTTAGTCAATGAAATCTATTACGTATTTAAATACTCATAGAATATAAAAACTTTCAAAGTTACGCTGAATACACTGATATTGATTGACCAAGCATTTTGTTATAGCTACAAATAAAATTATCCCGATAATCTTACAGTCATTTTCTAGATATCCAAATTAGCAAAGTAGTTTTGTTAACGTCTTTGCTAATTTGATAACAAGCTTTAAGAAATAGGATATAGTTGCTTAATTCAAAGGCTTGACTTTGCAAGCTTAGTGCTTCGAAAATGTAATATCTTGCGGCTTCCCGCTGAATTTGGGTATCCCACATGTTAGGTAACCTAAATTTATCTGCACTTGGGGTATCTGTCGTTTACACAATGCACGCTCAGCTGCTGCCGACTAATCCTTACATTTTGGAACTACGTTCATGGAATAGCTTCACTTGCAGACGTTTTTATGTCATACATCCTCTTTATTCCATTATCAGAACTTCAGAATCTTTACTACTAGTCTTGTGAACTGTAAAATACGTTGTATTTAAAATCCTTAGTATGAAAGTGCCCCACATAAAGTGAGACAAGAACAAGAAGGTGACAATGATGATGATGAGCAAAAAAATTCTATTCTAAGTTAAGTCCAAACATATTTAGGCCAATAAACGCATTCATATTTTTATCAAAAATTGTAATGACTCTTTTTGATACGTTACACCGTGTCTACGGTAATCTCCCTCTGAAATCCAAAGACAGCTGTCAAAAATAATGCATCAAAAATTATGAACTCAAACACAATGGCACATCGACCATCGGAAAAAAACACAATCAACCATATCGTTGGCTGCTTGTTTGGCTGCTAAGTGCACGTGTAGCCTAACTTCTCGTTACTGTGCTTCAATAAGGAAGTAAATCGTTGCTAATAGTTGCGCAATTAGGTAATCTGGATTCAATTAAGCTGCCTCTGTTTGCGTGGTTATTAGTTCCGCGTGAGAATATTAGATGGGTAAACGTTAAGTGTGAAGCCGCATACCTAAACTCCTAAGGTTAATCTATTTACTTTGGACTAGATTACCCTGTAGATTCTTGGTTGCAAGTTGCATGTTATTATTTCTTTATGAATTAATTAATTATTTTAATAGAAGGTCTTGCATAGTTTTGCAGCTATTTTGCTGTTTATTACATATAGAGCATATAGACCTGTAGCTTTGCTGGAGCATACGCATTATTTGGTTAAAATATTTGATTATAATTTTAGAATCTTTAGGGTGCGACTTTTCAAAATTCCTTTCTTAGTGCACCCCTACATTTTATAAGGATACTACCTTCCAAATTTTATACCTCTAGGACTTATAGTTTAGGCTGTGCGTTGATAGTGCGTAGTCATCTTCAAAAGAGTTTTTCATCCCACCATCTCGGAAAGAGTATTTTTGCTCTTCAATATCTGAGTGCAAAAGCCGTTTTTATTCTCTAGAGAATAAAGTAAATTGAATTTAGAACATCGTGTGCACTAAGTTTGTGAATTAATAAAAACATTAAACCTATTTACTGCTACATCTATGGTGCCGAATATCCTATCCTATCAGTACCTATCTTGTGATTGTAAACGTTTTTTTTTTTGCATTTAGTCATTTCCTCGCTGAGGTGGAATGAAAAGTTACGTGTTGCACTCGAGTGCAAAGATTTTTCACCTCGTGCTCTTTTGATTCCCTCGCTAACGCTCAGGATACTAATTTTGAACCACTCGCTGCGCTCGTGATTCAATTTTAGAATCCTTCGCTTGCTCGGTCATCAAACACGCGGTTAAAAAGCAACTTTGCACTCTTGTATAACAAATAACTATTATATATTTAGAAGATAATCAATTTTTTTGCTAGATCTCTCAAAATCAGTTTAAAAAAATGTATTACAAGCGCCCCTAAGACTGTAATTCCTAGACACGGTAGACATTCCCACAAATCGGTAATCTGTATATTTCCATACTTTGGTATATAGGTGGTATTGGTAACTCGAGAGCTTTTGAGGAATTCCAGACCAACTTAACTCTAGAAATGCAATTTATAGTAGTACGTGAGATTATTTTGAAAGCACTATCGAGTAAGCGATGCTTTTGAAGATTAAATCAAACTATTTACAAGCGAATTGCTAATTCAAATGAAATATCCGAAGCTACGGATCAATTTATGGCAACAAATTCAATTTCAAAAGTGCGAGAGTGCTCGAAATATTAAATAAATCCACCATTTTTACCATATCGTCGGGTTCCAGACGGACGATGAAGCCAGCATTTTATTTATGTTATATCGCATGGTTATACTAACAATACCCTGTATTTTTATTTAGCTGCTGTAGCTTGTATATTTTGATATAATAATGTTGCAGTAACGCAACCAGCTTTATGAGATATTCCAAAGAGAATAAAGAATGCATGATTAGCAACGGTTAGAACGCCAGAGAATTTTTCTCATGCGTTACATATCAGCTAGGTGAACCTTGTGCGCGCGTGAATGTTTCTTGTGTTTATAATGTTTGCATATACACTAACACACTAATAAAAATGACAGTTGAATATGAATAAAGGGGCAATATTCAACTGTCATTTTTAGCGCGGCTGTTAAAAATGCTCTATCATTGTCACTTGCAGACAACAAAAAGAGATGACAACAGATTTAGCATCATTTTAGTTAGCTCAGCTTTAGAAGACCCATATTAATATCTACCTAGTAAAAATTTAATATTGAAAACTATTAGATCTATAAAGGCATTTTGCTAAATATTTTATTTACGACCACCTTCACGGTCCTTCAACATGTGATTTGTCAAAATATATTTTGATGTTACTTTATCATCTGGCATTACATTTAATTACACCGAATAAAAATAATAGGTGGACAGAGGCCATAAATAGAAGAAAAAGAAAAATAGTAGGTACCTACTTACCTACCTTATCATCGACACGATATCAATTTGTGCTAAGCAAGCATTACAGTGCTTGGTAAACCATTAAAAAACTTATAAATAATATCATAAAATAAACACATATCAAATTTATTTTATTCTAAAATACTTGGCAGTAACTTATTTTCAGAGAAACCAAACAAATAAAGATGTATTTCTAGAATTATCTCGATTTTATGTTTATCTGCAGTTTTTCACACTTGGTGAGGGTACCAATAATACAGAGACCCTAAAAGTCGAGTCTACTAGACTGGTCTCTACCAATAGGTACCTAATAAGGATAGAACAATCTCGACTAAAATAATACAATTTTTTCTACAAACGCTTTTGATAAAAACTATTAGAAAAATGATTAAGATAAATAATGACGGTCGGCCGGTATCGGGGTCGGCCAAGAAAGCGTTGGTGCGACAAACAAGACGCCTGGACTGAGAACATTGGAAGTCTTTGGGGGAGACCTTTGCCAAGCAGTAGAAAGATTTAGGTTACATAAAAAACGAGATAAATAATGCTTTCTTACTAAACATGGCCACTAAGCTTATTAGTACAAATAGATTTTGTCAGAGAGAATTTACACCAAGCCCACAAAGTCAGAGCCAGACCAATCCACAGGTTTCGGAACTGTCAGATTAGGATGCACCGAAACGTCACCACAATCCGGCTTAATTCAAATCATACGTTATTAAAACTTGCTAGTGGTCAAGCCTTTCATACACGACACTGGACAACACTGAACGATACTGAATAATTATTTTCATCCGTTTTGATAAAGCGTGATTATCGATGGAAAATAAACGATCTTTAACGGGCCACTCGATGGATCGACATTAAGACCACGGAAAATCTATGAAAAAGACCCAATTTCTGATATTCTATGGAAGCTACGAGTATGTACAGAAGTGGACGTTTACAGACTTATGATGATGATTATTGTTTTTTCGTAGTCAGCTTATTAGAGCTTTGTATAGACCTATAACTCTAATAATAATAATATAGACCTTTACATCTATTGAACATGATTTATACAGCGTCAGGAGGCAACCTATGCCTACACTTAACGGGACACTGTATAGTGCGTGGGACAATGTTTAGATGGAGTAGGCTTGCCCATATACTCTACATAAAGGTATTTTATGGCAATAAGTGAAGCAAATTATGGCCTACCGAATATTGAGTGGTAGTCTCAGCTTAGAATGATGCATTACCTTACTCAGGAGGTACACTGTGAGACATCGCGCTGCGTCCATCACTCTGAGACGTAGAGGTCTCATGTGACTATAATTGAAAAGTGCGCGTTCTTCAGCGCGGGAGGGCTAAAGTCAGTAGTAGTAGCAGTAGTAGTAGCACTACCAGTTGAATTACTCAAGTAATAAGTATATAATACTGACAATAAACGGTCTTATTTCTATTAAAAGTTTCCAATAAATTAGAAAAAGCTCTAGCATGATAAGTTTATTTGAAGGTGTGGATTTTACCTTTATCCAATTTTCCAGCGACATTTTATATCCCAATTTTATTTAGCAATATAGGCAACTGAGTAACTACTTACCTCTACATTGTTATGTATTTATGCATTGGATTTAACCATATTATTTTTTGTTCACAGGTAATAACCATCAAATGAAAAGTAACCACAGGCGAGGAGGTAAACATAATACGAAACCTCATTCTGCTAAAATGATTCCCGAATTATACAGCGTTTCCCAATGCTAGTCCACATCTGAATTACAAACATGCTGACACAGCTCATAAAAAGACAGCTGGTTAAATCCGCCCTCATTACTGTTATTTGAAAACTTGCGCTCAAACATTTTTTTACACAGAAGAGCAAAGATTACTTAATTTTTAGGAGTTTGTTTTGTACAAAAAAGGACAGAATTATTTACCAAAATTACAAAATAAATATTATGTTGACCCAACCTTATTTACAAAAACCTTTGCGTTTATTTCTTTTTATATCTGCATGGATTCTATTTTGATTACTTTATAGCGTATAATAGTAGTAAGCTGCAAGTGTGTAACTTTTTATGTGAAAAAAAAGGTCAACCAATCAATATCTCAAATGTTACATGTTCACAAAAATAACAGAAGACCGTGCTCTGTCACACTCTTCTTCTTCTTCCGGCCCTTATCCCACTAGGTGGGGTCGGCACAACATGTTCTTTTTTTTCATTCTCCTCTATCATCCGTCATCTCAGTGTTCACTCCTCTTCTATGCATATCATCTTTTACACAATCCATCCATCTTTTTTTAGGCCTACCTCTTCCTCTATATCCATCCACATTCATACTTAGCACTCTCCTCGTTACATGACTCCCTTCCCTCCGCATGACATGCCCATACCACGCTAACCTGTTGCTCCTCATTTTCTCCGTCACTCGTGCTACTTTCAGACTTCCTCTAATATACTCATTCCTAATTTTATCCATCCTTGTGCTCTGTCACACTATAGGTCAAAATTTAGAAATGTTCACGTGTAACTGTAAAAATTCTATAAAAGTGACCTAGCTGCTTGTTTTCTACACTGCATTAGCACTCCCGAGGGCTTTGATGTGCGGGACAAACAATACACGTTTATTGGAATACCCGCACTAATTCGAGACACCTTTGTGTTGGCTCGTAAGCGGTAAATAGGATACGATATGTTTTTTTGTGGTAAGCACTGGGGAAATAGCCTTAAGACACAGAGCAGGAGAAACAGTACGCTATCTCTTTTAGATATAATCACGATAGATATCTATTTTTAGTTCCGAACCGTGAAGGAAAAAAAGTTTTCAGTCACAGAGCAGAGGGCCTAGTACGAGTTTTCAGTGTATAGTGTGGGTATATATATAGTGTGGTATGTATAGTGGTGTAAACGTCTGACGCCCAGCACACCAGTGGGCGCTGGTTTGTATGGAGACACTGAGCTGATTTTTTGAGAAGCTTGGTCTACACCAAGCCCGTACTCGCATGTCGAGCTTCTCAAAGATCCGCTAAGTGTCTTCATACAAACTAGCGCACACTGGTGTGCTGGGCGTCAGACGTTTTACACCAGATTTACACACCAAAACTGGTACTAGGCGCTCAGAATATAATATACAAACTTCTGCTTGCAAATGCTAAATGAAGGGTCACAATCAGGACTGGATTTTGAAAGACAAGATTGTTTTTTTTATGTTTGGGTTCTGAGGTTTTATGCACAGTGCGGCAAAGATTTTAATCTTATAAAGATGACGTCACATCTCGGCCAAAAACTCGTTTCATGCACTGGTCAACTAGTTTGTGACGTCATCTTTATTACAGGAAAATCTCTGCGATATAGAACTTTATCTGTGTTCTTTTTTCATAAAAAGTTATGTTTGTGTAGTAGAGTTTTTTACCTCTAATCTTTTAATTTCGATATTTTATCCCAGAGCAAAGTGCATAATTTTGAAACTTAATAAGAAAGAACTACGTTGGTAATAGGCACTTTATTTTTATGTCCTAAACGTTTCTCTGCTAAGTGGTAATTTTCTTGGCTTGGGTTTTCAGTTCTTTGGGCAGTTTCCTCTTTTTATGTGAGCTAATTTTATTTCTGTGTAATTAAAATTAAACTTTAGCTCACCTAGGTATCCTGTTTCATTTATCTACGTATTCCTTGGAATATAAGTTATTCAATTTAATTTGTGGATTTTTGTTCAAGTTACAAAAAGTTACAAGTAAAAAAATTCTAAATAAATATTCATGGAAATTTCTTACAGTGCTCTCTAGTTCAAAGCTTAGCTAAGTTTGCTAGTTGTCTGAAGGTGCACATGAAGGGCGACCTTCCACTATCGCATAAGCGCCAACTCATCGACATGTGTATCCTGCCCGTCCTAACTTACGGTGCTCAGACTTGGTCATTGACTGAGTTGCAGAAGTCTAAACTTAAGATTTGCCGACGGGCAATGGAACGTAGTGTTCTAGGCCTAAAACGCATCGACCGGGTGCGGAATACAATGCTGCGTTCGATGACTGGCATTGCCGACGTAGGCTAAAAATCAGCGAAGCTCAAGTGGGAGTGGGCGGGTCACGTAAGTCGGATGCAACCTGAGAAGTGGGCGAGAATCGTCACTCCTTGGGTGCCTGAGAACGGGAGGCGACAACCGGACCGGCCGAGAAAACGTTGGCGGGACGATCTCGACGTTCACATGAGAGAGTGGTGGAACAACGCCAACGACCGGGACCAGTGGAAAACTTTGGGAGAGACCTTTGCCCAGCAGTGGGATAAAATAATGGTGGCTATAATATTTAGAAAATAATTTCTGAATTTAAATTTCCAATACAATCGTGATAATGTCTTCAAAAATGCCAAGGGATAGATTTCAAAAAATACAATGCAGAATTAAGTCATGAGTATTTTTCCAATCTAACAATAAAGATCTACCTACACTATTGTTATGGTACGTTTTCCGCGTAAACAGATAGTATTGCAATTGTAATACAGAATAGTGTTGGCTATTCGCCAGTGAGACATGTAACATTTCCTACTAAAACTTTGATTTTACACTTGCATAAGAATCTGCAAGGCTGCAAACTTTTAAAACTAATTAGAATTATTTAATTTAGTTAGTTATACTCTAGATTTTATTTGTTGATTATTTTTTTAAATAAGTAGAAAAAAAACTGTTCAAGAAGTAGATAAAAAACGGAATTATCTTCTCTACCCGTGTTTTCATTTAATGTCGAGTAGGCCCCACTCAATACACAAAAATAATAATATACCTACTGCCACGTTGAGCTATGATATAATAATATATTTTTTATAATAGGCTTAAATACACCAATTTTCGACAAAATATATATTTATCAATTTAAAAAGTATTTCTAGTATATTTTTATTTCTCTGAATTTCATTAAAAAAAAATGTGTGAAATTCACACGTGGTAGAATTGAAACCTTAAAAAAAAAACAGTGCGTAGTATTTATTTTTATGTACTTATCCAATATGCAGTACATGTAGTTTTAGAAGTTTTCACTTCAAAAAAAAAAAGTAAAAAGTTGCAAAAAGTTTAATGTCGCCTTGGATTTGAGCTTGTTCCCGTTGTCGGTCTGACCACAGTCACAGATTATATAATACCCGAAGTCCAACGTTATCACTATTCGCAAGCAGTACATCTGCTGCGATGGTTGAAATTACAGCTATGTCATTATGCTCATGACGCTCATGTCATGCTATGTATTTATGTCATTTCTGTTTTCATCTTTTCCGTTTCATTGACTTTCAAATCACAACGGTGCTAAAGAAGTTTTCACTCCAAAATTTATCTTTTTGACATAATAATGTAAGAAATAGTTTCCTTTCTGGGGCCTTATTCACTATGACCAATACAAGCGCGTTACGCAGCACGACAAGACAGCGGCGTGAAATCGCCCTATGCCTATGCCGTATTTCCTATGCCATAAATGTCATTCCTTACGGTGACGTCATACGGTTACGGCAAGGAATCTCCTAAGTCATACATAATAATGCCCCTGTAAGTTTTTAAATATTCTCAATAAGACGAACATGTTTACGCGACTACTTGAAAGATTCTCAAACAAATCAAAATGCTCTGGAACCGATGCTACGGCCACAGATTTAAAATTCAGATGTGACACTGCACCACTTACATTCAAAGAATATTTGTTTTAGAATCTTGAGTCAGCATTTGATTTCGTGGTTTTACTATTGGGCGATTACACACTATCACCGACACGACACGATACCGATATGAGTCTCTTTTTCAGACTATAACGTGAGAGTTACCTAATGTTATTGTTTCCGATTGTCTGCTCATAGTGGATATTGATAGGTCCGCGCGCACTAAATATAATCTAAAAAATAAAAAAAATCTTTGCTTTGGGCCTTTACCCACTAGTGGCTCGAAGATACGGGACATGTCAGTGGCTCGAAGTAACGTGTCAGCGCTGCGACGATACGGTGTGAAAGAGTCTGGTATTTTTGACATTAGTTTTCTTCTTATTCTTTTATTTATGGCCCCTGTCCGTCGTCATTTCGACAGACTTTTTTGCCAGTGTCAAGTGAATATTTTGTAACAATATTAGTTACGTTAAGTCATTCGTCAAGTCGACTGACATTTGTTTCGAAGGCAAAATTGTGGATTTTCCCTTCAAAACTTAGAAATAAATGTTATAATTTACGGAAACCACTTTATGCACATTTATTCCAATGGCTCACACTTTACGCTATGACCCTTGTCAACCGCCGCCGCAGCGGTTACATATTAAACTGGAAACGCGCGGTTAGCCGCCCCTGCGTTTAACCGCTAATGCGTTTGAGGCCTTTATTGGTTAAATTGGTAAAATTGGTTTAGTATTGTTGTTTAATTCCACCGAAATTAAACAACAATACTCACAATAACACAAAAAAGTGCTAATATAGTTTCCAGAAATGTCAGAAGTTCTCTAATAACGTGTGGATGTCGCATCGCTGTGTGAAAACGGCTATTGTCAAGAGAGACGTTTGCAATGCTGATGCGAATGCATTGTGTTATGGCTAGCCATAACTTTTCATAGTCTCCGTAACATCTTTTCACAACTTACGAGCATAAGGAACCAAACGTATTTTTACAACAAGCGATTGCTAGAAAATGAGTTTCGCTTCTGTTTTTCGTGTTCGCTCAATCTGCTTTTTCATGACAGGAGCAGTTTTCTAGATTATTCTTTTACAATAACCAATATTCAGGTCAATTTGTAATCAGTCTTCTTTACAAGAGTTTTTTGAAGTGAAAACTTCTTTAGCACCGTTGTGATTTGAAAGTCAATGAAACGAAAAAGTGAGAAAACGGAGATCTCAAAGCTAATTTACGTACGCTTTCTAAAGAGACTGCTGGCCAAGCGGTTTTATGGTGGGCATACACGCTACAAGAAATCGTTACGATCAGACTGTACAGTCGATTTCTCGTAGCGTGTATGCCCACCATAACGGATTGGATCGAATCGAGACTAGCTCGTAGTGCGTGGGTTCAAGCCTCGAGCAAACATTTGTTTGAAGGTTTCTACTACGTGTGAATGCACACAAGTCATGTTTTTTTTTTACTATAACCTTTTACTTCTCTAGAACAAACTGGCCTTACTCGATTGGGAGTTCCGCATCAAAAAAGAGTTGTGAGTTTAACAGTCTATTTCCAAACTCATTGCAGTCCTAGCAGGCAGACTTTGCCGATTATCGCTTTAGAAGCGTAGTAAACGAAGCGATTTGTGGTGCGTTCTAGAAGTTTCCGTATTTTAGGTGAGCTCTGATTGGTCGGTAAGCTGACCATTTGTGGTCACAGCTCAGCTGGATTTGCTAAGCGATGTTTGAATACTTTGACTATCACATAAAGCGGAGCTTGCATTCTACTCTAGAGTCCCTGAGCATCCGTTTGGGCGGAGCGAACTCTTGGATATAAAAGTGAAAAGTTGTGCCACCTAATTGTGAGTTGTGACAGATTATGAAAAACAAATAAGTAACTCAACTTACTCCCAACTTGCTTCGTACTTACGACTCTTTTTATTTGGTAGCTTGCTTTTTATTTTTATTTATTTATTTATAGTAAAGATAAAAACCAGTAACACACTTAGATCAAAACATTTCGGGATACAACACATTAGGGGACAGTAGGGAGTGACTTCAGTGGTCGCAGGAATAAAATTTTGTGATTAAAACAATAGTGAAGTCAGGCATCCATGTTGGTACATAGTCTTTTTTCTATACAAATATTATAAAGAGGAAAGGTTTGATTTTTTGTTTGTTTGTTTGTTTGTATGAATTGAATAGGCTCCGAAACTACTGGACCGATTAAAAAAATTCTTTTACCATTAGAATCCTACATTATCCCTGATGAACATAGGCTATATTTTATCCCGGAATTCCCACGGGAACGGGAATTACGCGAGTGAAACCGCGAGGCGCTGCTAGTAATAAATAATTGTAAATACCACTGTTTTTAGTTGTATAAAGTACCATTAAACAAGTTCTAAACTTAATTATAAGGAAACCATTGTTTTTATAGATACACTTGATTGAAATATTTTATTGACTAAAGGTTTCTTTATTTATTCAGTAGCGGTAGAGTAACATTTAAAATTACCTCGTTGAAGATGCTTAGGTACTTAGAGGCGAATTTCCCCTGAATTTTTGGTACTATCCTAATTTCTCACGATATTTTCCACAGCAATAACAAAAGTACATTTACTACGACCTTTATCCTCGAGCACCGCTGTAACTATCAGTAGCAACAACAACGTAAGACCCAAGAGAAAAATACCGGTTACGCTTCCAACGAGCACAAGCTGCGGTCCCACTTTCACTAATAATACGCGGCTGACTGTCATTTTTCGTGTATATAGAAAGGTCGGCATGCGCTGTTACTAACGCCGTAAGAGAGCATACAATCAGAATTTTGACTGCAACTCACAAAAATGGAAATGAGAATTAGTTTGCCTAAACTGATTTTAATTTGCAACTGGCAGCTAGGCCAGTCGCAAACTATTAGCCTAGTGAGACCACAGCCCAACTGTAGTTTCATTATTTAGCATAGGACAACGCAATGTCACGGCACTCCTTTGGGATCCAGTGCGATAATTTTCTAGCGTTGGCACAGCACTAGTCCATATATTAGGTACTCTTACGTACACTGTATTCAGTATATGTTCAGTTGTATATAGTGGAAACAGACCTATTTATTTCATACGAAGAACGTTTGTGTTGGGGACGCTAATAAAAGGTGTAGCTTAGATTATTATTTACTATTGCTAGAACATAAAATTATTTTATGTTATTAAATTGAAAAACATAATTTTAGACAAGAAACTTAACAAAACTTTTATTTGCTTTTCATTGCAGTTAAGTTTATATGAAGCACACATAAAAATACAGTTTTATCTTTTACCCAAATGCGAGTAATAGGTATTATAGGTACATCAGATTTATTTATTTTAATCATTTATATTTCATTATATTTGAATAAGATTAGCTTATCGTGTCAGCCGACCTTAGTTAAATGAGTGAGTTATGCCATTTCTGCACAGTATTCTGATGGGATTTCGCGGATAAGCATTGCAATATCACTGTTCGTGAGGCTTTTTTTAGAGAACAAAAGATTTTTTTTTAAAGAAATTATCTTGAAATTCTTACCTAAGGTTATAATTTAGCAAATAAAAATTACGACACAGTATTTACAAAATACACATGAAACAGTTTAGCTATATCAGCTGGGCCTGGCTGCACTGCCAGTTGAAAATAATGTCAGAATGTGTTGCTACACCTTTTATCACATGTTTCTGTACTGCAAATTGGCTCGCAGTGCAAACATTTTACGCTGTACACTGTGTTTATGACTTATACTTGTAATTATGTTATGTTTGTTTTCAGTGATTAGTTGCATCCTGTAGCTAAGGAAATTAATTGTTGGAATACTAGTACGACCTATGTCTAGAATGTTACCATAGAGTATGTTATGTCTTGAGTGTGACTAGAGATGACATGGTACAGAGACGTGCGGGCCTAAGATGCGCACCGCGAGGTATTTGTCATGTCGTTCTGTCAAAATGTAAGCATTTTGTACCAGTTTAGGAACTATTGCATTATCTTTTGAAGCTGACAACCAACGCACAGCCTAAACTATAAGTCCTATGGGCGAATACTCAAACGCCACTCAAACCCCACTCAATTTAAGTCCCGCTTAAATTATTGCCATCTCTTACAAATGAGTAATGTCAAACAGAGGAAGAGCAACTTTAAGTGGTGCTCAAATTTAAATGACTTTTGAGTATTTCAGCACTAGAGGTATAAAATTTCGAGGGTAGTATCCTTATATAGATGTGTAGTGTAGAGGTGCACTAAGAAAGGAATTTTGAAAAGTCACACTCTGAGCAACGCCGCGGGCGACGGCTACTTTTCATACAAAAATCTATGCTTAAGTCCGGACTAGTGCTTGAGCAGTAAATCAGAATACGGACATACGAGTACCTACCAACTCAAAACAACAAAAGATTGCACTGTATAATTGTGACCACTACCTACCCACTCAAAACTCGTTGCAGTACTAAAAGAACCACTCTGAACCAGCCGGCGAATCGTTTGTTCGTTTAGCTACGATAACAATGGTATCAGAGAGGCTCCGATCCGAATGAACACGGCTCATCTGAAATTCCGATGCTGCCACTTGAGTTGGTCGGTTCTTTTAGTTTTGCTCGATCGATGTGTTTCACTAGTCGTGTATGTTTTGGTTGCTTTTATAAAATTTAGCTTCATGAGAAATCCATGCATTTCTGCTTGCAAAAACCTCGTGCATCTTATAATACCGTTTTAAATGTTTAATACCACGTTCACACTATGCCCATGCCGCTACCGGAAATATTGCCGTGGACTTATTGCCACAGCAACATCAACTTTATTCTCATCAGGGAGCAAGGGCACGAACTTGGGCTGGGAGCCGAGACAGAGACGTGATCGTGTTCACTCTATGCTCGGCCTACTTCCCTGCCCAACCGACTGCGGCATAGTGTGAATGCAACGATACGATTCTAAAAATTTTCATATTATGTCAGTTTTTAGTAGAGTATTTACTCTGACACTGGCCTAAAGTGTCCTATCTTAGTTTTTTTCAACACTTTTATTTGTCCCATCTTTTTTATTCCGAAACCATTATTCACGACGCAAATAAACTTTATTATATTTTATCTAAGAAAGCTTTAGTACAGCTTAAGTAAAACTAATTAAAACAACACAAAATATAATAACAGTGATTGGATACTAAGCCCAAGACAAAAAGGTCCTACGAAAACTTTAATACGATGAATAAGTTTTATTCATCTAAATATCAGCTGAATGACAATCAACGCACAGCCTAAACTATATAATAAGTCCTAGAGGTATAAAATTTGGAGGGTAGTATTCTTATATAGCGTAGGGGTGTATTAAGAAAATAATTTTGAAAAGTCGCACCTTAAAAGGATCAAAGCTTTTAACCAAATAATGCGTACCTATGATGCTATCACACGAGCAAAGCCGCGGGAGACAGCTAGTATAAAGTACGTATTTTTTTTTAAGTCTGTTGGTCCCTCCTATACGCTGTAGACAAATAGAACCACCAAGGTACAGCCAGCGTTGTTAGTAAATGAGACATAGTGGTTCGTGTCAAAATGATTTATGACTGAAAACTACTGTCTACTCTCTTTTTCTAACTATGATTATGAAGTTAACAGTCTATCATAAAAGTAGTAAATTATCTACTACTGATGCGGGCTGTACCTTTCACCATCCACTGTGAATATTTTTTCCAAGGTACTTTATGCTTGAGAAGGATCAAGTATCGTCCTTCCTGTTTTCAGAGACGAATAAGAATCACGAATAAATGTGGCAGTCGCAAACATAACGTAAAGGCTGGTTTTTACAGGGTCAGTAACTGACTTCGATTTCGAGACAAGTCAGCAGTCGAGCTGGCATTATTAAAAAAAAAAAGTTAGTGTCAATGTAAACGATTAAAGTTACACCTTTTTACTGATTTTTTTACCACACGCAACGCTTCAAGCAGAATAAGGGTTAAATTGACACTGGCAAAATTTTCTGTCAAAATGACAGAAGCCATAAAAAAGAACAAGAACAATTTTCTAAACTTTGCAAATAAATTTTTGTTTTTTTTTTGCATTTTAGCAAAAGTACTTATTTCTTTCGAAGTCTTTACGGAGTGATCCATTAACATAACAATAGTACCTATTATTTATTCTGTAGTACTATAACAACGGTTACAATATTCCACGAAGAAAACATTGCGAACCATCTGGGAAGTTCAAAGTGATCTTTTGATGTGTAGCAGATAACATTTCATATGCAAAATAAAATTAGAAGGAACGTGAACGCTTAGCGTACCGTGTCGTGGGTAATAAGCGTGCAAAAGACGGCTGGGGATGACGGGCTACCAAGGATGAACGAACTCGAATGTACGAATGCTTCAATTTTGAAGGTTTGGTGATCAGTGAAGCGTTTACAATCCGTATAAATTGTACGCAAATAAATATTTTTATATTTCTACTACAGTGGACGGGGCAAACGGTAACTTACAATCACAGATTTTTTATTGCATTATTGACTGGAATACTCTGGTTTTATTCAAATTATACTTAATTGTATAATTATTTATTTAAGTTTTTTGTATAATGTATCATACATAGTAAATTTATACAAGAACACGCGTTAAATTATAGGTCCGAAACGTAACTATAACAGTCGATATCAACTTCAAAGAGAAAGTTAGTGAGTGTGACACGGGGTATCAACCCCTCTTTGTGTAGAGAAACTTTTATATTTCATGTTTTCTGTCATTTAGGGAAAAATATAAAATCATGTTTTTATCTTTTTTTCCGGAGGGTCAAAAACGATGGCAGTTTAGAATTTATACTTTTTGCGAGTGTAAAATAAATTACTTTTTTTACTAGCATGGAAAAATACGAACAATTTGTTTTAGTGTATAAGAACTCTCTGTGTTCCTTTCTTAAAATAGAGCGCATAAACACAAATGTTTAGAATCAGTACAAGCTATTTCAAGTTCAAAGAGCTCGTGTCATTGCAATCACGCCGCCATCTATCGTCAACCTTTTTAAACAGAAAATTGATCTTAACATCAGACGAATCTCAGCGTAAATCTAATATATATCACACAAAACTGTTTATAAGTCATAACTCAGCAACGTGCGCCGTCAAATTCATGAATTTCCACGTAAACAACTATAGGATAAGGCGACGCAGGTTCGATGAAGTCGACGGCTCATGCATACAAATTCACTTGTTAAAATTTAAAATTGGTTTTCTCTGGGTGTTCGTAATTTTGGCGTGTATCATCGCTAAGGTTCAAATACTTACGGCTTTAGTGAAATACTTTTTTACTATGTAAAGTATACGTGCCCCAATTTAATTTGGTTTCAATAAAAAATAAAAAATAACAGCAGAAAAAAATACATGATGAGATGTCATTTTGAAGATTAATTTGTGAAAATTAAGATGTAGACTGAATAGTGCGTAGCTATTTATTTCAGCCAGACAAAAGTATACCTTTTTTTTGGATAAACGATATAATCTTATACAAAGTTGTTTATTACCACGAAAATGATATTTTTCTACCCTAACGATCGAAGTTGAGTGATCATCTCCACAGCATAATCGCAATACACCATCAACAGAAAATGAAAATGTGGCCCATCCGAGCGTTTAGCCAATTACTACAACCTTGCTGTAGCTGAGTGCACTCTATCTATACGTAATACAGCTCATTTTTCTCTGATTGTAAGCAACACAAAGGTGGTTAGGTAACCTTTCGCATCTGAAATTCAGATGGAGTTTTTCAGCGGTTTGGGCAGACGCCAATATTCCGTGGTCAAGTTTGTTTTCAGTTAGGTAATTTGTGAATTGTGATTGTGTGTATTTTGGATGGACGTCAAAAAATATTGTGAAAACAGAGTTGGACTAAAGATGGAAACTATTTAAAAATATTTTATTCAATGTACAAATTTTTCCAAAGTTTATTTTCCACGCGTAATGACGTCGTAATAAGGTGTGCCCACTGCCGTGTTTTTTTTATGTACTATCTTTTAACTTGTGTATTAATTAATTCAAGTCTAGAAAGTTTTATTGCGATCTTATTTGAACGAACACTTTAGTTTTGTTTGTAACTTCATTAACCAAAGGTTGAAATTAGGATTATTTACGTTTAAAACTTTTTATCTTTTACAATCTCAACTTTGAAACTTTTAAGGGTTCATTATAAGTTTAAATATGCTTAATTTTTACTTAAAAGTTGAAATCTCGAGTGGTGTTTCGTTCATTTTTAATTTGATTGAGAAAGTGTTCGCCAATTTTTATGTAGAGCTCCAAAAATTCAGAATGCCGAAATTTATATAATATTAGGAATAAAATTAATCTAATATTGTTCAGATTTTCAATACAAGCAAGGCTAAAATTTACACCTATTTTTAAAACCGAAATTTATAAGCAGCGTCTTTACAAAGTGCGATAAAAGCTTTGTGTCCGTGAATTTTACCAAATTTTCACGCACAAAGAAAAGGCGCAGCTTTCGAGATTTTTCCCAAAAAATACCAGCCAGGAGCTAAAGAGTAAGTAAATTATTTATAAATTTTTATCTATATTACCATCGCCCCCGAAACTGGGGAAAGCGCGACAAAAATGTGGAAAAATCGCCAAAAGCGAAGGTGGGAACTTCGTCGCGGAAAAAATATTAACAGGCATTAAACTGCCCAGAGTTATAACCAGGCTGCGACAGGGTTAATTGGCAAAAAGTTAGTTGAACATTAAAATCTCGGAATCCATTACCTACAACATCCGTCATTTTTTTGTGAGTAACTTAACATAATGATAATCCAGAATATTTTCATGACATCGTCCATTCTACAAAATAAATAAAATAAAAATTTGAAGTATAAGTATTGCTTTGGTAAAAACTATCCAATAGATAGATAGAGATTTTGGCCAATAAAATAAAATGAACCAATATCCCCCAAATAAACACGACTCAATAAGTGGTGACCTCCTGATAAACTAAGTTTCTACCCTTTAATGTATCATTGTGATATAATACTTTTTCGACTTCCTCTTTCGACAAGATCATTACTTCTAAAAGCTTTCTCACCTTTGTTCATTACACACAGAAAACAGGTATTATCGGCACCGGTAACCTGCTTTGTGCTCCGGTTGAACTTTTTACTATTTCAACTTCTTTTTGGTCATTGATCTCTTACAGACTTTTGGACTAATTCAAACTTTTACTTGGTCGTTGATCTCTTACAGGCTTTTCCATATTTCAACTTCATCTTGATCGTTGATCTCTCACAGTTTTTTCAATAACAACTTCTTCTTGGTCGTAGATCTCTTGACAGTATGCTCGTAGTCGATATCTCGAGGCAGTAGCTTGCTTCACAGTCCTTTGTCACTCTTATTGCTTCTTCTGCAATAAAGCAAAGGGATTATCAATGGCAGCTTTTATTTGGTTCGTCTGTAATTGCTTTTATACTTTTTTTTACTACTAAACAACTATCGTGCTGTAACTAAGCGTTAACAAAACTAATACCTACTCCTTTTTATGTTTTAAATTTTGATTATTTATTCGGTTCAACACCAAGCGTTAACTAATTTTTTTTTCTCTCCTATGTTTTTAGCTCTGATCATTTATATTCGGTTCAACATGAACTGCAGTCTTACCTATAAGCGTTATGGCGGAAGAGTAGATCTTAATTATGTCTCTTTTTCCGTCAAACAAAAAGAAAAGGACGAAATGTAGTGTCTTCTCTTTGATAAAAAGAAACATTGCCTATAGCTTTTGTCCTATGCTTGTAGATAGATAGATAGATAGCTTATTTGACATACACGTAGAAAATACAGAACGGATATAGAAAATATAGCAAACATAAAGATACCTACAAGAAACAAACAAATAGTAATAGCTAAGTGACAGCTATAGGTAACTGTAAGTGGGTACTAACTAGTCTCGTTCCACGCTGTATGCAGCCAAACGGTAGGTGTGTCGATAAGAACTATGACCAGTGGTAATCAACATCGGGGACAGGCCAGTATGGGGTCAGGCCAGCGTAACCCCAGTTTTCTATCTACATTTGACTTAAGAGTGACGGATGTTAGATCCAATACGGCTCGAGCCCACACTCCAGGGCTGCCGGTGAAGCTTGGATAATTCCCAATGCTCCAGAGAAATACTCAAAAAATGGAGCAGATATTGTGCAAAAACGAGAAAGGAAGAAAATTGCTTTCTCTATTAGGTTTTTGGTGAAAAATTAATGAGATTCATGCAACGTGAGATGAAGGAAATATCACCACATAGCAACACAAAACCTACTGCAGCTTCAGTTTTGAGGAGGTTACTTAACTCGAAAAGTGTTACGTGGATTGTAGTAGGTAGCTATAAAAAGTCAAATAAGTCAATGCAGATAGGGGCTTAACAATAAACATAGCACAGGGTACGAAGGCTACATCTGTTACAAGTGGTATTTCAGTAGGTAAGTCGTAGCAACGCCACAAATTCACAGCAAACTTTCACATTTACTTTAAAACGCGAAATATTTTCCAACGTCTCCCAGAAACTCATTACTTTAACACATCGCACTTACATTCGCAACATACCGTTGAAAAGGCAATCTCTTCTGATAAACGAAATTCACAAAAATTCGGGAATCGTTTAAAAATACTTCGCGCGAACATTCGGTGATATATTGAAGGGGAGGAGCCGGCTGGTTATTTTATAATACTTGCTTCGAAGTCGCATCCCTTTTGCCACAGTACAGGTTATGCAGTAGAATGCTGTTTGATTTTTTCCTTGCGTGTCAAGCCAGACAACTTTTAACGATATAAGATTGTTAGTCAGAAAAGACTTTGTTTTTTCTGAATATCTGAATCTATGAGAGAGGTCTATGTAATGTTCTATGATGTTTTCTGTGTGCGTTCTTTTTTATTATTAAGTCTATAGTTTGTGACTCTTGTGTTTGACTCTTGCCTTTTACACGGACTGTCAGCAGCTTTGTATTGTTGACGTACTCTCGTCTCTCATACAATGATCTTCAATACCAATGATACAGGTTTGTTGAGTTTTTTTTTATATTAGATAGACTTTGAAGTTCATACCTTCCACATAATTTTTAGTGATGCAACAAACCTACTGCATACTTTTCTCTGTTACCGATTCCCGAAGAGAAAAATTATTTGATGTCAGAAGTGGCAATATGAGAATATTTTGTTATTATGTTACAAAAAGATATCACTTTGCTGCTCCCACGTTACATTTTATAAGTGGTGTGTTCTTGGAAAATTGTTTTATAGACAACTTCTTTGACACAACCAGCGACTGAAGTTTGTCGTGATAGAACAATATTACATGATGTGTATTTGTCGTGATAGAACAATATTACATGATGTGTATTTCGTAGTACATCAAACACTACTAATAAACACTAAACAAGTTCAAAGTACATACGTGTTTTGTCTTTTTCAAAAGAATTTAAAAGTACTTGTCCATGCAAAAAAAACAAAACACGATCTAGTCTGAGTTGACTTTAAATTAGTGGTTGTAGCGAAAGACCAGTGTACCAGCGCATTTAGTAATTTCACATCCAAACGCCTATGAAACGATATTTATAAATCAAAGCGTATTTTAGAAGGTGTGATCCGACATTCTCTTGACCAATTTATAAACAAAAACAGTGGACTTCGATTAACATTTCCACTCACAGTTTTGTAAAACGTGTTAAGCGAACTGCCGAGAAATAACTGAAATTCAATTCATTACTGGGAGCTTTTTTCCAGGCGTTCGACAAAACGTTGTTAACGTGAATTAGTTGTCCATTTGCGTGCCATGACTCATGTCTGAATAAGTGGCTAACTTAGTTAGCGACTGGTCTTTTACAGTACAAAAGGACTGAAGATTTTATAGTATATTTGTAGTTTTTATGTAGTTTTGACTAAAAATTGGCACAGATTAAAACAAAATATCCACAAACCAAGATTGATTTCTGGATATTTCGTAACACTCCTTTTTTTATTTATTTACTCGTATGAAGTGTACTTAATGCTATGTTTATAGCTGCAGCTCAAGGTGGAGAACGCTTAGCCATAATACCTGTTCAATTTCTTCTTAAAAATCTTATAAATAAAATAAAATATAAATACTGCATGAAAATAATTGAATTTACCAATTGGGAAACAAAAAAAGCCACTGGCCTCTTTTTCGCATCCAAGTGCGCGTAGCCTCAGGGCCTTAATACACCCCATTGTCAAAGCTGGCCTCATATGAACTTTATCTTCCCCAAACAGAACCAAACCCAGTGCAAGATAACTCTGTTTTAAGGCAATACGTGTGATTTATACCTAAACCGTTTTCGGCTATACATTCTATAAAATCCCCTGGAAGTGACAGTCCGAAGTTACGACGACCCGGAAGTTCGATTACGATTTTTTTCTTTGCCAATTTTATGGGCGGATTAGGGCGACTGGGCCAAGGTTACAGTGAAAAAACAAACAGTTCAACTTTACGCTTACAACAACGGTTTTAGATAGTACAAAAACTGTTACAACTCAATATCACAATCAAGTTATTTGGTCTGATTTGCGATATGAAATTAATAATCAGAGTTTTATCGCTCTCCTTATCAAAGTGAATGTTCTTTTATACAATAATTGGATCTGCTCCACACTTAACAATATTTGCCAAGTCAGGCAAGATTTTCGAACAAAAGCTCGAGGCTTGAATAAACACTACTATTAAAAAAAAGGCGTTACGAATGTAGCCCTTGCAGACGGCAGACTTTGTATCGGCCAACAATTTGGTTAGGCTTATCGGTACTAAGATTTATGCAAGTACGCATATAATTATTGAAAGCAAAGATTGCTGCCATGTCGTATAAGAACGTTAACGAAGCGGCCCTCGGCTCGAAAAGGCGAGAGTGGAATTTTTTACACAGACAAGAGCTCAGCTTTAAGTTAGAAGGAGCATTTATAACAATTCAATATAGGGTCAGGAGGAGTCTGTTAGCCAATAAAGTCACACTGCAAGGGTTGACAGATAAAACAATTATAATTTGAGTGCTGTGTGGTGGCCACTTTCGTTATTTTTAATTTTAAGATTTAATTCTGTAATACTTAAGTATCTATTTTGAAAAAATAACAATATAAATATTTTCAATTTCTAATTTTAAGTTTACTAATTTGTGGTGGCAGTGCATCAGCTGTTGTGCTCGCACTGCACAATATATGCTCTCGGTAGGCCCGGCTCAGTTTATATGTTTTCTGCGAGTGCGTTAAGGACTTAGGAGGTTTATTGCTGGTTCTGTAGTTTACGAAGTATTGTTCTCTTAGACTGTTTACACACGGGCGACGCTGCAAAAGTAATACTGTTACTTTTATACTGCCAAGTTGCGAACGAAAAACAAAACTGGCTTCGTAAATACTATTAAAGTTCTTATTAAATAGATTTTTGCTTACGTAACAATAATAAGACACCAACGTGGCTTTTCTAAATCATTTATTTGCAGTTTAAAACTAGCACCACGGATGCGAAATGAGCTGGCAAAGCTGACTGACTGACATGTTGACCATGACTATACTTCTTTTTTTAGGGGTGTCATAGTCAAGAAGAAACTCGGAAGCAAGCATTTTGTCTTGACTATGAAGCGCTCTTGGCGTAGCTTGCTTAGCCAATCTTAACCGTGATGGGTGACCGTTAGTGGCATTTACATCTGAGCGCCGGTCCCGGCTCTAGTAGTCGTTAAGCCACGACGGAGGCCTTAAGGGGGCCTAACAACTCCGTCACCAGAGTTGGCCACTAGCTCATACGAGCTTGCTTGCTTGTCTCGACTATAGTAAGGCGCTGACAAAACTTCGAGCGAGTTGACGCGATCGCCGCATTGTGTGTTATGCACCTTATGCAGGCTCTGAAAAAAAATATTTGTTGTTGTGTTGTGATGGCAGTTGTTTTTATTTTGTAGGAAAATAGAATAGCGAAAAATATCATTTTAGCTTATGCCTAAAATGCTTTTCAAAACTGTTAGTAAGTTTTATAATATTCACACATTTTATTCACTCCTATGGAAAAGTTTCTAGTTAAAGTGAACCTGCATTCATGAGACGCGGAACGTAAGCTCAAAGAGAAACTCTCAGCGTGCTGATAATATTTTAATAATAAATTTCTGTGTTGCAGAGATTTTGTGAGACAAACCAAATTGCATGACAAAGGACGCTCTTATGTTGCTAAAAAATATTAGAATAATTAGTTCTAGTGGTTTTAAAAGTGATCTTTTTAAAGAACGTCACTGTCAAAGTTGCATATATATCTACTTGTATTTATTTTATACTAGCTGACCCAGCTGACCCGACAGACGTTGTCCTGTCATTCAACTCTTACTGTCAAACAACTGACAGTTATTTCAAATGTGACATTAAAAAAGGTTTCATGAAAAAAGTTAAAGAATTTTCACCCCCCTCTTTCAACCCTTTACAACTTTTTTTCGCATTATAAAGTAGCCAATGTCCTTTTTTAGGCTTTAGACTATCTGTGTACCAAATTTCATTCGAATCTGTTCAGTAGTTTTGGCGTCAAAGCGAGTCAGACAGACAGAGTTACTTTCGCATTTATAATATTAGTATGGATTAGAATGGATGCATTGTATTAAACGCCAAAGTTGTTAGAGTACACACTCCCGCTTTTTATTTTACTTTCAGTGGCTTACTCGTAGCTATGCTGCTACGCGTAGCAAAGCTCATAATGCTTCGTGCAAAGCCTACGCAGCCAATGCGTAGCAAAGCTTGGGCCTACGCGTAGCAGGCCTACGCAGCTATACGTCACGAAGACGTCATACAAATTAGGTGTAAAATATTCATCTATACATCTATACAATCTATACATCTATACATCTATACAAATATTATAAAGAGGAAAGGTTTGATTTTTTGTTTGTTTGTTTGTTTGTATGAATTGAATAGGCTCCGAAACTACTGGACCGATTAAAAAAATTCTTTTACCATTAGAATCCTACATTATCCCTGATGAACATAGGCTATATTTTATCCCGGAATTCCCACGGGAACGGGAATTACGCGGGTGAAACCGCGAGGCGCTGCTAGTTCGTTCATAAAACGCGCTGCAAAAGCCACCACTGGACAAAAAACAAAACAGTACAACGCGAAACTAGTCCCCATAGAAAAATAAATCAGTCTGACATTTTAAAAAGCCGAGTAAATTTAAGAACTAGAATTTAAAAATAAAAACACAAATTTTTCTCTCATTCCCTGTAACTTGAGCCAGAGTTAAAGCTCGGAGATTTATTATGGATTCTCGCAACCACAAATCAAGCGTAGCTGTCCGAATTTGTGTAAATTATACCAAATGTATGCAGTTTTTTTGGCCGGCACTGTATTCCGCACTAAAAACGCTCTAGTAATTTGCATTTGGAATTGCGAGGAAGGATGGCTTTTATACAGTACCATCAATGGGAGGTACTAATTGAGAGAATCAAACTAAAGTATTTAATTATAGTCAAATAATAAATAATAGTATGATGCTAGACATTTAAGTTCACTCATACGGTGTAATCTGTCCGTCGCTCCTGCCGTGAACTCGGGCGCTTACGCGACTGGGAAGGCATGGTAGTATACTAGAATAGTATTATATAATCTGTGGTAGTAGTATTATGGCCTACTTACTGTAAGGGTGGGTGCTGTATGTGTGTATGTGCGACGAGTGTGAGTACCCACACAAACCTTCTGTGGTTTATAGGGTACAACCTCTATAATGTTCACTTGAATAGTTGTATGTGTTGAAAATAAATAAAAAAAATATATAAAAAAAAGTAATCTCAATTTTTTAATCTTTGTTTTAAGTTTATGGATGGAAAAAAAACAAAGTAGGTATGCGATTTGGGTATAAATAATAAATAAATATTCACGGACACTTAACACAACGCCTTCTAGTCCCAAACTAAGCAAAGCTTGTACGATGGGAATAAGATGGCTGATAGAATACATACATACATTTTTTTTTTTGTTAATACATACTTATAATACATAGAAACACCCAGACACAGAACAAACATCTATGTTTGCCACACAAATGTTGGTTCTCGGTGGGGATCGAACCCCCGACCCACAGCACTGAAGGCAGAGCTACTACCGACTGAGCCATGACGCCTGTCATGATGATGGATTGATGAAAACTTATTAAAATTAGACTCTTATATTTAGTATTCAGTTATGATAATTGTAAATTGCATGTATAAATTTTATACATGCAATTTATGCAATTAATGTTGCAATTTTGATCACAATAATAAATTTGAATAAAAGGTTACAAAATCTATTCATTTTGGAGTTTAAATTAAGGCGTAGGGTAAAGGCAGACAACCTTCTCGCTCGCACATCTCAACATTTTTGAAGATATAATATAAATTAACTAAATGTAATTATGTGAAATTGCAGAGCTTCAGGGTCGAGAGAATAACAATGCAAAGGTTCAGTAAAAATATCACATTGATCCAAACAAGTTTTCCGACCAAAAAACTTGTACCAATGCGATAAATTAAAATGCACATTTTTTGGTTAGAAAACTTGTTTGGATCAATGTGATATTTTTACTGAACCTTTGCATTGTTCATAGAACTTATAATCAAGATCTAATTTTTTGATGACAGCTGTCAAACGCCCATATCTCGGAAACTACTCACCCTAGACACAGATTATATAATATACTAGTACCCTAGAGTTCCCGTTCCAAAACCAAATGAAAGGTGTGATCAATATACAGACACACTACATACTCATAGCTGTCTCACTAATACTTCAAAACGTCGTATAACAAACTCATCTTTTGAGTTTGTGGTCCACTACATTAGCACACCAGTGCTGTAAAAGTCGCTCTTGTTAATCATAAAAGCAAAGAAACTTTGTATAGGTAATTCTATCCTTCGTCTGCCGGATTAGCCGCAGAGTGCAGTCTAAGATTAGGCGCCGCTCGTCTGAGGGATTACCGTCAATTGCGATGCTTGCTGATGTTTCTAATGTAACTAAGGTCTTATGGCCCTATCAAAATCATAATTATACAGAAAATATTACAATCTCTCCTACTTATGAATGGCTAATTCTGTCGCTTTCCATACAAACCTGTCGCTAAGACGGTAATCGCTCGAATCTCGTAGTACTGTTTGTTTACCATTAATTGAATTTTGCGACATTGAGGTGAAGGTGGGTGAATGACCTATATTGCGGTGTTATTTGGCACCTACTATAGTGAATAGATTGCTAGGTTACCTACTGATACAGAAATCATTTCTCAAACATAGATTTGAGTAGAGATTTTTATACAATAATCTATCGGCGTACGGAGCTGGTCTTCTAATTGAATAAAAGAAAGAATTATTTGTTGTTTTATACCACGTGGAAAAATTGTTGTTGGGTTTATAGTGAGTCGGGAAATATACGATGTCGGATTTTACTAAAAACTCATAACAGCGTTGGATTTTTAATTGTGAAGAGTTATACGAGGTAGGATTTGACAACAGCCAATCAGAGATTATGGTTGCGGTGATGGTTGGTAGTAACTGGCAAAGAAATAAATTTAATGTACCTACATATTTTGTGCTCAAGAGCATAAAGTCAAAAGATGACAAAGAAACCCTTTTTTCCTCAAGAATTTTCTGAACCAAAACACCAGGAAAATCGGCTAGTTTACGATGAGACTATAGGCAATGGCAAATGTCTAAAAATAAAAATTAAATATTATTTTTAATTACATTTTTCTACTATTTATTTCTTTATTATTTTGAATCATTTCGGCAAAACTTTAGCAGGAAAAGAAATTATAAAAAACGATGTTAATGAAACTAAAGAATCTGAGTAATTCGACTTATCTACGGGTGAGAAACAACAAGGAATCCTTGCTTGATGAAATTAAACTTTCTGGACAAAAAAGAAGTTTTTCCATTACTGGCTGAAGTGTTTTCTAAGAGTTCTTTGTATACAGAATGGTCTAAATAGTGACGTTCAAAGAAAAATACTAAATTCCCTGCGTGGTGGTGTCTGAAAAAACCCCTTGTATGTTCCCCTATTTCTTTTATATTTCGAGTTTATGATTAGGTATCATACTGTTTTTTTTTTCTAAAATTTTGATTGGAAAGGTTAAAACTTGAACAAAGTTTCTACACCCCGGGTGTGAACTTATACCCACTCTTTTTCTATGGAACTTAACTTAGTACTTCACTATTTGGACAAACTATATAAGTCCCAGATTTAGCATTGTCCTTTTTCTCTTTGTTTCCTAACTCAAAGAAAAATTTGATTACCGGTGCTACTTTAATTAGTAACAGCACTAGGTGCATAAATCCAGGTTCTAGTAAGACCACTCTTGGAAATGACGTAGATTTAATCATAGTTAATCATAGTTAGAAACTTTCCATTTTTTTCAGTTTTCCAGTTGTCAGTGAACAAACATTTCTGAAACTTTATGTTATCATCATTTACTAATGCTGACTGTACCACCTGTACGTCGGGCTCAGCTCCTTGTAGCAATGAGATTAGTTAATGCTAAGATAAGCTGATTATTACTTAGACAGAGTAGGATTCTGTCGTGTTTTCTAAAAAATAGTGAAACAAGACAATAATAACAATAACAATTTATGTAGGTATGTACATATATTTTTTTTATTTACATTCAGTTTACCACAAAATTGTCATAACATTGTTATAACATGATATTCTTATTTACTAAGATAAAAATTTGCCCTTGTTGTTTTCGTGAAACCACCGTCTTCCATTTGAATGTACCACGAAAATTACATGAAAATATACCATGCAGGTTTTGGGGTTGCCCATGACAAAACAATTCTTACCTATTTAAAGAAAAATATGTATTTAACAGCTGATTTTTTCGCGATGGTTCCTTAAGTGAAGTCATTCATATTGATGGGTACTTCCACCTCCTGAAGTTTTCAAGAGACGTTTAATTCCACCGGGTATACCCTGTGTCTAATGCAGGAGGAAGGAAATCCAGTTGGCTATGAAACAAAACGTATATTTATTAATAATTTAGTAGGTAGGTAGGTACAGCTGGTCAGTATGACCGCCGGGAAAAGAGGGCGAGCCGAGACCACGCGGCGTCATTTATATGTAGGAACAGCGCCCTACAGTGGCAACGGTCTAAGCTAACTAGTCTATGTAGCACTCGAAGTGAAAGATTTTATTAGGTATCGACTTACCTACTTATTTAGTTCAGCCGTTGAAGCACAGATGGCGCTGTGTTCAACATCCTGTATAAACAGAGTGACCAAAACAAAACTCATGGGTTGGTACGTGCCTAATGTACTTCTAAAGTAATTTTAAACGAGGCCGATAAACAAAGTTTTTTTATAGAGAAACCTTCATCTGCTGTCAATGTCATCCTAAGCTCACATTGCAGTAATAACAACTTCTTGTCAGCACTCTACCCTACTCACCTGCGCTGTGTCTGGTCTGAACCATAGATGTTATAAAAGCATAGAAGAGGAACTTAGTTAATGGCTACACAGACTCTATTGCATTTGGATTGGCTGTTTCAAAGAAGAAAAATCTAATAAAGAGACAGAAACACATGGAAAGAACAGAGGAGAATTTTGTCCCGCAGTGGGATTAGAAAAGTAGTTAAACTGGAAAGATCTGTAGGAAGAAAACTGACAGTAGCTTGTAACACTGTGACTGATGACAATCGGAATATGGAAGTAGACAAATTATGTCAGATCGTTAATAGGTACGTCAAAATTTTATTAATTAAATTCAACTCGGAATCAAAAATACGTTTTGCGGTTTCGATGCGCCATTTTGGCCATAACTTAAAACTGGACAATAAAACCACAACAAGTGGTTTTCAGATATAAGTGTCAAAAGTAAATGGACTTAACAGAATCTACAAAATGACAAGGGTGCAGCTAATTTCTTTTTACAATTCCATGGACAATGCGTGGTTTATTAAATAAAGTTATCTCTAAAATTATTTACACTGTTATATAGGTATTTAGACATACCTACTATTAATTTAGACTAGTATTTGGTAATCATTTTCCACTTCAACACTTAATAACTTTGAGGTAAAAGAATGCATTCGGGCACATCTAACTACGTCGCGGCCTAAGCTCCGGAGTTTCATATCCCTCTAATATTATTTACTGCATCCTAGCTATAACCAAGCTAAGTCGTCGATCCAGGTGACGCGGCACTTCTACACCGACGCTCACGGGGCAGATCTTTGATTTATCGAGATCCGGTTTCAATAAACATGTGTGAAGGTGGCTTAGGTTAATTTTGGTTTGATGGACAACACAATACCTCCTGTTCTTTTGTTATCAGAAATCATTTAGGCTTTGTGTATTGTTATTTGTAATTGAGCTGCCCTAATACTCTTTTCGAACAAATATTGAAATACGCAAACATACAATAATACCTACATCTTATTGATTAATAATTAATAATAATAATAAATTATCCATGGACATTGCACACACCACGCTCTAGTCTTAAACTAAGCAGAGCTTATACTATGGGAACTAGATTGCTGATATAATACTTATACTTTTTTTTGATTGCCCGTGATCCTCCAGGTGAACTTTGTTAGCAAAATTAAAAAAAAAATTTTTTTTTTAACAAGCTATATTTTAAATACTCAAATGAAACATTCTTAGATAAGGTAGCTTTGTTCACTTAACACTAAACCTACAAGAAACAAAGACCTAGAATTCTATATTTCTCGAACAAGCAATAACGAACCCTAATCATATGAAACTACAGTCCATACCGTAATGCGACACACTAAGGCAGTCTGCAGTCTTCTTGTATTTTTATCTCAAAGGAAAATCCACTCTATTCTAATTGCAATAAAGTTGAATAGTCATAAGCAATCGAGTAATTTTCAAATTCCCAGAAGACTACAACGGCTCCGATAATGATTTCATTCGATATAAAAAAATCTGATAATATTTCTGAATTGCCTTGAAAATGGGGCTCGTAGTAAAACGATTTGAGGGGCAAAAGATTACAATCGGTGTTAGGGACCCGTTTGAAAAGGCATAGTTTTATAGCTCCTAAGGGTCCTGCAAATGGTATTGAAATGGTAATACTGAAAGTTGGACAAGAATTGAAATCACAATATTACGTCCGACCCGCTAGCTACCAAAAACAATTCGCAAGATCTTTTGATTTTACATGGTGAGGAAGAAAGAAAAATGTTAATTTTCAACTCTCTTGTATTAGGAGTAAAATCAATAAATAAAATATTCTTCGACATATCACACAACGCTCTCTAAACCAAACTAAGCAAATCTTGACTATGGGAAATCGATTGCTGATAGAATACTTATATACATTTTTTGTAATTACATACTTGCAATACAATAAAATGGAAAACTTAGTTCTAAAGTGCTATCTTTTCCTTTGTAAAGTAATCTTATAATGGAAACTCTAAGATTTGCTATCGGGCCAGCGGCGGTTATTTACGTTATTTGCGATACATTATTTTGCCATTTACGCGAGTTTTCTCCATTTCCACCACTTTTGTTATTTCTTAATATTCTGTTCTAAATATGTGATAGTGGTATTACGTACCGTCACAGTATCGTTGTAACTGAGCCCACAGTCTGAGTTTTGCTATGTTGATTTGCGAAAAGTGAGAATCGAGAAACTCGTAGTTTTTGTATGGAGAAAAATAGTTGGCAAATCTCCCGCTAAAGGCGCTTATCAGATTTTCATACAAAATATCTCGCAAGTCTCTTCTCGATGCGACAGGTTTTGGTCCGAACCTTCCAGGGGACGACTTCTAGTGAGAGGCAGCCCATTTTATGCCACCAAAATGAATAATAGTACTTAAATGATGCACTTTTCGGTTTCCAGTCGAGAAATATTCTGCCTTGACCGTCAAATAATTGAATAACCAAGAAAAACCAGACAGGCTTTTAACAGAAAAAAGAGTTATTATTTTACAACCAAGTTATAGAATTTTTCTTGCAAAACGGTTGAAAGAAAAACTTTGAATCTTGTCTAAACTTTCAACAATTCACAAGTTATGTTACAAAAGAGAAGTAAATCAACGTCCAGTTTGGTGTAGTTAGTACTTTTTGCGCGTTGGCATTAAATCTTCATAAATGCTTGGCTCCGAAAGACTTGGCAGTTTAAATGGTCATGTTTTATTGTGAATGTTTTTTTTTATGCTTAAGTACTTGTTTTTTTTTACTTTCCTTAAGAGTTTTTTACATAGCGGTGCATCGAACATTAGACGCAATTCATAAAAATATTTTTTACTGATCCCAACTATTTACTTAGATGAAAAAATTTATAGAGCAGAGCGACAATCATAGGTGGTACAAAAATATAATAACACGTCATTTTAGTCATTCATGAAAAGAAACAAATAAATAGAAATTTCACATTTAAATAACGGAGGTAATAATTATCAAGCACGTCAAATAATATATATTTTGCAATAAAGTATAAATAGTAAATATTTTGCAGTGTTTTATTAATATCCTATTCATTTTAACAGTAAATGAGAACAATGGAAACCAAATGGTTTCCAACATATGAGAAGTTCGAGTTATCTGAATGTGTATTGGAAAATATTTTGCTTATCAGCAGAAACAACTCGATATTCAGAGCTGATGGGTTTATTAAAACAGTAACCAAAATTGTATATTTAATAACTCAATGTAGTTTGTTATAACCGTGATTTTAATTTTTTATCGGTATAAATTAACCCAATTAATTTATGAGAGAGGTGTTTCGTTTTGGCTAAATTGCTGGTAACATTTTGTTAATATGCTTAATTATTGCGTGTTAATTTGGCAACACAAAAATAATATAAACGAAAATGTTCACGGATAAAACCTTCAATAAACCCCATTGGAAGTTTTATTCGTAAACATTTTGGTTCACAGATAAAACTCTATTTTGCTGTATGTTTTTACTGATGTAGGACAGATTGTTAATGTTTAAAAAACCCATTAGTAATACTTTTGTCTGCTGTTGTAAAGTCAATTGACCACGTAGTATCTATTCGGTAATCAACATCGGGGACAGGCCAGTATGGGGCCAGACCATATCAAGCCAGACTAACCCGAAATATTATGCTTAGGACACTGTTACTAAACTTCACAGTTATGGCTTCAATTTAAACAAAAAAAAAATGGTATTGCTTGGTATGGTTTATTAGTTAAGACTTTATGTCCCTAAAATGTTTCCCAAAATGATGCGGATAGAATTTCTAGAGAAATATCACTATTTATCGTCCCCTATGGAATATCTCACAATTAGACGCAATGCAACCTCAATTCCGGAATATTTGAGTAATCCCGCGGGCATTGACGTTTGCTTTCAGCTAAATTGCGAGCTCAACTAATTGTATGGTAACTATTGCAGGTCTAATTAGTTCCAATGTTGTGCTTTAGTGTTTCATAGCTTCAGTGTACATCAAAGTTGGAAAAAACATCGTATAGATAATTCCAGACCACCTAAGAAGTCTTAATAATCGTTATTCTACTTTGGTTCAACTTAATTTCTGGCCAGTTAGTGTAAGGTAAAAAACAAATTACAGATGTCCGGGTAGAAAGTCAAAGGACAAAGAGCTACTTACGTTAAATCGTTGTGAATGCTGATATTCATTTACGGAATGAGAAATGAAAGATCGAGTTTTTCCTTTTAAAGCATTACTTACCAGAAAAAATAAGGATGTCCTTACAAAGTGCTAATTTAGATACAGATCAAACACAAAAAATATTACCTACATGTCATACATCAACTTGCAATGTATCGAGACGGTCACAGATCGTCGCTCATAATACTCAATTTGCCTAATTCAAACGCGACAAACAACCCAAGTCTACCACGAAAAACCATAAACCGAGAATCATTTAATCGTTTCGAGTTGCACTGCGTGGCGACGCAACCACTTTACGAACAAAGCTCGAGGCGGCCGCGCAGTCTAACTCAAATGTCACCACCAACTATTGTTTGTCGTTTTGTGGTAAGTACACAGACGTTTCGTCTCGTAAATCAACAACCGGAAGTTGACTGTGCCCGCGGCGTGACTTACGGTCCTCATCCGGCAGCCATATTTGCGTTGTTCCTTGTGACCGGGATAACCGTTCGATTATTGGATGTTAGCTTATTTGCAGATGTTATAAACATAAATCGCACTTTGGTATCAGGGTAAGAGCCTGACCATAAAAGCATATCGCTTTTATATTGATTTTATTTGTCCCACTAGTGGGACGAATTACTTCCCGTTCAGTGGGACGAACAGGAATAAAAATAAACTGTAGTCTATTATGACGAAAATGACAAAAATGTTCTAGATTCTGCAGAATATAGGTTATGTTATGGCATAGGTTATGATGTAACGCCATTTGCTTGCTTTTGGTAAAAAAAAGATCCGGCGGCGGTATTTATAACACTCAGCAAAATTTTCCAAAGTAGATATCTATTTTTACTGTTAATAAAACTGTAAAAAAGCCAGAAACTAAAATTAAAGATATGGATAAACTAAATATGCAGATCTACTAAATAAACGATTTTGATTCCGAAAATCGAGTTTTTCAGTTTGTCTGTTTGTTTGTTCGCGGATCACGCCTTAACTACTGGACCAATTTCAATGACACTTTACCGTTCGGAAGCCCTTTTCCGGATTGAAACATAGGCTATATTTTATTGAAATCAAAGACGTGGATTCTTAGATACAGCTTTACCTCTCTAAACCAAAAGCTGCCTTAGGCACGAGGTTCATCGTATGCTGGTTAATTGACAGATATTTTGGTGGAAAGTTTCACACGCGTACGAAGTCGCGGGTATCAGCTAGTTTTCTTAATAAAAACGTTTCTCCTCCAACAGCGTGTATCAGCTCAGCTCACATTAAACCATAATAAAACGACGTACCTCCAACAATCTCTTTATTATGACAACAAAAGAGTCCATTTTTACGCGTTTTTGTATTTTAGTATTTTTCTGGTACCTAATGATATTATTACAAAGAGCGACATTCCGCCTTATTCCTAAAAAGTTTAACGGAATTTTCTCGGCGCTGTGTAATAACATTTTATATGATAATGCGTGTACTTTATAGGCGGTATGTGGAAAAATCGGATTTTTCGCTCTAGTATTTCTATTAGATAGTCGTATATTAATAAGAAAAAGTGACGGTATTTGTTAGAAAGGGTATAGAATAATGTGTCTTGAATGAAAAGATATCTGAAGCAGAGCTTTACAGAAAAATGTTTGTCATGAGTTCAACGACGAAGAAAAAAACTCTCGAAACAAATCGTGTGGAAAACGAAAATATGATTTAAAAATATTTGTCTTGGTACTAAATAAAGAAAGCAGTATTTTTACTGTGCACGGACGCTTACAACTAACTACCAGGTAAATTCTCAAAGCAAAAACCCCTGAAAGTAAGTTGTGTGGTCATAAATCAGGCTTATGTAAACGGTTTATGGGGAAAAAGTAAGTTTCGAACAAGTCGAATAATGTACGTAGATGGGAGTAAAATATACATAGTTTCGACATGCTAAAAGTTATTTTGTTTGTTTAGATTCTCTATTTGTCATACAAAATGGTGGACATGTGAGGAAAGACGTTTGTCAGTATGAATGTAGAATTTTTACCATTTACGAATGACTTGACTATACTTATTTTGAAATAATTAACTTGACACTGGCTAAATTACCTGCCAAAAAAACGGACTGACTGTGCTCATAATTATAAATAAGAACTACAAAACGAAATAGCTGTGAGTCGTCGGGTTCGATCCCCACCTATCCCCACCTAAGTACGGGTAGGTATGTATAGTAGGTGCCAAATAACACCGCAATACAGGTCATTCACCCACCTTCACCACGATGTCGCAAAATTCAATTTATGTATGGTAAACAAACAGTACTACGAGATTTGAGTGATACCGTCTTAGCGACAGGTTTGTATATGGAATGCGGCAGAATTAGCCATTCATAAATTGAGTTTTGCGACATCGTGGTGAAGGGGGTGAATGACCTGTATTGCGGTGTTATTTGGCACGTACTATAGGTAGGTATTTTAAATGATTTCAAATAGTACATAGTTTTAGTTTGTTAAGTACTTTATATTTTAGCAAATCACTAAATGTGCCACGCAATACGAAACTTAATACAGTCATTTCATAAAATATCTTATCTTTCTAATAACACTTGACATGGCAATGTTACAAAGAAACCAAACATACATTTTCATTCGAGGACGTCATTGAGGAAAAACGTGAATCGGGTCAAAGTTCTCAAACATTTTGAATACATTGTTTTACCTAACAAAAACATCCCGTTCAATCGGCGATAGCGTGAAAAAACTTGATACTTTCGTATTACTTATCACCATAAATGTGAAAACCGTACTATGTCACTTTGCTACCTAAGTTATGCCCAAAAAACCACAATCATTTTTCAACTTTATGTGTATCACAATAAAGTCGGATACGCCGGAAGTAATAAAATTGTTATGCGATTTTATCATACGCGCTCGAATTGGTTGTCACTGGCCAAAGTTATAAATTTTTGCAAGAGTCGTGCTTTTGAGTTGTTACGTGATTTTTGTCAGTAGGGAAGTTTTTATTATATAAAAATAGTTGTTGCAATAAACAAATGGTTATGGTTTGGAAGGGGCTTTCGTTTGGCAATAACAGTTTCTTACATAAATATTAACATTAACTGGTATATTTAATAACATTTCGGGATCCTATGGATTCAAATACTACCCTTTTTGTAACATTTCTTATGTCAAAGTAAATAATTTTTTTTTGTAATGTATTATTATTATAACTATTGAAATAATAAAATAAATAAACGTTCATAGTTTCAAAAATACATTTTTAGGTTAGGTTAGGTTTAGGATAATTTTAGGATCTACTTACAAAAAAATATAATTCCTAGCTTTATGTACGACGAAATATAAAAATGTTCCTGAAAAAAATATCCCTATCCGTGAAACCCCGATAAGAGCCCATCGTGCTAAGGAGTTTCGCAAACCTGGGAAAAACGACCTTCCAAGGCTGGCAAATCAAAAATCTTAGTGTTACAGAAGTGAATCTCATAAATTGTGCTTGCATTTTAATTTTGTGACGTAGTTTGAAAGAATATTAATACTTAGTTAAATGATTTGGATTCATTGAGAATTTGTTGATATCCTTACTAACGTTATCAGCTCACTATTTTTACAGAATAGTTTATCTACTTGGTAATTCAATAATTTAATCATTATATTTTGTAATGTATGATTAAAGTGTAAATAATACACTGAAATTACAACTATTTGTTTCAAAATGATTATTACGAGTTCAAATCAAATGCAAAAAAAAACTGCGAGGAGTCGCTCCGCGCGAAAGAAGTTATACTTCGAGTGCCACGCATTCACTCTCGCTCTGTGTTTAATGTGAAATTAATTTAGTATTAATTTTTATGTACATAACCAATGTGCAGTACTTATTTAGTTAGAAAAGATTCTATGCTCATTTGATTTCAAGTAATTTCCGCAGTGACATCTATCTTGTCACGGGCAAAACATGGGCGGTCAAATGCTGAACACTGCCATTTATTAACGTAAGTTACAGACAGAGACTATGTCCTCCCGTTTAACGCAACCTTGTTGGAAGTCGCATTAGAAGTATAACTTCAAAAAGTGAGTTTGGAAAATTAGAATATTTTTTATTATGCAGTTTTAAAATCATAGCGAACTACACTTCTATGTGCTACTTGCACTAGTTTTTAGGCGATTCCAGTCTCCCAAACTTTCTCAGAGTTAATTAAACTTGTCTCGGGTACTTCAGCTGATTTAATATCAACCAAGCCACGCCCCATTTTGAATTAATTTGCTTGATAGATCGATCCGGACTTTGTGTTGATAAGCCACGACGTGAATGTATGGTTATTCATAGATTTTTGAGTATTCCGACCACCGAAGAAAGGTTTTAGGTGCAATTTTGATTCTCAGTAGAAAATATTTGAAAAAAAGACTTAGAAATTTTAGCCCTCCAGCTGTTCAGCACTCAGTTTAGGTTTAACATACTAGTTCCAAAAAAACCTGTATTGCGATTATAGGTAGAATCACGAATGTGACCTAGAGGGGCGTCACAAACTATCAACTCTCAAGTCTTCAAGCGGAAAACGAGCAAAAAAATTCAAATAACTAAGCTTGGGCGTGGAATATTACATACCTAGTATGTAATGTTCTTTACCTGGGTATCTAATATCACAACAAAGTACTTATTACCTCTATTATACAAGGCGTAACATAATTACCCCATAAGCCCGAAGGAGGCGTAATCAGACCGACCACCTGAGTGCTTGGACGTGTGCAATGGGTCAATAAATCGTAATTGAAATTTTCACACAAAAGTACAACTTTTATTATTTTAGAAATTGGCGACAGCCCTAAGTGTTTGTTTACTATTTGCGTAAACCCATACACACGCATGCACACGTAGGTACCATCTTACCGCGTCGCACGCACACGCTAGCTGTGTGTAGGTACATTTTAAGGAAAAGTTACGAGCTCATTTCATGAATTAAAAACATCGAAATCTCAAAGGTCGTAGAAGCAACACTGTTTGCCATGACCTGTAAAATAACCTCCCTTCGGACTTATAGGGTATTTATGTTACACCGTGTATAGTAAACCTTACCAAGAAACGAATACTTAGGTCCTTAGATAATAAGTTTGTAAAATCCTATATTTATGATGATAAGGCTTTAAGAAAATAAACACAATTTTACTTACTTTACTTTTTTCTCATATAAATTAGTAGTTAAATTTAATTTTCCGACCATCAAGAAAGCAAGGTTTTCAGCACGAACCGGATATTTTCCTCGTATTAAAACGTACGTGTTTTCTTACGAAATTTATTAACCGTGACGTAAAGGTCTGAAAAGTACATAAAACGATGTGGATGTGGGAAGTAATGTGATGTTGGCTAATTGTGCTGAATACACGGGAGAGTATTTTGTACGGTAACGCCGTGAAACAGCAAAGTTCATAAAATGCACGATTTTTTTATTATAGAAATTCCAAAGTTTACACGAGCAAAACCACACACGGATAAATGCTAGACTTGGTCTTCATCTGGAATTTTACAACTAGAGTTAAAATTTTTGTATTTTAGTCATGCAAGAAAAAATAATGCATATTCTTTTGTTTCAGGTATGAAAATAGGCTGATCTCAAGTCACATGTGGTAAAAAAAACACTTTAAAACATCAGAAACAAGGTACAGTAACATTATCATATCTTATGCTGAAAAATAAATCTAAATTTACTCAAGCACATAGATTTAGTGCTAAATTATTAAATACTGTAGTGTTTTAGTTACAATGAGGTTGGCAGAAAGCAACCGCGTGAAATTAGCTGTTCGTGAAATGCGACGACAATAAAAATAAAAGTTCTCAAAAAATACTTTGTTGTAAGTACATTTGTATATATTTTTGTTATTTGTTCATAATAAGTATCGTTCATTCTAGGACTTTTCCTAGAAAAAACAATACTTATTTTGCAGAAACTTTTTGTGCACAATTTTTTCGACAAAATATTTTCAGCGTAAACGTTAAAAAAATCTCCCCGTATTTTTTTAAGTATCACGGGGTCTGTACAGGCTACGTGCGGCAGACTTTAATTACTCACTTAGCGAGACCCTAATGCTCTTTAGTGATGTTCGGATTGTCCGGTAACTCTGGAAAATGTACGGGAAATTGCTTTTAAAAAACCGTCTAATTATCAAAATAGTGATAATTGTAAAAGACCACATTATTTTTAACCTCAAAAATTCATAGATTTTTTCTATTCCATCTTCAAACCCTGAAGTGGGTATAAATTTTGAAATAAGTATTGTAATGATTTCTTGATTTGGCCCTTTTCTAAAATACAACAGTAACTACTGTTAGGAATCAAAAGCGGTTCCAAATAAAAAAAAAATAAGAAGTAGTTGACTTAAAAACACAACTTTAACAGTTGACAAACAGTTAACTTCCATTTATCGTAAATATGTTCATAGAAATCAGGATAAGGCACTCAAAATGACGAGAAATCATCAGTTTACACAAATAACCTCACAGTTTACATTTAACCAACAAAACAGCGTTGACTAGTTAAACAATCTAACTAACTTCGTAACTGATCATCGTTAATGACCAATCAGTTAGTCTCGCACAATAATTAACAACCCTAGAGCGTTATAAAGACATGTGCATCGGACGAAAGTCCGACCAAGACTGCCCGGTCGCTCCGCGCGCATCGCCTTCTAAAGGAGTGCGTAAACAAGTGACGTCACATAATCCAGGCTTCTTCTAGGGGCTTCCAACACTACCACGATTTTTATCAAATTTCCGAGATTTATGTACTTATAGTGATATATTATTAGATAACACAGAAAAAAAAAATGTCTCCTCTACATAATTCTTTCGCCAAACATTTATCAACTGGAAATCCCATTATTCACACCAAAAAAAATAAGTTGTTATCCGTTGATCTCCTCATCTTCCTCTCTGAGGCCTTACTATGCAAAACAAAAGACGAATACTTCTTATTGACATTTTGAGAGACATTGCGCGGCCGCTTTGTGCGTTTTGTATTTCTGCGCAGAGTTTTACCGTCTTACTACGCAGTGTAACTCAAAACGACAATGCTTTCTTTTATGATTTGCCAGCGTAGATCCTATGAATCACAGACGATTATTTCCACTTTGTTTTTCACACATTTCTTCGAACATTTATAAAGACAGTCTTGGCAGATTTTTCATTCACGAATTTATCCGATATTGAGTTTCTTACGTTTTTGACGGCCTTGGTTTGTTTATTTTTGAAGGTACATAAAATTATGTTCTAGTGTTTGTTGAGTCACTCCCTACTGATTTTGGCGACACGAAGTCTTCAAGGACTGATTTGCTCATAGTAACACTAAAGTATTTATAATGTTGGTAACACAGAAGATTTTAAGATCTAGATTTCTAAGGTTGTAGCAGTTTTATAAATCGAACTCATCTCAGGAACTCAGGATCAAATATTTATACAACAAATTTAATGAAAACTGTTTCCAAGAGTATATTTCTATATTTGTTTCCTCTATGGAAAATCAAGATACTGAGAATACAACAAAGATACAAAGATGTTGAGATTATTATTCCAGCTTTATGTTTGTAAGTTTAAAAATACCCGAATAAAAAATAAAGGCTCAAAAAAACACTCATTAAAATCACTAATAGTAAACAATTAGCAGCATCCAACATCCGATTATATTCATTACAACAAATAAGAGTTAGCATCAATCACACACGTAAAACACGTGAACTAAAACCGTACATTAAACCAAGATAAAAAGGCCCGTGTGGCCACCATTAATGTTTTATTGCCGGTAATATTTGTATCAGTTTTATTTATTAAAAAAAGCGGACGCTAGCCATCGCAGACGCACGCATTCTATATTTAATCGACACGCGTGCTCACAAAACAACAACTCACAATATTTAGAAACCAAAGAGCGAGCGCACGCGTCCCAATTCTGTTCTCGCTTAGAAAATGATACCGCGAAGTGCTGTGAAGTGATTATGTGATATATAAACGAAATGTTCAACTTCAAATTAAGCTCCAAACAGAAAGGGAAGAACGAACCCTTCTACTGTTACCGGAGCGTCAAAACCAAACCGCCGAAGACGCCGACTCTGTCGCGCGCGAAGCGACATCAAAGACGTAAGTTTCTGTATATCGCTAGTATTTGTACATGCGAAAATAAACACAACTTAATGAGGTGCAGCCCTGTCTGTTTGTTCGTACGGCAAATACTGAAATTAGATGTTTCTGCTAATGGGATGCGTTGAAATCCGGGATGAGCTGAGACTGCGCTCTATCACACTGAGCGCGGCGTTTGAAACTTATCTGTTTAGGTAGAAGCAATAACTAGTACTTTCTTAATTTAGTATGCTCTATTGTTAAGTGTTCATATATCCTATGAAATGTAACTAAGTATGAAATACAGTTTTCAGAATCTCAAAATATATTACGATTATACGATCAGCAAACGAAAAGATCTTTTTTTTTCTGAAACAAATCACCTTGTCTATAAATTAAAAAAAAAAACATGTTTGCAAACTAAAATGTTGAACCTGCTGTGCCAAATCCGTACAGAGTTGTTACAGTTGATATATAGTAGGTATAACTAGTATAACATGCAATCAGCGCGTTCTCCACGTCGTCTTGGTTCTGTCTGTCGTGCCGATGTACTAGACTCAGTAATCTTGATGAGAATCGCAGTAATTTCATTCACAGTTATTAACATATTAAGGTCATCCATTTGTTCTATAAAGCTGGTTTACAAACTTTAGTAACTATATAAATGAGTTCGCGAACAAATATCTTTTCGAATATATCGAATATAATATCGTTCTTTTAGTTAAGATTTTGAACGAAACGAAATCTTTGGAAACTTCATTCCTCATCCTGAAAATGAAAACTCATTATTCTGTACCTTTTCTGACTACCTTGTGTCTATTACAATAAAGTAACAAAAATTTCTCAAAAGAAATGTTTTAGAACAGTTTTAATTAGGGTGTATCAAATTTTTAAAGTAACTACTCTTTGTCGAATATATTCTTAATGAGGTCTTAAGAGTTCACGCTTTTTTAAACGTTGTCAAAACGTTAAAACATAACGTTTTTAGTTTTGACTTCGGTTTAGATTTTAGATCTCAGGTAAACATTACCACTGAGGATGTGACCATGATACGGTTCTACTCAATAATTCCATTAAAGTTGGCGAAGTGCGGTCGAGGCGAATAGGCTATCCGAATATTGAATCAGGGCACGCAAACCTAGAGCTGGAGACTTTGTTATACTGTGTGCGTGTAAGACAGTCTTGAATATGAATGAAGCTATCCTTCTGTTTACTTTAATGCGTTTCTAGCTCTTTTGTGTCAACGTTTGTAATTGAAAGATCAACAAAAACAATACCACTACACTTCTTCGTCTTATGGAAATCACAAAGATTCAAAGTTGAAAATATAGAAAGATACAGAGGTTGCCTGAAAGATATCGCTCACAGCGATAAGGCTGCCCATTGTACTTCACGTGAGAATAATGAACTCGTGTTTATTTTATAATATGTGTGGTGTATATTTTTTTTAAACAATATCGGCAACCTTTTGACCACAATCTCACCTGATGTTATGCAATGATGTGGTCGACGATGTAGCACGGTTACCTAGAAGATACCTATTCACTCTACTCTTGAAAACTTCCAAGTTATAGTCATTCGGGAACACAGACGCTGGCAACGAGTTCCAATCTTTGGCTGTCCGCATAATAAATGTAGACGCAAACGGTCTTATTCCAGACAATAAACAGTTTTCTATCTATCTATCTATAGATAGTAAGGTAACAGCATTAACGAAAAATACTTCACACTTTATCACACAATTTTGTTCGTATCATTTCGCTTTCGTAGCAATTTGCGGTGATTCAATATTTAAGTAATTCGTAGGTTAAAAGTAACGTGTGAACGAACATGATGAACATTCCACTGTTATTAAAATACCGTGACATAGATTGGTTTTGTTGCATTAACAGGTAGTATTTATCACAGAAGAGTAAAATTAATGTTAACAAACGTAAGGTGCATTGGGGTAATTGCGAAAATGGGTATATTCCGAAAATCCATAAAATCAGATATTTTCCTGTTGGCACGAGGATATATAGGACTGTCACGGCGATGCCAATCAAGATGGCGTCTAGACCAATGTTGCCAACAGGAAAATATCGCATTATGTTACCAGATTTTATGGATTTTTGAATATACCCATTTTCGCAATTACCCCAATGAACCTTAACTATAATTAATAGTAGTGTAAAAAAGCATGCGATTTATTATAAGCACCTCTTTATCAATAAAGCAGAGTTATCTGTATTAGTGTAATGACACAGGACGCTTTTAGACATAGACATAGACAATCATTTATTCGCTTCAAAAATAATAACAATAGATAGTTAAAAATAAGTTGAAATAACATTTATAATATTAATATGCTTTTAAGCTTTTGTCACTGCTTTTTTTAAAGCATTACATACAAACCTCTCTTTGTAGAAAAGTGTGCTTTAACTCCTTTCTTGGAAGTCGTCGCGACAGGAATAGTATAAAACCGTAAACAAAAAGGTTTATTAGGCCAACATGTGTTTCTGGTGCATATTTAAACTTGTTTAATGTTTTCCTGCTTAATTTAAACAATAAAGTCTTATTTTTATTTGGGTAAATAAGGTGCGATGTGCGTTTGCTGTTGTTTTAAAAAGATTTGTTGATGAAGTTTGTAAAAGCTTTTCAAAAAGTATTTTAGTTCGTTAGAGTTCATTAAATTGAACAAAATCAATGACTAAAAATACTTATACCTTTATGATGTTTTTTTTAAACAACATTTACAATGTGAGCACTTGTATCACCACTTATCATTAGGTGAGCCATCGGCTTGTTCCATCATTTAGTTGTATGAAATACTACCTACAAAAATATATTTTTGTAGTTAAAAAATTTTGTTTCGTTATTTTCACATTTGAGTTATTTACTTTGTGAGTAACGGCTCTCACTGCGAATGTGTTTTAGTAAATAATGGACGAAAATATTTAAAATATTCTATATTGCAATACTATAACATATTATTTGAATACCCACGGTAGGTAAAAATTGTTTAAGAATTTGGTTCGTATCGTAATAATACCGTTCTAGTAATGCCTACGATGTCTTTAATCTTCACCTATGAGCGACTAACCTATAAATTAATGTATTCCAGTCTTAGACGAATAATTTGTCCAAGACTCCAGTTTCAGACAGACAGCGTTCAATTGACACCTACTAAACACCTCAGCATGGCGGCGTCTCAAAACTGCAAATCCCACTCATAAAAAAATTGTTATAATCTTGGACTTCCGCCGACTCATGGCTCAAGTCCAATGAGTCCATAATTAGGGTCAGTCTCCTTTACGCAACGGGCTAAATATACCGAGGCCCTCACTCAATGGGGGGAGGCCTGACGTGCGGTCATGGATACGCACCGACGACGTGACTTTCCCGGAAATTCGGGAGTTTTCGGAGCTTAGAGTTTTTGCGTATCAATAGTCAGCGTGGTAATGTCACGGGTTTTGTTTGTACCGTTATCAACACATACGTCAAAAGACTAGTACGTGTACTTTACTTACTACTAATCTTACCAGTGGGAGTATCGTTGTCTCATAAAAACCTGCCAGGTTTAAGCCTTTTTTGAACTGTTTTCATACTAAATTATAGGTGTTATGGGAGTAAATAGTGATTAGCTATTATTACATTAGCGATTAGCTATTTTTTGCCGTCGAAAGCTTCTTGTTTTCGTATATCTGTGTAAAATGCCTAGTATCAATACATTAGTATTTATTTTGACTACGTAGGTACCTCAATACCGAATACATAAATATTTATTGCAGACTATCAATCTGGGAGTGCATCCAGCTAAAAGCCATCCTACAGATTCTGGATATAATATTTAGTTAAAACAAAAATATAATATTCAAATAAAATATTGTATCGACAAAACATATTTTTTCTGTTGGAAACCAAATTTGAATAAAATATGTAAACCTATCCATTTTCATCCTGTTACAATTTTGATATCTAATTTCGACTTTATCTCAAAGGAATAAGATTCATAGGTTTCTGAAATCATCGATCAATATGCTAGCTATGGCAGTCACGATTGTTTGATTGAGTACACCGTTGCTTCTGTCATTCGCGTGTTTCTTTTGGACCCCATTTTAATATTTTTTAACCACTTTTCTTCTACTCAACATCAAATTTCTTTCTCACGATCTCGAGTAATCCTCGCCTTGACTCGACTCAACCTCGAAATCGTGCTTTGGTGTAGATTATTCGAGGTAATAACTAAAAGTATGACCATTAGATTTCTATTAAGTTATAATTGCATAGCACTTTTGATTAAAATATGCATACTACGTATTTTTTCAAACTTGATACATGAAATAACAACAATCGTATACTTTTATGAATGCGGCACGATTTGATTGGCCTATTTGGCCATGTATTGATTGAATCTATTGTTGAACTATCGTAGTACCTATAGAAGCTCGTAAAAACGCAAAAGCTATTAAATATCTTGATATCAGCAATTATTATTCTGCATGTTTATACCGTAAACGGGATACTATAGTATTGTACGACTCTACGTGCGACCGTTAAAATGGACATTCATCTATTTTATTTATATTGGAATAATAAAATACGGCACATGAATCGTAGAATAAAATGATTAAAATCTATTTTATGTTTGTGAAGGTGCAATTACAGGTACATGAGACTTAACTTTGTGTGGTGGACGTAGTGCAATGCGTCACAGGGCACATCCTTAGTAAGGTCTCTGTTGGTGAAACCATTTTCAAGTTTATTATAAAGACTAGCCGTCGCGCGGCGCCGCCGGCGGGGTTGCTCGCGTTCTAGACCCTTTAGATTGTGACTTTTCAAAATGTCTTTCTTATTGCAACCCTACACATCGTGTTTTATATCTAACTAGCCGTCGCCCGTGGCTTTGCTCGCGTGGTAGCAGCATACTTATTTGAGGAATCTATGTACTAACTTTCAAGGGTGTTCGTGTGCAACTTTTCAAAATTCCTTTCTTAGTGCACCCCTACACTATATAGGGATACTACCCTTCAAATTTCATACCTCTAGGACTTATAGTTTAGGCTGTGCGTTGATTGTCAGACAGCTTCAAAAGAGTTTTATATTTTAGAAGATAAGCGCCAAGTAGGATTTGAACCCACATCGATTCCTTTGTTTAACCCACCCTAATGTGCTTGAACTGTAAATTAACTTCGTATTATCTCATACAAATTCTTATAGCACGTTGGTGGGATCCTCTTGACAAATTGCCTAGATCTCTTTCAATTGCTTTGATAAATTTCATCACGAAATTGGTTTCTGACTGAGCTTGATATTGACATTTTAGAACTAAAATACTTTGAAGCGTTTGATAATCTAGCATTTCGCTGATATTGGATCAGAATTTTTTTACTCGGTGGTATCAGAACGAATAACAAAATGCTATAAATATTCATAGACATTTGTAAAAATAGATAGCAAAAGTTTAGTTTATGCCACAAAAAAAACATTACCATTACAGCAAAGATTAAAAAAAGTATTATTTTATGACAACAAAAATGAATGAGTCGTCGCATCATAATTTTTTAAATAAATACTTTTCATAGATTGAAAATTTGATGTTTTGTGCGTAAAATAAATCAAGATGTCGCAAAATATCAAACTGTTCCCAAAATACAGCATATAGGCACGTGGCCTTTCAAGCAACTCGTCAAACCGTGAACGTCCGAAATTTTCTTTCCCCTTTACACGAGTTTCTAGTGGTATCGAATTTACTGCATTGTACATTTTTAGTAGAAATAAATACTTTCAATAATCAAGTTAGAGGTAGGTACGAGATAAGTTGGTAGGAGATGTTCCTAAAAATAAACAATACAATATTCACCATATTTACAAAATACACATGAAACAGTTGAGCTATCTACAAACCGTTGCAAACGATTTTTAGATAGCTCAACTTGTCCAAATCAGTACTAATCAAAAGCGTACCCAAGACACTGATTAGAGTAGTAGGTAGATTGATTAATTTAGTCTTAGATTAGCATCTTGAGTGTGAAATTTTAAATTAAATCTTTGAGTCACACATCTTAGTAGCTTGGCACAATATGAGCTTTGCTGTGGCGTACTACAACCACTGCAATGGAGGTAGCGTTGGGACCTTATGTTACAGATTCTAGCTTTACCGATTGAGCGCCGCAGGTACCGTCTACGCTCGCCACTAATTGGAAGTGCTGTAAAAGCCGTTATATAGGACGACCAGAATGTCTCGGCATTATAATGTTAGCATGCAAGAAAGATAAATAAACTAGTGCTACGGGCTCAGCCCGAGCAGGGCTGTGACCCGGCAGTAACGTGCGATCACGAAGACGTGCCTGGAAACCCTAACCAAATATCCTGGAAAGGAAATGTTTTTAAAATATGAAATTGTACCCGGCAATTCAATTGGCTATCACTTTTGGAAAAATGTCCTTCCAAAAACTAGTTGTTTCATGACATTATGCATGGCACAAGCATGGCACGTAATAATGGGAGTCAAAGTCGACATTCTTCTTGATACTCATGACTTCATGTCATTTCATTCATTGACGATAAAAAACTACTTTTTGAAGAAATCAATGGTTTTCTTATAGTTGTTACACGCGTTTTGGCAAAAACAATATACCTACTGAAAATGCGGTAGCTGTAAATATTGTAATAAACAAAGTATTCAGCACAGAAAACCACTGATTACTGGCAATAAATTACCAACTATACGTTTTAACGATACCCCAATAGAAAAAGCCATACCATAAAATAGGCGGAGAAACCAGACTACAGCCCATAAAAATCACCATGAACCGAACACATCGATGTCATTTATTACGAGCACTACAGAACATTCTATCTCTGACGCAAGTGTTGCCAACTCAGCTTTTATTGCTAGATGTGAAGGTGCAATAGAATGCAAAGTTGCTATTATTGCCCAATAAATCGACCCATATTACCTCGAATAATCTTCGTTTTGACTCGACTTCGAAACCGCGCATCGGGAAGTTTTAGTTGCCAAAATTACTAATTTAAATCACGATTTCGAGGTAGAGGTTATTCGAGGTAAAAATAAGAAATAAATCTTAATGGCAAGCACTAGGTTGAGGTTGAAAAATATTGTAATTCATTAACAATCATTGGAAAAATATAATTGACGAGTGAACAGTTCAAAAAAAATCCCCAAGCTGAAGGAAAGTAAAGTAGCTATTGTATCAAAACCAAGTTGGCAACACAGCCATGCGATACAAATGTCTTCCCATTATGAACAGACCTTTACTCGTAAACGGTTTTATAGTTTACGTCGACACCTTCAACAGATGTTGGTTTTCTAAATGCTGCCCTACTTTTTCCGGGAAATCTGAGAAGTACTAATTTTTTGCAAGGATAGTGAAAGATGATAAGTAAACAAAAGATCACTGTACGTGATTATACCTAAGTAAATTATTATGGACTAGCAGCGCCTCGCGGTTTCACCCGCGTAATTCCCGTTCCCGTGGGAATTCCGGGATAAAATATAGCCTATGTTCATCAGGGATAATGTAGGATTCTAATGGTAAAAGAATTTTTTTAATCGGTCCAGTAGTTTCGGAGCCTATTCAATTCATACAAACAAACAAACAAACAAAAAATCAAACCTTTCCTCTTTATAATATTATATTATTAGTATATTAGTATAGAAGTATAGATATAGATTTAAAAGTATGCTCGAGCACATAACTGTGTGTAATGGAATTTATCTAGGCTAATCCCGATCTCGAGCGAAATATAGTTTTCAATTTGAATTCCGAACGTCAGCAAAAACCGCGAACGTTTTTCAAACTTTTTATGACTGTTTATTTTGTTCTAGTCTCAAGCATTATCGCTACCAGAAATTGTAGAATCTTATTTTTATCACGATAAAGCTTATTTTCCCTCCATGATCGATCCGGAGTGATACAGCCTACGATATTATATCAATCGAGATCTAAGCACGTAGGCAAACCGGCATAGATCACATTCTTATTTTATTGGATTCTTATAACCTATTTTTATTCCATATCGTGAGCTTGAGCATATTATCATCTATTGGATAAGAGAGGTGTTTACTTACTTGTGTTCACTCACTGGATCATTTTTTATGGGTTTGTTTTTGTATCATTTTATTTATTTTGTTCAGAAAAAAGCTTTTTCATTTAATATTTAAAACGATTAGCTTTCATTAGTGGATTTTTTTTCTATAGCTTTCGAGGTTATGCTACCTAACACTGTGATCTAGGTGACCTAATTGTGATCGCCAGTTATGTAGATAATATGTCCGTAGTTCAGCAATTACCTAAATAGATATCTATTACCTATCCATTTCGTAGGCTAGAAAATTAAATGACTGCCCACATTGTCCACTAAGTAATTGATTTGCGACCGATTCCCCATCAGTTCGAACGTCTGTAACGGTGCTAAGGGTCTTCTTTTATTGCGTCTAACGCGCCCTGATTGGTAGTCCAAATTTCATTTCGTTCTTTTCATTTTCGTCCGTCCATTACGCCCCAGGTGAGAATGGGTGACAACTGGAATTTTTAATACGGTTTGTAAATGAGATTCTGTCAGTGACTGTACGCGGTAGAAATATATTGACAAAGCTTTGTTGCATGCGACGGTCTTTGCAAGTTTTCAAATGACTTGAAATTAGCTTAAAAAACTAAAAACCCCTTAAAAAAAGTACCCGAAATTTTTGAGAGTCCCTTTAGTGAATGATTTTCTATATTCATATAAAAAATCTACGTGTAAGTAGGTATATGAGAACATTAATGAAATATCTGTAGAGTATAGTTTGTATATGTTCGTTTATAGGTACATGTAAAAATATTTAGCAGTAAGAGCAGGCTTACTGAAACTTTGCTCCAAATAGGTTATGTTATCTCAAGTAAGTTTTAAGAAGATTGATAAAAAAGAATGTCATAGATTAAACGATCACATCGAATTAAGATCGTAAAGTCATCAACCAATTATCTAACTAACCACGTTACAGTGTAGCACCAAGCATCTGAACTTTGTCAGAGGATCCGAAACATGAGGTAACTCAGTTCATAATTACTTATCTCAAGTTATTCTAACTAAGCCAATATGGCGCAACTATCGGTCTAACCGGCTGTGTGGGTGTAATGAAGAAAAAATGGACATGGTGATATTGAGGCGTATCGTATAAGCTACTATAGTAGGTGCCAAATAGCACCGCAATACAGGTCATTCACCCACCTTCACCACGATGTCGCAAAATTCAATTTATGAATGGCTAATTCTGTCGCTTTCCATACAAACCTGTCGCTAAGACGGTAATCGCTCGAATCTTGTAGTACTTTTTAGTTTGTTTACCATACGTAAATTGAATTTTACGACATCGTGGTGAAAGTGGGTGAATGACCTGTATTGCGGTGTTATTTGGCACAGACCTTATCCCATCCCATCCCGCTAATAATTATAAATGTCAAAGTTTAGATGCTTGGATATTTGGGTGCTTGGATGTTTCTGTTTAGCCCGTTGTCGGAGTGCGGTGGGCGTAAATACCTAATAGGTTCAAAGTTATATATAAAATACGTAGCCTACGCAAAATAACAGTGACTAGACAGTGAAAAATTCACCAACAAGAAAAATGAATCTTATTTATTTCGTGTTAGTCCCTAATTTACCTTATCACCAACACAGGCCAGTAAAACACTGAAAGTTACCCCTTCTAATCCCGTTTACATAAAATGTATAAAGATGCTAGTATTATGAAAAGTCAATGACCCCGTGAATTATGCTCAGTGAGAGGGTACAAATTCACAATGTTAAGTAATTGGGCTTATGGTAATGTGAACATTGCTCGGGTCAGGCCTGCGTCACTCATTACTTATTTTCAGTTACATTTTGTAATATAGATCATGGTAAAAGATGGTGAATGGTTGATACAAGGGGTTAAGTTTTATTTATATATATTACTCTATAGGGAATATATTATGAGCACTAGAATAAGGGTCTATTTATAACACATAATCAAAACTTATCACAGCAAATTCACCGTATCAGTGGGCGGAAGCTAGTGTGTATAGGTTTTTATTCTCATTTAATACTAACTTCCGCCCGCGACTTCGTCCACGTCCCGTTTGATCCTGTTCATTTTCCGAGATAAAAATTAGCTTATGTGTTAATCCAAGTTACGAGCCATGTCTATTACAAATTTCATCCAAATCCAACCAGTAGGTGCAGCATTAGAAACTAGGCTGTAGTTTCTTAGTCGTATAGGCTCTGAGGGCCTGTACGAGTTTTGGTGTGTAAATCTGCTAGTACGAGCTTGGTGTAGACCAAGCTTCTCAGAGAATCCGCTCAGTGTCTCCATACAAATCAGTGCCAACTGGTGTGCTGGGCGTCAGACGTTTCACACCCTCACTATGCACGGAAAACTCGTTCTAAGCCCTCAGGTGCCTTATTCACGAATAAATGTGACAGTCGCAAACGTATCGTAACGCTAGCGTTTCCGAGATACACTGCGCGGTGACACTACAACGGTTGCCAGTCGAGCTGTCATTGACGCGCAATAGGTATACTTGAATACATTAACGCGGCGACTGTCACATTTATTCGTGAATAAGTCACGGTCGCTAAAAACTTGCACCAATAATCACGTACTTCATAAGACGATTCGAAAATAATCATTGTGATTTTACTGAATCAGAGATACTTGACTTTGATTTCTACATTATATTTATTCCTTTTTTTCATAACTACTGGATTTTTTTCTCAATGAAGTAAAGAATACTGGATAAGAATTTTTATTGACTTCGTTACAACACCCAATTTATTAGATTACAATTTTCACCTCAACCGGACGTCACAGTCCGAGGGTGAGCTTTGTGTCACTTGAAAACAGCGTCCAGGAAAAAAAAGAGCTTTATGGCATAGTGAAATAAAATTCAATTTGGTTCTTCCGATTTTTCAAGGACACAATTTTATACTTTAAACAGTTTAAAAGTTAGCATATGACAGTTTGTTTATGGAGATAAATAAGTCTGTTATTACGAGTAGTTGTTACTCGGTTCCACTCTTTCGTAAACGAAATATCTTTTAAATATATGTACTATTTAATCTACTTAATCATGAGAGCAAAACCTGTTTGTGAGGCTAGGCTAGCTCAGTAGTGACATAAATCACACTAAGTATGACTAAACAGTTATTTATTATTAGTTTATAGGTTTAATTTTACATTAATAATAGGTACTCATAATATTTTCTTAGTACACAATACTACGTCCTCTCCTATGCCTTCTAAGGTTTGCTGGAATAAAACTCTTATTATAGGGTTAAGCTCGCCTTTGTACATATCTTTAGTTTTAACTTGTTTGTTCATATTTTTGTGTGTGCAATAAAGAATTTAAGAAGAACTTCAGAATTTAAAAAACTATAAGTATAGCTATTGGTATCGATTCTCTTGTTGCATTTTTCTAACCTAACCTAATTTGACAGCACTAAAAATGGTGCCGTCACTTTCTCATAAACTGAAACGAGAAGGACGCCTATAATTTTAGACCTGTCAAATTAGGTCAGTTTAGAAAAATGCAACAAGTGAATATAGTCTATTTTTAATTCCTGTGATATTTTTTGTTCATTGCCAACTAAGCACTTCCAGGAACTTTGCATCAAGTAAAAAGCACTTACCACAGGTTCATAATATATCACAGTTCATCCAACAGATTTGACATTCACAAAGTTTCGTGACTCGAAGTAAGACCTACTATTCCATCATCTGCGATACGACACTACAAATGGATTATTCAATTATTCATTTGATTATTGAGCCAGTCGTAAAAGAACTCGATTTCGGGTTGAGCGAAATGAAATTTCTGAAACATCCTTTTCTGCAGCAAATAAATTTAGCTTCGGAATTGGCGTTCGACTGCGAGCTAACTCAGGAAGTGGCATCATCGTATTCCGTTTTCTGATTTAAACTGAGTTTTATGTTTTAATTTAGTTAAAAATGGAAGCGTTCGGTTAATTTTATTTCAAATCACTTTCAACTGCAAGAAAATAACAGAAGCTAGTGGCAGCTGACAAAAAACATTTTGACAGAAATCGTGTCATTTTGTACAAAAAAATTACATGATTTCCGTCAAAATCTGGATTCAAATTAAAACGGCGGTCGAGAGTAGCCCTACAGTGGGGGTATAGTTGTCTTATGAAAACCTGCCACGTTTCTGTTTTCATACTAAATCATTGGTATTCTGTGACTAAATAGTGACATTAGCGCGTTTCAGCACGTTTTTTGCCGTCAAAAGCTTCTTGTTTTCATCTATCTGTAGCCACGTCACTTGACATTATGCTGGGCAGTGAACGCAGTTCAGAGCTTGCGATACGGGGGCAGACCGTTGTTGAAGTATTCCATTGATAAACTATTCTAAACTAAAACTACATACCCACAGACCAGCTGTAAATGTCGATCTGCCGTTAATTGACAGCTGCGAGTGTATTGTCACCTGTCAGGTTATACAATTAAACGCTGTGCTCGACTGTACCGATGTCCAAAACGATACAGAAGAACTGGTAGTGCTAGGTTTTCAAACTTTCATTTCCAAATCGACGAATGCCCAAAAAAGCATAAAAAGGAAAAAGTGAAAATTGATGAAGGTTCAATTGAGTTTGTCAGGTTAAAAAATGTTGCCACTCTTTTTAATTGACTTAGACTTTTTTGACATCAAAAATTCGGTGGACTGATTTTTTACAATGTTTAAAAGCACAGTGTTTGGTACAATTCAAGAAAAAATTATATGTTTAGCTTATTTTTTCTGGCAGTTTCGAATTTTAAGTGAAGGTAATGAGCGTTATTTTGCATTGGAGGGTTAGCATCAAGTGAAATAGAACATGTACCGGTACAGTTGAGAGCACCGCAGTTGATTTGGTTTCGAATTGAAATAGTGAGGGAGAATTGAAGTGATTTATTGTTTCGTTCGAATGGTTTGATTGCAAAAAGATCTCAATACAATTTCGATATTTATCAAAGTCGTACGGTTGACTTGCACTAGCCAACTTTACTAGAATAAAAGTGGCCGTCACTTCAATACCTGTTCCGATTCAAAACACAAAGGAAAATATATTTTGAATTGTTTAACTGGGCATAGGCCGAATAGTCATCGGACCGGGCCCAGTCGCTATTTGTTAGTCGCATTATTTTTCTGCAAGAATTTAAATGGTCTGAAGTAAAACCTACAGCGAGATGAACAATAAACAACTAGTGAGACTAGAACGAAATATCAATTTGTTTACTAGTAGAAAGTTACCAATTTTTCGACTCAAAACTCAATATTTTTTTTCGTTTTCTTCGCAGAATTCGTTAAAATTTTGCGCCCGTCCTTGACACGAAGTGTTTACACTAAAATTCAAATCAAAATTCCTATACACTCCAGTAATAGACCCTACATTACACTGTATAAGATACAATTTAATTACAAAATACAGAATGTCCAAAGACCCTTATCAAGAACCCACCGGCAACCGCAGATAGAAATATTTATGTACCCAAAACTGTGCGAAGGTTGACAGTGGCGTGCAATTCACTGGTAAGTCTGTAATCTAACCCTATGGGCCGCTACCACGGTCTTAAATATCACTGGGTATTCAGCACTAATTGTTTTAAAATAATAAACCAAATTAGAAGAGGGTTGTTTGATAAGAGTCATTGATTCATGAAGATCCTTCTTTGAGTCGTTAAATAAACTCGATATTGTGACTTTCTTCTTGTACCTACTAGTTGTAAAGACACTTTGGAGTCCTCATGGGGGGGGGCTCGATCATTTCAACACTAGTGCCTTAATCACGAATAAATGTGACAATCGCAACCGTATTGTAACGCTAGCGTATCCGAAATACACTGCGCGGTGACACTACAACCATTGCATTGACGCGCGTGATAGAGGCAAAGATCTTGTAACCGATAACAAAAATTAGTCACGACACGATAAATGAGTCGCTTTACACATTGTAAAAATAGGCCACAATGACGAGGATTACGTAGAATTTTATTTCGAAAGAAAAAATCTTTACAAAAACTAAAGTTATTTTGAAAGAACGGCAACCCCAGTTTGGCAAACTATCGATACTGATGGCAAATCAAATCGACTTGTATTTAATTAGGACGAACTTGGATCTGGTCAGCTGTTATGCCAGCTGCCTGGTTTAACTTTCCCTAGTTGAGTTTGAATTTGTAATGAATTTAGAGAAAATGTTGATCTATGTACTTACCTCTACCTTCTACCCCCATAAAATCTATAGAATTGTACCTCATTGAATGGAATCGCTCTAAGAGAACTCAATAGGTTCTTTCATTATACCTTTTAGAACCTTCAGAATGACGGATGCTGTAAAGTGGGGTTTAACCATCAATCGATTTCGGAGTTCTTTTCAGTGATATAATTAGCCATTTTCTATCCGACTTTTGAAAAAGTACGGTGTGATGACTAAGTTAATTATTTTTGTGCATTTATTAATTATATGCATGTTCTTTACTACTCATGTAGGTATTTAAATTGTATTTGTATTTAAAACAACATTACTTAAAACTTAACTTACCTCGTAGAAAGCAACAGCCAGGATATTTTCCAAAGATAAAGTTATGAAAATCATTGAGAGTTTTACACTTAAATGCCTACAAAAAATACATAAAGAATTATTCTAAGTGGCATATAAAGTGTTATATTCATTAAACAACTTTGTTAATAATCCAAGTAAAAAAAACATTGTGACTCATGGGAAGGTTTAAACCAATATTTCACCTAAAAAGCCGTATAATTCGCACCATATTGTGCTGTGTGCTATTTCATTTCCACCCCTTTGCTGACTAAGCTCACGCACGCACGGTAAATCTAAATACGCCTAATTAATTCTCAACAAACGCCACCGTATTAACTTCATCGCAATAATGCTAATGACACGACTGACGGCTCACGTAGTTCCGACACAGTGTAGTTACAGGCAGTATGCAAATTACTGCAAATATCTGGCTTCATCCCAAACGACCACGCTCTAAAAATACCTAACAAAAAGTCCGGCACGGTTTACTTGACTTCATACATAAAAAAGGGGAAGTATAGTTGGTTTCTCGTCGACTATACTTCCCATTTTTACTTTCCCATTCCAAGATTATCAATTTCAAGACCGCAGACCATGATAATGATTATTAAAAATATAAATACCAACGTTACTTAATAGTGGTCTATCAAAAAATTTAAGAGTTTTACTAAATCATTACTTAAAATTACCTTGCCTTACTATTATCTTATCCATTAGTAACAGATAAGTAAATAAAATAATTCAAGTAGCGTTTCAGTATTCAGGTTAGTCACACTTACTTTATAGCTTAATATACTGGCTCTAAAATATACTTGTCACTGTCACAATGACAGAGCAAACTTTTGAGCATGTTTTGCTCGTGGAGCTCTTAGCAATTAATATCGATAAAATCATATTAGTTATGCGAAAAATAAAAAGATTAAGGGGTGTATTCATATTGAGCTTCTAAAGCTGAGCTAACTAAAATGATTGCAAAATCTGTTCTCATTTCTTTTCGTGCAAGTGACAATGATAGAGCGTTTTTTAAAGACGCGCTAAAATGACAGTTTAATATGAATAAGTTTGTAAGATTTCTGAGATAAGTACCTATTAGCCGAGCATGCGTACATTGAATGTATTTTTGATATGTTAGTGTTACGTCCACCGACTTTTATGCTCATATTTCTAACTAGGTATAGTATAATACCGGTCTAGAAAGTACTAAGCTAATTAAAAATTTAAATTTATTTAAGAAAAATAAAATTGTTTCTTGTCTTCAACCTGTAATCGCTCCTTACTGCAATATCTACGCTGTGTGTATTGTGTACGTAAGACAGGCGTAGCGTTTTTACTAAACTCGTGTATGTATACAAACTGGTTCATGTTAAGCTATAAATGAATGACTCTTTGGAATCACGCACGGATCTGACTCATAAAAAGTGAGTAAAGCATGTTGTAGTTATTAGTATTGATGCCATTCATATTGTACTACTGAGCCCTAAGTCTGTATTTGTTTTGACTTTCGACTCGAGTATAACACACGCAAACGCATTCGCAAAGCGAAACATTTTGTATGAAAACCGGATAAGCGCCTCTAGCGGGAGATTTGGGAATTGTGCAATTCCCAACAAAATGTCTCAATTTGCGAATGCGTTTGCGTGTGCTATGCTCGAGTCGAAAGTCAAAACAAATGCACAGATTTGGGACTCTGTATTGTCTACGACAAGGATCTGTCAGTTAAAACTCGTGTTCAAAAGTTTTTTTGGGATTTCTTTGAAGACATGGGTTTAGTGATGGTCAAGTAAATTTTGCCTAGAAACTTGCAATCGCTATGGAAGCATTCGTAGAGGATTGAAAGTAACTCGAGTATTGTTGATAAGCTCTGTTATATGAATAATTTGTCAAGTAGATGTATTTTTAATGCATAAGGTTTGTTTTGTCGGATGAAACCTACATTTTCATGTTTAACATTTTGAGAAACAGTAGAAATATTAATCGATTAAAAATTCGACTATACACATATACGATAACACCTAATAAAATAAATAAATAAACACTTTATTAAGGACAGGTACAACTTACAGTTACGTAAGAACAGGCATAAGTCCTGCAAACGCTGGTCTTATCGCTTAATACGATTTCTTCCACACAACCTTTACTTAATATCTAATCTAATACTAAAAACTTAAACTATATAAGAATAGTAGCATCTAATTTTAATAAATCTATTAGAAATAGGTTGGTGAGAATGTACTGAATTATGTACGCTATAGCGGCGCGAGGCGTGGTTGCGTTTTGGCTAAACTCATTTACAAAGTGCACAGCACGCCCCTGCGCTGAGCAATACGGCCTTATTTATCTAGAAAACCCATTTCTGGCTTGTATTATATACCTATAAATAAATAATATCATTTAGTAGAAGGTTTCTTTGAAAACGACTCGTTTAAAGTTTACTAAAAATAATGAAGTTATAAAAACTTACGTCATTGAATAATTCAAAAATAAAAAATTAAATAATAATAAAAGAAAAAAGAGTGTTTTTTTATGATAAGACAATTTCTTATTCTCTCTTCTCTGTGTCTCAATTGATTCTTAGAAGACCATGCTTGGTACATTATTCTATATATTCCAATGAGAGCTGTAATGTACCAGTAACTAGTCAACTTGTTGTGTCAATTTTGTAAAATATTTTTGAAATATTTTTTAGGCATCGTATTGATATTGATTACACTAGTAGTATTGAATTTTTAAGTCCTAATAGGCGCCGAGTCACCGGCACTGGTTACCCGGTTTCTATAAACTATTCTGCCAAACAGTAATGACTCACGGGACACGCGAATGACTCACAAATGGGAACATTTCGTTCGAATTGCGTTGGCAGTGACAGCTTCGGTAATCAGCTGATTAATGAGTTCGGATTAGGCCTAAACTATTCAGGGGCTCATAAAAACTTGACGTTTCAGCCGAGCGAAGATCGATCGTACCAAAGTTGGAAATTAATAGAACTTTAGTCATTGCAAATTGCTAGAATTAGCCCCCAGACAGGTAGATTTCGTATTTATGCTTTAGTTTTTTTTATGTGGATGTGAGCCAATAATTAATTTTGGGATGAGTAATTTTTTATCTTTTTACATATCGTCCATGTTTAATAATATAATTATTAGTTTTAAGATGGAATTATGAGTTTGTGTTGCATTGAAAATACACCTATGACAGGCGTTACATAATCTCAGAATACAATAATAATAGCATTGTAATACTTTTCCTTCTTACTTTTAGCTCACTATATGCACTATTTACAGCAATGTAGTAAGGTTTTATGTCATGAAAACCACAGAAAGACCTCAGATTTAATATTTTGCAAGCAAAACAGCATTGTAGCAGAAAAATTGCTTGGATGACGTAAAGAAAGGCAAAACTTCGATCAAAACGTTTCTGAACTGAAAGATTTATCAAGTCTGTTTAAAAAAAGTAAATAAATTCTGATTCAAGTCCACGCTCTGCTTATCCCAATTCGTTTCACGTAAAAAATATTGAAACAGTTCAGAGAGAACAAAAATAATCTACCAACAATACCATAAGGTGTGAGCGGGAGCGATAGATATAAAACATGCGGTTTATATTTTATAATACTTTTCGAATTATATTTTTTCATCGCACTTTACAATATTTAAGTTAAAATAACTTAGTCCTTTTACTTGTTTATATAAATTCAAAATAAATAAAAATCCACTACGAATTTAGTGAACGTGACCAGTTGTTACCAAAAAATTGTAAAGCTATTAAAAAATATGACTTCAACAGTGCTCTTGTCTCGTTACCAAATGGTTACTTTGTATAGAGCTATTAAAAAAAGCAAATTGATATGACTACCTCAGTGTTTAGTGTACATATCACGCAAAAAAAAAGAAAAAAAAACCCTCAACACTACATAAATTCTGTTACAGAAGTTTAAAATTACCTATCTAAAAACCACTACGTACATTCAGAATGCGAAACTAGATCCACGCTATCTCTTAGACCAACCTTCAGGAGTGGATTTTCTCGCTGAGCTGTTGAATTAAAGATAGCACACGTAGTCCGTAGTCTCAGTCACATTACATCACAGCTTTTAAACAGCTGGGTCACTGAACCTACATACAACAAAGGAAATAATATAGGAAGAGAAATAATGGAGCCTGGTTTATAATATTTTTTTAACCAACTTCAAAAAAGGAGGAGGTTCTCAATTCGGTTGTATTTTTTTTTATTTTTTATGTTTGTTACCTCAGAACTCCGTCATTTATGAACCGATTTGAAAAATTCTTTTTTTATCTGAAAGGGTATGCTTCCAGATTGGTCTCTTTTTTTTAAATTAATTTATCTTACCTCAGAAATCCGTCATTTATGAACCGATTTGAAAAATTCTTTTTTTCTGTGGTGTTTACGATCAATAGAACAGTCTCAATGAACTGCCATCATCATCATCATCATCATGCGCGGTCATCTCGAACGATGACGTGGGCTCTTGCGAAGTGACAGCGTCATTGCGCAGTGTAACAGAAACGACGCTACCGAATCTTCGTAAGTCATTTTTCACAGTAGAGACCCAGGTGCTACGTAATGTCTACGAAAAGTCCCGTAGCGTATCTTAGAAACGCCGTAGCTATTTCGTAGCCAAACAAGTCATTTGTAAAATTTTATAGGTTTTTAATAAAAATTATCTTGTTCTTAGCACTTCTGCCTTTATACCTGGTTTGAGCTAGCTCTTCTCTTCCCACTGTGCCTAGTGCTGAGATGATTCAGTGCACTTGACTCATGGCATCTGATATTTACGTAACGTAGAGTACGTTACGTAAATATCAGATGCCATGAGTTCGATTCCTAACCGTGTTACAATATGCAGGGGATGGATACGGACTTATGAGATTGCGTCATCACTTTTATCAGCTTTATTGGGGCTACGACTAGAACGTGAGTAATATTGGTGTCTGATTGTCTGTTCACATAGATATTGATCTCATAGGTATTGTTTTAGCTTAAGATTAATATACTTACCTAAATCAAATTGAAGTGTCATAAATATTTATCTATTTATTCTATTATACAAATATCTTTTGCTGAGCAAAGCATCCTTCCACTGCACTGCCTTTCAAGGTCAGAGCTATTTAACCGTGTCGAGACCTATATATTAAACTAGCTTCCGCCTGCGACTTCGTTCGCGTAGATTTTCCGGAATAAAAAGTAGCCTATGCGATAATCGAGGTTACGGAAAATATATTATATTGCAAGTTTCATTCAAATTGGATCAGTAGTTTTTTCGTGAAAGAGTAACAATTATCTACACATCCATACATTCGTACAAACTTTCGCGTTTATAATATTATTAGGATAGGATGTATGAGACTTTGCGGATATCGTGTAGGTGTTATCTCGGGAATAGTTTAAACGGAGTCTTTCTAGAATGTTTAAAAAAAAATTCAAACCCATTCAAGCCTTTTAATGGATCAAATGTTTGAAAAGGCATAAACCGTAAAGCAACCCATTCAAGTTCGATTTTTTACCTTCCTTACCTTTCCACAGTGGAGAATTTAAATTATTTTATCTGAATCACAATGTTCTTTCACATCTCCAATTATATTCCAGCTAGAGCGGATCCTCATTGAACTGAGAGACGTGAGCCATATCTTTAATTCAAAAGAATCTGATAGGGTTGGCAGTTGGCATAACAAAAAGACGGATAAATTGACATATTGGCGTAATTAATTTAGCACGTGTAATGCTTGTAATGTGTAATGTGTGTATCTACTTGTGCGCACATTTTTGTCTGAAGTAAGCAAGGGGTATGCAAACTCATGCTGGTTTTTTTGTTGAATAGTGATAATTTGACGTCTCTTACCATCAACATAGCACCACCAATGTGACAAGTTTATACATAAGAGTGTGTCTACATTTAAACATAGATGACACATATCACGTACACATCCCGTTGGGTATGTTTAATAATAGAATGTGTAATATGAGCTAAAATTAGCATAATTGTACCGAAAACACGACCAATCTGTATCTTAACTCAAACATTACAGAAGCTATCAAATGCCGTACGTTCTAGTTCAAAGTTTTGTTTTTTTTTTCGTCGTCGATTAGTTACTGCTTTGGTGACCGCCATTTGAATTGGATCATAATTTTTCTTAGTTTATTAGTTTCCGGTTTTAAATTTATAACGATTGCTCCTTCATCTGGCTCTACCTATAATGGCGTTGTAGAAACATACCGTAAAGACGGATTAATATTTCTATAATACAGAATGAGTTTTCAGGAGAGGCGTCATGGCTCAGTCGGTAGTAGCTCTGCCTTCCGTGCTGTGGGTCGTGGGTTCGATCCGCACCGAGAACAAACATTTGTGTGTGGCAAACATAGATGTTTGTTCTGTGTCTGGGTGTTTCTATGTATTATAAGTATGTATTTACAAAAAAAAAATGTATGTGTGTATTCTATCAGCAATCTAGTTTCCATCGTACAAGCTTTGCTTAGTTTGGAACTAGAAGGCGTTGTGTTAAGTGTCCGTGAATATTTATTTATTTATTTAAAGTTTTGACGACGCCTGCAGAAGTCCGCGCCAAGCCTCTCCCATCGGTTTTTAGAAACGCCTTCATTTCTTATGAAGTAAGTTGCTTATAAATGTTTATTTTACAGGAATGTTTCCTATATTGTTAAGATACTTAGCTATCTGAAATACAACTATCGATATAATAACCGGATGACTGTCAACCCTGATACCACTTCCCTATTCCCGCCGCCTAAGTGATCTTCTCTTACGTTGAATGAATCGAGGTATAAAAGTCTTTTAGACGTTATTTTGCACTTAACTGAATGTGAAACGGGTTGAGTGCTTAGATTAAACGGTACTTAAAGATTGTTTGGTTAGAAAGAGTTGGAAGTTTGAAAAGGAAAGTTTTCTTCGGAGCGGATGCTTGTTTTGAATATAGAATAACTTTTTTCTTTTGATATGTTTAGATTATAAAAGAAATCTAGAAACAAAAAGAAATCTAGAACCTACTTAAGTAAACTAAACTTGACTGTATTACCAATTATTATGGTATTTTTTCTTTGTTATTTTGTTTACATAAGTGGTGTACAATAAAGAATATTCTATCTATAGCTATTCTATTCTATTCTATTCTAGCCTCACCTCTGGTGTTGCAGGTGTTCATGGGCGGCGGTGACCACTTTCCATCAGGTGGCCCGCCTGCTCGTCTGCCAGCTATGGCATAAAAAAAAAAAAAAATCTATGTATCTACTGGAATAAACTGCGAAACATTACTTGTTTTTTTATTGAACACTAGTTTTATTTACGGCGGTTTTAATCGTCAAAAATTTAATCTTCTAACTAGTCATCAACACAAGTGACCAGAGTATTTTTTAGGCCTTGTAGGCCTCATTCATGGTCAAGCAACACTGCTATAACCAAGTGCAGATACATAAAGTAACGCGTCCTTCAGATCATGAGATAAAACCACTTGTGATTACTATATGTACCACGTAAACACAAATTATCTAGGTTTCTATCCAAATAGGGTGCATACGGCTTCCAGTTTAACGCACCATTAAGGCTCTTTGGCTTTGGACGCGTTTCAAACGACACTGTTAAGGCGATACATAGCCGTTTCACCGCAACGCATGTTGTGGGTGACAGAACGATATGCTTAGGCTGCGACCCCATCAGACACGGCGCCGCGCCGTGGCACGATGCCGTAAACGGTGCGCCGTCCATTGCCCCTGTCAGTCGATATCAACAAAACCTGTGCGTGCAGTCCCTGCGCGCGGAAGAAGTTATACTTTAAGTGCCACGCATTCACTCTCGCTCTGTGTTTAATGTGAAATTAATTTATTTTTATGTACTTAACCAATATGCAGTACCAAATTTTCACTTCAAAATAAAAAGTAAAAAGTTGCATGAACACGCCATCTATTATATTTTGATTGTAGCGTATTAGTCTTCAAAAACACGGGTGTTAAAATGCTGAATTGATGAACACTGCCATCTATATTTGATTGTAGCATTTTTAGCGTATTAGCCTCTGTCCCTTTCTATTCGGGGGGAATAGAAAGAGACAGAGACTATGTCATCCCGTAGCGCAACGTTGTTGGAAGTCGCATTAGAAGTATAACTTCAAAAGTATTGATTTGGCAACCCTATAGCATTGATATCGACTGACAGGGGCAATGGACGGCGCACCGTTTACCGCACCGTGCCACGGCGCCGTGCCGTGTCTGATGGGGACGCTCCCTTAGGATTTTCTAAATTGCGGCAGGCGTCTTTTGAATTGACTTTTCTCAGGCCGGAATACTGACACGTCACTCAAATATAAGCACCACTTAAAATTGCTCAGCCACTGTTTAATATTACTCATTTGTGGCAATAATTTAAGCGTGAACTTAATTTTAGTGGCGTTTGAGTACTTGGCCGTCAGTGTCTTTAAATTTTAAAAATGGAACAGTAAAACCACATAAAAAACTGTATAATGTGACGGTGAAACACTTCGTGCACAATTTCCGCGATTATCAAACACTTTAAAAGACTTTCAGTATAAAATTTTGTCAATTTAATACCTGCATTGATTGAATTTTATTAATAAAATGTACAATAACCAGATAGTTAGCATAAAAACTTACCTTACATGTGAATTTTCACTCTGACCAAGATGAGCATTAGTTTTAGGTTCACTACAATAAATCTTTAAAAGAAACTCGACTTACGTAAACTTTCGACTTCTTATGTGACATATTTTTACCGTAAAATAACGGTCCCGTTATTTATAAAACGCAATAGTTTTCGACGATTTGGTGTGTGTGAAATGCTAAGTTATACCTTGAACTAAGCTTTGGATATTATAATACCTACCATACTATCTCTTAGATAAAGTTATCTAACCATTTAAGCAATCACAAACATTAAAAATACTTCTTTGTAATGATACGTAAGTATAAGTATAATCATAGACAAATACAATTTTTTTCTTTGTATTTCATTTACCTTGTATGGATGACGTATTGTATACACTCGCACGTTGAAAACAAAATGATACAAAACCAAAATACAAATATTTCAGTATAGCCATTTAAAGGTTCTGTAATTTTTATGACTTCAATACCTTTTTTTTATTTACGGACACTTAACACAACGCCTTCTAGTCCCAAACTAAGCAAAGCTTGTACGATGGGAACTAGATGGCTGATAGAATACATACATACATTTTTTTTTTGTAAATACATACTTATTATACATAGAAACACCCAGACACAGAACAAACATCTATGTTTGCCACACAAATGTTTGTTCTCGGTGGGGATCGAACCCTCGACCCACAGCACGGAAGGCAGAGCTACTACCGACTGAGCCATGACGCCTGTCTTTTTTATGAATATAAGTAATGGATCAAGCTGATAGCTCACCTGATGTTAAGTGGTAACTTCTGCCTATGACAATGCATTACCTCACAAAGCAAGTCCAATGAGGACGTGCCCTGTAAGGCAATGCACTGCGTCCATCACTCTTAGACGTAAAGATCTTGAAGTCTCATGTGCGTGTAATTACACCGGCGCCCTTACCCTTCAAACTGGAACACAGCAATGTGAACATCGCTGCTTGGCGGCAGAAATAGGTACGGTGGTAGTACTTCCCGGACGAGCTCTCACAAAGAGCTCTACTACTACTTATTAAGCCTTTTCTTAATTGTCTTCTAGTAATATATTCCTATGCGCACTACCCTAATAAATCGTTATCCCCACTACCCAAAGGTTAGCTGGTAGAGAATACTATTTTATCATTAAATTCGCCTGTATACAGTACTTTAAGTTGTGCAATAAACAATTTCCTTTCTATCTTATTTAAATTTCAGATAGCGCGTAATTTCAATACCTCCTCTTTTTATGTTCAACGGGTTATACTTACTAAACATAATGTAGTTCATTCTAGTTAAGTTCGTTCTCAGTTCTATTTCAGTTACAAATAATGAACCACTAGCATATCGAAAACTATACGGCTTACTCGTATTAGCCTACAGCCAATCGGGGTCTCATTTGCGTGGACCATTGAATATACTCAACAATAGACGCAAAACATGAATAATGCAACAGTTCAATATTGCATGGCGTATTCCGTTTATTCGCCGTGTTTGTGCGGTTGGTGATATGTTTGAGGGTAATGAAGTTGCATGTAAAACGTATTTTGCATGCTTTTAATATTTCTATATGATGAAATCGGAAAAACATCAGGCATATACATATAAGTTTTTGTACAATTAGAATTCTTACAAACAATGACATCACACTGGAACTTTTCTTTGTACGAAGTCTTATAAACAAAACAGTGAGAAACAGCCTTAGTTCTTGTCCGTTCGTCCTACCAACAACCTTAAGACTTTTGATTTTGACTTTTCTTATGTCCTCCTTAAGACTTTTGATTTTGACTTTTCTTATCTATGGTTTTGAATACAGATCAAGTAAAAAGAAAGATATCCATTTAGATTGAAAAATCTATCCTATGTACTCAGATGAAGACCAAAATTAGACAGGATTTCAAAATCTGATGACTTTGATAGTGTTTTTGACTAGCGTAGCTTGAGACATTGAGCTATGCATACATACTCTATCAATTTGAACTATTTGCAACGGTTTGCAGTTGGGTAATCCTCTCTTGGTTTTTTTATATACCCAACGCAGAGCTTTCTAAGATATCTCATAGGATTTCGCACGCCGCCCGCACAGAATACCAATATGTTATGTATGCTCTATCTTCACTCTCGGGAAAAGCAAATGCCTATCGTCTCTCTCTTATCAAACTTTATTACAAACTAGCAGCGCCTCGCGGTTTCACCCGCGTAATTCCCGTTCCCGTGGGAATTCCGGGATAAAATATAGCCTATGTTCATCAGGGATAATGTAGGATTCTAATGGTAAAAGAATTTTTTTAATCGGTCCAGTAGTTTCGGAGCCTATTCAATTCATACAAACAAACAAACAAACAAACAAAAAATCAAACCTTTCCTCTTTATAATATTTGTATAGATGTATAGACTAGTGTTCCCAACGAAACCCATTCCCAATTTAGTAGCAACCTAGCAACAGTAGCAAGTGGAGCAATGCCAGAATTTGTACAATAATTTCCACGTACTTCGCGCACGCACACACACGTGATCAGTGCAATTACATGCGTTTGGGTATCGTTTCACATGTAAATGTGACAATTTGAATATTTGCGGTCAGGTGCCAGCCATAGAGTAAGTAGCCGCGGTACAGATACCCCTTATGTGCCCTTATTAAGAAAGTAAGAATACAGGCAGCGATGTTTAAGAATAAAGAAAATATTTCATTGAAAATAACTTTTTTTATTAGCACTACTCAACTCACCCACATTAATCCACAACATAAAATAGAAGAAATAGAAACGTAAGAAGTGATTCGGCTGAGACCAAAATATGTTTTTATAGCTACTGAAATAGTTTATGAACATTAAGTTAACCTTAATGTTTCTTTTAAGAGAGTACGAATAGAAAATTCTACGAAGTTCTAATCATAAATTCAATATAAAATTATTGAATTTATAATTAATTTATAAAATTTTTGAATCGGCGAGAACTAGCCTGGCTACTTTATTTATAGAGTAAAATTACAGCTCTAAGATATCGAGGACTTATTGACTTTTTTTTCAACTTTTGACACAAGAAAATATATTTTTAATGAACGAGAATATTTTATTTGTATGTATCTACGTTTGTTTCAATTCACGGCTAAAATGGTCTTTAGGGCGATTGCACTAGCACAATGCACACTGATGTGAGTGCGTCTAGCTCTGACGATAATGTCGTATGCACCTACACACGTCATGACTTTGACATAGTGATATATAACAGTGGATCTTCTTAATGTCTTAGTTTATTGTAACCTTCTGTTGAACTCGTTTTATCCGTAATCTCTTTTCTCTGTGATGTACATATTCTGTGCAATTGCTAACAGAGTTGAGGCCGGGAATTAGGACCAAAATTCGACATAAATGCTCTAGCTTCGACTGGGATTGGGTAGCATGTCAAATCAAAGTCAGAATACTAAACCTAGATTGTGCACCAATTTAGCTCTACCAAATAATTAATATTATCGAGTGGCACGGTAGCCTACGGTAGCAGTTCTGTTCCTCTTCTAGTCTTTTACAATAAGTTCTACTACTAAAAGTAGCAATTGAAATAATTTTTTATCATAAACTTTACGTAAAACAAATCCCATTTGAACTCTACTCTTTACCTTATTAATAAACTTCAGATAAACCTCTAATAGTTAATCTTCGGATAAAGATCTTTGTTGTAATTATGAACAACGTCTAGGCTGTCTGACTCATAAGGCTTATGCTATTACGTAAAGAGCTTAATAACTTGAAGGTTATTAAACTTGAGCGTAGAAAATTAATGCCTTTATCAAGATACCTTAAACTCAGTAGAGTTTGAGGTTATAAAAGCATGGTTTACTTTATAATCGCCCGATAAGAATTACCGTTTGAACTGGACTGGCCGATATGTTGCATGTCGGCTATAACAAAATCTGTATCAGAGTAGACAATATGGTGCGTGAAAGCGTCTAGTATCTAGTACGAATAAAGTTAGTTGTTCAACTCTTACACGATATCTTGTAGATGTCGGGTCGGTGATAGGGTAAAAACAGTCAATGGTGAACTTAAATATACCCTGACCATCTCAAATTAGTTCGTGATACTACCAATACACACGTTGCACATGACTTCTTCAGCAACAGAGTGGTCCACAACTGGAACATGCTGCCCGAGGACGTTGTTACTGCTGACTCCATAAATGCCTTCAAAAATAAACTCGACAACTGGCTACGAATAAATAAAAAAGAGTGACTAAAAAGTGATAAAAGACATTTCAACACTGTGTGACGTAGATATAACAGCAAAAGCTGCTCGTCTATAAACTAATAAATATAATATAAATATATAAATAATTATACTTTAACTTGATTAGCTCTGGCCACAAATTTAGGAAAGTTTCTATTGTGAAACCAAAGCAAACTTAAAATAATTATTTTTGAACAACCTTAACTAACCTATCTAAAACTTACTCGAAATAATGTGAAGTACAAACTATCAAAATAACTAGTTTTAAGCTTTACTACTATGTAACAAAATGGTTTGTATATTGTCCAAAATAATAAGCTTTTCTTTTTCTCTTTAAAATATAACTCAAAAGGTCAGAGACAATGATCTTCTATGTCAGAAATAATGTCACACGCTATAATAAGATCAAAAACCCTTTTTGGACTAAGCCTTCTTACAGCCTCCGCGTTTTTGAAATCAGAACGTAGGTACTCTATACAGGCTGTAATAAAACCACTCCCACAATACTTCAGGAGGTTGAAGTACTTACTTGTACTTATCGATATGACCAACTGTTACTATGAAACAATATTAAAACAAAAGCAAAAACAAAAGCGTTAAGGTACGAGTTGGCAGCAGACGACATGCGATGGCGGCGGACGACGTGTCGCGGCGACACTACTAGTTTCTATGTATTTCTATGAAATTCGATGCAATGCGTCGCTAGCTTCGTGTCGCTAACTACGGAGGGAATTTCATAGAAATACATAGAAACCAGTGGTGTCGCTGCGACACGTCGTCCGCGGCCGCCTTACGTCGTCCGCTGCCAGCTCGTACCTTAAAAAAGTATTAAATTTTTACCCAACTACGTCGAAGCAAATTTTAGAGCGTGATTTCTAGTAGTCGGGCTTTAGTTTTTAAACTAAATTTATAATATAGTTATAACGGTGGGTTTTTTTTCGCGCTTGTTAAGTTGGTTCCATACAAAAGTTTTCTATTGTTGGGTTGGATCCTTGGAAGGTTTTCGGAGTTGTGCGTATTTAATAGATTAATGACATGTTATTTAATATTTTTCCAAGCTATAAATGGGATATTATTTTAGACACCTTTTCAAAGGGTTAGCCGTTTAATATTTCTTCTTTATTATATTTGTCTATTCTATTTTGTCCAATAAAATACTTGCTGACGTTTCGGAGAAAATATATAGGTAAGAAGGTATATTATTTTTATTATACGGTTTGTTTTCTTTCTGTTTTCAATCTCAGTTTCCGAGCACCCTGGTTTTGTTAGTCTGATCATCATCATCACCATCCTCATACATTTTTAAAGCGATTGATCTTGTGGCTTGCCAGCCAACCAGCATTCTGCATTTACGTCTTTATGAGACACACAGAGGTAACCATTTAACATCAGTTATCGGCCATCTACTTTTTTCGTAATTTTTTCTTATACTAAACTGAACTACTAATGCATCTAGAATATCAGATTATTTAGCCAAAATGCGGTGAAACCCCACAATGTTAATGTGTTTTTGGTAGGTTGCATTTAAAGCCAGGTCAAATATTGCGTAAACTGATGTTATATTGCTTTAGCTTAGTCGTGTTATCTGGTTTTATTGTGTCGTCCATTCGCTGAATGGTCGAATAAATTCTCTTTAGGACTAATTTATTTTTTCGGTCAAATTATTACAGTAAAATAAATATTTTGGGTAATGTACGTTACCTATTGTTAATTTTACTTTGTTATAAAGAAAATTGCCCAGATTTTTACAAAATGCATCAAAAATACACAATTGTTTTGATATTTTTAAGATATAAAAAATATGGAAAGCACCAAAAGAAAAGTTAAAGACGTAATTTGATTAGTTTTTTATTTTTTTAACTTAACTTAGAGTTGTAACTTAGCCTAAAGTTGTTTGAATGCGTTGGATGTATGAAGATTATTGGATACCTACTTACCCTGTTACGAACGACAAACCATACTATAATGTTAACCCTGTTCTCGAGTAAGTGACTGTAATTTGTCGTTTTTAAGAATAAATTTCTTTAACCTTTTTTATTTTCATTTTATGTGTCCTCTAAATTCAAAACAAAATACTTACTAAAATACTATTTTCTTTTAAAATACAGGATCTTACCGTCAACTTCTCCCATTATTTTTTCAGCAGCACATTAGTTCAACTTACGGCTGTTATTCTAGTGTTAACTAAATTAAATTGCTGGTTCTTGACAACACAGTAGATTTTACAAGCAGTAATAGCACTAAATAAATCCTTACTAATATTATAAATGCGAAATTAACTCTGTCTGTTTGTCTGTCTCGCTTTCACGCCAAAACTACCGAACCGATTTGAATGAAATTGGGTACACTTAGTCTAGAGCCTGAGAAAGGACACAGGCTACTTTTTAATGCGAAAAAAGGGTTGTAAGAGGGTTGAAAGGGAGGGATGAAAAGTTGTATGGAAGTAATTAAAAATGCTACCCAAAAGACACTTTTCCACGCGGACGAAGTCGCGGGCACACCTAGTATAAAATAAAGTCCCAATAGCGACCACAAACTGTGTGCATGCCTACAAATGTTTTTTACCAAAAGACATGACTTACACAAGACCATCATATAATTTACAGGCATTATTCTAATTGAAATAAGAATTTATAAAAAATAACAATTAGCCTTCTCTTGGGGACTCCCTTCACTATAATAACAAAGTAAGTCATATCTGAACCATCCAAATCGATCCAGAAAATACCTAAACATAGCATTTATTAGCCACACTTAGTTACGCAATAACTGACCGAAACAGGGGGGAGTACTAATATCCTAAACACAAGGAAACTTAGTTAGGAGTTAGAGCTCAGCCATGTACTCGCAAATTTGTTGCCATACTGAAGACTGCCTACCTACCTACCTACCTAAACATTGATAGATTCAAACTGCTATTTTGTGGAGACAAACTTATTAGTCTGAATGAGCCTAGTTTGTCTAAGTACCTACCAAACCTGGGTAGTAGGTATTATAAATACTTGTAGTACTAACTTGTACATGGTGTTTTTATTTAATGTACTTCTTTTTGAACAAATAAACTATTATTATTATTATTATTTATACCTTGAAAAGTATTATATGATCTGTGCCTTTACATTTATTTAGCAAAATAACGCGATTCTTAGATTAAGCTTAGAAACTCGAATCCACAGACAGAAACCTTTGTTACAAGCTTATGTTCTTGTAAAGCTCTATCCGGGAAAGATGAGCTGAATTATTAACAAAAACACCATAACATGTACCTTCTTTTATACCCTCGTCATGGGATTGTGTATTCCCACAGATAGCTTGTATAAAGTGACACATGGCTTGTTAGTTATGTTTTTGAGCGCACGGTATATAGTGTTTGCTTATCCTTTCTTTTGAGACAAAATAAAAATAGTGTGTGAGCATTAAATTTTGCACTAAAGCTCTCGTACGCAGACTACGAGCCTAATAGATTCTAAAAAATCTTTGTTTACAATGCAAGAAGTATTAACTCTAGCTATAATGATACTATCTTATTTCTTTCTCTTGTGATCTACTCTGCGAGTTCTTTCTTACCATTATTTTATATTAAAATGTCATTATCAACAACTTCGTGCCAGCAGCGCCGGAAACTAAACCCATTCCCAACAACGCAATCTATCGATTAATTATATCCGCACCAAACCCCTTAATAATTACGCCATATCTTAACCCTTACAACGCTATCGAACCATATTATGCCATTATTACTAAAGCCGATAGTACTAAACTTGGCTTGTAAATCAATTGGATAGTATTGGAATAGAGATAGGTGTTCGTATGTGATTGGGCAATGTTAATTAGACTTCGTTTTGTAAGGGTGCTTGATTGAGATCTTTTTAAATCAACTTCCAAATAAGAAAGAGGTTTCAATTCAGTTGATTTTTAAAACAATAAAGACACCTTCCTTCATACACGTTAGATATGCCGTTTACTTTTTTCTCTTGTTTATTAGTCTTAAGTCCGTATGCCGATCGTTACTCAAGATAGATTTGAGTAGAAATTTTTAGACAAAAACCTATGTTTGAGTACGGATCAGTTCTTGAGCAGTAAATCAACATGCGGGCTTTATTCTTTCTTCCGAATGTAGTTTCTTAGCATGTTCTGTCTCAGCTATCAAAATGGTGATCGATCTCTTTTGCCGTTTTCGCTAAAGTTTACATTTTTTATACGTTTATTTTTTATACAATTCTCTTGATATTCACTTTCTTTTTAGTACAACTAGTATTTTACACATCAGCTTTACGACGCAACGGTTCACGGTAATCCTGGCAGAATGACCGCTCGTATGTACCGTTTCATATTTACGATCAATTCATACTTTTATGAGGGAACTGCAGGCGTTTACGACATTGTTAGGGCTTGATGTCGCATGATCGACGCTCGAGATTTTGTATTGTAAAAGTGCTTATCATACGATTTTGTAAATAGGTACTACCTACCTATTTTCTCTAAGAAATCAGAAATCTTTTACTTCCATTTTTTAGAGGAAATTCTTCATAACTGCCATGCTGTATATGCAAGCCTTACCTACTTAGGTACAGGTTGCATATAAGGGTGTACAAATACCACTTTCTTCTCGGGAACACAGGGGATTAAACTACTTCATGGGGTGAGAGCGCAAAATGCTAAAAGTTTGGTAAAAATGTACAGCAAGTGTTTTTCTTATACGCCGTGCCGGTTGAATCCAATATAGTCGACAAAGACTAGCTTTAAAAAAAAAACATTTTCTAAATTAATTGAAAGCTAATAAAAGCCGCTTATAAATCAGAGACAAATAAATTTTGCTAGTAAATAAATTAATATTATACTTGTATCAAAAGTATAAATTAATTTTTCATATTACATACTCTACGTGAAAATTGCTCTACCTTCACCTTTTTCTCACGTTTTTTTGTAATTTATACGAAACATTAAAACATACAAATTGCGTGCTCAGAATATTCTATTGCAGGTAGTTACTGTTTTTACGCAATCTGCGGTCGTTGAACTTAGACAAAAATATTTGTGCAAATTCCATAGCAGTGGAACCACAGATCAAATTATAATAACAAAGTCGAGCAGTGACATATTATAATAACAAAGTCGAGCAGTGACGTCATGTTTATAAGTTTACAAAATCTGTTTTTTTGTTTTTTTTTGTTTTGACCTTCAATGCTTCGTTTGTTGGCAAAAAAAAATCAGTTCAAAATAAACTCTATAAACATAGCATAGGTCGTTATTTTGAATAGCAAAAAACATGTTTTTATTTGTATCCAATCGCTTGTGAAACTTCTCCGGTCAAGTTAACCCTTCCATGACAAACGCCCCAGTATTTACAACGTCATAGATCAGTTATTTATGCGAAAACTCCCCGGAGTAAATTTAGCTAGCCGTAACTCACAGGTATGAACAAATAGAGTTGACTAGCAAAATAGTAAAAAAAATAGATTCATTTTCTTATAACAATTTGTCTATCTACTGAATTTCTATATTACTAAGAGAAAATGATGCGTAAAATAGCAATTTGGTAGAGAAGGGATATAAAACTTGAAAAATGTATAGGGCTAATCACGTGACTTACGGTTTAGATGTGTTTGTTTCCAAACGATAAAAGTCTCTTTGATTTTTCATTTGTATTTTAGAATATAAGCTTGGGTAAAGGAACTTTTAGCTCATTCTAATCCATGAGCTCTACTCTATGTCACTTATCTCCCTGGCGCTGACACGAACTGACTTAATTATGTACGGCGTAACGCGGCGACTATCAAAGGGGTGATCACGAACAAATCCTGGAAGTTGGTGACTACTTTCCATCAGGTGGCCCGCCTGCTCGTCTGCCAGATATGGCATCAAGAAAAAGTTCCCACGTTACGTAAACCTAACGTATTTGAATACTGCCTAATGTTATAGCGTCACCGCGGAGTGTACGTTAGCGTTACGATACGTTTACGAATGTCACATTTATTCGTGATCAAGGCAGTGCTTGCTTCCAGAGCTAGAACAGCATTACTCTAAATTCCACTTCGACGGATCGTTTCACCCGCTCGTATTGGTTCGATAATTGATCGTTCAGTTTACGCTGTGTCGAGTAATGTGTCGCCGCAAATACGCTCAATTTCATAACATTTATGGTGTCATAGATTAGGGTTGGCTTTGGTCTGTTATTTCAATACGGATTCGCCATTTGTATTATCCAGCTTTACGTAATTTTGGTGTAAGTTGAGTTGATAACTGTTCAACATCTTTTATAGGTTACATTTTTGAACGTTTTTAGTATTTAGGTAGTCAAGATTATTTGATAGTGATATTACGGCTTGAACGCCACTGTTCGCCAAAGATTTTATATACTCAGCTGTTTGCAAATCAAGAACGTTAGGGAACGTGTATGTATGCTGCAGCCTTATATTAGTTTCATGTGTCCTTTCTCTAGTACGTTGCTTGAACTCTTTAGTAATAAAATTCAGAAGTAAAAACGCACCACAATAATTTTTAGACAATGGTCTTATTGATCATATCAACTGACTAATCACGCTCAGTTGTTCGATTACGCATACTTTTCACTTCTATACAATTGCGCAAGAGAGATCGGCATATATACCACACCCCCATCATGAGTAAAGAAACAAAGCCTTTTTGCTCGGCTTATGGTTACCACAAATAAAAATACTGATGTTGGTTTTCTTCACCAGGTCGATCGGAACCCGGCATCGTACCTTCCATAGTGGGCTTCACAAAAGACTCTGTGGCTCAGGAATCTGATCGACTGGCTCCAGGAGACAGGATCTGCAGCGTCAATGGAATCTCCACCGCGAGGCTTACCAATGATGAGGTGCTTCGGCTGCTGGATAATGTGGAGGAGAGAGCGAGCCTTGAAGTGGAATATTACATGCCCAACTATGGTAAATCTAGACTTATCTTTGTAAATCGTTGATTCTATTTACAGTTTTGGGTGAAGATGTTGATACCAGTTTTTGGATTTTAAAAACATACTGAATAGTTATTTAGAAAGGCAAAAACAATATTTGGGTTTGACTTCCGCTTTCGTACATCTTTTTCAGCAGCGTCCCAAAACTCACTTTACATCACCACGAAGCTAGCTGAAGTTCCCGTGGAGAAGATCGGAGGCTCTCTCGGCATCACCATCCGAGGGGGTCTTCCCGAGAACTCCGCCCCCACTGCTGATCTGGTGCTAAACAGCCGATCCTTGGACGCTCAGCCTTTGGTAGTGACGCACGTGAGACCGGGCGGTGCGGCGTATAACACGTCCAGGATTAAACCTGGGGATAGACTGTTGAAGGTTGATCATGTAAGTAGTTCTGCAAGCAGCTAGGCTATCCTAAGATGAACTCCTTAAAACCCTTGCTTTTTCCACAGATATCGCTCACAAACAAAACACTATCGGACGTGCACCAAATCCTGCAGAACTGCCCACAAATCACCAGCCTCACCATAGAGTACGACGTCTCTATTATGGAATCAGTGAAACTGGCCACAGGACCCTTGCTCATAGAGATTGAGAGGCCGTGCAATGAAGACCTGGGCTTATTCCTGTCTAATCAGAGAGTGCCTGAAGATGTGTACAGTTCTGGATCAGACACGTACCAGAGGGTCGGGACTTGCAATGCTATTTATATCGATAGTATTCTGCCGGCTAGTATTAGTGATAGGTGAGTAAACTGGACATTTTATCAATATATCAACAAATATGGAAAACAATTAGCTTGAGGTATCATAGGTAAAACTTTTTGCCTGAATTGTGACATTTTTTAATCGTGCGCTTGGAAGCCTTTGTGGTCAAAAAACTAAACTAAAATCGGAATGAGTTAAAAACAGTAGGTTATGTAAAACGGTTTTACACCAGTTTTCATTTTCTACTTAAAATAATAAAACCTCCTAATGAAACAATTACACTGGTTCCAATTAAAGTTCATTGTTTTCAGTAATTTCAGTAACTAGGCTTCATTAGTATAACCACTTAGTTTTACTTCGGTAATTTGGAAGCCTTAGCACAATTTTCAAGTAAATATAATCCACAAAGGTTGCCTAGTCAACAAATCCCGAGTAAAATGGGTTGCTCTCTTATAAGCCCTTATGAACTTCATAGAAATTAGAAAGTAAACTGGTGCTCACAGACATTTTTAGGTAGGTACCAAGGTAATAAACATTAGGCGTAATTGGATACTTCAATTTTCTTTTAACAAGCTTATTGTTATTTAAAAAGTAAGCTAATTATGTCTGTAGTTACCTTGTGTTTTTTCCTTGTTATATTATAAGCCAGAATTAAAAAAAAAAGTAAAACTAAATTAAAATAAATAACTAATTATAATCTTTTTTTTATTTTTGTACTTTAAGATCGAATTCATAAATAATTTTCTAGATGCGGTGCCCTTCATCCAGGAGACCAGCTCTTAGCCTTCGACGACCACGTGATTGACGGCAACAACTATACAGCTGAGGAGGTGATGTGCTATTTGGAGACCTGTGAAGGTGGCTTCACAAGACTGCATATTGCACCACGGCACGTGCTGGCACATGGTGGCCGATTTGCTAGCAGAGGTGAGTCAGAGATGCAGGTTATCTAAATAAGGGTTATTCTTGAGAAATCAAGAAGTTGAGTGGTTTACTCCGCAAACCGATACACGAAGATTTGCTAGTTACACAGTTGCTGCTTCGCGCGGTCGTTTACGATAACCCCAAACACAGTTATTTTTGACCAATGATCTTCAAAGATCATTATTTTTGACAAAAGCGCTCAAGTTTGTTTAGAATATAGAATGAATGATTGAATCCTAAAGGTCGGCTGAGTAAAAACTATAAGTCAGGATTTGCATTGATATTTCAAAATAGTATACTGGCCGGCAAAGCTCTACTGTACCGTCCAGTCATTATTGCGTCATAGTGTAACTCAAAGCGTAAAATTTTGTGTATTGTTTTGAGGAGTACCTAGACTTTACCTTTAGCAACAAACTTTACCCAACATTCATCACAATTACAGGGACAAGTTTCACTGTTAGTCTAGCCATTATCAGTCGTTACCCCGTGACAAAGACCTTTGGGTCCTCAACCATTGTCCACTTCATCATATGAACCCCAGTTAACTACCCTATCTAGGGCTGAAACGTTTTTCCCAAACAACCCTTTAGGGTCATTAACCTTACGCTGAAGAAAACGGAATGTAAGTCGTAAATGAAATAATTAGGTACTTAGTTAACTTGGCCCAACGTAAGTGCCAACTTTAGAACTAGCCCAGCGTGAGTTACGAGAGTTTTTAGCTTTGATCATTTTCAAGGCTTACTTCGCCGGTCGGGTCTTCGTTGTAAAACTAATTTTGGTAATTTTTATTAAAATCTACAGGATTTAAATGAACTAAAATTACAATTGCCGGAAATTTTAACACTTTTCGCTCGATTTATGGTTACCAAAAGAAGCAAAAGTTTGTTTAAATAATTATCCTTATTATAAGATTTTGTAAAACTGTAAAATCTAATTTTTTGATAAAAAAAATTGTAATCAGTAAATTACTTTAAGTTATATTTTTGAAGACTCTAGTTTCTTTACATTCTTTTTTTTACTTTTTTTTTGTAAATTTTTTCACTAGCGTTTTGACACTACAAAGTGATAAAGAAAGATACGTGTGTTTACCTCAAACCAACAAAAACTGTATGCTGTGACTCTTGCCTGATATACCTATACAACTTTACCATTTACCTGTACCAAAACTAAGCAATTTTCATTCCTGTAACTTACGCCAACTTAATAAGAACGTATGAACATCAAACTTAGCTCGTATAACTCAAAAGGCTTAACTTCTGATGTGTAATGTGCTCCTACTAATATATAGCTCATTAAGTCAAGCCCCACGTCTGGAACTTTGCTTACTTGGGGTTCGGGAGTTGCCGCTTTTTAACCAAATTTTTGGACTATTGTAGCTCTTATAGCTATCTAGTGAACCATTTTTAGTGAGAAAAAGGAAGATTAGTAAATAAAAAATGTCTGAACACGCAGAAAACCTTTTATGTAGTTTATTTATTTATTTACATAATCAGAACGGTCTTATATTAAACCAATTACAATTACACTAGTTAAAAGTTGGAATCACCGTACTGAGAAAACGATTGACAATGTTTTCATGAGAGTAACTGAGCTAAAATGACTAATTTAAAATATTTTTTGGGTGTTAACCTGGATAAGACTATTAATTCTTTGGACATATTTCGTTTTTGTGTTGTCCGTGATAATCATAATCATTTATTCGCTATAGGTATTGGTACAGTAATAGCTGTTAATTAAAATACAATTAGGTACACCAGCGGAGAAAATTGTACTTTTTGACTGTTGTCTTAGCAGGTTTTTCAATTAACATACAAAAGTAAAGATGACACCATTATTTTTAAGTAATTTACCTACATGGGTAAAGTTTACTCTAGCAAGCCAAAGCAATGTTAATATAACTTTTAACTTTAATTATAAGAAGCCAGATAATATAAGCCTAGGCACCTAGGTCCAAACAATAGCTGTTTAATTTAATCTTAGGTCACAGCTGTGCAGTGCTTTAACAAGAATTTACTGAGACAGTATAACTTCAGGGAATAATCTGTTAGTAGAAAAAAACTGCGTTAAAAATAAGAGTTTTTTTACTTAGTAATGATCTCTGAGGTTGTGTTTTTGTTCGTATATACCGTAATTGATGTTAATAGATTGTGATCTCTTTGTACGATATATTATCGAACTTTTTTTTTGTCAATATACGTAGCCTAAACGTGTTCATCTTCTTCTTTTATGTTTTCTAAGTTTTCTTCGACTCTTATAAGTTTCATGTGTAATCTTTTCGGAGTATTTTTGAAATCGTGAAATTGTAGATACCTGCTAATTTTTACATAAAATATCAATTTAATATCAACCATAACACACTGTCACTGATATGTATCTCTTGTTTCAGAAAACTCTATATCAGGAACATCGACTTTGAACGCAAAGAAACAACGCCAACGGAATTACAGGCAAAGCTCGATGCCGAAACTAGGCTTACAAGATGACTACGGTGAGATACCACAGAGCTAAACAAAGCTTTGTCTTACGAATTTATGCTTTAGGCTCACATATATAAGAGGGAGAATGGGTTGTAGCGATACAGTCGGTACTTATCGGATTTGTATCTGGTCTGATCGGTGTCGTGATGTGTGCGATGCTCTATTTACTTAATTTTCGAGTTCAGAAAAACTTGCTTGAATGTGCTATGAGTTAAATTTGCTTGTGCAACCTCGATGTCGCAAAATTCAATATATGTATGTTAAACAGTACTACGAGATTCGAGCGATTACCGTCTTAGCGACAGGTTTGTGTGGAAAGCGACAGAATTAGCCATTCATAAATTGAATTTTGCGACATCGTGGTGAAGGTGGGTGAATGACCTGTATTGCGGTGTTATTTGGCACCTACTTTAAGTAGCTATTACCTGAAGGTAAGATAGAATAATAATAAAATAAATCATGGTCATGCTACATTTGTATGTAGCATGACCATACGTAAGTAACATAGTTGCCAACTCCGGGACCGACAGTTTACTAAAAATTAACCTTGATCATCGTATAGAACCTTCTTATAAACGATAAACGTCGCAGCTTTTAGCAAACTCACAGTATTTTATACTAACCTACATACTTACGTAGGTTTAGGACGTAGGTATGTTTATCTCATTACGTGCGTTCATTCACTTTGTAAGTGTTTCAAAGTGGGTCGAAACCGACACTGACCAGAATCAATGCTCTGATACTTTTCTAATAATACTGTACTTGCTTGCTGACGAACATACCAGTGTGGATGAACTATTCATAGTAGTTTGACCTGAATTAGCTGGGATGAAGAACCTAATTACTTTCCCAGTGTACATCAGTTTCCAAGCTACTATAAAAACTAAAATGCAGATGCCAAAAAGTTTTTATACAAATAATTATTTTCTTTTTGGTAAAATATTTGGTAAACATTGTATGCACAGTATTGCACAGTAAGCAAAAAACTTCAGTGGAATAATTAAAACTTTAAACAAAATAAAAAACTAAACTAATAATACAAGCCAGGTTAAAGTTGAATGAATGAAGCAAAAATTAATGGTATTTCATGAACACAATAGTGAACTCTTCAAAAAATTTGCCGAATTCTATTTCTTAAATTATATCGCTGACATAGCAGTCAAAAATTGGATGATACTGGCACAAGGTCAATGGTACCAACAAGTAGAAGCCCATACCCAGCAGTGGGTGAAGTCAAGCTGTGAATGATGATATTGATAATGTACCTACATATACCGCGATCTTTGAACCCGCCGGCATAATAATTCTTCTCAACTCTTCACTTCATAATTGTTTTCTATTTCACTAACATAAGATTCGAACAACTAAATTATAAGTCTAGGTACAATGCGCGGTAATTTGTTAGCCTATTTCATTCCCAAAATAACAGTTATTTGAATAATCTCAAATTGCTAACCCACTTAAATTGCTAACTTTCCAGACCGCTTTCAAACTAAATTAGATCATATAATTTAGGCCTTACTACCACCACTAATCACAGACCACGAAAGGACCAAAACAAAGCTACAACTAATAGCAACTAGAAATCAAACGACCCCAAAGTTTCAGGCCAGGATAAATAGGCGCAACTAATTAATTTGGCCGTGGAAAACATGCATGGAAAAGAATATTTGCTTAGGACCTTTGTGACTTGTTTGGGCTAGTTTGTGAGTCAACATGTTTGTACGGCGTATTATGCTAATGAAGCAGAGGCAAGGGTGTGGGTTGGCTGGCAAATAGTGATTAGACCAATGTGTTGCTGTGTCCGTAATTAGTGATACTTTTTTACTGTATCACAAAGAAAATAATTCTTTTACTGACTGTATTCAAGCCAATTTGATATAGTAATTCATGTTCAAAATATTTTTAGAGAATCAATCAAACTACATGAGCATGGGGGTGTGCAGAACAGAGGCGCTGAACATCCAGCTGGAAGTGCCTCCAGGACAAAGCTGTGGTCTAGCAGTCCATGAGGAAAACTCGGGACTGGTGATATCACATGTCGCAGTACAGTCTCCAGCTTACAGGTACTGAACACAGTCGAAACACCCTAGTACATTGAATTTTATATAATTATGGTAGTAGTTTACATCTAACAGTGGACTAATATAGGTTGATGATGATAACGATAAAGTGCTATATTGTACTATATTAGACCAAGGATCAAAACCAGATAAGCTAGTTTTGGAATACTAATAGAATAGTGTTGATATCCTAGAAATCTATCAATGGAAGAAAGAAGTATATTGCTTATACATACAATTTACCAACTTCTTTACAGGTCTGGCTGTGTTCAGATTCGAGATAGAGTTATGTCGATCAACGGTCATGAAAATCTTACCATGGATGTTGCTAATGAGATACTTCAGCGGAGGAACGATTCCCACAGCCCGAAATACCTTACACTGAACGTGGAATTCAGCATGCCAAACACCATTGAAGCATCCAGTGGAGTGTTCAATGTGAAACTGGCTAAAACTACAGCTGGACTCGGTGTTACAATCACTGGTGAGAATCTAATCTTTGATTTCAAAGAAGTTAATTTCTAAGCGCATATAATTGTGGGTATTGTTTTGCTACATGATAAGATTACAATTCAGCAGTACGTAAAACTTAAAAAATCTAATTATAATGGCAAAGTTGCGCGTAACTCAATATATTTGAACTTATCTCTATTAACGTTCTATTCACCAACAGGTTGCAAGCAGAAACTGCTAAGCACAGAAGAACCAATGGTGATATCAGATATTAAACCTGGTTCAGTGGCCCATCGCAGTGGAGCATTAGCACCTGGAGACCAACTTCTAGCTATAAATGGACAACCACTCCACAATTTGTCTTTGGTAAACAAATCTGGTTTTCATTCATCATTATTCATAAAAAAACAAATAAAAGATTAAAGGGGATAAAAATATATTTGAATACACTAACGTTATTATTTCAAATTTTTAGGATACAGCTTTCAACATCCTCCAAAACTCACCAGACGATATAATTACGCTAAAAATTCGAAAGAGAGACTTGACCGAAGACTGGTCCAGCATTCATCGTCAAAACGCCAAAATGACTCTTCAAAGTTTTAGCAACATAGAAATAAAAGCCGTAGTTCACAGTGGTGAAGACTCAGGACATCATACAGAAAGTCCAAACAACAGTGCGAAGGAAAGCGAGAGAAGTCACGGTAGCAATGAGCACGAGAACACTGCGGTGTTCAACATTGAGTTACTGAAACAAGAAAACGGGCCTTTGGGACTGACTATAGCAGGCAGTGAAGATGTTACTCAGCCGATTTTACTTAGTGGACTTGTTGAAGGTAAAGAAGAAATAGTTAATATTGTGGATAACAAGATTAAATCTGTTGGAAAAAAACAAATGAATGTGTTCGAATTTATTCTAGGTGGTGTTGCTGAGAAATCAGGAAAACTTCAAATAGGTGATGAACTACTAAGCATCAATGGAGAAAGCGTATTGAATAAACCGCTATCTGAAGCTATCAAGCTGCTTCAGCAAAGTGGCACACGAGTACAGCTGCAGCTTTGTAGGAAAATGACAGGTAGGCCATGAATAGTTGCGTTGCTAAACAAAAGACAACTGATTTTGTGGACTTTGGCGTCAATAAATTTTATTGTCCTTTACCTAATAATATCACTAAATCAGTTTTTAGAATAAAAAAACTTTTTCTTACTGTACAGGGTCTATAGAAAGTGGAGAGTGTAGTGCAAGAGATTCAAGTCATTCCACATCAAGTCCCGGCCTTTCAAACGACAGTGCTGTTGAATCTTGGGATCAGAACACTCCGGTCAGGACTAGTGCCAACTGTGGTATGTGTTTGTCAAATTGAGATACCTTTATTGATGACATCACTAAATGGTTTTGTAAGGACTTCTGTATATCGTGGAATTTTAAACTTTGTCTGTACCTATTTACTAAGGAAAACCTGTCTAAAATTGGGTTTACATTATTGTGATAGGGTGACGTGTTAGATTTTTTTACAGGTCCATCAGATGTAATAGAATACGCAGTACCCGACAAATCTAGATTAGACAAGCAACCGTATTCTCCAACGGACGAGGACAAACTAATGGCCTGCAGTTTCAACTCCTCAACACCATACACCATCAATGATCTACCACTGCCGAACTACTCACTAAACAATTCCTTAAAAACTTTCCACTACGAGAACACTTGTATCATTCCTGAGAATACATTGAAAAATAAGCAAAATATTACTAGAGAAGACGATGTGCAGCAAATAGAGATTCTAACAACAAACATGAAGGATTGCCAGCTCCACAATATGGAGAAATCTTCGTGTAAATGTGATTATGTACAGATGGGTCCGTATGGAATCGTGTCTCCGAAGAACAGAAGGCCGAATTGGGATAATGACTTTATAAATAATGGAATTTATACTGTGACTACCCCTCAGAAATCTCCGTTGAAGCCTGGAGTTCCGGGGACTAGTTTTCAGTTTACTACTAGTCCTATTTATGAAAATGATGTGCCAGGTATGAATTCATCTTTATCGATTAAGACAACTTTTTGCAAAGTAAATAAAGCAGCGATGCTTGAACAGAAAAGATATTTTTTCAAAGGCACTTATTAAAATTGGGCTCTCACTGAACCGGCACTAACATGTATTTTATATTTTTTTACCCAAACGCCTAAACCCAATGAACCTAGCAAATTAAAAGATAATGTCTCAGAAGTTGTTTATGGCACCGAAAAATTGTATTCTAAGGGCCTTACTTATGATAGACGAATAGTTAAACAGTTAAATCAAAGTCTAGCTCTGTCACTGTTTGACATTACCTGGTTAGTAGGTGACAGTAATAATTTAAACAGCTGAATAAAGTTATGCAACGATTGTAAGTAAGGGGGTAAAAGTGTAAAGAGGTTATTTTTTGTTTATAGATTCGATTTTGTTCATATTAAGTTAAAAAAAATATGATGAATTCCAGGTCTTTACAGCAGTGATTCCACCATCTCTCCAGCCAGAGGATCCGTACATCACGTGATACTATACAAAGACGCTATTTATGACGACTACGGATTCTCAGTATCGGACGGGCTGTATGAACGGGGAGTGTATATCAACAGGATTAGAAAAGGTGGACCAGCCGATATTGTTGGACTGCTCAGGCCGTTTGATAGGATTTTACAGGTGTGTTGAAAATATAATGTATAAAATAATAGTATGTTATCATCACAAGGAGCACTTGAATTTATTCGTCTTCTAACTAATAGCAAGAACTTCGTTTTTACGTAATTTCGATTGTGAAATCTAGAAATTTTGCTTTTTTTTCAATCCCTATGAATAAGGGTTTTCGAATACATTTTTGAAAAATAGTAGTTTTGATAGATATCTATGCCATCTACATAAATTTTAGGATTATTATATTAATTGCTCTTTGGTTTTTGTTTGCAGGTGAACGGCACAAGAACAGTGGACTACGACTGCTGCCTGACGGTGCCACTCATCGCTGCGGCTGGAGATCGGCTTGAAATTGTGGTCCAAAGGCTGATTACCTCTCGAGTAAGTTTTTACAGACTTATATAATTTGCCTAATGTAACTATTTTCTCAGAAATCTCTGCTAGCATTGCATGTTAAGTTCTAGCATGTGGTATTCTGGCAAATATTTCCATAAATCCCCGTCAGTTAAATCATATTAAAATATTCTTCTTTGTATAACATTTATTATTTTACTGCTTTTTCATAAAACTTCTGCAAAAGTAAATTACCTATACTTCTAAGATAAACCAAAAAATTACTATGAAAACGCGTGAAAAATTGCACGTACAAATTGGCAATGGAATACAATAAAGTGTTTTATTCGCTACCTACTTCGACAATTCCTTTTATGTTATTTCCATGGTCTGAGTGTTTCCACCGACGTGGATCGATTCCCTTTTAACATGGGAAATTATGTTACTGGCTGTCTTATGGAATGTTAAGCAACCGTAAAAAATGGAAATTACGTTTTGAGACAAAGGCCATTAATATGGCTTCTTGTTGGCTTTTCCTTTTTGCTGCTTATTTTCTAAGAAGATTATTTTCATGTGTGTTCTTAATTGAAAAGTCCTTGTTATAACTAACTGTAGATTGTAAAAGTATATTTTGTCAACCATATTTGGTAAAAAAAAAACTCTGCGCACGAATCAGCTAAATAAAATGTTTTAGATTTTTTTAGCAAAAAACGAACTTGTGACTGTAGCACGATTACTGGCTTGACTAGTATTTTTCAAAACTTGATAATAATGTACTGTTATTTTTGTAGCAATAGAGATACCGGTACTTTTAACAGGATTATTCGACTAAAAAATTATTTCACTTCAATTGTTTCAGGAACTAAAAAACCATAGAGCAGACGACAATTCCAGCGCAAGCGACAGTAGTATAGTGACAAAAACAATATAGTGCATAACTCGCCTGTAGCGCGACCACGAAGGACAACGGACCTTACAGTGTAAATAATAAAGGTGAATGTGGTCTGTAAACGTGACGTGATGGTCATTGAATTCAAGAATGTAAGTGTTGCAACGCAAATCTAATAGTTATTAACAAATGGGGTAGATAAAATTATGCACTTTATCATCTAACATGAAGCAATCATGAAATAAAAAAGTGTATACATTATTTCCAGTTAGTGCGCTATCGTTGCAAAACGAAGGTAAAAAACCGATGCTTAGATAAATATAGGTACCAATATGTAAATAGTACATTATAGTTTTGATCCCAATGTGCCTAAAATAACGGATAATGATAGAAATAAAATTATATACTTAGTTTTTTTTTATACCAAAAATATTTCACAACTATGTCGAGTCTTGCCGAAGATAGTATTTCAATTAAAATTTTGCAATATGTATAAAATTTTGATATCAGCAAAAGAATAATGTATGCCGTAATGAAATGGCTGCATGGAAACGAGCCAGAATCATGACTTAGGTATCATAAAGTTAACAGAATATGAACTTTAGTAACGCCCACAATATAGTGTAAATATAAATACCCCATTATTTAAATCGCGTTGTTATTTAACCCTTTATTTCATAAATCCGATAGCACCAGCGTCGTAGCGGGTTGGAATTGCCTGGCCCCATACTTGCTTGGCCCCGATGTAGGTTACCAAGTAGTTACGTCATCAGTGGATGGTACAACAGCTTATTAGCGTATTGTTTTTTTTTCACATCAATTAATTAGACTAAAGAAAATAATTCTAAAACGTTGGTGGAGTCTGTATTATGAAAGAATTAAGGTTGAACAAGTCGCACACCTTTCCATACAAACGTGGAAGGGTAACCACTGTATACAAACAGATTATGACGAGATAAATTGATATAATCTTTAGTTTTGATTGGTCAACGTCAAACAGTGGAGTGGTTACCCTTCCACGTTTGTATGGAAAGGTGTGCGACTTGTTCAACCTTAAGTAATTTTTATAGATTAAATATTTCTGTTTTAGCTCAAATTAATTTTTTTATTTAAATCTATAAATATGTCTACATTGTAAAATTACATCCAAACATAGTTTTAACTTGTTAAAATCAGACTGATAGAAAAATAATAGATAATTAGCGTGTAAAAATTATTAATTAATATTTATAATAAGACCTGTGTTTCGTAAGATATTGTGCATAAAATGTATTATTATATGTGTGTGTAGTTAAACAAGTGGAAGGGTATTTTTATTTAGCTGTCATATTTTACAATATTAAAATGTTAATGTTAGTACATTTATGGGTTAAATAAAAAAGTTGAAATTGCGAGAATGACGGCAATATAAAAATGATTTTGTAAAATATAGATAATTCGTTCGCAGGGAGACTTTATATTGAATAATAAAAGTTTGTTATAGTAGGTAACAATAATGAATGGTAGATAGAAGATAATGGTGTTTTTAGAAAAAAAAAACTACTTGTATCGTTATACCAAAGTTTTATAATACGCTTACAATTTTTCAACGAGTAATAATTTATTTGATGCTTTTTATTAATAAAATAATCTAAAATTATACAAAAACTGTGCATCCTTATTATTATTATTTTTCGTAGAAAAAAAAGTTTGCACAAAAGTTTTTTTTTATTATTTTAATAATAAATATTAATACCGCAAATTATTATTTGCTAATTTGAATGTACTTACTTTCTGTGTTTCCTGCCCAATAAAATTGTTTAGGTAGTTCATAATTTTTCACATTTTATTTTTATACCTTATGTTTAAGAATATTTATATTATTGTCTGTCAATTAATGTATTATTAATTGAAATAATAGAGCAGCCTAGCTATCACTTACGACCTAATAAAACAATATGCGTGATTACTTTTTTGTTTTTATTTCTTCCTAAATATTCACAAAACCTAAAGAAATATAATAGAGTAGACTAAAAAAATGTAGTTTTGATAATCTGAGACTAAAATAATGAGTTCTCTAAGTTGTAATAGTCCCTAGTGATCTTCAACTTAGGTACCAATTCACTAAAAAATATATATCCCGTAACCTAATGTAATTAACAACCCGAACCAAGTAATAAATAGGTAATTCAGAACTTGGTTAGGTAAAGTGTTTTTTTTATTTTTGGCGTTAACTGTTATGCACGTCTTTATGACGACTTTGACAACGCCTTTGCGGCCTCTGTTACGCATTTTGTGCAGTTCTACTGTCAGTTTTACTATCTACTTTCGTTATACTTTTGTGTTTATAAAATTCCAAAATGAAAGTTAAATAAAATATCACATAACCGGTATTTGTACAACTTTGGAAATTACTGCGTAAAATTAGTAAGTAATAATAATTAGGTAGTTTAAACAAAAGTGTAAATATCCTGCTAACACATCCCGTTATGAGATGCTACTATCTAGTAGTAAGTAAACTTTATCTCCCATAACTAGGAAACTACTATATTTTTTACAAAAATATGGTCTCGCGTTGTGTATCTCAACGTTAGACATTTTCAACACCAATTACTAGCTTGCGTATTTTGTTCTTTGTATGAAAACGCCTTTATGTTCGTGCTCGTTAGCGTCACTCAAGGCATGCAAAACATGAATTTTGATTGTCACATCTCATACGCTCGTAGGCTTCATAAAACGCATTACATACTTCCTTTGTGGCTGTGGTCGAGTCAATTTTGGTTGGGTTATTTTGAGAAGAGTTGGGTTATTCTTGATAATTTAGACTAATTTCAAAGCATGTTTAGGCTCTAAAATTAGTCTAAATTATCAAGCGTAAGGTTTTAGACCTAATCAAAAAAAAGGTTGTATCTGATTATAATGCGTACCTACACACGTCAAATTTTTGAGCAAATTTACTAGGAACTAAATTCACTTCTTACTTGTGTTTCAAAAGTTATGTAATGTCTTGCGTAAGGGCCGGTTTTTTGATCCCTTTAGTTAACTAATGTTTAAATTTGGTCCAAGTTTGACAATTCGTTGATACAAATTTAACCATTAGTTGAGTTAACTAGAGATCAAAAAACCGGCCCTAAGTCGAACTAATAAAACCACGCCTTGGCTGAATGTTTTCAAGCACTAAAACTACGTAAACTATCTAGCATCTCGCAAGATGCTACAAGATGTCTACATCATCAATACGAATAAATGTTATTCTCATTAAAGTGCGCCGCAAAAATTCTTATCGCGTTGCGCTCTTCACATCTTCGCGCAGCTAACAAACGACCATGTTTACTCAAAATAAGGTTGATATTTGCTCGTATATTCGGTTAAGTTGTGTTTATGTGGCATATTTGAGCTGGCGAGGATGCCTCGGGCTGCACAAAATTTCCATTTTCCGCGCGATTTACCACAAATTAATGCCCGAATCCGTCGGGCTCTTGCCAATTTATATCGGGATTTGCTTAGCAACTTTAGGGTTAAGTTTTTAAAAGTGATTGCGATTCACTAATGAGGTGAAGCTCTCTCGTTACAGAAGAGTTTAATAAACATCTACACTTTAGTTCAGCTCTGGTATAAATGTTACCCTATTTTCTACTACTTTAAGTTCATATTCCAAAGCATAATAAGCATGGTTATGGTTTAGAAAATATTCGCACAGTGTGTGGCTTTGAGCTTGTACAAATTAGGTATTCAAAATTGTTTAACTTTGTGAAAATCTGTTGTCAAAAACATCAGTGATATCAAATCACAAGGCAAATTGCAAAGCTATCACCAATTTAATTATCCACTTGTCGTGTCAAGACAAGGAGAGTCGAATTTCTCTCAAAACCGCTGTATTTACACACAACTACACAGTTATCTTAATTGCAAATTGAACACCTGTAGCAAATAATAAGTCACAATACCAACTAAGTTTATCGAAACAAATTATGGATGCTCACAACACCAATAGCAGATACAAATATTACAAGACGAGTCGAGATTACTTACTGAAAAGGACATGAAGTGATCATGAATTATCTCTAGTAAAAACTACGCTAGGGTGCATTTACGAACTTCCCTCTGCGGTTTTCCCTCGGAGTTTTGAGATGGGGTCTTAAAAGGCCGGCAGCGTACTAGCACCACCTCTGGCCTCTCAGCATCACCTCCATCCACTTTCCATCAGGTAGCCCTGCTCGTCTGCCAGCTATGGCATAAAAAAAAATTATGCTCCTGATTTTATTGCTAACCATGCTTGTAATTTACCATGTTTTCACATCGTGCAAGAGACAGACAAGTGAGACTGACATAATCAATCATAGTGTGGGCACATCACCGACTTAGCCGAAGAAAAGTCACTATTACTTTTCGGATAAGTACTACTCAACAACGAACTAGACACTTTTAATCAGCCTATTCCTATGCTGCATGTGCTGCCATCTCTTATCAGTTCCATGGAAGGTAAGAGTTTGATCGAGTTACGTAAATTATCAAGCTCTCTACTAAACCCTCACCTTTCCGAGTTCTCATTATTGGAACTAAATCTCACCGAACTAAAGCGCTTACCGGCGCGGCAGCGGCGGCGGCGTGACCAAGGATAGATTCAATACTAAAAGTGACATCAATATTTTATAGAGAAAAAAAATGTTTATCTCTTTGACACAGCGTTTTATCGTGACACATCGCCATAGGTGGCAGGAAAAAGAACTACATTATCTAATTGAATACCGGCCTATTGCCGTGGAACATCTGTTAAAAAAGTAAGTTTGCATGAGTTAGTCACCCACTGATCTGCTTATGGAGAACCATAACTTAGTAGTATTTTCTGCTCTGTATATAATACTAAGTTATGGTTCTTATCCCACGGCACAGTATCATCTCCGTGGGGAAGGTTTAAAACTGTCTGTAAGTACCTAATAGTGACATTCTTTTGAATTACAAAGTTACGCCTTTATTCTTATTCAACTGTCATTTTAGTGTGGCTTTAAAAAATACTCTATCATCGTCACTTGCATGACAACGAAAAGAGATGACAACAGATTTAGCAACCATTTTAGTTAGCTCAGCTTTAGAAGACCAATATACCCCTCTCTGTCTGCCAGCTTTTTATGTACTTTTTGAAGTTATACTTCTAATGCGACTTCCAACAACGTTGCGTTACGGGATGACATAGTCTCTGTCTCTTTCTATTCCCCCCGAATAGAAATAGATAGAGGCTAATACGCTACAAATGCTACAATCAAATATAGATGGCAGTGTTCAGCAATTCAGCATTTGACCGCCCGTGTTTTTTAAAATAAACGACTTCCAACTGACAGCGGGGGGAATAGAAAGAGACTATAATACGCTACAATCAAAATAAATTTACTTTACTTTACATAAAAATAAATACTAAATTAATTTCACATTAAACACAGAGTGAGAGTGAATGCGTGGCACTCGAAGTATAACTTCTTCCGCGCGTAGGGACAGCACGCACAGGTTTTTTTATATTCATTTTGTCTATTCCAGTATCTATACCTTGGTCTACTTCCGGGGTAAACAATCTAACTGTGTTAACGCTAAGCTCTAAGTAAATCTACTTAACTTATCCGCTTTCCTTCCTATGGCGATATTAAACAGTGAGCCAATAACTGTACTATTTATTTTAGCTATGATATAGTGACTAACGAATTTAAATGCACGACGTGTAGGTTCGATTTCTACGAGACAATGCACTATCAGAAATAATAAGTCCATTAACTGTTACTAAAGCAAATGCACTACGGACCACTTTATCATCATTGAAAATAGCCGTTTTTTTTAGTTTCATGTTAAATTATCAAGATTAAAACACGATTATCTCTGTATACAATATCATTAAATTCATGATTAAAAATAATGTATGAAATAGAAAAATATTTTTCAGCATTCTACTACCTTTGGTTTTGTAAAATACTTTCCTTTCATGTTTTTATTCTTCGTAGTAATTTTATGCCTCTCTGGTGCAGACGCATCTAATTTAATATCAGAAATCTCGCAGGTGGGTAAATTGCATTTCTTCGTGTGCAATTTTAATTAAACTTCTACGTAGTACAGATTGTATTTTGAACTTGATCTTTTCATAAGACAACAGCTGTTATACTACTTTTGCACGATACCATTTAGGCCCAACTAGCCAAGGGGTGTCGACGTTCTTGTTGTGGACTGTAGATGTTTGTTATGTACATTGATTGGGAATAAGTTTTTTTTTTACTTGGACATATCGCACAACGCTCTCTAGTCTCAAACTAAGCAAAGCTTGTACTATAGAAACTAGATTGCTAATAAAATACTTACATACATTTTTTTGTAAATACTTAGAAACTTTATGATACATAGTAACATCCAGACACAGAACATGAGATCTATATTTGCCACACACAAATGTTTGTTCTCGGTGGGGATCGAACCCACGACCCTCAGGGGCCTTATTCACTATGACCAATACAAGCGCGTTACGCAGCACGACAAGACAGCGGCGTGAAATCGCCCTATGCCTGTGCCGTATTTCCTATGCCATAAATGTCATTCCTTACGGTGACGTCATACGGTTACGGCAAGGAATCTCCTAAGTCATACAGAATAATGTCCCAGCACGGAAGGCAGGGATATACTACCGACTGAGCCATGACGCCTGATTTTAAGTAATAGTTACTAATTTCTTGTTTTTCCTTTTGTTTTTTCATTGTTTTCTTTTTTTTGCTTTCCGAGCTACCTTAATTTAAAAAAATATTATTTTATTCTATATGCATGTTAGCTACTAAGTTTCAGATTATTTTTAGATAAGTCACTGTCGACAATAAAAAACCAATCGAATGTTTTTAATTAGAAGAAGCCACTGGCTCCTGAAACACAGTTTATACTAGTTCGGGATTCTATGGATTCAAATACTACCCATTTTGTTACATTTTTTATGTCAAAGTAAATAAATGTTCATTTTTCATTTCATTTTGTTTCGCTACAAAAATTGTCTAAATAACGTTACTATTACCGATTAGTTTAAAACAGATTTAAGGTAAATTAGGTAGCTTAGAATATTAGTCCGGTACTTGGTTAAATAGGTACTTTAGAATACTATGTTAAGTAGATCGCTGGTATCTTTCCGCCTTTAGTAAGGCGTTTCACACCACCTTAAGTAGCGGTTTTAATTAAATCTGTGCATGTACTTTTAGTTCCAGGTTTGTTCAAAAACGTGACATTCATATGACGGCGGTAATATATCGATAACTACAGTAGCTATCTGTAGATGACGCAAAGCTGCTTACTCCTCAAAAAAGGCAAGTACTAGAGATTAAAAAATTACATCAGAAAAAGAAAAGAAAATATTATTTACTAAACAGTGTTTATAGTTAACTACAATGCTTGACAATATACTATTACCTCTCCTTAGTCAGATCGTTCAATTTATAATATTACAGCTGAGTATCGATTAGGTACTAAAATTTAGATTATGACTGCCTCAAATAGCACCTATCATATCACCAGAATTTATTGAATTTGGAATAATCGATAGGTAGAACAGTTTTGGGCCCTTTCCGTCCACTGACTTCTAACAATCGGGTCCATCGGGCTATTTTCCGATTACTTTTTCGTGATTTATTCTTCGAGTATACAGACTCCTAGTTGGACACTCATGTCAGAGCGGTCGTGGTTACGAGAGGTTTGCGTTAATGGCGGCTATAGGAGGAGTATTACGTTTGTAAAACAACGGTGTGTGTCTTTTAGTGAATCGTAACCTAAGTGGTCGTTGATCGCGAGGGGCACATTTGGGGTAGATTAAGAATTAATTCGTAGCGGGGTGCGATTGGATGCGCTATTAATTTTCTCCGTAGTGGTTTTACCTGACTAGCTGCAGGCGTGTATCGAGGTCGCCCAAATGATGGACCGATGAGACTTTGAGAATGTATTGCGGCATTTTGTAAATGTGAACATCTACCCCTTTCTTCATATCAAGGGGCCTTATTCACTATGACCAATACAAGCGCGTTACGCAGCACGACAAGACAGCGGCGTGAAATCACCCTATGCCTATGCCGTATTTCCTATGCCATAAATGTCATTCCTTATGGTGACGTCATACGGTTACGGCAAGGAATCTCCTAAGTCATACAGAATAATGCCCCAGCTGTCATACGCGGCTTTAAAAAAATGGTCCTTTCATGACAACGTAAAGAAATGACAACAGATTTAGCAATATTATATAATCTGTGGTTCGGCTTTAGAAGACCAATATGAATATACTAAGAGTCATTAAAATAGCTTGATTGTCAACAACCTGATTATGACGATAAAAATAGTACGGTATCGTTCAAAAAATTTATAGGTATTGATTACTATTATCTACTCGATTTTATTCAAAAAGTTCTGTACCTCTATATCACGAACAAACACTTACAGTCAGTTATATTGCGCATCAGTGACAGCTAGACTACCAACCGTTTTAGTGTCACCGCGCAGTGTATCTCGGATACGCTAGCGTTTCGATACGTTTGCGATTGTCACATTTGTTCGTAATCAAAGCACTTAAGGCGTCTTTTTTTATTTTCTTTACGTTGGTACTTAATCCTCGATCCACACCACAAACTCACAATAATTTTCTTTAAAAACTAAACAAAGACCTTGGAAAAAACTGCCAGTTGAAGATTTAGAAGTATCTATTCAAAAATACAAAAAACATCAGCACCTAAAAGATTGAGTTATTCTAGTTTGGGACTACCGGTATCTCGTCCCACTAACGATAAATTATTTCAAAAATAAAAAATTGGCAGACAAGCCATCAACTCAAGATCTAAACGTATTCGATTTTAAATACAAAAACGCCGATAAGTAGGCACTTAGGTACCTACTTAGTCCTGAATCCGGCCCAGCAATAATAGATGAACCGGATTAGGGTTCAATTGAATCGAATCGATTTTAATTGGATCACCTGCGGAGCGGTTTCGTTACAAAAGAGGAGTTTCCTGACGGATTTCACCACCACACTTTGGACGTAGCTCAATACAAGCAGATGGATCAATATGAAAAATGTAGACATAGACATGCGACTCAGGCTGAAATACTCAAACGTCATTCAAAATTTTAGCACCACTTAAAATTTTAAGTGCATGGTGCTCTGCCTCTGTTTGACATTACTCATTTGTAAGAGATGGCAATAATTTAAGCGGAACTTAAATTGAGTGGGGTTTGAATGGCGTTTGAGTATTCGCCCATAAGTAATCTCCCGAAACAGTGAAAACGACCCGCTAAAAGAACAAAACTGCTCACACAAAAGATCGGCATAGTATAAAAATGCTTCAAAAATTTCTATATATATTTTAGTCGTGATTTTTGAACTTCAAATTGTACACTCAGGTTTCATAAAAACTGATAAATCAAGATATTTTTAGATGTAGCTTTCCTAGGAATTTCATGTTATTTTTGATTTTGAAAATTGGAAGACTTGTTCATCATTATCTGTGAGTTCTGAATGCTAGCTTTTGAGGTAGGTATTAAAATTACATGTAAAGAACCAGCTGTCTCCATATAAGCCACGTTTAATTCGAGTAATCCTGCCAAGGCCGGGCTAAGTACAGGTGAATCGTGTGAATTATAATTGAATTAAAGAGAGATAAGTGGAGCTCCGCGATTCTAATACCCTAATTTGTTTTACATTTTATTGTAACTAGAATGCAGTCCTATTTAAAATTTTGCTATTTTGGATTTTTACTCATGTGGGAAGTTTGGTTTTGCAAAAATCGGTGAGCGTAAGATGATAACGATGAATATAATTTTTACATTTTTGTGTTTGTTTTATTAATAAAATATGTTTACAAAAAAAATGTAATAATAAATTAAGTTTATTTTTAACGTAGAAAAGTTACTGCACTTCAGCCACTGTACCCTAACCTAACCTTTTCTATAAATAAATTTACTTTTGTGCATATTTCATCGCTGCTCACCAAGTTTACATTCTACAAATACCTATAAAATAGAAAATGTGTCTTAAATATACCTAGGTATAGCATTTATTTTGTCACATGACTTTTCATTTAGAAATGTCATTTATATGAAGTGTTATATTTGGTAGCGATCGTAAAATGTCGCTCAGCTAGACGCCTAGCCTGCTATGACAATAAAATAAACGAGATCAAACATGTCATATTACTAAAGCGTTGCGTCCATTGCAGGCACATCGCTGTGAAAGCACTGTCAGAATGTTGCTTTGTATTAATTTGTATGGGACTGCATGCACTACAGCGGCATTTCTTGCCTTCATTTTTTGTTCATGATTCCGAATTCGCGCGTGATTCCGACGCAGTCGACGTGGACTTTAAAAGTAGCCAGTATTTAACATGAAGAGCTAAGTAAATGGTCTACTGTGTAAATGCAGCCCACCGCAGCAGAGTTATTGTGTATAAGTAGTATAGTTAAAAAGTAGAAACCTCAGAACATTGAACCTCGAACATGAAACATTAAAAAATAACGTAAAACCTCTCACGCGCCTTTCATCATGTTAAACATAATTTATCAGACTTCAAAGTTAAACAAAAGGTTGGTTTCCTTTGACATTTTCCTCATTGATACAATTTCACAGTGAAATAAGCTTAACGCTGTTGACTTTAGATTCTAAATAGCATGGATGCTTTCACAAAGTGATTCACGTTCCTGAAAATGTAATGATTTCTTCCACATGATTTTTAGTATACCTACCCATTCGTTCATGATTTGGTGTAGGTATTTTAAAATAAAATTATTTTCAGTCTTAAAATTTTGTGCAAGGAATTACTCCCTACAATTCAAATACTAAAAATAACCTAAGAATATTGATAATCGTATTTGATACTTCTGTACACAACCTATTCTATGTCGCTATTATTTAGTATGGCTTATTATCATCTGAACCCTGGGATCGATCAATGTTGAACAAAAGCAGAGCTCCAGTTAAGCTGGTCACATTTACCTGCAGATTGTGGTGGGCCCCGCCAATTTGCTGGGGCGCCTCCGTAAATTAACATTTTTAGGGTACCGCGTCAGAAATGAATAATTTCGGTCATTTTTCCTAGTTGTGGAAACAAGACATCGCATTTGCGAGTTGTCCGTTTATTAGGTGTCACGCTGTGATACAAATAACTTAGACTTTGTTGAAATGTTTTTGGATATAAAACGCAAAATGCAGCCTATCCAATTGGTGTTTGCTTTGGTTTTTAGTAGACACATAAAAAAGAAATATAACATAGAAAAAGGTAGGTACATCGATCAAAATGCTTCCTTATTTTTGTACATAAACAGGGATATAGTGAGAGAAATAAATAATAATAAATATTCACGGACATTTAACACAACGCTTTCTAGTCCCAAACTAAGCAAAGCTTGTACTATGGGAAGATGGCTGATAGAATACATTATATTATACATTTTAAAACAAGTAAAATTCATTTAATTTTGTAATGGTGATAAAAAGTCTTCCGTTTCTTTATTGACTGGAAATAGTGTATGCAAAATCTTGGCAGTAATCATGCTGGGGCATTATTCTGTATGACTTAGGAGATTCCTTGCCGTAACCGTATGACGTCACCGTAAGGAATGACATTTATGGCATAGGAAATACGGCACAGGCATAGGGCGATTTCACGCCGCTGTCTTGTCGTGCTGCGTAACGCGCTTGTATTGGCCATAGTGAATAAGGCCCCAGAACCCACTGCCTCTATTCGTATTGCATTTTTCTATGGTGTATCAAAAGATATTATTTTTATAAAACTCGGTTCTATCCCAAAACGGAGTTGTTGAAATAAAAGTGGTTTTTATCAGGTTTCGTTAATTCATTATTCTGACCGCTCAAACTCTGCAAAGGTTAAAAACCACTGCTATAGTGGGTGCCAAATAACACGGCTATACAGGTCATTCACCCACCATCACCACGATATCGCAAAATTCAATTTTTGTATGGTAAACAAACATTACTAACGAGATTCGAGCGATACCGTCTTAGCGACAGGTTTGTATGGAAAGCGACAGAATTAGCCATACATAAATTGCATTTTGCGATATCGTGGTGACGGTGGGTTAATGACCTGTATTGCCGTGTTATGTGGCACCTACTATAGTATCTCTAGTCGACGAGTTCTATTTGAAAACTACCCCTGTAGACAAGTTAGTCTATCTATCTATCTATAGGTACTATTGTAAAACTGTAAAAAAGCCAAAAAACTAAAATAAACGAAATAAGCAGATCTACTAAATAAACGATTCTCGAGTTTGTCTGTTTTTTTGTTCGCGGATCACGCCGTAATTACTGGTTAACTTACGTTAACTTATACTACTTGGAAGTCCTTTTTTCCGGATTGAAATTTAGGCTATATTTTATTAAAATCAAAGACGTGAATTCTTAGGCACAGCTTGAACTCTTCAAACCAATATAGCAGTCATTTGCTACGAGGTTTAGCGTATGCTAGTTGACAGGTTGTAAATATTTTATGCTAGTATAAAGAATAACGTCTTGGAGTAGTCCATAATGTAATTTTATTATGAATAAATTAAAATAAATAAAAAAATAAATAAAAAAATAAATAAATAAATAAAAAAATAAATAAAAAAATAAATAAATAAAAAAATAAATAAATACATAAATAAATAAATAAATAAATAAATAAATAAATAAATAAATAAATAAATAAATAAATAAATAAATAAATAAATAAATAAATAAATAAATAAATAAATAAATAAATAAATAAATAAATAAATAAATAAATAAATAAATAAATAAATAAATAAATAAATAAATAAATAAATAAATAAATAAATAAATAAATAAATAAATAAATAAATAAATAAATAAATATATATAAATAAATAAATAAATAAATAAATAAATTGAATGTTATTTTGGAGGAAAATTTCGCACGCGTATTAAGTCGCGGGTATCGGCTAGTTATTTTATAAAACCCAGTTACTCTTTAACTAATCATGCAAATTCTTTTCCAGCTAAAATCGAACCGTAAACCAAATTAAGGGATTTTGACTAGTCAATATTTTTATTTTTTGTTTTTTAATTAAAAACACCTGCAAGATTGCTTCACCTAAGTACAGTTTAATTTCTTTTTAACGAAATTAAACAAGACACGCTTTAACTGTTCAGGGTCTTATCGTGAGTTTGAGAAAATGAGAGTTGTGAAAACATACAGACATATATTTTGCTGTAAAATAAATAAATTGCTACCGCTCGGCAATAAAGGTTCTTAAATGCCGACCACAAACCAGTGCCTTGGTCACGAATAAATGTGACAATCGCAAACGTATCGTAACGCTAGCGTATCCGAGATACACTGTGCGGTGACACTACAACGGTTGGCAGTCGAGCTGGCATTGACGCGCAATATAATTTGAATACGGTAAAGCGGCGACTGTCAGGGGCCTTATTCACTATGACCAATACAAGCGCGTTACGCAGCACGACAAGCCAGCGGCGTGAAATCGCCCTATGCCTATGCCGTATTTCCTATGCCATTTAATAAATGTCATTCCTTGCGGTGACGTCATACGGTTACGGCAAGGAATCTCCCATCCAATCAGAATAATGCCCCAGATTTGTTCGTGATAGAGGTACACAAAGCGGTGTGCGAAGCGAGTCGGGGGATGGCTCCCAACCGATGGACCGATGACATTCTTAGGATTGCGGGAAGTTGATGGATGGAAAAGGTCCAAAAGCAAGTCTTATTTAACAATGAATTTTACATTTAAGTCTGCATTTTCGACTATAACTACTTACTGAAAGTTTTAAGAGTACTAAGACAATAATCAATTATTATTGACAATCCTTTTACAATAAAGCCCTGTTTACGTATATTCTTATGTCACGTCAAAATCATGAGTATATTGCCTCAGCATAAAACAAATATTTAGGTACCTACCTAAGCTACGTACAATGTACATATCATTCGTGCAAACATTTTTCCCTGCTCCTCAAACTGACATCACCGATTTCACCGAGTGTACAAAAATAAAGCATGAAAAAAATCCGAATGATAAACTCCCGTGAATTATAAACTCATTGAGAGAGAAAAAAAGGTTGTTTTACGTTACTAATGTTAGGGCGCTTAATTCATTATCTTGTAGCGAATCACCAATAAATCGCTGGGCACTCGTTAAGGGTCATTTTATAGAATTTATCCCTCGCTTAGGTTTTATTAGGGGTGAGTTGTGGGCACTGCCTAATGAATTGGACGAAAGATTTTTTTATGGTAATACTGTCACGAATGAACCTTGATGAAATAATTACAATAATGCCAATATATTTCACAAAATTTATAAAATCCACAGTTGTAGAGAACACGGATCTAAGCGAGCTAAGTCTTTTTTTAATACTAAATTTTTTAAATAAAAAAAAATTCTATCCTAACATGTAATAACCTATCCTATCTGTGTATAAATATTCACACGCGACATAAAATAGAAGTAAAGTTACTTCTACCATAAGTCGTGTGTGAATATTCTCAAAATTTTATTAATATTATGTCACAATACTTCAATAAATGAAACAGCATAAAAGTGAATCAAATCACACCTAATATTTCAAGCCAAACAATTTCTATGTTCGTCCAGTTCTTACCCTGGAGATTACTCCTATACCTACCCTTTTACCCGTATACCTTTTGGCGTCCCCTGACGGGCAGGCACGCTCTATCGGACTCGATTTTTTACTTTTTCTCTTTGCTTGGCTAATAGCATTACAAACTTGCTTTTAACCTGATTTATGCAGCGGGTTTTGAAGTTTTTTAGTTCCTTTTTTCAGTGATGGTAAACGAGATATCAGAGCGATGTTTGCTCTATTGATTCAGTATTTTATCAATTTCATACTGCAGTCTGTATGAAATTAGTTAAAATGTTTGCTTACAGTTATTTCAGAGTAGCCACAGACTATATTTTCAGCGTTATATTTTAAAATTCAGTTCAAAATATTACATGCTTTTAACTCCAGTTTTGATTAGATTTTTTATTCTGTTACTTCTTGGCATAAACCAACCATGTGGGTACGAGATAGAAGAAACCTATTCGGGCCATCGACTCGGGCCCAGCTAGTACTTAAGTTGGTCACTTGATCTTTTACGTGCTCTATTCTGTTGTGCAGATGGCCTAGTACGAGTTTTGGTGTTTAAATCTGGTGTGAAAAGTCTGACGCCCAGCACACCAGTGGGCGCTGATTGGAGACACAGCGGATTTATTTAGAAGCTTGGTCTACACCAAGCCCTTACTCGCATATGAGCTTCTCAAAGAATCCGCTCAGTGTCTCCATACAAATCAGAGCACACTGGTGTGCTGGGCGTCAGACGTTTCACACCCACACTATATAATAAAAACCCGTTTTTGGCCCTTTGGTGAGTCTTATGTAAGGCAGTAGACAATTCTAGCAAGCAGAACTTTTGGAGGCGTGAAGTTCTGCCGAGGTTTTGCTAAATTCCGCACGTGGAATTTCCACAGATTAGGATAGATTATGACAGATCCGTTGTGAAACGGGAAGTGAAATTCTTGTTAGTGCTCAGTTCCTTATACACTAACGTATTTTATACCCCTCTATAGCCAAGAACTGTACCTGACCCTAACACTGGTCCATAAAGACGGGCTGCATGATGGAAGGCTCCGGATTATCCCTCAGACCGCAAATAAAACAAAATGGCGGAAATCAGGACGAAATGAATTCGTCGCTTGCAATTATCTGTTGACCCTGCCGGACAGGGCAAGGCAGACGTCACACCAGTCTGTAATTTCTTAATCAGTACTCGTATGACTGTAGGTACAAAAATGCACATGAGACTGAACATAATTATTATTATCTCTCAGAGTGATAGATTCTCATACGACACAGGACGTCGATGGACATTTTCCTCTAACTTATGGGTTTTTCTCTTTACTGAAAATCATCGTAACAATACGGTGCAAATGCGTTCAGTTTACATTAAACGAGATCTCTGTTTACGTAATGAATGCCTTGCCCGCCGTAATTGATTCCAAATTAAGGTCCGCCCACACAGGACCGTTTAACCAGTAAAGTGCATCTAATCTTAGGTACCTCTGTCTGTACAGTATTATTTAGTAATTAAGTGTTTTTAGTATTTTAAGTTAATGTTAAGTAGAAAAACGACATGGAAAAGGTTCTGTTATGTTATTTTATTTCTGAATAAATTGAAATTGAAATTGAAATTGAAAAAAATCTTACTATTTCTAGAATATTCTATTTCCTAATTGCTATTTTATGAATGCAATACTAATGCAAGCTGGTTTTATGGTTGAAAGTTTCGTCTCCCAGTTAAGTTTCCTAATTCATAGTCGTCGGTTTAGGTGTTATGCATGCTGTGGCACTAATAGGTCTGCATATCCTGACGTATGTGCCGAGTTTATCCAAGCATTATTTTACGTGAAAAAAAAACAGTTTTAGAGAAGCTGGAGTAACTATTTGCTGAATAAGTAGGTGCCAATGTCATACAATCAGTACCTAAAAAAAAAAACAATCAATACAATCAGTACCTATTATATGTTAAAAGCATTGGCAAAATTGACAGTGGAAATGACGGAGAGGGGCCATAAATAAAAGAAGAAGGAGAACTAAAATGTCAAAGAGAATATGCGTCAAAGCATTTTCTACTGCCGTATTGCAAGACCTTGATTGGTACCTTGATCACGAATAAATTTGACAGCCACATACGTATCGTAACGCTAACGTATCCGAGTTACACTACGCGGTGACGTTACAACATTCGGTAGTCGAGCTGGCGTTGGCGCGCAATATGATTCGAATACGCTATAATTATGTTTATTCGTAGTCAGATTTGTTCATGATCACCACTCAGTACAGTTATCGCGGGTAGCAATAAAATTAACATCCTTTACCAAAAACATGTTGATTGTTGACACGGTTCGCATTCCCGCGCCATTTTTCACTCGTCCGCTTCCGCTGTGACGTCACGCGAGCACTTCATTACCGCGGCGTGCCTTCGCATAATGCTCGAGTGAATAATGTGCGCGAACTCAAACTTATGCGAAAGCTTTCACAATGGCGGCACGTTTCGTTATTTTTAGAACGATTTGTAGTTTGTAATTAATGCAATAAGTGTCTAGTAGTTTTCGTACTATCAGTTAAATATCTTTAATTTGTTGTGATCGACGTCACGCGATTACCGCGGCAAGTAAGAACTAAATTGTAAGGAAAAATGTTTACAAATTTAGTGCATGCCCAAAGGTATGTACCCAAAATCATTATTGCTTTGCGAATGCGTTTGCTATAGGTACTCGAGTCGAAAGTCAAAACAAATGCACAGACTCTGGTAGAATCAAACCCGACATAATTTAACATTTAGATCGTATATAAAAAAGAGCTAGGGTTCTTGTGACAGACAAAGCCGGCAGGTAAATGTACTATTTATAGCTCCACTATTGAGGAGACAATGCACCGTGTGCCACACTCCAGTAATCTTGAATTACTCTGGATAGAGACGTCTGGAACACCTTAATGAGACAATCCTAATCTAAGTACCAACCTAACTTAGGTGCTTGCATTAAATCAGCACATTTACGAGTTCCTTTTATATTTCGTAGCTGTCTTTAGCAGTCGAGCTTTGTTGATAAATTCGTTCTCGACTGCAAAGCCTTTTTTCTTTATCTACGGCCAAGCAGTCATACTCACATTGCTGTGTTTTGAAGGATATGGGTCCTGGTGCAATTACAGACACAGCTTCACGTCTCAGAGAGATGGACGAAGTGCATTGCCTCACGGACACGTCCAAATTAAACTGACTCTGTGAGGATACATTTTTATAGGCAGAGGAGGCCATCATAGTGGTGGGCCGAAAGCTGGGTTCACAATTTTTTTTTCAATTAAATAAAAAGAAGCAGTGTAGCTCGCTTTGCTTCGAAGAATTATGAGATCTGGGTTAGTACAGGTTCATAAGATTCAACAGTCACCTTCTCACTCTTACTTCTCAGAGTGATGAAAGTATAACAAATAGTGCACGTCTTCGTCAGTTTTTTTGGTCAGTTTAAAAAAATGCAACAAAGAATTGGGGGCATTGGAAATTAAAAATCAAACTTTTTTTTTATATCTTGGGACATTACACACAACACCCTCTAGTCCCAAACTAAGTAGAGCTTGTACAACACGGGCGAATTAACTGTGCACCTCGCACTGTGACGTCACCGTGGCGGTGGCGTGGGGTCGCATTCCAGGGAAGTGCACAGTTAATTCGCCCGTGTTATACTATGGGAACTAGATTGCTGATATAATACTTATATACATTCTTTTTGTTGTAAATACATACTTATAATACATAGTAACACCCAGAAACAGAACAATTATATATGTTTGCCACAGAAATGTTTGTTCTCGGTGGGGATCGAACCCACGACCCACAGCACGGAAAGCAGAGCTACTACCGTCTGAGCCATGACGCCTGTCATTTGTTAATAAGGCCGCATTTGCCTTTATTAAATGAGTTGTTGTTGTAAAAAATTTCCATCTACATATGCCCCCATATCGCAAGCTCTGAACTGCTTTCACTGCCCAGCATAATGTCACGTGACGGATATTCGAAAACAAGAAGCTTTTGACGGCAGGAAAACGCGCTAATGTTACTATTTATTCACAGAATGCCTTTGATTTAGTATGAGAACAGTTCAGAAAACCTGCCAGGCACCTGCAGGCAAAAACCTGGCAGGTTTTTATGGGACAGCGATTGCCCCCCCATGAAATGGGTGAGTGAATGTAAATAGAACTGTATATAAAGTAGGGACTTTGATTTATCACAAGAAAAATAACAAAAGACAGTACAAATGCAGTATCGTAAAATATTGTTGATGTTTCCGGAACGTGGTTTGGCTTAGCATAGTATTATATAATCTGGCTTAGCACACACCGTATTTCAAGGGCTGAGAAATGTTTTAGGTATAAATACAGTATCTTTTAAACATGCCTTGAAGAACATGTTATGACATTGTTATTTAATTCAATTTTGTCATTTTTAAATATTCAATTCTATTCTAAAATATTAATTAAAATGACTACTCTTTCGAATTAGGATCCCCACAATGAAATGAAATGAAATTTATTTATAGTATGCCCACATATAGATACTTAATACTATTATTACTTAAAATGTAATATAATATACTAGTATAGGTAGGCAAAAATGGTTGAATCGTGGTGACCAGAGGCCAAAAGTTTGAACTTCTTGCTCTAACTAAGCCTGAGCTTGTATGTAGATGCGAGAGGTTGCTGTTTTCGGCTGGTGCTGAGTTACATTCACACATTGAGGTGTAGGTAGGTGTACAAGATCAAAATGGTATACACATGAGGTTAAATTTTTTACTTACATCTAGGTTACAAAAAAGAAAGGGTTGAAGCAGAAATAATATCATAGCTGTAAGAAAGATAATAAATACAATAAAAATATATACAAACATTTTAGTGCAAGATATACATATTTTTGTTTTGAGTTGTTAACACAGAAGTTGTATTGAGAGAAAAATCAAAGTTTCGTAACGAGTTGTTCTCGACACGGCTTAATAGCGCTGGGCAAAAGTGGAGGGGTGGGGCTTTGCCAAACCATATAAATTTAAAATTATATTTCTGCGCATACAAAATCAGTGTTATTAAACCGTGCATGCATATTTAATTGTTTTAACACGTTAGGAATCACATGACGTGTCAAACTGTTGCATAAGCTCCTTGAAATGCCTTGAATCAAATCTCGGCCGTTCATTTTACCCCACACGAATTGAAGTCAAACAAGTGCAATCGCAAAATAAACTCTATCTGACTACCTTTAGACTCATTTTACTATGATTCGTTTATTTTAGCTTTTTTGGGTATATTGGAACGCTACCTTTTGTTTTGGTGACAAATAGTGCGGTCACCCCGAAATGCATTCGCTTGTAAAAGCTGATACACTGATGGACAGCGTTTCTTGTTTAAATAGTGTGTAATTTTACGTTAAAACTGGACGTTGTACAATAAACCCAAAATTTTTATTTGGGTGATTTTATTAAAAAAAAATATGTAATTTCTTACAAACGATACAAAATATAAAACTTGTCAAAATTGTACCGAAGCAATAAATCCTACTGTGACTAATTCTTATCTAATTCTATAAAATTTGTGACGATTTCTTTTCTCAATCAATTATTATTGTAAATGTAAACCCCGGGCCAATTCTACTAACAAACATGTCAGCTGAAACGCAAGAGTTGTAGCTTTTTTTGTTTTAGGTTATTTCATATTCTACTATCAAACTTTAGTTTATTCTTTATTGTACACAAAAGTAGTGACATAAAAGGGAACTTAAAGATAGGTAATGTACAAAGGTGAGCTTAACCCTAAAAAGAGTTCTCTACCAGCAAACCTTCCACGATAGAGAGGAGAAATTAATTATGATGGTGGGTGCGTGTACTCAAAGGTTATTACTTAAAAACATATAGATATACCAGAGTAAGCTAAAAACACAGTTAAGATTACATACATTAATATATTATATATAAATACTTCATAGAACATACCTACCTACATACAATAAAGTTATAATACATAAATATATAAATACATAAATATATGACAGCTGAAACGTCAATTTTTATCCGTTTTTAGGTTATTTTGATTTAGGTGCACAGTGAAGTAAACTTCATTATGCTAAGATTAATCAAACTAACCTAATAAATAAATCAATATTTATTGGACATTTTTTTATATTTTCACTCGCCTTTCAGTTCCAAAGTAAGCAAATTGTTACAAATGGAAAACAAAAGTTGGAACTGAACAGAACAATGTAAACTGGTGGAATTGAGCCCCAGTCTGTGCCTTCAATTAACGTGACGTTAATCTTTTGCAATGAAATTACGACCGTTTGATTGAAATCTTTTATTTTACTGTGTACTATAAAGTCTCTGATTGGAGCTTGTGATTCATTTCTTTTTTATTATTTCTACAAAAAGTAATAGCGTTGAAACGGTTGATACTTTATAGGTACTTTATATTTTTCTTTTGTAAGCATCATATAAAAATGTAGAATAATCAGAGGGAATTTACTGCCTATTGTAACATATTTGGAAATGGTATAGCAAAACACAACTGACACAACTGACAGCTAAACGTAATGTTTGAAAATTTGACATTTGGAAAAGACAGCCGTAATTTCAACCATGGTAACAGGCTTCCTGTTAGCCAAAGGGTAATACCATGGGACTGCGGTCAGACCGACGTAAGTTCAAATCCAAGGCGACATTATAAGCTTTTTGCAACTACTTTTTTTCTACATTTCTACCCGTGCGAAGCCGGGGCGGGTCGCTACTACTAAATTATTTTTAATACAAAAATTAATTAGTGCTTATCCGGATTTAAACACGCGCCTCGAAAACTCGTCCCAAACACATTCAGATGAATCAACTATGAATATAAAGCCGTAATATTATAAAGTAGATTTCGTATCTCATAAATGGAATTAATGTGTTTGTCGGCAAACAGAAATCCTTAAATGTCGTCGCGGTTTCGAATTAAATGAATTAAAACAATTAAATAAGGCCACGGGAACAGGGGAACACGGTAAATACAGGACCAAAAGTAGCTTGGAAATTTTAATCGGTACAGGGTGGGGCTGAAGCACCCATAAAAGATGACGAAAAACTAAAAACAAACATTCTACCAGTCATAATTATAATTACATACTTACTTACTATAACTTTCGTTATTTTTGGGGTTAAATCAATGATCTCTACATAAAAGATCATTGGGTTAAATGATGCGTGTTTGCATACGGTTTACATACACCTACACGATAAGGAAATGACATAATAATATAATGTGTGTTGATCGATAAAAATATCGTGTCGTCGACGATATGTTGTTTATAGTGTCTATACATAAAGAGTTTTCATTCGAAATTGTACGAGTGATTCTGTTTCAACAACAAAAAGAAACAATAAACCTTCTCCACGCTCCCACACCCAATGAAAATTTGATCCGTCGTTCATAATCCCAGCCCTGGGCAGGGATTGTAGGTAATTATCAGCAATTGTAGCTACGATGCACACACTAGAGCTATCTTAATTGTTCATTGTCCCCTAATTCGTTCGCGTCGCCACAGTCCCCAGGAGGCAACGCAGCGACTGGTCATTAGAAAATGCAGCAGTAACTTTACATCAGCGCCAAGCTAAACTAAACGTTATATTCTAAGCAATAAGGATAAGGATTGTGTTCTTAAAATATTGTTCCAGGATTAAAGGCAGTATATACGTTAGCAATGTTAAAGAACGAGGACAGCTTTGGTACCTAAAATTTCATTTTTCATTTTTGTGTGTTTTCTTTTTGAGGTTGAGTCTGCTGGCTTTATAAATTTAAAAGTAGAATTTAGAAATTGAAATGTAGGACACCAAACTGTTTTTTGGAACGTTGCAATAATGAAAAATGAATTGCACGAAAATAGTGCTCGTAAACAGTGAGTTTTTCCAAAGAAATTCAAATAGATAAAAAAAGTACCTATTTTGTCCAAAATTACACCAAAATTGTAGAAAGATAATTATAAACTAAAGCGCGCCATTTGAAAGAAACTTCACAAGTCAACATAAATCAGAAGCTTCAAAATAAACACAGGCAAAGCCAGGTAAACCAACAGAAGGCACAGAAGTTCGTAACTTAATTATTTTGTTTTGATAAAAAAATATGAGGCTCGACATCGGGGACATCTCGCAAAGTTTCATATCTTCGACGACGCAATTTACTTTGCCATCTTTAATATTAAAGAAAACTTAATTTTCTTGTTACGGCGACGTGGATGAAGAAGGCTCTAAATAGCCCAAAGCTTGGGTTTGACAAAAAATTTCGACAATTTAATATTTTAAGTAAGTATCTTACAGCTGATGTTATTAGCAAAAATAAATAAATAATAAAAAGTAATATCATATTTTTGTAAAAGAGTGTTTTTTCATTTAGGTTACTTGATGTCATTGGTGAGTATTCTAGGAAAAAAAAACAAATCCTCATCGATGTGGGTATCTGGAATATATCGCTTTTTAGGCCGCCTTAAGGCCTCCATCATGGCTTAACGACTGCTAGAGCCGGGACCGACTGTTTAACGTGCCCTCCTACCGCTTTTTCACAATGCATACAAAGAAAATTGCGACTAATACCGTACCTATCCTACTTCCTTCCTACTAATATTATAAACGCGAAAGTTTGTAAGTATGGATGGATGGATGGATGGATGTTTGTTACTTTTTCACGTAAAAACTACTGATTCGATTTAGATGAAACTTGGAATATAATAATATATTGTCCGTAACCCGGACAATATATTATTATATATTATCCGGGTTACGGACCGGCCTTACGTTACGGAAAAAGTAGCCGGCCGGAACCGGCTACTTTTTATCCCGAAAAATCAACGGAATGCAACGGGACGCGAACGAAGTCGCGGGCAGCACCTAGTTTACAATATTTACAGAATATTAACTTGTTAGAGAGGCTATCCAAACTGTCGTCAAAGCAATTTTTAAGGAATTTTAATAAATGTACCATAACAATACATCAAACTTGCATCACGACGACAAAACACCGTGTAATGGTTATTTGATGGTCCAAAGATGGCCTGTGTACCGTTGATAGAAGATTGATGCCTTCAAAAATTACCCCAAAGGTTCTGCGGTGAAATTTTTATGGCAATAATAAATAGTTTATGGGTTTACTGAGGAAATTATGAAGGTAAATGTATCAGTTCTTTCGCGATCGTAAAACTTCGAAGCTGTGGAACGTATTTTTATAAAGGTCGTAAAAGAGAATAAAAGAACAGCGTGATCATAAGTTTTGTACATAACAGAATAGGCTTATCGCTAATAAGCATTACAACAGAAATTACTTTTCTTTTACAAATATCAAAAAACATTTATTTGCAAAGAAAACGACTAATACAGTATTTACAATATTCATAATATTCAAAATTAAGGTGCATTGGGGTAATTGCGAAAATGGGTATATTCCGAAAATCCATAAAATCTAGTAACTTAATGCGATATTTTCCTGTTGGCACGAGGATATATAGGACTGTCACGGCGATGCCAATCAAGATGGCGTCTAGACCAATGTTGCCAACAGGAAAATATCGCATTATGATACTAGATTTTATGGATTTTCGGAATATACCCATTTTCGCAATTACCCCAATGCACCTTACTTAGCAACAGTAAACTTAAAACAGTAAACTAATAGTTTGTAAACATTTTTGTAACATGCTATTATTTCCAATAAATGTACTTATACTTTACTTTTTTTAAAACACCCTAAAGATATTTGTTGATTCTTTTATGATTCTTGAATGTTGTTGAGTATTTCATTCAAAATTTTCGTTAGTTGATCAAGAGAGCGAAGCGAGCGAAGATCTTGTCAACCTGGGCAAACCTAGTAGCAGCTGTTACACTTCGTCCATCACACTACCCTGTTAAACTTAGAGTAAAATCAGCTACACCAACTCAAAATCACTGGTTTAAACAATCCTTTATAATACTAAAATATGAATTCTCCACGCCTCAACTTTACATAATAACTCAACTTCCAAACTCTGATTAAAAATATTGTTCATACCAAAACTGGTGCAATTTAAACGTAAATGAAGCATCAATTTCCATTTATTATTTTGAAAAGCAATCTGTAAGTAATAGGTATTGTATATACAAGGTGTACTAAAACCGCTTCTGAAAACTTTTTTTGTTTATCAATCTATCTATCTATTCAGCCTGTATGCACCCACTGCTGGATATAGGCCTACTCTTTAGTACGCCAGTCCCTCTGGTCCTGTGCAAGTCTTCTCCACTGCTGCCCAACTACAGCCACAATATCATCGGACCATCGGGAGGGTGGTCTGCCTTGTGGTCTTTGAGCGTCCCTTTGCCACCATTCCGTAATCGCTGTGGTCCATCTTCCATCATTCTTTCTTGCCACGTGTCAACGTGAACAACTTTTTTTTATGGAACAAAAAATACTGCTGTTTCATACAAAATGCAATTTCTATTCGGTAAAGAGTTGGTTTCATAAAAAATACTGTTTATATTGTTAATAGGCACTTTAACAACCCTAAAGATGAAATTTTCAAGAGTGATCTTATTGCACCCAGTACAAAATTGGCAGGAATGAATAGTAATTTTCCCAGTAATGAGGTATTCGTTTCGTGCTAATATTTATAGCGTAATTGTAGTATAAAAGCACCCATTCATGGCGCGACTAAATCCATCCTTACGAATATTGTAGAAACGAAAATGTCTCTGAATTTTTTCACTTTATTTCTCTGCTAAAGTTTTGACAGTTATGTGTATCAAACTAAGGCCGGTTTCAGAGCTCGACCGACCGTTGGTGCGTACTATCGGGTTCCTGACGATAGTAGAAATATACTCGTTCGTACGGTCGGTCAACTCTGGGCCTCTACTGCGAAAATTGATTTCCGAAGATTCGGTAGTGACGTTTGTGTTACACTGCGCGGTCGCCTCGAGCGATGGTCTAGGCTCTTTTGAAGTCACAGCGTTACTGCGCAGTGTAGCACAAACGTCACTACCGAATCTTCGGTAATCATTATTCACAGTGTAACGACTTGTGAATTTTCATACAAATGACTAGCGCGACCGATGTACGCACCGATGGTCGGTCGAGCTCTGAAACCGGCCTAAGCTGTTTTTTCTATGTTACAGTGTTTCTATATATTATAAGATGTACTCGTATTAACAAAAAAACTGTGTATAAGTATATTTTATCAGCAATCTACAAGCTTTACTTCGTTTGGGACTACAGGACTTTGTGTGAAAATGTACATAAATATTGACCTATATATATTTACTTAATAATGTCGGACAGTGAATGGAGGTCTTTATTTAAACATACGGTAATAAAACACTCCCTTATTTTGGAATATCGTCAACACATTAATGCGATAAACACGCGCAATTAAAAGCGATGTTTTGCGATATTCGAGGTAATACTTATAAATTATAGGGAATTACTTATTTTGTGTTGGGAAAAGAACATAACTGCAAGTTTGAAGGATCCGTTAGTAGCACTACTAGTATAGTATTATAATTATGGTCTGTGGTAGCACTATATACTGGGTTTTTAAAATAAGAGCCAGTATTTTAAAAGTTCGGTCAATAACCTGCCTCTACAAAGGTTAGCCGATAATCAAAAAAACAATTTTATTCTCGCGGTAATTGCTCTCTATTCAAACACGAAACAAAAGAACAAAATAAAAAAAAAAGATGACTCTATCCTGCCCGCGGTTTTGTTTTCATATCTGAGAATATATCATTGAGATTTTTACTTTTTTTATACAATATATTTAACCGTTTGAACACTAGATGTTAAACGATAATGTGGTCGACAATTTAGCATGCTTATCTTTCTTGAACCAAATTATAGTAATTCGGGAACACAGATGCCGGCAACAAGTTTCCTTTGGCTGTCCACTAAATGTTTTTGTTTACGTTTTATATTCTTAAAAATATATTGAGAAACAGGGAATGCTGTGTGGTTTGCTATTAGAACTTGGAAGTAGCAGCGTCGGCACACTCAGCACCAGGGTAGCTAGAAGCAATAAACTGAGCCCGTAGTCTAAGTTTTGTTTTGTTGATCGAAACGCATATCGAAAAGCGACTTGCGAGATATTTTGTATGAAAATCCGATAAGCGCCTCTATCGGGAGATGCAAACTATTTTTCTCTCTACAAAAACTGCGAGTTTTTCGATTCTCGCTTGTCGCAAATCAACAAAACTACGGGCTCTGAGACCCGAGTCTGTGCATTTGTTGTGACTTCTGTGGACTTGTAGCATTCAGCGTAGACCGCGCAACGTGCACCGTAGCACGTACCAACTCCGTAGCATCACCGTAGCACCTACGCTGTCGCCGTAGCTCCGTAGAGGCTCTTTAGTAACAACGTAGCACCTACGTAGTATCTTCCGTAGTATCACAATAACGTCCTATAAATATTTATTTCGTCCTGTATGTTTGCTTTTAGTTGGCTTCGTTTTCAATTTGAGGTTATGTTTAGTCACAGATTATATAATACTATACTAGTAGTTTAGTATAGTTTTGAACATTATTTTAGAATGTTTAGGAATGAGTACATTAGAGGAAGTCTGAAAGTAGCACCACTGACGGATAAAATGAGGAGCAATAGGTTAGCGTGGTATGTGCATGTCATTCGGAGGGAAGAGAGTCATGTAACGAGGAAGAGGTAGACCGAAGAAAATATGGATGGATTGTGTAAAAGATGATATGCAAAGGAGAGGAGTGAACACTGAGATGACGAATGATAGAGGACAATGGAAGAAAAAAACATGTTGTGCCGACCCCACCTAGTGGGATAAGGGCAGGAAGAAGAAGATTTACTTATACTTTACTTTTACTTAAGTTCTTTTTAAAGTTATTTTCATGGTTTTTGATTTTTATCAAACTCGTTTTAACCTTGTTTTCAGGGGTTTAGCATGTTTCTGCCGGTGCGTGCGTATGTGAAAACCAGCTCGCCTAATGCATGCTTGCACATGGGGTCAGAAGCAGGGTCGTCATTAAATTGTGCTCGTGTTCATACGCTTTTCATCTGATTGCATCCGAATGAAATGTATCTGATAACAGGCTACCCCAAAAATAATAACCGAACATTATCATACTGATATTTGAGTTACACTGCACGGCCGCTTAAAGCTTTGCGCGAGGTCTCTTTCGAGATGGCCTGATACCAAGCAATGTAAATCAAAACGACAGAGGGATCCTATGTTTATACTCGTAGTTTTGTATTGTAAAGCTGATAGCCAAAGGCTTGACCCAGTAAATTGAACTGACGCGTGCAGCAATTGGAGGGTTTTATTGTTTTTATTCTTTGTGGTTGTTTTGGTTATCATTTTGATCTCTGATCTCAATTGGGTATTCAAAATACACACACACACACACACCCTCACAAGTTATTTCATCTGCTAGCTTTGCATGACTACTATAACTTTAAGTGTGTATGCGACTGCGGAAATATCCCACGACACGTGATGAAATCGTTGCGGCTAACTCTTCGACCACAATATAATTTTTAGAGACTCCTAGGTCATAGGCCAAATGTAACCCACTGAGACCTGTCATGTTTTTAAACGGATATTACAAACTCATTTCGCTAGCCTTATCTTGTGTACCTACCTAATTTCAAATCCGATTGTAAGTAATTGATAATGAATAAATAAATAAGAAAATGTTTTCTTCATCGATGGTTCTGTCATGAAGTTCTTGCTTTTTCAAAAGATCTTAGTTCACAATTTTATTATTTTATTAATTCGTTCCTTGATTATCTTTCGTACGTCAACCGTCGTAATGCGATCTGTCGCATTAAAAAAAGCATTTCAATATTTTTTACGGATTTGACGAATAACTCTTTTTTGAAGTGAAAACTTCTTTAGCATCGTTGTGATTTGAATGTCGTTGAAACGAAAAAGCGACAGTTCGACCCCCACAAAACGTAAAACACTTCGATAGCGCGTTCTAGGATCCGACCAAACAGCGCCATCCAGTTCTGATTTAAGCAAAATGAGCAAAGAACCTTTTATAACTAAATAAGTCCTGCATATTGGTTAAGTCTGCATATTGATGCATCGATGGCGAGAAATAGGTAAATTTTTTGCAAGCAGTGATTGCTTGTCGCTCACCATTCGCGAGGTACTTAATCGAAGGATACTACACGGTCACAGATTATATAATACTATACACGGTGAAACAATTGTTTACCGTGCACATTTATTTGAAGTCACTTGCTTGCTCCAATATACTTCTCAGAAGCAGTTTGATGATAAAATAATAAGATTAGAGTTTTAAAGAACTTCCCATTTCGCTGTCGTGGTGGAATTTTTAACAACAGCAAGGATATTGTGCTGCTTTCACACTGTGAAAAACTTTGTACGTAGAAAAGAGGGCATGATGCACCAGAACGCAAGAACTATAACTAGCAGGGGGTTGTATATTGAAGTGTTATAATTTTTGCTCAACTCTGTAACATTACAAAGATCACCTAGAACTCTGCAGACTCTACAGCTCTAAAGATGCATTACTTTACTACATCTACGCTGATATAAAAGATCTGGGTTATTTCCGTCGAGCCCACTGGTTGGCCCCACTGGTAGAGAATCGCAATCCAGCCAACTCATTTGCATAGTAGGCTCGTTGGGATTTTTTGCCCATCTGGTCCCCCAGTACTGCAATGGTCTGCTCTTAAAGAACTTTCTTATTCCTAACGACTTTGTGACTTTTGTCACGAAATACCTTTATACCTAGTTTGTACTTACATTGTACTAAAGTAAATTTACTGATAGTGCAACGTAAAAGGAATACCCAGTCCACAACCTCGTTATTTGTCGCGGGTGCTATTTTCAAAAGAGCAATTGTAAGTTGCACGTCTTGTTAGCAAAATTCTTGTCCGCACTTTTTGGAACTACGGAATTTTTCCTTGTTGTTGGAACTGTTGAAAGTGCAGGAACGCCCCAGCAGTAACTTTGTTGGCAGTCTCAGCGAAAGTGCCGGTCGAACTATTCTGGAAATTGGAGTTTTCGGTAAGGAAATTGTTATTGTTGTGAATTTTGGGTGCTGGAGAAACGTCTGAATTTCACTTAGATGAACCTGGGTTTGCGTTTGTGTGGAGATATTTGTTCCCTAAAAACATAAAAAAAATCGTTGGTCAGTGCATATTTTGTAATTTTACTAGGTCCTATTTGATTCTATAATACGCTTTTGGACGTGTAGAATTTTTTGTTAGAACACCTCTGCTTTTTAAACAAAAGACAAGCCATGTTAATCGGTTAGAGTAGGTGCCAAATAACACCGCAATACAGGTCATTCACTCACCTTCACCTCGATGTCGCAAAAGTCAATTTATGTATGGTAAACAAACAGCACTACGAGATTCGAGGGATTACCGTGTTAGCGACAGGTTTGTAAGGAAAGCGACAGAATTAGCCATTCATAAATTTAATTTTGCGACATCGTGGTAAAGGTGGGTGAATGACCTGTATTGCGGTGTTATTTGGCACCTCCTATAGCAAAAGTTTGATATTGTATATATAATATCCGTGCTCAACACCTTTCCTCGTACTCGTAATATTATGAGAGCTGGCATAGAATTTCTCGTGGAAGTTCAGCATGCAGCTCATTATAGCTCAGCAGCTTGGAAAATTATTAGTATTCTGGGAAAGGAACTCAGAGAATAAAATTGTACTTCAGGTTTGTGCAAACGAGTAAACTTATTAACAAAGAAAATTACAACTAATTATGTATTCACACTTACTCAATTGTTTGTTCATCAAAGAGCTGGTTTTTAACACCAGCTCTTTGATGAACAAAATACGCATGTTCAACCCTTTTTTTTAATAAAATTAATATCACTCAGCAACACCGAAAGGTTTTACGGCATCAAATAAAACTACATAACTTTATTTGTTGACAAGCTGTTATCTACGTTGTAAAACGAATTTTTAATGTATTCCTGATTATTTTATGAACTTGCCGGATTAGGGTCATCCAACACTTTGTGATGAAACTTTGGCTTTTATTTCACGATAAAGCCGTCAAGTGCCTCTTAGGGCGCGTAATTTCATCCCGGGTTGAAGATTACGAACAAACTTATAACATAGAGAGTTATTTCAAATGGTTTATCGCCCGGAAATTGGCAGGGGCTTATTAAAAAACTTGGGGTTTTCTTTCACATTAAACCTGGCTTCCAAGATGAATTAGTACTTGAAACCTAGCCTTTGGCTAGAGGAGCCTTCATTTTCAGGTTTTACTGTGTAAAATAAAAGTTATAGCTCTTTGTTTAGTAAAAGCGCAAAACAGACATTTTCTCAGATTATTGTTTAAATTAATTATTGTATTTTATGCACTTGCTAAATTATTATTCTGATCTTTATTAACCCTCTCGATGATAATTTTACAATATTATTAAAATTGTATAATCGCAAACAAATAATAAGTAAAGTAAAGTAAATTTTATTTGGTAAATAAACTAGTAATCTGGTACAATAGTTGGTAGTATTATGTTTTATATAAATGAGTACAGTTCATAAATATAGTATAGTGTACCTTGATGAGTTTAATTCCCCGCACTAGGTCTCTATCGAGCCTGTATGGCGGGCAAGTCTTATTGGCATAACAAAACGTAGGGTATGGTTGTTTTAGGAGAATCAATAATTAGATGTTGGGATAGTTACAGTTTACCTAAACCTCAAGTAAGTAATAACCGGCTACCGAGAAGTAAAAGGTTATTGTTCAAGCTGCCCCAAACGCACGATCCACAAACAATACTTCCAAAAGACTATCCAATTCGAGTAAGAGAATCAAGGCAGTGGCCTGAAACCCAACTCATCGGACCGTGAACGTATATTTCGGACAGTTAATACCCCGACAGAGCCTAACTTGGAATGTTCAGTTACACACAACGCAGTCTAAACTGACCAACACTGTAGAGTCTATAGATATTATTGTAGATATACTTAGCTATAGATAACTTAGAAAATATCTACCGTTCACTGAAGATTCTTGTAGTCGAGATTTTTAACTTTTTACTACATACCAAACTATTTAAAAAACATATAAACTGCAATCTTTATTTTTAAACAGTCAAAAAAACCTGTCTGCTTTTGCGCACAAAGTTTAAATTGATTGGTGCGCAAAAGTGGAATAGCAGCGTAGGTGTGGAAGTTCTTGGTGCGAAAAAAAATCTTTTGGTGAGCGAAAGTAGGATGCTTCGAAATAATGACTAAGTTGTAACTTGAACCATCCCTAAAAGTAAATAAAACACGAGGAGTATTGTTTATAGGTATTAGATAACAATATTAATAATTTATACTAGTAACGTCGTCTAGTGACATAATAGTAGCAGTTTCTGTCTGTATGTCTTCATGAATAAAATCTTAGTCTGGTACAAAGCTGTCCAACGATACTACCATAATATGCTTAGACCTTATATTATTAAGATGATGCAACGAGAATTATGCTTAGAGTTTTCAAACCTTCTCGATTCGCCATTATTTTACCGCTTACTACTAGATTGCTAGAAAATAAGTAATTACAATCAGTTTTCTGTGTAAACGCGGCCTGGGGTTGGTCCCAGTTCGTAAACCGTTTCTTTATCAGGGCCCCAAAGGCGAACTTTACGCATAATTACGGAATCTCATTTAAATATTTTCCTACTTCAAACTTTAGGACTGATATAATAGTCCGTAATATAAGGAAAGCCGAAGGTAGGATTGTGACGGGCTGATTTTTAAATGAGGGCCACACGTGTGACTTCAATGTTTAGTTTAGAAAAAAAAGAAATGGTATCTTCTAGTACCGTAGAATAGAACAGGTATTAATTTTTGAATATTTATCTCTAATTTTCGGTATATTCCAAAAATCTCTTCTTCCTACGTCGTAGCATGCTATGGTGTAGCAGTAAAGATCTCTGGTTTTTTTCCGAAATCCACATTAGATTTGTGAGCTATACCAATTCATTTCTTTACCTATTTACCCACGTTTACTGTATGTTTCTTTATTCTAGTAGCATTAGTATCTAGTGACTTTTATAAAATACCAACAATTTTTTGCTGCACTTTATTAAGAGAATTCGCTCTGAGCTTTGTTAAATTAGTGTTCCTCAGATCACCTTTGACGACTTTGTACATCTACTTGCTTAAGCTCTTCCACGAAATTGCTTAGCTAATTCTCACCACGACAGAGAAACATAACAGGTAACTTTAGCTTAATTTTGAGTTCAAGTTCCTCAAACGCCATGTACGTGACAGTAAAATGATCTTGTACAAATACAGTTAGAGGATATACATAGTAGCGTCAGCTTCATTAACGTGTACGCAAAGTGTAGAAAACTCGCAATGTGCAGTAAATTCTAGTAGCGGGCTAGATCCAATCCAATAGTGAATCCAACTTTGTAACGAGTTGCCGAAACGACTTTTAATGGGCACTCACGATTTTGTTCTCCAGCGCTTTGTAGCCCCATTTTTGAGTTTTTAACTTCTTTCGCGCTGTATTATCAAAACATTTTTAGAGAAAACAAAGACACTGAAAAAAAACTTTTAGACAAACAATATCTAGACCATGAACGACGAAAACAAGTAAAAAATCCCGCAACACAGAGAGGAAATTCTCTTTAGTGAGACGCCTCATTAAACGCGTTAAAAATAAGTTTGTATTGCTCTCTAATAGTTTTAAAAGGCTATTGGAGTTTCTCAGTCGATCGCACAAACGATTATCTAACTGGCAAACGTTTTGTGGTTTTGTTACGTGGGTGCGTTCAAATAAATAAAATGCAGTTGCTGCATTTTAGTTCGGATCGTCGGATGAAGTTTTTGATTGGATGGGTTTATTTGCAAGCTATACTCCGAGGGTTGGCTTGCGTAAAATATACCGAGTGTATGGCAAAATTTTTCCTAATAAGAAATATTTTTCCAATTTTGAAACGTTCAGATGGTTTTCATGACTGTATGCATAATCGCACGTTGCCCGTAGTCCAGACGGTCATTTTCAGCGTGGATCAGTCAAGATACTACGAAGACAATCGGTTGGTCGATTCAATGACGTATGCCTCCATAATACAACCCTCATTTGCTCAATTATTTTATGACGGCTCAGCACGCTGATGACGCTATTGGCGGAAACTTTAGGAAGTTATCCTCGTATTAATAAACAGTCCAGCCGCGGCCTAGCGCCCTAATGAACTAGCAGGAATTTATTTGTCCCCTTACAAATAGCTGGCTCGGTCACGTCTACCGCCGAGTGTGCACGGAAGAGATTAATGCGCGAATAGTGGCGACACCGGCGCCCTCTGGACGTGACCAACATTCATTATTTTTCAAAGATTTCAGGGAAGTTCGCTGTCTACTCTAATGTCAGAACAAATGGGAGGAAACAAGGACGAAAGAATGGCAAAGTCACTTGTTACTTCACTGAATAAAGTCAAAAGGGCATTATGTATGAGTAAAAAAATCCAAAATAAGGTAAAGCATACTTCAAAAGTACGCTAAGATTATCCAACAAAATGAGAGTAACATCTGTGTCAACAATATTGACATAAACTTGATAAAGATGTACACTTGGGACTTCATTAAGTTAATCGCAGACAAAAGCTTTCAATAAACAAGGAACAATATTAAAACATAGCTGAACAAAGGATATAACCAAGGCACCTCAATTCAAGGCCTCCAAAAACCAGCCTTCCAGTGAGAGCGCCAAGCGAGTAAACTTGAGTACTTGAACCCCTCGCTAAAGCGAAAACGAAGAATCGTCACACACATTACATCTAATGATTAGTAAAATGAAGTATATATTCTAGATGGAAGATTTCTAACAGTCATTACCCTTGTCATGATGTAGGTAAGTGTTTGGATTTCTAATACACAATCTTCGTATAATTGTGTCTCTATGTTGTGACAAATCTACGTGTAGGGACTATCCCCCTATCTTATAAAAAGTTAGAGTATACATGTCTGGTTTACCATACGTAATCAGGACATAATGTCTACTCTAACTTTTTATAAGATAGACTTGTGTCTATCTTATAAAAAGTAAGCCAAAATACACTAATACAATATATTATTATATATTGTATTAGTGTATTTTGGTAGCTCAGGCTGACGCTGACAATACGACAAAACGTCACTAAAATAAGTAAGAATGAATTGATTATAAGTAAAATACAACCTACGACTATACCTACGTAAAAAACGGGCGGTATATTCCTACAGTCAACGCGAAGACCGAGCTCATTACCTAAGTTACATTTATCTCCATGCTGAACAATATCTTACGTAGCTTGTTCTGGGGT